>OZ021721.1:64403570-65111070 GCA_963978545.1 Linyphia triangularis | reverse complement strand
ATTTATATGCCATTTCCTTATCTTGGCCCTATTATATATTAAATACTTTGAATAACACCACTGTCTCTTAAAAATTTAAGTCGTGATAAGGGTAACCTGATACACTGATCGACAACTAAAAATCTAAATGAAGTCTGTTACTCGTAAATCTAGTTGTTTAGTTTTTTTGGTGAAAGGTTTCTTATGTATAAAATATTCTAAGTATAAGATATACTACATTCTAAGTAAAAGAATAAATAATATATTAAAAATATAACCTTTAAATGCATATTGTTGTCAGTTGTTTACATTTCTTAAATGTATAAATCTGCATTGTATGTTTAAAACCTCATATCTCTTTATGTAGAAACCTTTGCCTAGTATTTTTTTTTACCAAACTATTTTAGCATTTCCGAATGCAACTAAAATCTTTGACAGTTTATTTTTTTATCTGTGAAAATTTTTATTGTTTGGGGCACTGTTGGCTGAGTACAATTTCATTCCGGTGGGTGTTACGAATTATGATCATTTTTATAAAAAGTAATAAAAACACGCAGGAAAAATTGTTTTCGAATAGAAACATGGTAAGTGTAACGAATAATATTTATATTTTTGCATATAATAATATATTTATGCAAGAAAATTTAGCTTTTTTTGTGATGTAAAAATACATTAATATGCATTTTTTTTTTTTTTTTTTTTTTTGGTACTTTTCTCATTAGCAACACCCATTTCTCAGTTGATTTCTAATTTTATTTATTAAAAATAAAAATTCATGCATTTAAAGGTTAATATAGGATACCGCTGCTATTCTAATTATTTGTTCAAGTGAAAGGTTTCTTATGAATCCCCAGATTGACATCTTGACTCTTTAGTTGAAATTGAGTTTTTCAATTACCTCATCCTGATAAATATGAATTACTTCGAATAACCTCTCCGATTTGTAAAAAATGTAAATTGTGGCAAAGAGTAACCTGATCTAAAAGAGAGACATTTGAGAAAAGTATAGGATACGATTACTTTTATTATAATTATTTGTTCAGTTGACTAACGGGTAATTGCCTCATTCTGATAAATATGAATTACTTCGCCTGATCACTCCAATTCGTAAAAATGTAAGTTGTGACACTGGGTAACCTGATCTACAGGATCGATACCTGAGAAGAGTTGTGGGCCGACCCAATCACGTGGAAAGCGTGTGTGCCAGGTAAGCTGGCCCCTACTTGGCACTACGCCAGAAACTGTGCCAGTAGTTGAACTGCTGTCCCGCCAAGAGCGAAAGAGAGGAAGCAGAAAACTTACTTCCAAAACAGACAATTTTAAGCGTCCTTTCTATTACTTTCTCCTAGTTGTCGGAGCAGTAGCAGAGAATCCAACATTGCCTTGGGTCACATACTAGGGAAAGCATGCTATTTCATTACGACATGGTGTGTTAAAAATAAGTGTTTTTATCAATACTAATGTATTTTTGTTGGAAATCTTGCTGCTGGAAATACATTATTGAAATTATTGCATTTAGATGTTTTATCATCTGCGATTTTGTCATTTGCACGACAATAAATATCTTATTGTTGCTAGAAATATTTTTAAAACGAAGGTCATTTAAGAAGTGTAATGAAAAATGAGGGATGAATAATGTTTATTTCTGTATTTGAGAATTTTAAGGACCGGTGCCTCCTATCTAGCCTATGTTAAAGATATCTTTATTGGTACGTTTTTCTATGAAACTACATTAACATTTTGAAATGAATTTTTTTTATCAGTTGTTAATTGTATACTTATTCAGACTTTAACATGAACTTTCATTTTTTTTTCTGGAAGTTAATTTTTTAATGTGAACTTCATAATTTTGAAGGAAAAAAGCCAAAGTCTTATTTTATATATATATAATTTTTAAATTAATAAATTATTAACTTCAAAAGTCTTTATATATATATATAGTTTACATCATAGATGTTTTTAAAAAACTCAAAACCTGCGGTAGATTTCTGAGAAAAATTTACCTAAGTTTGAAAAAGGTTAGTTCTGAGATAAACATGTTTAAAGGAACTAGGGAAATAGGATTTCACAAGTATAGTGCTTTTTTTTTTTTTTTTTTTTTTTTTTTTTAATATTTCTGAAATAATCCCAGTGCAATAAGTGTATGAAATATGATATTTATGTATAACTCAGAACTCAGAAATAACATTTTAAAAATTGCTGAAAATCTCAAAATGCCATAATCATTTGGTTTGGAGTCTAGTATCCCTAAAATTTTTTTTCTAGTTATCTTATGAATGTCCGAGCAGTGACAGAAAAGCCAGTAACAAACAAAAATATTAGTTTGAGAGAAGGAGGATATTTTATATATTATGCCGTGCGTTATATCGTGCCTAAAAATAAATGCTTTTATCAATACCAATTGAAGTGTGAATACTAATTGAAGAGTGAATACTTATTGAAGTATGAATTAATACTAATTGAAGTGAGAATCAATACTAATTGACATTAATGAATTGAATTAATCATTTTTCTGTTAATGATGTCTCTAACTGTGTCATTCTTTCACGTTCCTCCCCCTTGGTATTATTTTTTTTTTTTAAATCTAATGCTAGAAGTGAAGTAATGAAACTAAAATGACGAGTAACGATTTTAAATCTTACATATTAACTTCGATTTTGTAAGTTTGTGGATTTGTGTGTAGAGTACAAATCTGTAGAGGGCTAATTATAATTAACTCCCTTGCCGTCATCCAATTGTGCTGAAACTTGATAGATAGATATGCTCGTTGTCGATGACAATACATATAAATTTTTGGGTCTGACAAAAAGGCCTCTTTTACACACGTTTCCCTAACCTCTTAATATGAATAACTAACCCACTTGCCGTCGTCCAATCGAGTTGAAACTTGACAGACTCTTTGTCGATGACTATGCATTCTAGCACATTTTTGGGGAAGCTAAAATTTGTCAATGGCATGGAATCGATGGTTTTCCTCGTAGTGGTCAAACACTATAAAAACTTGATACGAGCTCAAAATATCTTAAATTAATTTTTTTATCAAATGTAATTTGTAAATTTATAAGTATCATGGAGGAATTTTTTACTGTAAATTGTCTTTACTAGAAACTTTCATAAACTGCGGTTAATGTGGGGATAAGTTTAATTCAAAAGGGATGAATAATGGGGTTTAATTCTACAACAGATCCATTTTAAGAGTTCTTTAAATTACTTTCTCTAGACTTATAGTCTAATGGCAGGAAAGCAGCGTTCCCCTGGGCTAGATTCGGCGGATTGCCGCTATTCAATTACTTAGTTTATGGTGAGTTCAAAATAAATACTTTTTATCCTTATTTAATCTTAGTTTTCTTGCCTCGAAAGTAACTGCTTCGAAGAATGCGTTATTGAAATTACTGTCGACAGAACATTGATTTTATCCAATGTAATTCGTCATTTAAATAACAATAATTAGGGTATTGTTTCTATAATTAAGGTATTTATATTTCTGCGAACAATTTTCTCTAAAAGCTTTTACCAATACTGATTTTTTGCATTGTGTTTTGTTGAAGTTGTGTTAATACAGGTGTTGACAAAGAAATGACGAATATGATTTATTTCCAAAAGAGAATTTTTTTAGCGTTATTTCTTTTAGTTTCCTACGAATTGCAAAGAAATCAATGTTGTCCTTGATCACATTCTCCGCTGTTCAATCAAGCAATGAGTTCTATCTTGTGTAAGCAAATATTAATTTATTTTTGTGTTAGACACGGATATTATTATTGAATTAGTTTAAAGAATAATGTTTATTTTCATATAATATTATAATGATTTACAAAGACTGTCGGTCTGTCCCTGTCTCATGGATCTAATGTCTTCGATATTTTACCCAGTAGCACAACAACCCTTGAACAATATTACTCGACATTGGCCAACCCCGATGTGGGCCTTTGTAAACCGGCCCTTGTTATCGATATGGTCAATCTCGTCTAGTACTGGATAAAATATATTGAAAGTTCCGATGCCGATGCATAATTTTAAAATTGAAATATTTTATTGATAAGAAAAGATGGAGGGCAAAAAAATATGTTTTGTGATGCTTTTGGTATGTTTATTTTTAGAAAAATTTTCTGTTTCCGAATGATGCACGAATTTTGGCCAGGATTGACCAATCTTCAGTGAGGAACTTGCACAAGTGAGGGAAATGAATATTTTTTGTATTTTCTAATGTTATCCAACGAATATATTTGAGCAGTGCAATTATTTTTTTATCTTTATGCTTTCAATTAATTAAAAATCGAGTTTGGAATTAGCTGAAATCAAAGCAAAAGTCACGTGACCAAAAATCATTAAAAACCGTGACGTAGTTACGCATAGATACCGTTGAAAATTCGAGGAGGAACCTCACTCTCTCCTCATTTAAAACAGATTATTAGACTGGTTCACCATCTGAGCATTGACATCACACGCCAAAGTAGCTTTTTCCCGCCAAATTGCAAAGTAAATTTTTTTTTTTAACTATCTATTAGAGCACAAATTTTTGAAAGAATGGTATTGTTTTTCATGATTTTTTCTCTACTTTTATTTAAAAATAAAACCAAAAAACGTTAAAATTCCTCATTACCCCCGCTTCCGATATTTACCAATACTACTATGCTACCTGGGAATATCTGCCAAAGAATTTCTCTAAAACATATGAATTTTTTCACCAGATATAAGAACAATAACTGAAGATCATTAATGAAATTTCAAGGGAAAATAATTGGGTTTTTACTACACTTTAACAGGTTTTTTTAATATACTTACTTACGAAAACTTTTTAAAAATTAACAATGAAAAAATACAAGTTAATTTAACTTAAAATTTTGTTAATGAGTTTTTAATACTGGTGTTGTACCTAGTAAAATAGTTCATGAGTTTGAAAATAATTCTTCGACATATGTTGTAATATAAAGTTTTAAGTATTAGGACTATGGAGCAGTAACAGGCTAATGACCTCTCTTAAGCCAAACAAATAATAAGCACATATTGTTACAAAATTTTTATGCTACCAACATCGTCTAACCTTTATGCAGATTAATTCTTGAAAAACTTTAAAGTGTTGTAAGAAGTGAAATCTTCATACCATTGCAAATAATGTCACAACTTAATTTTGTACTACATGAAATTAGATTCTTAATTCTACGAAACAAAACAACAAAATACTTTAATCAACATTTCTCTAGATGTTACGGGTAACCTAAACGCTTGTTAGGTTCGTAGTATTCAAATCTGCAAAACAGTAACTTTGGATTATGCTCACATTTCAAAAGTGTGAAAATCTTTACGCTGTTGTCCGAATTTCATACTTTTGAATTGTATAAAATAAAATGTAATGACATTTTCATCGAATTCCGTACTTGCGATTAAATTATCAATGTATTGTTGTAAAATTTTTTATATTGTTTTCTTCTCCTTAATTTCGTTGCAATTAATTTTATAATTTTTTTTCTGCAAAATAGTTTTTGTTGGGTAGAATCAAATATCTAGTGTAGAAGCAGAGATGCAATAAACAAAAATATTCTAGTCATCTGTTCATAAAAAAATTCGCCAAAGTGTTAAAAACAAATTTAAATGAATTTTACAAAATGATTAGCGATTACGTAAAATGCAAAGAAAAGAAATATTTTCAGATGTTTACAGAGAAAATGTTTAACAATATTTTGATTTTATCCACAGATACGAAGTTGAACTAAATTGCAGACAATTTTAGCTTTACGGAAGTCGGACTGAATTTCAGGATATTATGGCTTTGCGGTAATTAGACATGTGGAAATAGGTTATAATAGATTTTTACTCATTAGTGGTTAAGTTTCAAATTCTAAGTTATTTTTATCTAAAAACAGTTATAGTAAAAGTGCATGGGATAAGGAATCAATAATGGAAAGTTAAATAGTCTTATAGAATTTACTGGTGTCACAGCAGCTGCAGGACACATTTATGTAGATCTTTTTCGTGGAAGGCTGCTTTCAACAGGTGGGAAAGGATTTCTTGAAAATAGTAGTGTGTCAAAATACTTTATGGATTGCTGTGAACCAATTTACTGGCGTAGCATAGATTTACTATAGAAATAATAATACTCGCTTTTAAAGAGATCGTTAACTTTTTTTTTGTTAAGGTTATATTTTTTATATCATCTGTCAAAATGTAGTTTCTTAACATTAGAATAAACAACAGCAGGAAATTAACAAACGTAACAAGAGTATTGTATTGTATTGCAATGATGAATTAATGACAGTTGGATGAATTGTTTGTTGCGTGTTATTGGACTGTCTATAATGACACTCATGATATTTATTAATGTCAAAGTGATTAAGATTGATTTATTTAGTTTTTCTATGAATTTCGTGATAAGCCGCTATTATATTGTCTGTAATATTAAGTATAGGATTGTTTAATTTCAATACACTGCATTTCTTTTTTTTTTAAAAAAAAAAGGTCTCAAGTAGGATTGCTTTTACTTTATGCCGTTGCTTAAAGTTTAATATTTATTTTCAATGGGTTAAATTGAAACCGTAAGGTCATTAACAAAAAAAAAAAAAAAAAAAAAAAAAAACTTTTCACATCAACTATTATAGTAAAGAGTTAAATATTTCAAAACTTACGCACTTTTTATCATGGTTCAACTGGAAATACTACCAATATTTAATTTTTCCTTTCCACGTATATTTTTATACATGTTTCTCTAAAATAATTCTTGATCATTGAACGCATTTTATATTTTTGTAATTTTTCGTTTTTGTTCGTCCATATGTAGTGTCGTAAGTAAGTCAAACTATGTAATTTTGAAGCAAAAGTAAATAAATCTGAAAGTGTTTTTCTTGAAAACGAAAAGAATATAATTCAGGCTGCATAATGCCTTTTTCAAGATTAGCACAGAGTGACAAGAAAAAAAAATCGGAAAAATAAATCCGATAACTTTCTTTGTTTTAAAAGAAATGTTTTGATCCGGCCTCTTTCAGCTAATTCCTTTCCTTTCGTGGCACATTGATGACAGTTGGGAATCCCTTCAAGTTTTCACTTAACTCTCTCAAAATGGGCTGTTGTTATAGCCACGTGTCTCATCGAATTGGTTTCGTTTTGCTAAGCTATAGAATTGTCGTCCAGGAAGGGACACATTGCGTAGCGCCATCTATTGCTGTGTCTATATACTAAGCTAAAATTTCGTTCACAGTGTTGTTTGGAATTGGGACCTTTTATTTCACTATTGACACCATTTAATATAAATATAATTCAATTCCGAATTGAACCGCAGTGGCTTCAATGATATGTTTTTCAAAGTGATTTAAAAGTATTCGATGTATAAATTGTGGATAAAAAAAATGAATAGGTTCAATGCGGTTTTTCAATTACTAAATTATTAAGAGAAATAAATTTTAACGAACATAATATATAATTATAGACAAGTACAATAAGTGAATATTATTTCATCTTATATATCCCATATTTCCTTTCTATATTCATTTACTATTTTTCTACTTAAAGAGAGGTTATCTTCTAAAAGATATTGGAACGACGTACCAATATCTTTTTAGAAGAGGGAACGGCGTTTTCTTACCTTTTTAAAAAGCAAAAAAAAAAAAATTTAATTTGGAAAAAAAAATGACACAAAACAAACTTAAAATAATTTCATTAAAATTTTTGTACTTAAATTTTTTTAAATAAATATTCTGTTTAAAAATTGTTTTAGATAATTTTGTTTAAAATTAAAGAAAAATTAAAAATTAGTATAAAAATCCATGTAAGTTTCTTAATTTGACACAAACTCGAATATTTTATTAAAAATTTATTTAAATAAAATAAATATAAACAAAGCTTTTGTAATCTTTAATTCTAGCAGTACTCATTTTGCGTTTTGTAATTAAAAATATAATATTATTCATGTCGTTTTTGAATAGTGAGTTTGTTGTGTGAAAGTGATTTATGATATGCAGCGTATACCTCTAAAGCATGCAACCAATGATTCTTTTGAAAATATTATGGCAAAAATACCACCTAGCATCCTGTTCAAATTTAATTGCAATATTATTGAGTCTCGTTTCGCAAGTACTTTAATTTGTTTCTGTAGTTCCAATCTGTTTGCGACAATGTGAAATTATATCAGAAAACTAAGCAGCTGGTTTAATATCCCAGGAAGGTCGTATTTTTATACCTTCTGATTGCCAGTCTTTTCCCTGGTTTCAGTAGCGGACATTTATGAGAGGAGAAGGAGCAAGGAAGGGTTGTAACCCTTCTAATTTTTTTACATTGATTTTAACTCTTAAATGCATATTGTTGCCAATTGTCTACATTCTTTAAATGCTTAGAGATGTAGATCTGCATCATATGTTTAAATCATCATATTACTTCATGTAGCAACCTTTGCATAGAGTTTAATAATAATAATATTTTTTTTTTTAATTTAATTTTACCAAAACTATTTTATCGTTTCCGAACGCAACTAGAATCTTTGACAGTTTATTTCTTTATCAGTGACAATTTTTATGGTTGGGGGCGTTGTTGGCTGAGCATAATTTCATTTCGGCGGATGTTACGAATTACGATTATTTGTATAAAAAGTAATAAAAACACACAGGAAAAATTGTTTTCGGATAGAAACAAGGTAAGAGTAACGAATGATATTTATATATTTGCATATACTGATACATTTATTCAAGAAACATTTAGCTTTTTTTGCGATGTAAAAATTCATCAATATGCAAAATTCTAGTGTTTTATTTTTTATTTTTTTATTATTATTATTTTCATCATTAGCTACACCCATTTCCCAGTTGATTTCAAATTTTATTTATTAAAATTAAAAATTCATGCATTTAAGGGTTAAGTAATCTACGTTGGACGATCTGAGATTATTATTATTATTATTATTATTTTTTTTTATGAGACACTCCGACTTTCGTGTCTATTGATAAGTCTCCTTTTAAGTTGTTTGCAGATATTCATTAGTTCATTAGCAGATAGTTCATTCTCTCCATACTCCAAGGACAACAATTATATGATAGATATTGAAATTTTTTTTTCTCTAAAACTGCAATCGCAACTTCCACAACAAGATCCATTCGGTAAAGTTAACTTTCACACAAGCCTTTAAGAAGGATCGTCATCATGTCCCCGCTCTATAAACAAAATGTTTTTCTTTAATAACTTTTATGATTCGAACAAGAACAATACTTTTCCTTACAATTTTAAAATATAATTATATTTTGTTAATTCTTCTATCATTCTGCTAAAAGATGGATTTATTAAAAAGAAATCTTAAGACGCTGAAAATGTGCTTAATAAATTTGCTAAGTGGCGGACACCCATAGTTTAAGAAACGCTGCTTTGAATTATAATTAAAACTTGAATAAAACAAAAGAACAATTTTGGAAGAGTTGGGATATCTGGATTCAATAACATTAATTAGGTATAAACCTATTAAAAATTGCATACTTTCTTGAAGTTTCAGGACAACATATACGGAAAATAGTCAGAGACAACGCGACAATCACTTCTAATTATGCCAAAAATTAAAACAAAATCATTAATGATTACAAACTTTCCCGAAAGGTTTATTCGGTACAGATATGCCCACCCCTCCACTCCCGTCTCTTTTTCTAAAAAAAAGAAAAAAAAAAGAAAAAGAAAAGAAGAAGGAAAGATGACTTTAATTCCCTACATCCACGATAGGCAATTCCCCCTTCATCTTTCGTTGCTATAGCAACGTGACGCGCAAAATGAGTGGGGAAAAAATCCTAGAGGGTCTCAGGATTAACAACATGGCCTGGGTTCCACAACATGGCCTTCGGGGTTCCACCGTTTCCATGGCAACGCCAGCCAACTTTTTTTCTTTCTTTGGTTTCATTATTTTTGGGGCGGTGTTGGACGATGCTTTTTGGACATCGTCTGGGGTTGGGACTCATTAGAGGAAGAGATGCACCAAGGGGGGACGTCCCCTACCTCACTTTGATAGTCTGCTTGAAGAAAGGGGACCCAATAATCATGGAAGATGAATGATTTGTAAGGGGGGCTCCGAAATAGGGTTTTAGCGGTCAAAACCTTCCCAAGAAAAATATTTAAAAAATTCAAATAGCTGAACTCAATTTCTTTGCTTATTTTGCTTGGCGTGGCATCAATACTATTTATTTTACCAGTTTCATTATCAATTAATTATTATTTTAATGTTCATTTGTTTAGTTAACTATCAATTGCTTAGTTAACTAATTGCTTAGTTATTTGTTTAATTATCAATCAGCTTATCAATTTAGTTGGCTTTACCAGTATATTATAATTCAAATCGATGAGCTTTTAAATTGTAAATTTTGCTTTAAGTGATATCAATATTTATTTTACCAGTTTAATTATCGATTAGTTTTTTTATTATGATAAGTTTAGCTATCAATTTCTTATTGATTAGCTTAATTTATCAATCAGTTCATCAATTTAGTAAACTTTAATAGTGTGTTAAAAAATTCAAATAGATTAGGGCTTAACTTTGCTAAATATTTCGCTAGGCGAGCTATAAATATAATTTATTTTATAAGTTTAACTATCAAAATTAGTTATTATTTTAATTATAACTTCTTTGGGAATAAATTTAATAAGCGATCACTTAGTTATTAGTTTCATTATAAATTTTGTTAACTTTACCAACTTATGATTTTAAAGGTCGAAATCTTCCGTGTAACCCAAATTAAAGACAGAACTTTTATCTTTAACTTTAATGATTTACGTTGTACCAATTTAGATAACTTTTGCTTAATAATTTAGAAAACTTTTCCTGCATGGTGATTTGAAGGTCAAATCCTTCCTCGAAAATAAATTAAAACAATTAAATAGGAAGTTATTGGCTTCAATGTTTTTTAGTCAACCTAGTTAGGAGTAATATTGAAATACAGGAGTAAAGGTGAAAATAAAGTTCTTCTCTTAATAATTTATTATTTAATCTACAAATTTTTTAAAATGCAAAACTTCTGCAATAGGAGCCTCCTCCCTGAAACAACTTGTATAAAAGTAGAATATTTCTATGGGCAATCGTAGTTTTACATTTAACTTATCTAGGTCAAATTTAAGTACATGGTACACACATTCTGAGAAAAAAAAACAACCTTAATTACTAATTACCTAAAGGCGATAAAGCCTCCAAGACTAACGTTGAAACATTTCAGGAGATTCTAAACCTAACTAGCCCTCAACCGACTTAAAATTACAGATTGAGATTGAATTCTACACTTAAGCAATTGGAAAGTCATTTGAACTTTAAGTTGTCCTAGGTAATTAACCTTTCGTTGAACTTAGAAACCAAATTAAAACGATAAAAAACGTAAGACATCGGATTGAGAATCTAAGGAGAAAAGGGAATGTATTAGTCCAGGTTTTTTTTTACATTGCTTTTTGCTTTTATATCAGCCAATCAGGATGAGAATTTTTTTTTCTGCTCTTTGAAAGGTGGAGGGGAGGATGGGATGGGGAGTGGGGGGGGGGGGGATTAGACAATTTAAGTGACTGCCTGAGAACTGAAAGAATTAGCAAGCACAATATTGAGATTATATTCAAGGGCTCGTTAAGCCACCACTTTTTGCATAATTCTAATAGAAGAAATACAAAAAAAAAAAAAAAAAAAAAAAAAATGAAGTAACAACAAGAACAAGATTGAAAAACCAGAGATAACGAAGTTGATAACTTCATAAGAAAGCACTTTTCCCTGTGCTGGATTAGATTATATCCTAAATTAAACCAATTTTCCCCAAAAGTGTCCGAATTTAAGACAAATTAAAAAAAAAAAAAAAATATGGAGCAGAAATGAAATAGATACATTCGAGAAAAATGTGGAACAAAATACAATTTTTTTTTAAGTATAAATATATATAGAAGAGAAATGATAGATAGCATACCCTACAACAGCAGCAAGGACCCAAAAGTTAATGTAAAGGTCATTAAAGGCACAGTAAAACTTTTTTCTTCGGTTACAGAGCAGTTAAAACATAAAAGTGTGGTTTGATGTCGAAGTATAAGTGGGAGCTTGCGATGTCATTGTAAAGGATAAATTGCCTTCTTTTGTAAATTTTTTTTTTGCGAAAAATTGCATAAGGAGATGCTAGTTCTGTAATCCACTCGCCTATTAGAGGAATAGGTAAAGGCCCACGGGCAATCACCAACTAAATAAAATATCTTAGTCTTAGTCATTGTTAACTGTTTAAAATCGACATATTTCTTGGTAAAGTGTAAAGGAATTGGTTGCTATTTAGAGTGTTGAAAAGACCAAAGAGCAGATGTTTCTTGTTGGAAGTATTATAACAGATGGATTGAATTCGGTAGAGCTGATTAATGACAGTATTACAGTAAACTTTGACGAAAGGTTAGAATACCAAGGAATTTGACCACGTTAAAATGAAATTCTTTTTACAAAAATAGTCGTTGAAATCATTCAAGAAAAATTAATTTCAAGATAAGATGAAGGAACTGAGAGGAAGTGGAGAAAGTATTAAAAGTCATTTAAGATAGATATGTTGCCACAGGTTAGAAAAGTCTACATTATTGTAAACAATTAGGTCTTCAATATACAACGTAGAGCAGAAATGTTCTGAAAAGTGTACTTTTATTCAAACCAATCCAATGTTAGAGAGCACATTTAGCTACACTGTTAAAAATTTTGTTCCACCTTGCACCAAAAATTGGTTCCCATTTAGCTGCCACCAACATTTGGTGCTTAGTTTCACGATTTAATGGTGCAACCTCGGACCGTAAGCACCATTAAATCGCGAAACTAAGCACCAAATGTTGGTGGCAGCTAAATGGGAACCAAATTTTGGTGCATGGTGGACAATTTTTTTTAACAGTGTAGTACGAACATACACACACGCACGCTCACATACACACTTCAAATAAATTCAGAGATACCACATGATACTTGTTAGTTTCCATCACAATATTTCTCAATTTCAGACAAATTAGGAATGACACACAAATTATAGTAAATAAACTCTAATAAAACGCATATAGCTGAAAGTACAGTTATCCATATTTACTCGTCAATATTAAGTGTCAGCAAATTAATCATAAGAAGCCTGTCGATTGGTGTCTCTTCTTCTAACGATAATGTTCTATAAATTTACGGAGATAAATCGTTTACACAGCTTGTAGGCAATCTAGATTCCGTGGTAGTTTAGAAGTGATTTATCTTGAGAAATTGCCTCCGGATCCAATTTTATACTCGAGTGTAGAACTAAGTCGTGTATGTAAGTAACTTATATTAAGTATCAAATATTAAGTGTGTTGGATAGTTTTGTACAGTATGGTTTATTCTAGTAAGACATTTTTCATTATTTTCTTTAATTATTTACTAAATAAGCTCGTTTTGCTATGTTAAGCTTTTATTTTTAAATATCAGTGGAGTTTTTTTTTATTTTTTATTTTTCTGCTTTTCCTATGTATATTTTGCTAACGTATTTAAGTAAATAAACCTTACTATGATTTTAGTAGTGACGATATAATTTTCGACGTAGTTTTCCGAACCATATTTGAAACGTAGGTGTTGTAGCAACGTAGGTTTGTTGAAATGTATGTTGAAACGTAGGTTTGAAGTAGGTGTATTGTTTAAAGCTATTTTGTAAAAATTGGCGTATCAGATGACAATACATTATATTAAAAAAAAATATATTTTTCAGCTTTTTGTTCTGAAAGATCACAATATTCGCTGTTTTCAGAAAAACACATTTCAAATTTGGAAAATTACGTGCATATCTTAATAGGTTTGAACTCGTGTCTACTATTTGTTACTTTTGCCATCATGTCATGGTTTTGGTTTGGTGTCGTCATTCTTCATACTAATCCTTATAAAGCGTAGTTTGCTGGATGGATTGGTTATAAGACTCAACTCAAGAATCAACTTTGTGCTTGTTGCACACATAAAATAATGTTACAAATTTCTTTTCGAAGAGAGTTTATTTATAACACACTGATTTTTTTTTTAAATCTTCAAGGGAAATCATTTAATGAGTATGTTAAAATACATTTTTTTACCTCTCGATTTAAATATTAAAACAATGACTTTGAGCCAAATTTTTTTCCTAAATTCAGGTAGAACAGCAGTATTGGTAAAAATATCAGAAACTAGGATATTGGAAGATAAGCCGATTCTGGCAAAATTCGAGCATCATTCCACTATGCACGATTTTTCAAAAATAAACATGTCATCACACAATTTATATTTTTTGCCCTCCGTCCCTTCTTATAAATAAAATATATCAATTTTAAAACTATTTTCAACATTTAAAAACTTTCAGTTAATTTTATTCATCATTGAACAAGATTGGCCAATATTCGGAACAACGGCCGGTTTACAACATTCCACATCAGGATTGGCCAATGTAGAGCGATATTGGCCAGCACTGTTGTGCTATTGAGGTAGTAACGGATTAATAAAGGGACACTCGGATGTTTTCATGGTATTGTAGGAATCTGTTAACATCTGATTGGTCTTATTTAAAAAGTGAGTGTTTTGCTAATTATTAAGATTTAGCTGTTTTTCACCATATGTTGATGAAAAAAAAAGAACTATTTTTTACGTTATATATTAAAAAAATAATTTATATTTTTCAAAGTATTTTTGTGAAATTTTTTTTGCAACTTTCTCATCCCAAATGCACGTGAATTATTAATTTTTGAAAACTCCCGTTTATTTTTGAGTACCTGTACCAAAAAATTATAGATTTATATTAAAAAAATACTTTTTATTGTAAATTTTTTTAACATTTCAGCGCCTTAGCTATATACAGGGAGTCCACAATAGATGTTCAACTTTAATAAAACTGTGAAAAATACAAAACACTGGTCAGTATGACCTGTATATACTCAAAGAAGGAAACGGTATTCCATAAGAAAAAAAATCATTTCCAACTATTTATTTTCTTGTACCAAATCATTGCTATTTGAAAGCCATGATTTGGCTCAGAGCAAATGCCGTGCTTTTGAAATCATGCTTTTTGAAAGTTGAACTTGAATTATAAACACCCGGAGGCAAAATAATTAAAGTTCAACTTTCAAAAGCTTTAAGAAAAGAACTCGTAAGAATGACCTGGAATGTAACTTGAAAATACACAAAGAAGGGAGAAATGGTATGGCATAAAAAGAAAAATAATAGTTCAAATTAGTTTTTTCTTTCTTATTTCATACCTTTTCCTCCTTTGCGTATATTCAGATCAAATTAAAAATCATTCTGAACGTGTTTTTTTCTTAAAATTTTTTGAAGGTTGAACTTTAATTGAGGACACCCTGTGGATAAAAAAAAATACTGACGCAATTATTTAAAAATTTTCCTGGTTTTGGATAGGGTATAACTAAATACTAGTAATTATTTAATATTTTATTACTCCTCAATGGTTGATACCGCTCGCCCTTGCTTAAAACTGACGAAAGATTAATTTTATCTTCAATTATTGGATATTATTAGTACTAGCTTTGGATTTAAGAGGTGCTGCCATCTATTGTTAGATGCTGAAGTTATTATTTGAGCGTAAAGGAATTTCCATTTCGTTTTTATGATACAAATCTGTTTTGATCCTGAATATTATTTAGAAGTGGATTGAATAACTTTTCCTAAAAGGCTATAAGTGAAATACATTTTTTAAAGGAGATTTAACGAGAACATAGTCAATTTCCCTTATATATTAAGTCTAACTTGGTTTAGTAAATTTTTTTTCTTAGATAATCTACACTAAACCCATAGCTCCACTTTTATTCCTAAGATGATAGAAATTATATATTCCTTTAAAAGAAGTTGTACTCTTTCTCAAAAAGCAGTGGCGAGTTGGTGACGATTATGCAAGAGAGAGAGGAGGGGAGAGGAGAGTGGAGGAAGAAAAGGGTGGCAAATACCTCTAACTTTTTAGCATTTTTGACAGCAATATCGTTAAAATTTTGCAGTTGCATCTCTCTGCTCACTTTTGGTATTTCTTGGTTTTCATTCATCACCCACTGCTTAGAAGGGACTTTTCTTTTCATATGATTTAAATAGTTCTTGTAATTAAATTACTTACCATCATATAAGTAAGGTGGTCATAAAGAAACTTTGCCGATATATGGACCTCTAGTGGTCGTTCCGTTCAACAGATGGGGATGAGATTTCAGATATAGTTATTCAGAGGTATGAGCTCAAGATTCTATGAACAGCAAAAAAAAGGCGCTCACGGTCAAAGGTACAGAAACTCGAAATGTTCACACGGCAACATCCTCTTTTTCCCGTCGCAAAATGCTCAGTGCATGCGAAAACCCTATAGAGCACTGGAACGGGAGATGGGGGGGGGGGAGGGGACAGTTTTGCGAACGGTCAACGAAAACACGATCGGGGTTCACCGAGGAAATTTGCACTAGGAAGTATGACATCAATAAAAGAACGCTGCTCGCTAGATATTCAGCATAAGAAAACCGATAAAATTGCCTGTGATGGCACCCAAGTGCAATCCAAATAAAAGTTTTCTTTTGTCCCATCCGTGTTTCATGAATTATTGGTGTTTCGCATCTGTCAAGTGCAAGCTTCTTCCGTGCGCCCTGATCGTGTTTTTGTTGACCTTTCGCAGAGCTGTTTTTTTTTTTTGCGTGCCTAACGCATCCGTTATTTTTTGTAATACACTTACCGTTCCAACGCCCTTTAGTGTTTTCGCATGCGCTGAACATTTTACGAAGGGAAAAACTGGGCGTCGCCATCCGAAAATTCCGAGTTTCTGTACCTAAAGCTGTAACCGGGAGCCCCATTTTGTTGCCGTTCACAGAACCTCGAGCTCATACCTTTAAATAACTATGCCTAAAATCTCATGTCGATCTGTTGAATGGAACGGTCGCAAGAGGTCTATATATCGGTAAAGTTTCTTTATGACCACCCTGTATATATTTTCAGTATTAATACTCCATGAAGTTGGTATTAATGCACTATTTTTAATAACAAAAAAATGCGCCATTTACTCTACTTCTCCAAAACTTAACTTAACCTCTTCTCCCTCAGTATTGAGGTTTTTAATATCCTGGTAAATAAAAAAAATTCTCGTCTATTTTCCAATAGTTTAGATAACGTTTTCTTCGCTTTTTGTTAATATTGAAGTTTTGATAATTTTCTCTGATTTTTTAGTAAATTGTAGTTTTTGGTAAATTTTTCTTCGTATTTTTCCTAATATTTTGATAGCTTTTTTTTCGTTCCTGTCCTTTATCTTAGATTTAGTAGCCTTTTTCTTCGTTTTTATTTCGATATCATAGTTTTGGTAACTTCTTGGTTCCTCTTTATATCCTCTGGTAAAAATTTTTTTCGCTCTTGTTTTCGTAACAGTTTCGGTAAACTTTATGAATGGCTAAATTGCTATTTTACTAATGTTGAAATGTTTTGCTGTTGAAATGCTAGAGGAAAGACTGACTTTCACTTCTGTGTTTCAGAGTAGCGGTTGTGAACCTGGAGAAAGCATGGTATATAAGAAAGTAGCTGTTGTTGAAAACTTCTACGACATCATCTACGGTGTGCATGTTGAAATGGACGGCCGAGGAGGGAAACATGCTGGCCAGAAAAGAACATACAAGGCGGTGAGTAAATTTTCACGAAGCTATCAATTTATCCTTTTAGGGTGTTATGTTCAGGTTTATAATGATCTGATGACCGCGGGTGTGGTTAGCTGAAGGAGATGAAATGTGTAATATATGCCCACTAGCATGCAAGTCTGTGACAGTCATACATGGTAGTAATTTTTTTTAATAATTATGTCAACATTTGATTAGTCATGTAACATATCGTCAACTACGACTTGTTACAATATTGAACTGTGAAATGACGTCATCAATGACCACGGGTGGGGTTAGCTGAAGGAGATGAAATGTGTAATATGTGCCCACAAGCATAAAAGTTTGTGACAGTCATACACGGTAGTAATTTTTTTTAATAATTATGACAACATTTGATTAGTCATGGTCAACCACGACTTGTTACAATATTGAACTGTGAAATGACGTCATCAATGATGACGTCATTCATCTCATCGTCTCATCTAACAAATCGCGCCTTTATAAATCATCGGCATAATGAAATTTACTACTCCTTCTTTATCTTTCGTACTAACGGTAAGGTCCTGCCATTGTCCGATGATGCACGACTTAAAAAAAAATGCAGTGATCATATAGGTCCTTTTTCTGCCGGAGAAACTGAATCTTCTAAGTCTACACAGTAAATATGTTTTAGATTCACACAAGTTAAAATTTTCATGTAAATTTAGGACTTTCAAATAAAAAATATTACTATTTTTTACTTCTTATTTCGTAAACATCAGATTATGTTAATATAAATTGTTACAATATATTAATAATTACAATAAATTCAAAAGCAATTATAATTATAAATAAAAACCATGACCAAAAAAAAATCATAAAAACAATCACAAATTACATCTAAGATGCTGTACTTGTCTAAAACAAGTAATAATAGTTTTTAATTAGGCAAATCTACTGAAACGGAATAGTTCATGGTAAGTAAGCATTTTTTTTTCTAACTGGAAGAGATGTAAGAAGTTTTAATGGTATTGACAAAAACTTCAAGAATACTGGTAAGTTAATAACTTTTGAGCCAGGAAATATCCTTTGGACTCAGCCACTCACGATAATGCTTTTGCAAGAAAAGTCTTTATAAGTGATTTATTAAGCATCTGGCAAAATAAATAAAATAATAAAAAATTGGTTTTTAAATAAAATATAACCCTATATATTAACAGATACAAAGAAAGAATTATTAATTTCCCCTAATTAAAGTTTGATAAAAATTTCTTTCAGTGAATTGATATTGTAGTTTAGAATTTTTTGCTTACGTTTATTTGATATCTTTTTGAAATTTGAACTTGAATTATAGATTTCCTGTATGTTAAATATAATTTTTAGCAGTCTAAAAATGTCATTAAAATATATTTTATCATTTAAAGAGACTTGTTAAACACTCAACCAACTTACTCTTGTTTTATTGAATTATATTATATTTGATTTGGCGTGCTTGTTTGGGGTCGGCAAATCTTAGGAAAGTATTTACAATTCAAAGCAATTTTTCGATTAAAAAAAAGTGATATGTAAGATCTGCTATTTTTGTACTATATCTGATTTTGTTTAATTTCGATTTTTTGACAACCCACTGGTCAATTGTAAATAAATTATTAGCCAGAAGCGGAGGTCTTAACTTGTAAATTGGTATTGTATCAATTTTGTGTTTGTATAAAGGGATCATCACCAATAAAAATAAAGTTTACAAACAAATATATGATATAGTTGCTGTATATAGTTCCCAGTACACCAATGTGTCCAAGTATCCGAATATACTTTTACAATTTATCAGTCGAGATTTTGACTCACCCGGATAATGTCAGACATATTTGCTGTATAATGCTCATCTTATTCTAATGTGCTCTAGTATACACATATTATTTTTCTGTCTGTATTTTGGCTCGTATGGAAAATGTCAGAGATAACTACTGTATAAAACTCCCCGTATACCAATGTGTAGTAGTATCCACGCGTTACTTAGAGGATATTATCTGTCGAGGTTCATCAGAATAATATAAGATATAGCTGCTGTCAGGAGTGTGTACTGATCATAGGGTTGTCCGGTGCAATCACCGGGCCGATCAGTGTCTAAAAAAATAGGCCGGTCCGGTACAGAAGCTTTTTTTTTAATATTTATTTTCCTTCAATATAAGTAGTTGCCTTCCTTAGCATTTTTTTTTTTTTTTAAAGTAGAACCCCTCCCACCAGAATTATTAATAAACTATTACTTTAGTTTGAGAGGTATATAGTTTATGTATTAATTATTTAAAAATTCACATCAATTCAGTATTATACTTTAAGATTTATGCATTACTGACTGTGTAGCCCCTCATTGTGGAGACCCGTCATTGTGTATAGGTCTCAGCTTTTGATACTTCTCTCGCTGAAATGTTCATTGCTAAGCAAACCCAATCTCGCAAAAGGTTTGATTGCTACGCAAGATCAGACTAGCTTCGCCAGTATCCCAATATATTAGCTTCGCTGGCTGAAAGTTCATTGGTACGTAGACACAGACTCGCTTCGCTCGCTGAAAAGTTCATTATTGTGTAAACATATGCTCGCTTCACTCGATAAAAGGTTAATCTTGCTACCTAAACCCTTATTATTAGAACCACTTTCTGTTGAGTACCCCGTTAATACAATAGCAAAACCTCTCTGGAAATATGTTAACATTCTATTTGTGAAAAGCAAAATTAATATATACCAGAATTCTTTTTGTTTAAAATTTCAAAACTATCCGCTTATGGGAAGTAGCTTCGTAAAGAAACTTTAAAAACTAAAAAAAAAATAATTAAATTTTAACATTCTGTTTGTCAAAAGTACAATTAGAAGTCTAAAACTACTTAAGTTTAAAACTTCAAAGCTGAACTACGCCGATTAGAAGTAGCTTTGTGAGAAAAAGGATTAAAAAACTAATTAAAATTTCAACATTCTGTTTCTCGAAAGAGCAATCAAAATGCAAAAACTATTTGTTTGAAACTTAAAAGTCTTACGAATATTGGGAATCACTTTCCATAAAACCAAACGGATAAGGCCACAAACACACACAAGTTTACTCAAAGCAGTATAAAAAGTAGAAACAGAGCAAATTTGAGTTAATTAAACTAATTATTAAAACATTTCAATTATTAAAATTAGTTACTAAATGAAACTATTTTTAATAATTGAATAATTATTTAATATAAATAGTAAAATAATATTAATTTTTTAAAATACAAATCATTGAAATTCATTAATTATTGAAGTTATTTTATTATTAGTAATAATTATTAAAATTTGAGTGTTGTTTATATTGAAAATTTGGGCCTGCATAAGTCTAGAATCCCCGGGTCGATTTTATGTCCCAGTACGCCCCTGGCTTCTGTATAAAGCTCCCCGTTTATCAATGTGCAAGAATATCCATACATTACTTTTAGGTTGTAATCTGTCCAAATTTTGACTTATCCGGATAATGTCTGTTAAGAACTGAGCCAATTTTAGAACGCAAAATATACTAATATCACTTTTGTGTGTAGTATAGAGAGTGCATTTGTTCAGGCGCTCAGGTGAAAAAAGGAAATTTCTTACATTCCTATTCACAACAGTGGAATCGAATGGGTTTGTTGGTATTATTATTGCTCGGAAGAAAATCTGGATGCCTCTAGGGGTAGGTATAGTTTTATTTCGTATTAATATTTATAAAAACTGGAAAGTTTTCTCTTTCATTTACAACTCCGTTTTATTTCCGTACCATTTCCAGAAATTTTAATTTTAACCAAAAATAATAAGTTTATCTCTCAAAGTAAAATTTATGTAGAAGTGCATGCAAAAATGTACTTTAATAATTCAAAAAATATTTCGAGAGTGACAAATAAAACTTGTAATATTTGACAGTTTTTCTGTAAAATTGTGTCCTTCGCTTTTTACCGTCTTCTTTTAGCGAACATGTTAAAAATGAATTTTTGTCTGTGTCATTTTATTTAGATAATTTCACACACCACTTCAACCAGTATATTTCAGATACCATTTTTCTCATTGCTTTTATTTGAGAATCAACTCATCATTACGAAAAAAATCTCCACACTGTTTTCAAAATTGAAAATAACGAACAAACATTAATACTATATTTTTAAATATCAATTTTCGTCTTTGGTTTTCGATATTTATACTCTGTGGGCTAAATTTCCTGAATCCTTTAATTGGCGCTTGTTTACTTTATCATTTTTTAAAGCTTAGGCTAGGAAGAAATTGAAGTAATTATAATGGTATTTTGTTTTCCCTTTTAAGATACAGATATGAAACTGTATTTCTCCTACAAATTGCAACGTTATAGTGATTCATACGCAGGATGCTTTAAAAATGTAAGGTAAATTCTTAAACAACCGAATTTCTCATCAGTGATAGACAAAAGACATGGGCGCCCCCAGGAGGGTGCAAGGAGGTGCACTTGCACCCCCCTGGTTCTTGAAAATTTCAAAAAAATGAGGGGAAAGGTTTAAATTCCAAGATAAAAAAGCACATATGCCGATTATATTCATTATGTTACAATGAGATTTTTTTTCCTATTAATTTAGTCTTTTGTTTCTTTCTTATGTCGTTTTTTATAGCTAAACTTGCGTGACGATTTTCTGGTGCTTGTTGTCTATAATTATTAGAGGCTGATGAGTAGAAGTATTTATTCCTTTTATTGTGTAATCATTTCCGGTGTAGTTCTCCAAATTCTGGGAAAATGTTTTGTTTTTAAGTCATCAGATATACTATCTTGAAATCTATTTTTAGAATTCAATTGAACATATCCCAATACTACCTTCGTGTTTAATTTTTTTTCTTTTCATTCTATCCGAAACTTAGAAAAAATAAAATGTTACTCTTCTATATTTTTGCATCTTCGAGTTCCTCTATTCTAAACACTGTCTCTTGAATGCCGTGAAATCTAGTTGGATGATAAAAAAATCGTTAAAAATATATGCATATTTTAATATTTTTACTATTTTGTATTTTTTTGTCTCTTTAACAGGGTTGCGCTTTCAAAAATATATACCATGCATTTTAATTATTCTTAAAGAGTATAATTTATAATGCATAATTATTAAATAACATTTCTAAAAAAATTAAAGATTTTGATAAAAATCTTGTATTGCACCCCCTTACAAATATTCCTGGGGGCGCCCATGACAAAAGATTTATATGGTATGTTAATTAGAAAAAGAGACGTTAAGTTTATGATGCGTGGGTGTTCAAAATTATCTACAACTCCTAACAATAGATGGCACTGCAGTGCATTCTAGAAAATCGCTTTAAATAATACTTGCAAACACCAGTTGAAATCGACTGTTCGTCTTTCTTAAAGAATAAAGTCTGATTAATTGACTTCGACGTGTATTACAATAGTTCTCCATCACATTCTTATTATTATACAATTTTTAATTAATCTGGCACGGAGATGTTTTTGCTGTTTTGCAATGTTATTATTATTTTTAAACCAATGACTTTTAATTAATTGTAATGTGGGTGCTTATTTCTTGCAACTCTTCAAGTGCAAAAACTTAAATATCTCATTCTCAAACCTAAAGGGCAAGGCATTTCATTCGTTAAATAGAAAAATATGCAGAATGAGGTTAATTCTCAACTACTGACCCTATGCATGTAAAGAGTAATTGTAAGGAAGTGTGGTTCAGTCAGATTATCACAGGTTGACTTTTGAATTATGTCTATAGTGTATACATGGCTGTCACCAGAATTATTTACATGGTGCAGATCATACACACAAGGTTCAAGACGATTAAAAGTTTATGGTCTACTGCAGGCTGCAGCATGCTAATCGTAATGTCTAAATTTAAGAAAGTCCAAACATTAGGTTTTAATTTCATTTATTTGTCAAGACGTTTAACCGTTTCCAGATCTTTTTTTTTTATCGTTGACGATTTGCCTTTTTTATCATCGTTTTTTTAACAACATTTTTAAATTTCTGGAACCATTCGTACATATAAGTTTTTTAAGGATTCAGGATCTAAATTGTATCTTCTGAACTAAAACTGAAACATAACGGTTCACGTGTATTGAAGCTGCCAATACGTGAAGAGAAATCTATTGTGCAGTTTTGAAGACGCTGTTCTTCCACGCATTAATTTTTTTTTTTCAGTAAAACTAAATACAAATACAATTTTTACGACCATCAACAAGCTAAAGGCGGTAGAGTAAAAAATATATATATATAACTTGACTTTTAACTTGACGTGAAATCTAACGTGACTTTTCTAATGAAGACTATACTAAAAAAAGCCAGTTTCGTTGGCGCACGTCTTGAACAGTAAAAAAAAGAAGAAGAAAAAAGAAAAAAAAAGCTATACCTTGTATTTCAATTGTTGAAATAAAAAAAGAAAAGTACCGTGGTAATTCTGGGAAGATTTTTAATACTTGTATATTGTTTGTTTTGTCATGATGGGTCCTCTGCATATGAAAACTAAACCTAACTTTAAAAAGTTCATTAGCAATCCCATATTATTATACCACATTTAGATTTAGCATAAAAAAAAAAAACGGTGAAATGCGAAATTTCGTAATTTTCACAGGACTGGTTAATAATCTATATATGATGACAAGAAAATGACAAAATAATGTTAAAAAGAAAAATGGTTTTTTAGCCATAAATAGTTAAATAATTAATATATTTTAGTAATTTTTGTTTCAAACGATAGTTTGTTATAGGCCAACCATAAATAGCATGTAACTTTTGAATTAAAGAGTTTTTAAATAATTAGTTATTAATTAAAAAAAGAATTAGAAAACTTAAAATAGAAACATGTTTTTTATTTCCTTAGATTTATCATGGTCGAACCCCCTCCTCCCCTCAGTATTTTTTTCTTTCTATTTTTTGGTTTAGTTTAGCAAAAATGTACAAAAGCTTACTTTTAGGGACTGTATACTAGATTACATTTAAAAGTAAAAATCCTGTTAAGAAAAAAATAAAAAAAAAATATTTCAATGTAAAAGTTTTTAAAGTAGTTTTGGTCAAATTGTGGTAGGATAAAAAGAAAAGATAGCGGAATTTTATCAGTAAATATCAAAATTTAACCAAAAGTTCCGTCTTAAAATGATTGAATTTTAATTTTTTGAAACCTTTATTAAAAGGGCATTGAACTCCGTTCTATTATTTTCCACCTCAACACTGTGTATTTGTAGAAAAGTAAATGCATTGCAAATGAAAAAGAATGGTACCATTTTTTTCTAATGCAAAATTCAAACGGTGAAAAATACTATCAGCTTTTTCTAATGCAAAAAGATTAAAATTTAAATGAAAATTTCGACCTAAAATTTTTTTTTTTTAACCTGTCATTAAAAGGTAGTGGGAAACTTTCCCACCCACTACACCCCTATACATTTATAATAAATTTAAATAGCTTCAAAAAAGAGTTAAAATGGATTGTTCAAAATAGCAAAATTGTCTCAATTATACTTAAAGCAAAGACCCACGAATTAATAAAAATATGTACGAGTAAAAACAGATTTTCACACTGGTAATCTCCTCATTAAGAATCAATAGTTGTCCACCAGTCAAAATTACCTTTTTCGGGTTATGTCCTTTCTGCCTGATCCACATAAAAAATTGAGAATACAAAAAGGAGTTGAGAATACAATTGAGAGTTCTTTAGAAAGTGACCAAAAGTTTTAAGTTTTTATAAATATACGCAACTGGTACTTAATTGTGTTTTCTCCTTTCGATATAATTAAATGAAAGCATTTATTTTAGTTTCTATGTGTGTCTTAATCAAGTTCGTCAAGCTGCATTTTCGAATAGTTGAAAATTAAAATTTGTATTCTGTGTGCTCAGCTCTCTTTATTTGGTATTTATCTTCTTTCGCAGATAGCAGAGATGTACTCTTTCCTCCCCCGTGAAGCAGTGACCCACTTCCTAATGTCGTGCACAGACTGCCAGAAGCGAATGCACCTCGGCTCTGACAAGGCCTCCCCCACTGGTAACCATGACAACAACGGGCTCGACGAGAGCATCAGCTCGCTCGACATCACTGCCGGGGACGACACTGACTCGCCACTGCACATCGACTACAGTCTACCCATCACCACCACTTACCTGAAGCACATGAGGAGCTTGGGCTATTCTGAGGAAGATGCCCTTAACCCCGACAGAGAGGTGAGACTACACTAATACTCCACCGATTACTGTGTCTGTAGCATCTGTGTTTGTTGCTGGTTGAGGAAGGGGCAGAGGAATTGGGGTGGCGAGTGTTGTGGAATGGTGTGAGGAACAATCTGGTCTAAGTCGCTTTGTTTCAGAATGCAGTTGTGTGGGTAGAACCATGCACAGATCATTCATCGATGTGATAATTTAAAATGTGTACAACGGAACAGTTATTGTTTTATTATGCGATTATTTTGAGATGAAGAAGTAGTGTTGAGATTGTTGTTATTAATATAAATATGATTATAAAAAGCAGTAAAACTGTTGTTTTGAATTATATTTGAAGCTTGGTTAATTCTGAGGAGGATACCTTCAACTTAGACATCGAGGTGAGAACGCACTAATACTCCATCGACATCTATGTTAGAATCAGTGTTTGTATTTGGCTGTTAAATTAATAGATGAAAGATACATGGTTGAGAGTTGATATGTTATTAACATGGACGGCATTCATGAGAGTTCATTCATGTTTTCCCATTCATTTTCAAAAGAGTTAATTCAAATTTATCCCATCGAAACAATTAGGATTTAAAAAAGTTTACTTTCATGTTCATTTTTATTATTTTTTTTTTGTATAATCATTGAATATTTATACTTTAAAAAAAAAAATTATTATCTGATTTTTATCTGAAATTCATGATGATCTTGGGATATTCTGAGGAGGATATGCCCTTAATCATGCGTGGGAAATGAGATTGTACTATTACTTCCCCGATTACTGTATTACTAGCATCTGTATTTCTTGCATGTGGTGGAAGGGATGAGAAGCATTTTAAAATGATGTGATAATTGATCTGGTATGAGTCACTTATCTTGAAATTCGTTTTCGTGGGTGACATTCACCAATAGTTCTTTCACGTCTCCCATTCATATTCGAGGGAGTTCATTCATGTTGAGGTCATCAACACAATTGATTTCAACTCATCACACGTTCTCAGAATAAATGTTGAGTTCATCAATCAATTTAACATGTGATTATGCTAAAATTTAATAGGTGCTGTCTTTAATCTGTGATTATTACTATAAATGGATTCATTCAATGTTTATACATTTTTTAAAGTTAATTTTGAAATTATGATTCTTATTTGAAGCATATGATAGACGGGGTAACAGCATATTTGTACACTGCAATTTGGATATCGGAGACCAGTATATTTGTGACACTGCATTTATACTCATTGCTTCTGGCATCTGCGTATGTTGTTGGTTGTGGAAGAGTTGGAGGAATAGGAATAAAGTTTTTTGAGGCATTGTGTTCGGGTGAAAGCTAATCTGATATAAGTCGATTGTAATGGAATTCATTTTCGTGGAAAAGTACCGTGTGGTATTCACAAGACATTATTATTTTTCATTCATATTAAAGACATTTTAGTTGTTTAAAGTAGGTGAAAACCATTTAATTAAAATATGTGACTATTCTAAAACTTTGTAGTGATTTTGAGATTTCTGATATCAATACAAATATTAATATTTAAGATTTCGAAATTGCTATTTGGATTTGAAGCACGTGATGAACCATGGCTATTATGTGCCGGGACATCTTTAACACTTAGATAAGAGTGCAATAATACTCCATCAGTACCTGTAGTGCAATCATTCGTGTTTCTGTTGATTGAGATGGAGTTGATGAATAGGTGGGAAGTCTTGAGTATTTTTGTTCGAATGATAATCAATCTGGTTTGAGAGTAGCTTGTTTTAGAATAAAATGCGTGAATAGAATCATGTGATACTCACCAGAGTTAGTTCATGTTTATCGTTCGTATTCAAGATTATTCATTCATAAGCAGCTTATCGAAACAGTTTTAAAATGTGATGATTTTAAAATAATAACTATACTGTTTTTAAAATGATATGCTTGCTAACAATAGTAAAACTAAATATATCTAACTTTAAAATTGTTATTCTGACTCGATATTACTGAGGAGAATCGCTATTTGGAGAAGGACGTCTTGAACAGTAACTAAGATGTAGGACTCAACTCATACAAGTTTAGCTGTATTATTACTAGGAATTTAACCAGACATTTTTAAATATACTTAAAACATCTTAATTAAACATGTAACAAATTTAATCAAACACAAAAAAATTATTAATCAAGCATACATACATTTAAATCAATAGTAAAATATGAATATTATTTATCGAATTTACAATAGTAAATAAATTAAACGTCTTTTGGAATGAAAATTATTTCTACATTTTCGGAGTCTGGTTGAAGTTCGAAGACGTTTCTATATTGGAATACTGAGGGAAGACACTTGGTCGTTACTATGGAATTGTTTTAAGCAAATTTACTTCAACATATTGTTTGGACACGGATGCTATTTTCTCTGCAGATGGGATACATGATATAATTATTTTTTCACTTGAGAAGGGGGTGTCATATGTAAATGGATGGTATTGAGTGGAAGTATCTGGCGTATCATTTATTAAAATTTATTTGAAGCACCTTTGGGTACACGGGAGTTTATTTATTTGTGGTAATTTTACGTTAGTGTATGTGAATTCTGCTATGACTAGCTCACCGAAACAGTAATATTTAACTGATTCTCTCTACAGATATTAAATGTATACATTTATTCTGATTTTTTAGATTAAACTATTGTAAATATACACTGAAATTACAAAACTTTTTTTCTTAAAATAATTTACATTGTCCTTTCTTTATACTGTAACTGTAAAATTATGTAAAACTGTTTGGAATTAAGTATGGTTTGCTTCACTCATTTTGATGCATTACAACATTTAATTCATAAATCTGTTTTTTCTAGATCTTGTTTTAATCACTTTTTCAGTTTTAGATATTTGTTAAAGGAACTATTAATATAAATTACTATTTTTTCATTTTTAGCAATAACTAATTTTGTTTGCAAGTCATTAAACAGTATTATTCCCTTATCTCTGTCAAGATAACGAGAAATTAATGTTACCCATTACATATTTTTTAAAACTACTTGCACTAAATATTTGATTGAATTATTTTCAAAGTGTATAAGGTGGAAGTTCGAAATTCACATGGACTTGGTTCATTTGAACTTTCATATTTATTATTTGATGGTGTTAGAATTTTTTTTTATACTATTCCTTCTTGCAATACTACATTTCATTTTAAATTTATTTTAAATTAATCTGTTTTATTGTGTGGATTTTATATAGTTTTTGGTTGATGAGTGAGCTTTTAGCTAAGAAAGATATTTTGAAACACTTTTTATATTTTAAGCATATATTTTCAAGGTAAGAACCTCAAATTCTTAAAAAGCCCCATGACCTTGGAAATTTAGGTAGGTACGTGATAAAATTTTCAAAGGCGTCCTTGCGAAACCAAAGCGAACATGACATGACATTTTTTTAATAAATATTATAATATTTAATTATTCGTGAATGGTCCCTACATTATGGATTCGAAAAACTTAAGGAATATTCACAATATTTGACAGGGGGTCCGCATGCCTAAATTTAAAAGATGAAGCATTTATAATAAATTACCTACATATCGTCATCCTAATGTTACTACAAATAAATAACAGAAAAAACATAATTTTGCGAAAAACCCATTTGAAATTCCTACTGCAGACTCACAACTTTAATATTAATAGAATATATTGGGATCTTACTGCAGTTATCCACTTATGATAAACAATAAGGGCGGGAAGTTTATGACTTATCATGCGCATATCCAAATATGACAATTTTGAAGTTATCTAGTTGTAGCATTGAGGTGACAATATATATAAACAAATATCACTTAAATATTTGCAAATAAAATTTGAAATAAATACCCAAAAACCTTCATACGCAAGAATAACTAGGTACAACGTATCTTTTGAGATTTCCCCGTCTAATTATAATATTAGGCTTAGTATGAAAAAGATTTATGAGAGAATTTTTAATAAAAAACATATATGTGGCTTATTTTGTAAGAGTTTAACAAAGCATTTAAGTATACTTTTGAAAAACCATCCTATCCTATATTCCTAGAAATATACTACAATATTTTTAAAATAAAAAATATTGAAAGTCATAACGAATGTCCAAGAATATCTCAATGTCTTCTCACGAAAGACTTAAATTGAATTCATGCGGCTAAAAACGTGAATTTCCATAAGTATTTTGCAATTGTTTGTCAGTATTGAGGTAGTATTATCTCTGCTTAGGACTCGGAAGATGGTGAAAGCGAGGTTAGTGAGGATCCTAAAACTCCTTTGAATCCTGCAGCCGCTGGTCAGATGTATGATGGCATGATGAAAGAAGGTAAGATTATCCTTATTGAAACATGATAATTGTCAAATTATACTAACTCACACAAATGGGAAATTAAATTGATTACATTCAGTCTATTTAACCCTTAAATGCATATCGTTTTCCGATTTCTTAATGCACATTCTTTAAATGCATAGCAATGTAGATCTGAATCGTATGTTTAAAAACTCATATCTCTTTATGTAGCAACCTTTGCATATATATTTATTTTTTAATTTTAATTTTACCGAAACTATTTTATTGTTTCCGAACGCAACTAGAATCTTTGACAATTTATTTATTTATCTGTGGCAATTTTTATTTTTGACGGCACTGTTGGCTGAGTACAATTTAATTTTGGTGGGTGTTACGAATTACGATAATTTATATAAAAAGTATTAAAAACACACAGGTAAAAACATTTTTCGGATAGAAACAAGGTAAGAGTAATGAATAATATTTATATTTCTGCATATACAGATGTTGCTTTTTTTGTGATGTAAATATTTATCAATATGTAAAATTCTTATGAGTTTTTTTTTTCTCATTAACTACATTCACTTCCCGGTTGATTTCAAATTTTAGTTATTAAAAATAAAAATTCATGAATTTAAGGATTAAACTAACTCAATTCTAATCACGTTTTACAAATTCAACGCAAATTGCACGAAGATCGCTTAGTTTGAAATATTATCAGACCGTTCTGCCAAATACGGTATAGTTTTGAAAGTTTTGAAAACGCTTCGAAAAATAATTCTATACTTCAGATAGATCTTCAGACACCATCATAAAAATAATTATATGCAGATGGTTTAAATATATTTGTAGCAAAAAGAAGCATTAAGATGATTATACACAATGATTAATGATTTAGAAGCTTGTGAATAATATTGCAAATGTTACGGACCTGGTTATACAAAATTTGTTTATAAAGCACAATATCAGAATATCTGCTGAAGAAAGATGTGCATACTTTCGCAAAAATTAAAGCAGTAAAATGGAAAGGACAGACGTTTCACCATTTGAAAATTGACTTATTCTTGAGGTCGGTGTAGAATTTGCCATTATTCTCATGAAAAAAATTGTTTTACTTAGTTCTCAAATGCGTTAATTTGGAAAGTGTTTAAAAGAGGGAAACAGAAGCCATAGGTCTTTTTCTAAGAATTAACTGTAGGTATAAAAATATTGATCAACATAGTTAAAGGGATCGTAGAGGGCTTTATATGACAGAAGAATGACTCTACTGTGTTGTAACTAACAGTAATATTTAACTAGAACCATATAAAATTTCTCCAAGACCTTGCAAACTAAATGCCTAAATGCATAGAAATTCCGACATTTAAACTAACGGACTTTCAATAAAATATTGAGATTATGTTTCTAATTCATTTGCTAAAGAGTATATAAAGTAAACCGTTCTGAGTTATGTTTATCTATACGAAGCCCGTTGATATGCAGTGTTGAACTGTCTAATATTACCTTATATTATATTTCAATTGTACACATAAAATAACAAATGTTTGTATGAATACTAGAATTAGACCATCTTGTAATTGAGTTGAATTCCCAGTATCAACTTTATTTTGAACAGAAAGTGGCATTGAAAGTCCTGTGAGTCAACCTCCAGCTGGGCCCTCCAGGAGACGTGCCGTGGCAAGACATCGAAAACGTGCTGCAAGTCCAATGCAGTGGACAGAATCCATCAATGAGGAACCCATCAATATGATAAAAGGAGACTTTTCTTCTAATAACAACCATGATCACTCCTACGAAAGACCAACTGTAAGTACCTTAGTACAAAAGTGCTTTTTGGTACAATCCTAAAAGGTTTAATGATGATTTTTATCACTGTAAAGACTAAAAGATGATTATGTGAATACTGGTTTTAATAAATTCTGTAATTCTGTTACAAAGTGTCGAATCATCTAAATGTCAACAACGGAATCTAAAGAAATTTCTAAACACACAATAACGATCAAAGCAGTGACGTAATACATATATGAAGGATTGATTAATCATTGCTTCTGTCTTGCAAGCAATGCGTTCAATGTTCATTGGATAATGACTTGAAGTTGTTTTTAATCATATTTAGTAACTATATATTAAAATATATATTAGTTTTTCTAAACTATTTTATTACATACCAGCCACTTTTAGGCGGATAGTTGAAATTCCCCAGTTAAAATTAAGAAAGAATTAAAGAAACCAATATAAGGGTACATCATTTGTTTCTTTTTAAAAGGTTACGTTATTCCCCTTATACTGTTTTAATAACAACTGTATTTTAACAGAAATTTTTTAAAGTATCGCTTAAGTAATTGGTAATCAGTTGGCCTCTGAGACAAGTGTACCAGAACTTACAGTAGCTGTCATCAAGTAAGTAAAAAAAACTGCTTCTAAAATCCAGAACTATATTTTTAGAGCCCATGCAACGGTTGCGTGAAACGCGAAACTTCAAGTACACCCGACAACCTTTCAGCTGGGACTAAAGACGAAGATGACGATGATGATGACGATGATTCGGATAAAATTGATATCAATAAGTACGATCCTGAGCGACTAAAAGCTTTTAACGTGAGTAAATTTTTTTATACTTCAAACATCCAATTAATTAGTACAATATACGTAAAGTTAAAACGATTTAAAATTTTGTAATACAATCAACATTTCCAACAAGCTTCTTTGATAAAAAAAATTCAGCAAAAAAATTAAATGTATCTTGTATTTTTTTTTATCTTTGTGCCTGCATTTAAGTATTTATCATAATTATATTAACTTTATATAGTAATCTCACAACATCATTAATGAAGAGTTAAAAGTCAGGGTGGTATAAGACACATTTTCAACAATTCTCACTTTTAGTCCAGAAATACAATCTAGAAGGTTACAAACTGTTTGAAGAAAAAGTGAACTATAAAGACAAACCTCAATATTTCGTCACTAGGCTGCAGCACGATACAAAACAGGTGGTTTGTTGAAAATAAATCCTTTTGTTTTTCAAAGTGAAGATTAATCAACCTGTACCACTCTGACTTAAAACCCTTAATTTTTATGACAGAATATGAATTTTTTTTTCAGATGTTTGTTCGATTATTTGTGGACGAAAACTTGGACCGTATGATACCGATTTCGAGGCAGCCGAAGGACAAAATTCAAGCAATCATTGATTCTTGCACGAGGCAATTTCCGGAATTCGGGGAACGAGCTCGAAAAAGGATTCGTACCTATCTCAAATCCTGCAGAAGAAACAAAAGAACAAGAGAAACTTCAAACTGGGAAGTAGTAAGTACTCAAACCAACAATTCAGTAGCTCCTAACAAAGCACAAAGCTTTTCCGAAAATGACCAGGAATACTAGCTGTTATATTTGATCAATACTAATGCAATCAATGCTTGTAATCCTTTTCCCCATTGAATTGTTAGTTACTCATTTTTCTTTTCTACCCTCTTACGTCAAAATGTTTAATTTCTAATCCGACGCTCAAATAGCTATTAAGCCTCTAACTTTCAAACACAAATTATAAATTAGCAAATTTAGTGTTGTTGCCGTGTGTCTTAAAATTAAATCACAGATTAACCAATAAACTTAAAAGAAATAGTTATTGTTTGTTTTATATATATATATAAATAAATAATTGAAATTAAATAAAAAAAAAAGCTATTGCATTAATAGAAACACTGAACAATTATTTAAAGCAAATTTTGGTAAAATTCGATTCAAATTTGAATCTAATTAGAACGTAAGAGAATATTAATTTTAATCTGCACCCTATACCAACCTGTACTGTACACCTCTAAATTTCATTCATTAATGTATTTTCAGGGGAGAAATACACAACCTCATCTCACGTCAGCTCTTGCAGAGCAAATTTTGGCTAATGCTTGTGAAAACGAAAGCCAAAATGCTAAACGGATGCGATTAGGACTGAAGCCAATATCAGTAAGTATTGGTTGATATTTTAACAAGTAAGCATAGGCTTTTATTAATTGACTAAGAAAAGAAATTACCATTCCTATATCCTTGTTTCCTATACAGATATTTTGTTTAAAAATTAAAATTACGTAACTCTTAGAACGAATTCCTTATGAAAATCCTATTTTCATTTTCTTTGCCCTGTTTCAAGCATTTTTTGAAATTTTCTCTGATTCAATATCTATAAAAGTAAATGGAGCAAACCCAGTAACAACCTTTTTGGGTTTAGTGAGCTTAGCAAAGTAAAACTACTTTTTTAAGCATGAAAGTTCATACTTGGCAAAATAGATAACAACGACAAAAACAGGCAATGAAGCCAAGCAAGTGCACCAGTGTTTTTCGTTAACTCATGAATGGATTAAATTTTTCTAGGTTACTGAAGCCCTAATCGTTACACTAAGTTTATTATACTATATTGAACCCCAAAACAAGCAAACCCAGAACAAGTTGACAACAACTTTTAGTTTTCGACAAAATCTAGAAAATTTAGCTTTCATTCACCAAATTATACATTCTTGCGCAAATGTAATTTTTTTTTCTTTCTTTCGTTACTTTCTTTCTTTTCCCTTTTTTTACTGTCTCCAGAAAATGTTACGTTCATTCATCAAAAGAAATGTTCTTGCAAAAATGAAGTCTGTTTTTATATTCTTCAAACAAATTCAGAAATTGTAGCGTTCATTCGCAGAACTTATATTCTTGAGTAAATGTTGCTTTAGTTTTTGTAGTCTTCTAAAATCCAAAAAAAACTTAGAATTCATTCGCCAAAATAAACATCCTTATGAATATGTAGCTTTGTCCTTTAATCATTCAAAAATCCAGAAAGTTATGTAGCGATATTACAGAAATCTTCTTGTAGTGTCTGTGTATCTCGTTTCTGTAATATATTATATTCGAATCTTTTTCAGGCTGAAATTGAAAGAGCCCGCTTTGACCCCCCTCGAAGCCCAACTCATGATAATATCCTTCAGAGTACCTTACGTCATGGCAAAGCGACTGTCTCCAGTCTTTTGAATGGATCTCAGAGTTCTTCGTATTCTTCAAATTACCGTTTAGTGCCAAATGCCACCACAAATGGCCACTCAAGTTCCATAGTGAACTCTAGCAATGGTAGGTCTATTCTATTTAGCAATAATCATTTCAGGGAACGTTACACATATGTAATGTAGCCTGGTCAAGAGATGTCACTAGAGGTCGGAAATATCGATCAAAATAAATATCGATAATATATCGTTGCATAGAAAAAAATATCTATAAAATATCCATATATCGATATATGATTTTTTAAATTTGATTTTCAATTTTGCCAGAAACAAAGTTTTTCGGGGCAAATTTCTACTTTTCATGATTGCTTTTTTGAAAGGGGATTACTTTTTCAACTGAAATGGATCTATTACAAAAAAAAAGTTATATTTTCTCTTAATTGGTGCAGTGATTTTAAGAACAATTTAGATAATTTTCAATAGCTTTTATGTGTGTTGAAAATATTGAATATTGGTGCCGTTTTACTGTTTCTCAGTTCAAACTTTAATTTTGAAGTTTTTGAAAAGGGAATAAATAAAATCGAAAAAACACATGGAACTACAAAACTATCATCAAAAAACTAAAAATGTTTGAAAATATCGATAAATCGGTAACTTTTATCGATATTTTTAATATCGATATTTTTTTAGAAATATCGATAAAAATATCGTCGTATCGATATATTGGCGACCTCTAATTGTCACCCACCCATCCTTTTCCATAGAGCTTATGCATCCAGAACGCTATGTCGGCCTGAACGTTATCTTATAACCATACAAAGTTTTATACATGTAGTAAAACATTTAACAATTTAATGAAATACAAGGTTTAACTAAGTGAATATTTGTTGTAGCATTACCATTTAAATGTTAGTTTCACGATTTTTTTTTCTATTTTAGTGCTGCCACGTGTTGGGAAAGATTAAAATTTTTTTAAAATTTTATTTTGGATTTAAAACGTTTAATTTCTTTTAAATTAATATTAAGCAACTAATTACTGTTTTTATGTTTGATTTTACTTGTTTTGAAGTAATTTCTCGGGAGAAGTGTTTAGGAAAATACTACGTTAGAAAAAAGACCGAAGGAAGAAAAGAAAACTGCACAGAAAAAGATTCGCAAGCACTTGTCTGTCTTAATATCTTGATTATATGTCTCTGTGACAAGATATGTTTCTGCATAAAGCATGATCTTAATATTTGTTATGAATGAACAACTTATGAATAAATTTAAAGCAGACAAAAATAACATTGACGGCCTTTAGGTGTATTTTTACTATTTAATTTTGGGTTGCAAGAAACATCATAACTTTTGAGAGATAATTCTTTTTTACTGTCGGTAAGTTGGTTTTTACGCTTCACAAATTCATCTCCGTATAGTAAATAAAAGTTATTAAGCAAAACGAGAAAGAAGACAAAATGCTCATGTAGTACAAAAGTCGTACCTAGTAGCGATCTCTTGATACTTCTTTGTGTTCAAGTCTCAAGTAGTGTAAATGGTTATTAAGTGAAGTTGATGATAAACACAATTTATTTTATAAAGAGATAAATGATAATAGATATTAAGATAATAAATTAAGTTTCAAGTTTTATAAATCTAGTATTAATTTTTTTCGTTTTAAACTTTCGTTACTTACATACAGATTGACTAAAAACATCACACAGACTATTAACCCATTAACGACGGTTGGTAAGAAAATTTGCCAATCGAGATTTTAGTTTTCTCTTGCTAATAAATTGCTATTGTGGTTCCACTTAGAGTTTTTCGAAAATCATAAAAATAATTTTTCAAAAAATCTGGCCAAGTCAAAATATACTTTGAATGATCAAAATAAACAAGACAAAAGTTAAAAATAATGACTTTTTATTCATTTCAAAGTCCTCTTTAATGGGTTAAACAAATACTATTAAAGCATCACTAAATTAATAATCATTTTCATTCACACTTTCCTGTTCAGAACATAATAAACTACAGAATGGTCATAAAGAAACTATGGACCTCTTGCGGTCTTTCCATTAAACAGATCGAGATGAGATTTCAGGTATAGTTATTAAGAGGTATAAGCTCGAAATTCTGTGAGCGGCAATAAAATGGCACTCAAGGTTACTGTTTTAGGTACACAAACTGGAAATTTTCGAATGGCAACGCCTATTTTTTCCAATCGCAAAATGCTCAGTGCATGCGAAAACCAGAGAGAGCGTTGAAATGGTACGTGTATCACAAAAAAACGCACGCATTATGCATGCACAAAAGAGGGGCGAGCGGTGTTCTGTGATTGGTGTCTAGTCTGCCATGTGCATATTTCCTTCATGAACCTTCGATCGTGTTTTTCGAAACTGTTTTTTCAGCGTGCATAATTTATCCGGTTTTTTTTGTGATACACGTACCGTTCCAACGGTCTTTAAGTTTTTCACATGCGCTGAACATTTTGCGAGGGGAAAAAATGTCATTTTCATTCGAAAATTTCTAGTTTCTGTACCTATAACCGTAACCATGAGCGCCATTTTGTTGCCATTCACAGAATCTCTAGGAGCTCATACCACTGAATAAATACTATATGAACTTTGCATATACTTTTGAGTGGGAATTGTAATCATGAATGCAAAGAATTTCATTGAATCATTGGTCAAATATTTTGCTTGCTATAAAAAATAATATAATTTTAAAATAGGAATTAATGAAAAGAATTTAATTGGATTTTATAGCCATAAAGTATGTACTTAAAATAATTTTAAATAAAGTTTTCTTTGCCTGTTTGCTACTAACATAATGCTGGACATAATGTTGTCCAATACTAGCGATATGCATAAGTAGATGTTCCAATTGTAGTCATAATATAATAAACAATCCATAATGTTCTAAATTAATGAATAATTATGCAAGAGAAAAGTTTAATTTGCTTATATTATATTAAAATTGAACATTTCACTAAAATAATTTCTCTTAAAAGAATATGAACTTAACGTGTCGGTTTCAGAGGAAAGTAAAAAAAAATTAAAATCCTAATTCAATCCAAGTTTCCTCAATCCAAGTTTCAATCTCAATTTAAAAAAAGTGTTACCTCCACACACGAACTCATAAGCGGTTTTGCGTATCACTCATTTACCACAAATTTACTTCAGTAACCAAGTTGTAGGTTTTATTGATCGATGTATCTTATCTTCCTGATTTTAAATGTACCAAAAAAGTGGTGATTTTTTAAATGAAATTTATACCAAAAATAGAATCAACAACATATCATTTTAAGTCAACGGTATACTTTATACAGGGTGCCCCAAAAGTTTTCCCTACATTTTAAATGTCGATGAAAAATGAAACAATCGTCGTACAGGAGTGCGTTTTGCACTAAAATGTTTTTCTCGATGAAAAGTTTTTTAAGTATAAAAAAGAAATGACGGCCAGAGAAGCAAAGGAGTCCAAGTGACTTTTCTTAACTTTTGAGAACATACACTTTCAAGTTTCTTATTTATATTACATTTGTATGAAATTTTTTTGTTGTTCAAATACTAACCTCTGGGATGAAGATATCACTAGTTTTCATAGAATTTAATATAAATAAGAAACTTTAAAGTGTATTTTCTTAAAGTTAAGAAAAATCACTTAGACCCCTTTTACTTCTCAGTCCCACCCATCTGATGGCTATGTGGTTAGTGCTCTGGCCATGCATGCCAAAGGTGCCGGGTTCGAATCCCGGATTAGGAATAAATGTTCGTTGTGGTTCGGAATCCACATTAAGCTGTAGTTCCTGACCTGATTAGCCGTTATTGTGCATAAAAATAGATATTTGAGCGTACAAACCAACCAACCAACTTCTCGGTCCATCAAATAATTCCGAATATTACACATTGATGGCGCTGTTCTTTTAAAACAACAAACAATTCATAAAATATGTATGGCAATCTTATGTTTGGTTGATATTAAATTCGAATGTAGACTAATTCGCATTATCTTTACAAACGAAGCAATTTTTCATGTGTCTGGAAAGGCCAATAGGTACTACAATATGAGATTACGAGGAACGAAAAACCTGCATCATGTTGAAGTAATCCGCGATAGTCCAAAAACTAAAATGAGGGTAACTAATCGTGTCATTGGGCCATTCTTTTTCATTGAACCTACAGTCACAAAAGAGGTTTACTTGGATATGCTGTATACTTTTGCTATTCCTCAAATTTGTCATTTACATCTGGCAGCAAGACGATGCACTTCCACATTGAGGACATCAGGAGGAGTTTCCTGTTCGATGGATCTGGATCTGACAGATGGTTCAGCGCTACGACCACCTCATTCCATCGACTTAATCCATTTGGATTTTTTTTTGGGGGGGGGAGGGGCTATGTCAAGTACAGAGTGCATTCTTCCTTTGTAGCTGACATTGAAGTGATAAAGACGTTAATCAAATATACAATCCAGTCTATTTTGCAATCATTGCTTGAGAATACGTTGATAAAATTAGAGTACCGTTTAGGTGTGGTTTGAGCTATGATGTGCGCACAAATTGAAAAATGGTAGCGTATTGTGCAAAAGAATTGCTCTGTATTAACGAGTGAAATTTTTTTTATTTGTAACTGGATGTCTCGAGTTTTTAAGGCATTGTTTGCTATTTCTGAGGTACAGTGCTATCAATGTGCAAAATTTTGAACCATATACTTTTGATTGCTAAAAAAATAACTTTAAATCGTAAGAAGCATTTTAGTGCAAATTGTAATCTTGTGCGACTATTATTTAATTTTTTATTGAAATTTAAAATGTTTTGAAGGATTTTGGGATTACTGCAGCAATTTATTCACACATTGACGAATATTAAAATAATGGCTAACTATATCGTTCTGTCATCTGTGTCAAAAGTTCATCTGCGCATTTTAGTGTAGAATTTCGTAAATTAATTGGTCTCCCGTTACAATTTCACAAAAAACTAATCAAAACTTGGATTATTTTGCTTACGCATACATAGTTTGGTTATTTCTGTGTGGCATTTAATTGGTAGGCAATAATAATATTATTTGATAAATCAGAATATTTTAAAATGTTAATATAATACAATGATGCTAGTTTGCTTGTTTTTCTAAATATATTAGAACCGTTTTAAAGGATTTTAATACATGAACCATATACAAGGTTGGAAGACCCTCTTTGACAAGAATCATTAGTTTTAAATGTATCCTATTGTTCTTTCAATTCATTCTTAACACCTTAGCATAAATTAATTATTCTTTTCACTTCAACAGGACCAACTGATCTCAGTATGAAACGAAATGCAAGTGGCCAAAGCAACAACAGTCCAATAAAACATTCCTTAAATCCAAATGAAGTGATGGCCGTGAAACAGTTAATCGCTGGCTACAGAGAATCTGCAGCTTTCCTTCTACGATCTGCGGACGAATTAGAACAATTGCTTTTACAGCAGAACTGAAAGTATCCGAGTCTGTATCCTTGCGTTCGACAAGGCATCGTTGGCCTTCCAGTAGTATTCTTGTATAAGCATAAAAGGATGGACTTCTATATCTCAGTGGTTGGATTTAGCTTCTTCAATGCCTTCGAAAACCGTGTTTGGAAATTATTAAATCACTTTGACTGTTCTAGTAGGACGATCATAATATATTTTCCTTAAAAATCCCTTATATTATAGTGGAATAACAAGATATTCGGCTGGTCCGATAGGTTTGTTTCGAACTGATGAGGTTTTTTTCATTGTGTTATTGCCTACTTGTGATTTTTCAACATACTTTTATTCAAGGTATTCCTCCTCATGAAGCGAACTATGTAAAAATCCCTAGCTACTGTCTGACCACGGATGATGTGATTTGCTTCTCTTTTGTGCTTGGGTGATAAGCCCATTTTATTAAATGAAGTCAATTGTTAGAAAAAGGGAATGTGTTTATCTGGCGATGTGAATACTTTCGTGCTATATGCTAAGAAATCTTGAATGAAAAATGCTAAGTATCAGGACATTATTGCAACATTCTATTTATGGTCGCATCTTATCAGGTCACACCTGGTCAGACAATACAGCATAGTTACCAAAGGACTATACATTTTGAATGATATCAATGCAATTTTAAAAGATTTTTCATATCATGGTTTCCTGTAGTCTCTCGTTTGTTTTCGTATATTTTTGATCTATTATCCGAAGGACTAATGTTTTGTAAATGTATCTGAGTGTCAAATGTTCTTTCAACTTAAATTTTGATAAACTATTTTTATGTGCAATTCACTTATAACATAAAATGTAGTTGAGTTAAAAGAAATATATTATATGGATAGTAGAAAAATAATATATCAAAGATTTTTTTTTGTTAAAGTGTAATATTTATACTTTAGTCTATGGCGTGAACGCAGTAAGTGGATGCAATGCCTTCTAGTCTTTATGTTTAGATCCCGAAGGGAATATTTGTCATTGATTTAAGAATTTAATATCATCCATTTTTATGTAGTAGATACGAAAAAGTTATATTCAATATTCTTTTATCAAATATAGCTTTTTTAACTTACCATTCCTAATTTTGACAAATTGTCTTTTACAAAATGATAAAAAAAATTTTACGTGAAGACTGGAAAATTGGAAATTACTAGTTATTAAAATAGGGTACATTGTTGATTTCTTTCAATTAGTATATGCTAGTTTTTCTTTTAGAACTATAAGGTCTCGACAATACAACCAATAAGTGATAAAAAAAATTATAAAAAGGTGCAAGCCAAACTGGCTACTTAAGAAATAGAAAATAGTAAACGTATTAGAATATCTGAAGCGATTGTAAATGAGCGTTAGATTACGAGAGATAGGTTAAAAGTTAAAATCCAAGTCTGGTGGCTGCCAAATGGCTAGAGACTTCTTTCAGTCACTTTTGTTTGTTTTAAACAAGAGAGGAAAACAAGAAATCGCTGCATATCCACTTGCATCGTATTCTAAATGCCTTCAAATATAGTCTGTTTTGAGAAAGAAGACCTCAATAAACAACGAAGCGTCGGGCATAGCAAGACTAAAAAAAAAAAAAAAAAAAAAAAAAAAAAAACGCCAAATGGCAAACTATCAGTAATGGAGTGTCTTCCATGACTTCACCACTTATGGAAAATGTTTGGTGAGATTGAAATTTTCTAAATGACGAAACACAAAACTTAACAACTTATTAAATACAATCGCCATTTTAAACAGTTTGGGACAAAAGTCGGAATTGCCAGTAACCTTTTTATTGTGTCTGGATGTCTTCTTTCTACAAACAAACTACACATGATACTTGATATCTGCCATTATAAGCTTCCAACTTAGAAATAATTCACCACTGAGATTTCAATGAAATCTGCTGAGATATGTGCTAAAAAAGAAGTAGTGAAAATGGAAGTTGTGCACTCTTGACCAATCTTCCAGCTATTTTTGGCCATTAATTTTTCGGCCAGCATTTTTGTAATTCATTATTGATGTCCAGTGGTTTTATCAAGTATTACTTTTCTATATGCCTTTATTGAGACTCTATTTTATTAAAGGGGTTCGTAAATGAAGGTACTACAGCCACACTTGTCGGCATGATATATCCTTCTTTATAGACGTGTTTGTAGTACTTAGCACTCTTCATCACCACCATCCTTCATGAACATCATCAACTTTCACAGTTATCACTCTTACACTTTCGAAGCATCATCAACTTCCACAGTTCTCACTATTACACTTTCAAGATATAATTCAGCACCAATACTCACTATTTTATACATATTTTACTACTGGGATGGGGAAAAGGACTTCGGTAGATCATATTTCACTCAATTATATCAAAGGAACATTCCTAAAAACTAGTCCCAAACTTTTGATGAAGATAGGCGTGTTTTCTGGATAATTAACCAATCAGCTAGAATTGTAAACTGACAGTCTAGTTTTTAATATTTGTATTTTTGTGTGATTTTTCTTCAAAAAGATAAAAAGATATATAGTTGTTTGTTATGTAAATTTCTGTTTTCCACGTTCTCGTTATCACACATTTATACTTAGTTTAGTGTTGCCTTACGTCGTAATTTTTGGTAAAAATTACGTCTTTCTGATTTTCAAATGCAATGTCTAATTTAATTATTCATTACAAAATGTATTTTTATTTTGAAATTTTTCATTATATTTCGTTTGATGTATGCTTATATTTTATTTGTGTACAATGGAATATGTATAATGCGTTTTTGAATTCTTGTATGAAGCTAATATTCGTTATTTACTTTTACAGTGGTTATTTGTAATCAACTTTCATATATACTTTAATTTAAAGTAATATTTATTTCAAATTGATATTGACCTTCTAACTTATATAAAACTAGAAATATAATCCCATGAAAGAAAAATTTAGAACAAAACATTTATTTAAATAAATCTCAACAGGCGCAATGCAAAAATGGTAGAATTAAGAAATCTGTTCCTAATTTTTAAAGATTAAAAGTTGAAACAAAACACAAGTAAAAACATAACTGTATTAGTAAAAACTTACCAAAATTAAGCTTACTTTAAGCAAACATAAGCCTTATAACTAGGATGTTTCTGAAATGACTGAAGTGTCGTTAGAAAGTAGAGAAGGTATCCGGTCACTAAGAAAAGTAGTGGGAGACTTTTAGCTTTCATTTGGAATAAAGCTATAAATACTAGTCAAATAAGTTATTTTTGGCAGCACTCAATCTTAAATCTGCGATACCTAAATCGAATTTTACACAAGTATGTAATACTACTAGGCATACAGCGGCGAGACTACTTTATTATGCCTACATCAGCTTTTTTCCATTTTAGGGACATTCAGACGAGGAAGTTGCGCAAAATCTAGCAGTGATCTAACCTTAAGATGGACGAGAATCATTAGATCGAAAAAGAAAAAAAATGACTCGAAACATTCGAAGCAATTTAAGAACCGTGAAATGTATTTATTAATAGTAGCCAAAATGACTTTCGTATTGAAAATGGAAAGAATTGAAAATAAAATAACAATTTACAGTGCTTAAATAAACTGAAATCGAATCAAACCAATATCAGTCTGTTACATTATTTAATGTGTACACACATCTTTTCTCTATTTGATTTTGTTATTGAAATCGATTCAAACAACTTTATTTAGTATTTCACGAACCGAATTTGAGCTTCTCGGGGATAACTTTTGATGCAAGGACCATCAGACCACCAGTTATGGATTCATAACCTATACGGTATGTTAGATCATGTTAAAGCTATCATTAGAAAATGCGCTGTGTAAAAATTGTACAGAAAAACAAGCACTTACCTTCGTTGGATTTCTTTCTTTGCTAAACTGGGACATGTCTGATTCAGCAAGGCACAGGAAAACTGGCATTCACCTTGAGCCCTTACCTCAGCTGTACTGTAGAATTTCAGCTTACGCAAAGCTATAAAGAGGCTGGATCCTATTTCCAGTCGATTTCTTTCTTAGCAGGACTACGTAATTTCTGTAGAGCAAAGGTATAGAAAATCTGGAATCAACATTTAATAGGTTGTTTTCTTTGCTGTATACTGCTACTTCTTGCGCTAGCTTTTAGTCTGAATTCCCTCCTACTTTCAATTACCGAAGACTTAGTATCTTCAAGAAGGCTAGAGCTTTTCAGTGGGACACAAATTCACATTGCCTATCTATAGGATGTAAAATTATATATTAGTTTATTGCTAGTTGTAGAGCATTGGCTGACTGATCTACTGCTAAAAAAGTTAACTAAATTTCGATTTGACTAAAGTTTATCCTTTATGAGTTTAGCAACTAAGAAAATACTCAATAAGTGAGACAGTTTTGTTTAATGGTAATAGGTAGTTGATCGGTTGAAATCGAAATCTTTCAAACCTTCTTAGTTTATTTTTAATTGAATTAAACAAGGAATAAATAAGTTTGTTGAAAATGTGTATAACTTTGTTGAAATGAAATGTAATTTGTAGAAAAAGTAATAACGTCTGATAATTTTCATTAAAAAATTAAAGTATAAACTTGATAGCTTAAAACTGTACTTATTTCAATCAATAAAATAATTAAATTCTTCGCAAAAAGTTAAACAAAATTTAAAATCTTGGAAATTCAATTTCTTCTTATCCTTCTTGATCAGATTATGCTTCTTATGCTTAAACTTTAGCTAAGAAAATATGTGTATTAATTTAGATGCCATATACCTAATTTCCCTTCTGTACAATGTTACTATCAATATTGTATATAAAATGAAACAAGATTGTTTTTATTGAAATGCGATAGAAATACATTACTATGTTTGCACTTTTCTAAACATTGCTCGGCATCATTTTACACTTTTGACACATTTTTATGAAACGAGCATATTATTCTGTGTAATATCTGTACTTACATAATTTTCCACTTATCTTCACATTAACCAAAGAGTTTATGAAATGCACCTTTATCATCGACTAGCTGTACAGAAATAAATATGTTATGTGTTTTGGGGATGATTGGAACCGGGCAACTTCTATTTTAAAGTGTTTTTAGTTTCGTTAAAATATTTGCACCGCTTAGTGATCGCAATCTAACCGGAATTGGAACTGAACAGTTTCTATTTTGAAGTGTTTTTAATTTCGTCAAAACATTTACACAGTATAAGAATGATTATCAGTCTATTCCTGTCTTATGTTGATAATGCTATAATTTTATAACAAATTCTTCGTCAATATTGCTTCAAAATGTGAGAAATCTTTTCTAGACACAAATGCATTAATTCGTTTAATATTGTGTTAGTAATAATAAACATTTGAAAATAAAACAAATGTATTAACTAGCTATAAATTCATTTTACACAAGTGTGGTACTTCAGAACATGAAAATTCATGTATAAGAGGTAACACATACAGGGTGATTATAATTAAACTTCAACTTTTAAAAAGTTTTAAGAAACTCACTCGTCACAATGAATGAATATTCAGCCTATACACACAAAAAGGTTTTAATGATATGTTATGCAATTCCATTTACCCTGTGCGTATATTCCGGTGAAATTTCAGGTTATTATGACAAGTGGTTCCTTTTTATTTTACTGTTTTTTGAAAATTTCACTTTATTTATAATCACCTTGTATAGTAATAAGCATGGTAATGATTAATAAAAATAAGCAATAATAATATGTGATGATACCATTAAAAATAGTAATAAATACCAATAATGAATAAGGTAATACATATTAGTAAATAATAATATGTGATGATACCAGTAAAAATAGTAATAAATACCAATGATTAATAAGGTATACATATTAGTAAATAATAATAAATGATAGCAAATAATAATAAATCGGAAATTACAATAAATAACAATAAATTGTAATAAAATAATGTAGATGAGCTGTATTTTGAATACACTTGCATGTCTGCCGCTTTGACATCAAACTTGGCAGCGGAACACTGCCATGTTTCAGGATTTATATAAGTTTGTCTATAATCTTATAAAATTCTTGCTGTATCAGTACAAATGTAATGTTAAGAAACAGTACTTTGGCGGTTATTGTATTGTTTAAAAATATCGCATTATCATTAAGTACATAGAAAATAATGACAACTATCCTTAACGATAGGTTACATTTAATGGGAATCCGAGCTTGTATTTTATACAAATGAAGTAATGAATTTGATTATACTAATTTGAAAAAAAAAAAAGCCGAATCATTCTCGGGAGAGAAGTGAGAAGCGCAGTGGCCAAAATAAAAACAAAATCATCACACCTCATTTCACGGAGCCTTGAAACTTCATCATTCTACTTCCAGTGTGAATTCAGCTTCACTACATAGCGAGATTTCTGAGCTTCGCACACTAGCTCTCAGGAGGAAAAAGCTGCTCTATACATATTTCCGAAAAATCTATAAGATTTCTAACTGAAAAATTTATTTATTAATTCTGGTATCAAACCAGAATCACAATTAATAAGGTATACGCATCAAATTAAAAAATGTATAGCAAAATTGTAAAACAGTTTAAACTAAATTTGAAAATAAAATTTATTACATGAATATTAGTAACATTTACAAAAAAAATAAATTCAAAAGCCTTATTTTGTGATAATTTAAACGTTTTTTACGTGTTCATTTGAACAGCTATTTTCTTCCTTGAGCTAAACGTTGCAAACTTGTACGATTATTTCACTAAACTTAGATACACTGTAAATTTATTTAGATTTTGTAAGTTTTTACAAATTGAACTCATTTCTATATTTCTAAAAGGATAGTTTTTAAAACTAAGTAGTGTCTTAGATTAGCAGGTGCATCGAGGCTATGTTAATTTATAAATGAAGTCAAATATAAGGTGAATTAAAATCACAAGTGTTATTTGCATCTCATTTTTGCACAGTGTATGTATTTGTCTGCATCAATGCACCTTTATTATTCTATATTAACAACCCTATCTGTAAAGTTAACTCCTACATTTCATGCATGGCCAAAGGGTGCAATTATGGATTTTCTAGTCGACTGCGTATGGAACTTTGAAGCAAAATTTGTCTTGTTGAGTTATTTGTGAAGTTTCTATTATATTTATTATATGTATGTATATCATCTCACTTTAAGACATTATAAATGGCCACTTATGAATTTTCCTGACACTATTAAAAATGGCAAACATGTAATCAGAAATTTATGCAATATTTTCCTTACAGTGTAATAGCATATATATAATAAATCTTTTTAAAACCATAATTAGAGGATTTATAATGTGTTCACACCCATAAGAAGTTCACATTAAATTAAATAACATGAAATACTATTTATTGTACGTTATTCTTTAAAGGGAAGTTGGTACTCAAAAAATTTATAAATAATCGATTTTGAGTTTATAATTGTTTATCAAAATTTAAATTCTCCCCTTTAAAAGAATACCTTATTTGTAATAATACCTCAACTAGAAGTATTTTTGTAAATTTTTTGAAGACAAAATTGGTAACTATTAGTGTAAATAAAGTTTTCTTTAAAATGCGTTTTTCTCAAAACTACATTTTTCATTATTCATGTACCATTTCCTCAGAAACTGCTCAAACTATCTCTCTTTCTGAAATTTTTACCACTTATTCCTTTTATGTATCGGTGTATACTGAAGTGATATTTTGTTGTTATTTTAAAAATATGTTTTGTTTCGGGGTTTTTTCGGAAAAAAAACTTGTGATTTTTAGCAAATTTGAGTGAACTTCACGAAAATTCCTTTTAAAAAAAGAGTAAATGAATCACTATTAAAAGCTAACTTTAGTAGAGTAACAAGTGTCTGCTAAATGCATTGAAAAAAAAATTAGGCTTCCTTGTTAAATACTTTCTGAGAAAAAGGTACATGAAATTTATCAAATTAACATTACCGGTATAGAGGGTACCAACTCCTCTTAAATCAATGGTTTCTTTTAAAGGATTTATATCAAGATTATTAAATAGGTTATTTGAAAAACACCATGAGTTTTATGAGAAAAATTTTGGATTATTTTTTAATCTTAAGCAAAAAAATTATCTTCTAGTATCCCCAATGCCACGTGATCCAGTACATGAATCAGTTATTTGAAAAATCTCATAAGATCGAGACTTTGGAAAATAGTAAAATGTCTCTGCGGAGTAGGATTTATTAAATAAAAGTAATATTCTAGGATACCCAAATGCCTGTGATCTGATTCATAAGATTATTTTTTTTAATCCTGCATCTACCCTGAAGGAATAGATTATTATAAGAAACTCAATTTGTATATAAAAAAGTCAAAAAGACAAGAGATTTCTCAAATTCCCTAAATTATCGATTCAATTCGCTGACACTTCATGATGGGTACCACTACTTGATTTCTTAAATAAAAATAATCTTTTAGGATTCCCAACTTTGCGTGATTTAGTTTATGAATCGGCTATTTGAGAAATGTCAAAAGGTCTAGAACTTTAAAAAATATAAAAGTTTCTCCAATAAAAATAATATTTTAAAGAATAATAATTAGAGTAATATTTAAAGCTGGTGGACCTGATTCAAGAGTCTCCTTATTTTAACCACTATCCCTGAGGAATAAATTATTACAAAAAATTATATTTTTAATTTTTAAAAAGAAGCACATGCCATAAAGTTTAGTTTTATTTTTAGATTATAGGATCATAATAAACAAGGATATGCATGAATGAGGATTTTGATGTTTCCTTGAAAGCAGGCTCTTGAGGTAACCCAGAATCCCACAACATGCTGATTTATGGATTTGAACCTTTTCCAAGAATCGATAAGAGATACTGAATTGAAATTTTTTGCAGTGATAAACCAAACATTGCACATTACTTTTTATAAATATATTGCTTTTTATAAATATGTTTTTAAATATATTGCCTAGTTGGCTAAGAAATAGTTTTCATTAAAACATTAAAAAAACAAAAAAAAAACTCACTTATTGTTTAAAATTTAATAACTTTTTTTCGATAAATATTCTTAAAATATCATCTTAAAGTAAGTAGAAATAATTAATGAATATGTGCAGAGTTTACATTTTGTTTCTAACTGTAATAGTTTCTAAGAAAAGGTACAACTCAAATTTCACTAAATCGTTGATACAATTCGTTGAATTTCATATGAGGGGCACAGCTAGCATCTAGGATTCGAGACGATACATTATGGAGTTTATGAAACGGTTATTTAAAAATCTCATAAAGCTGAGAGCTTTAGAAAATAAAAAAGCGTCTCTGTGGAGTAGGGTTTGTTAAATAAAAGTAATATTCTAAGATCTCCAACTACGTGTGATCTTGTTTATGAGATCATTTTTTTTAATTATACACCTTATCAATGAGAAACAGCTTATTATGAAAAACTACATTTTTATATAAAAAAAATACATGATGTTTCCCAAAGTACCCCAACTTGCTGTTGCATACTTCCTAATAGGCACCGCTAATTAATAAAATAATATACAGTTTGCATACAAAAATTCACAAAGCAGTTATGAGTCACGGAAATATTTCCCCTCTCTTTGTTAAATATCTAGAAATTGTTTCACATATCATCTGAATCACCACATATAAATTGAAAGGCAATTGCATGTTTAGGTTACTTATCGAACATCACTCTACATTTTGAAAAAATGTAGAGAAATGCTAGTAGATTATGAATATACTGGTCTACCTAGGCAAAAATGGTCAAACCTTTTCAAAATCGACTTTGAATCATTTGAAGTAAATACAATAGCGCAATATGTCAAAACTTTCTGTAAGGTTTTTGAATTAATAATGCGGTTGCATTTGTTTAATACGCTAGATTCCAGCCACGGGATAACAAACGGCTTTTATAATTGTGTAAACGTTGTTGCACGAGAGAGTATTTTAATTAAAAAAAAAAAAAGCAATGAAATGTATTTGGATTGCATCATTTTCTGTTTTCGAAAAATAAAGTAAAGTGGCGGTTCGTTGAGAACTGGATGTGGTTTCTTGAATTTTATTTTTTTAACATAAGCAAAAGGCAACGACTCACACTTTCTAACGATTTCACTTCTCTGTCGTCAAATACTTTCATCGCTAAAAGTGAGCCAAGTTGGTGATACATATTACGTTGCTTATGACATAGTATTTATCGTCAACTTGGTAGTAATATATATTGGAAATGATATGTACTGCCAATTGCAACACCATGCGGGCAACATTCTTCGATTTATGGATTAAAAATGCTCAATCTAATTTTGATATATTCTCATTAATATTTGATTGAATCATTTGAATATGTTGTGGGTGGAATTGGCAAATGAAACGGAGAGATAACTTTGAGAAGTATTTCAAAAGTGACCATCAGAACGATCATTGGTAACAGAGAATAATTATTTCTTTTAGTCAGAAAATAATATTTTTCCTACTGTATTCAGAAGAAAATATCACATCATCCGACCATCGTGTTGTGAAGGTAACAAGTCACAAAACAACTCACATAGAGTAGTTATTGCATTTAAAACAGCATTAGCCACTACGCTTCCAACGGGCCGCATCCGTCCTTAACATATTTTTCTGAGGTCCGCCGCAAACACAGTAGAACAAAAATCAAACTTTATGGTATGGAAATATTCTTTTGATTATTTTTAATTTGTCTAAAATAAAATGTTTTTATTATGTAGAACAGAGTTCTCAACTACATGGCCCGTAGAAACTGTATGAAGAAACTTTCAGCAAGATGGTTTGGATGATTTATATAGAGTGGCTGCAACAAATATTGAGACAGACAGCCACTCTATCAAAAAAGAAATTAAAAAATTTCGACCGCCATCGTCTCACAATTGAGGGCATCACAAAGGGCTCTAAGTGACTTTTCTTAAGTTTTGAGAAAATACACTTTAAAGTTTCTTATTTATATTAAATTATATTAAAACTAGTGATATCTACATCCCAGAGGCTAGTATTTAAACAACAAATAAATTTTCATAGAAATTTAATATAAATAAGAAACTTTAAAGTGTATTTTCTCAAAAGTTAAGAAAGTCACTTAGACCCCTTTGCTTCTCAGGCGCTCAATTGATATCTTCTAAACTGATGGAATTGGGAAATATGGTTTATATCATTACTAAAAGTTAGTTCAAGTCACTTTGCCAAGTTCGGAACAAAGCATTCACTCCTTTTCTGGACTTTGATTTACGTAATAATGAAATTATTTTTAAAAAAATATTTGAAGACGAAAAATAATCAAATATCAATTGTAATTTTAATAAGATAAAAAAAAAATTCCATACCTTTTCAGTTTTCTAAAATGCTTTATATTGTTAAATCGAATATAATTAAATATACATACATTGGCGTATTCGATATAAATCTCTGCTGCCCACTAAGGCCATGTGTTTACTGTCAACCAAAAGTTGCGACAGATTTTTGTCACTGAGATGTGGTTAATGTGAGCTTATGGAAGTGTATCGTCGTCACGGATCTAGTCTGTGCAATTTAACGGCACTGTGCCCACTAGCGACAGTTAAGTTGCTCATGACAGCACTAGATCGCTCTGGAATTGGCTTTATTCCCACAAGGTCAACCATGAATGGTAGTTGGGTGCAAGCTGTTCACATTGTTTTTCAAACAAAACGTTGTTTAAACTCTTTTAACAAACGAGTTAGCTCAAGTGCTAATAGTTCATCTCATCCTACAGTAAGAAACGAGCTTACCTTGAAAATTTCTGTACCATTCCCAACTGGTGCAAACCCTCCCTACAGTGAATCGCTCATTATTAATAGGGTGTACCCAAAATTTATGACTTCGGCAAAGTTTCCTCATCATAACCGTTAATGGACAAATAACTACTATTTCCATCACGTACATGATGGAAATGGCAATGTAGCTCGGCGGGGAGTAGTGGCAGTTCACCATTCCCCAGCAACAGTTTTGCGTCCCGGTGGACACACTACTTGGCGACAAGACATTTTCTCTCCCTTCATACAGTGGACATAGAGCCTAATAGCTCCAATATAAGTCATACGTCCTGGTTCTAAAAGATAGTGACGAACGCTGATTTGGAAGAACATTATTTCTGAAAAAAAGTTATGAAAGCGTATACCAATGGAATTTTTTTATCGTTACTAGGGGGCTCCGCCCCTGCTCGCTAACGCTCGCCAACCCCCGAACGCGCTCGCTGTGCGATCTCCAAAGGGGGCTTCGCCCCCTTCTCGGTGACCCCCACCTTGGCTGCGTATTGATAACGCCTAAGAAATAGAATAGCGGGGGATTTTCAACGCAATTCCTGTGATTCATTCTTGAATTGGTACCTTTGGTTTGCCTCTCTACCGTCATGTTGTTGATGTTATTGAAATATGAATGACAACTTCGATTACCACTGACATGCCTTAAACCGTGACCAGAGAGCTTTGCATTATCCCCCCCCCCCCGGGCCCAATGTTGAAATCGAAGAGGCAATTGACATTTTCGATTACCTTCGAGATGAAAAATTGAAAACAGAAATTATTAAATGTTGCAACAAGCACAATTAATAACACATAAACAAAACTCATAAATTAAACACAAAAAAATATTGGTACACAAGCAGTAACAGACGCTAATTGCGACTTTTTGCTAGGTGACTACAAGAAAGCACAATAGAAAGAATTTTTTTAATATTAACGAACAAGCATTTAATGTAACGCTCAGAAAATAAGAAAATCATTGGCGTTACAGGATGCCAACAAAAATATAAATACAGTATACACACAAAAAATATACTGAGATCGTTTGTTTAAAATTCCCGTTATTTACAAATTATTCCTTTTCGAATTTTGAAAACCGAAACTGTAACCAAAATGCAGGTTTAGCAGTAAAAAAATGAAATGAAAAATATTAACAAACATATATCAACAAATTAACTCAATAACAGGGCCCCCATATTGAAGAGATCCCACAAGAACTACTCCCTTTCACTGTTATAATACATGACTTGCAGTCGTTTTAGTAAATTATAGCAAATTAGTGGTTAGCTGTATTACTTAAGTTTCGAATCTCTCAATATTGAAAAAAGAATAGGTAAGGAACCGATGTGTTGTCACTAACGTATCTCTTTACATGGTGCAAGGAGAACTGGGAAATTTTTAACACAAGCAGATTCTCTCTCTAGCTCGCTACGTATTATTGTAAAATGGGGAAATTTTAATTAGTTTTTTTAAATAGTACACCCATCCTCAAATAAATCAATAAAAAGCAGTTGCCGATCAAAATTGAATGTGGGTTGCTAACTAAATGCTTACACAAACAAAAACCGTTAACAATAGAACCACAAAACAAAATCAAATGTTAGAAAGTAACCAATCGCAAGTTTATGAGATATTTAACTCCGAGTACAGTGAAAAAGGAAAATCAACAAAAAATTAAACATTTTAATGTGAATCTCATAAAATTTTAACTTACATAAACTAAACTAATAGACACCGTTAACAATACAATGAACCCAAAACAATCCTTCATCTGAAAATAAAACAATTGTTGAATTAAAAAAAAAAAAAACTCCTAATGGATTTCGAAAACATTAATTTATGACATAACAAAAATAAAAACAATATAGGACCTAACAAAAACAAATAAACAATAGTTGTTCAGCTGGTTTTAGATTTCAACAAACGATAAAAACTGAAATAAAGAAGAAAAAATAAGTCACGCAGTTTGCCAAATTCGTAAAATGGAACAAAAGCAGTATATATCCCAATCATTGGCGATTTTCCTCGGTTTGAACTGGTCGGATTGCAAACAACCGCCATCAATTGAGTGGCATTGCGGAAGTCATTTGTGCACAAAAATTCTTCTTTAGCAAAACCCAAGAGGTGTATTTGAAGCAGCTGAAGTCGTGGTGGTGGTTTGTGAAACATAATTTTTTTTTTGATGTTGCAGCTTGCCGATGTTGAAAGTATCGAAAACCATTCATATGCCTTTAACAGTTACCAGATAATTTTGCATTATCCCCCCCCTCAAGGGCTAATTTTGCACATTTAAACAATAGAAAAAGATTTTCACACTTTAATAAAAAGAAATCGTAATTAACAATAGAATTTACACAAAAACCAAAGTCATAAAATTCATAATTAACAATCACACAAAAACCAAAGTCATAAAATTCATAATTAACAATCACACAAAAACCATTGTTTTAAAAAAAAAAATTGCATAATTAACAATAGAATTTACACAAAAAACAAAGTCATACATTAAACGCCAAAGAAATATTGTTAAAGAAAACAGATCAATTGAAGACGCTTAATTGTTACCAGATAGGAATTCATGATCAGGGTTGCCACAACATTGAGGAATTCTAAAAAAATTTCCTGATTTGACGGGAATTTTTTTCTAATTTCCACAGCTTTTTCCGATGTTTAAACACCCCGATAAAATACAACCGTTTGGGGATACACCTGAAAAACTCATAATAAAAAGTAGAATAAACACAAAAACCAAAAAGAAATATCTGCCTTTAACCGCAACCGTTAAATAAAACAAGAACAATTATCGTTCAAACTAAAACTATAAAAGAAACGCCAAAGAAATATTGGTACAAAAGCTCTAAGAATATTGAGGTGGGGGGGGGGGGGAATGCAAACATGCAAATCAAAGGCATCGATTCAATAAAAAATCCTAATTAACAATAGAAGTCACACAAAAACAAAACTGTTGAGAAATCACACTATTCTTATGTGAAAAAGATTTTCACTCTTGAATAATAAAAATTCATAAATAATAATCTAAACAACCTAATAAGAGACCCCATAAACACCAAAGTCATACCCCCCCCCCCCCTTCACACAGGCCAATTTTTCACCTATAGCAATTAAACAATAGAAAAACATTTTTACACTTGAATAAAAAGAAATCAGAATTAACAATAGAATTTACACAAACACCAAAGTCATAAAATTCATAATTAACAATCACACAAAAACTATTGTTTTTAAAAAAATTGCATAGTTAATATTGCACAAAAAATCAAAGTCATAAAATTCCATAATTAACAATCACTTGAAGACACTCTGTTTATCGAAAAACATTTGCACTTATAAGAATGATGCATGTGAAAACGATGTTTGCTCTTGAATAATAAAAATTCATAAGTAACATACACCCAAAAATCATTGTAATCTAAAAAACCAAATAAGAGACCTAATTTGCATTTCCTCGATCAATTGAAGACCTCTTTTTATCGAAGAACGAAATTCTAGAACGTTCTTCCCAAAAATTAAAACAACACGTTGTAGGTAGATGCTAGATGGCCGATTTCAAAATAATCGAGCGTTGCCGATTAAGAAATACAAAAAAACATAAGGACATAAACAATAATTTTAGAATATGCAAATTTTTTAAATGTGTTGTTAAAAATCTAATTAAAAAATCAACCAAACAAATGTAGTAATATAAAGATGCAAAAACAGAACATAGTATAAGACATCCTCTCAGAGTTTTTAAAAAAAATTACACTCAAAAGAACAAAATGCCATATTAACTTGCATAACGACTTACTTAAAAAAACAGAAATAACTAATATATTATTAAAAACACAAACCAACAATATTTGACCCCAAAACAATAGCTTACGTTAAAAACAAATATAGAACAAGATATATAACACTAAAAAAATTGCACTTATACAAATCAATTAAAATTTTAGATTATGCAAATTTTTTAAATGGTGTCGTTAAAAAAATAATTAAAAAATCAACCAAGTAAGTGTAGTAATACACAAACCAACAATATTTACTCCAAAACAATAGCTTAAGTTAAAAACAAATATAAAACAAGATATATAACGCTAAATGCCGATTAAAAAATACACAAGAACCCAAGGACATGAACAATAATTTTAGATTATGCAAATTTTTTAAATGTGTTGTTAAAAAAAACTAATCAAAAAATCAACCAAGTAAATGTAGTAATATAAAATGCAAAAACAGAACATAGTATAAGACATCCTCTCAAGAGTTTTAAAAAAAAATTACACTCAAAAGAACAATATGCCATATTCACTTGCATAACGACTTACTTAAAAAAACAGAAATAACTAATATATTATTGAAAACAAACCAACAATATTTTACCCCAAAACAATAGCTTACGTCAAAAACAAATATAGAACAAGATATATAACGCTAAATGCCGATTAAAAAATACAAAATCGAAATTTATCGAAAAACATTAGCACTTATAAGAATGATGCATGTGAAAAAGATTTTTGCTTTTGAATAATAAAAATTCATAAATTATATACACATCAAAACCGTTGTCAATTAAAGACGCTCTGTTTATCGATGAACGAAATTCTGGAACATTCTTTTCTTCCCAAAAATTAAAACACGTTGTAGGTAGATGATAGATGGCCGATTTCAAAATAACTGAACGTTGCCGATTAAGAAATACAAAAGAGCCCAAGGACATAAACAATAATTTTAAATTATGCAAATTTTTAAAATGTGTTGTTAAAAAAACTAATAAAAAATCAACCAAGTAAATGCCGACAGTCAGTTTTGTAGCAGAAAGTCAATTAAAAATATGAATGAGTTTTATACATCGTACTTGGGTTTATGCATGGTGAGGTATAAAAAGGACGTCATAATTCCCCCACCCTCACACACGCAACGGTCAAAAAACGGGGAATCCCCGTTTTGAAGGAGAAAGAATGCAGAAAAAATGGGGTGTAGTGCTATCTAAAACAGTATGTATCTAATTGATTTTTTTATCATTTAAAGAAATTTTTAATTAAATCGCCTAGAGGACATTTCAAAGATTCGAACCCTATTTTTTTCAATTGAAAAAGTAAATATTTCAAGTAGATATTGCGAGAGAAGAGTAGGGGGGAAATTTTGTCCCATTGGATTACCATTACGGCCAAATTTTAAAATTTAATTAAAAAAAAACTAATTAACAATTCAACAAAATATTTTCTTTTGAAACTAAATGAATGCAGAAACTACTTATGTTTCAAATTTTACGGTTCTCCTTGCACCAGAAATTGAGATACACGAGACACAAATTTCATTCCTAATTTTTTTTTTTAATATATAAGATTTTAAATGCGAAATTAAATTGATTCGTTGAAATAAGTAAGCTAAGTTGAAATAAAATATTAATTTTTACTCTTGGCTTTTCTGGGATTAGACTTATATTTGTTGAAGTATTCTTTGAAATCTGTTTAGCTTTTTTAAAAGAACTAAGTTTAACTCTTAATATTGGTAAGGTTGCATTAATGAGGAGTGTAATTCAATCAAAATATAACATTCATATAAATATGGGACGCTTTCTTGTCTTTAGTCAGTGATAAACAAAAAAAAGTCAAAGAACTCTTACAATTATAAACGCTGAAGCGATAAAAGAACAAGTACAGTAGAAAAATACAGGGTGTTTGTAAAATATATGGCGACAATATAAAGGCAGGTAGAAGGAACTGAAAATAAGCACATTTTTTAATGTAATGAGTGTGTGGAAATGGCGCATCATAAGTAGTAAGAAAAGGACAGTTCTGCACCATGGTGGAGGAGCGCAGTGCAAGGGGGCGTAGTAAGAGCGCTAGCAAGGGCGGTGGTTACTTGTCAGGTGATTAACAGGTATTCATTTACTTTTTTGACTTTTATGGAGATGAATAGATGGAGCTGATCGTTTTCAGGTATGATCTAAACATGCCATCTGATACTACTTCAATGGGTCTTTTGCGTACACATATTCCATTACAAAATCTTCTTATTTCCGCCCCTCAACCTGCCTTTACATTTTTGCCAGGTATTTTAGACATACCCTGTATTTCAATGCTTCTCAGGGTTAAGTACTCAATAAAGCTCATATGATGGAGGGAGCGTTTGACAATTCTTACAATGCTGCTCGTTGAGAGCCTAGTATTGAATTCAGACGTGTGTCACGCCTGGGGAATGAAATGATTTTTTCATGTCTCTATGCTTGTCTCTTACTCCCGCAACTCTTTTCTGGTCCTTATCGCAAATATAAGTTTTTATTACGATTCCTGTATAGAGTGTCTCAAAATAGAGTGACTCCCTATTCATAAAAATTAATATTTCAAAAACAGTTACTCACAGGTGATTGTAACTACTTGTATGTTTATTGGACAATGAATAACATTTCAAAAATCATTCTGAATTTTGATGACTAACCTAAAAGCAAATAAGTAGGTTCATTCCTCTGTAAGTAACCTGTAAGCCTACCTCTAAAATGTTATCTATGTCTTATCTCTAGAGATACTCTTTAACTACTAAACCAAAATTTTTACTAGTATCATTTTACAATAAATCAATACAAAACCGGTATTCAAAAGCGACCTCATGTAAGAATTTATGAAAAATTTCTGAATTGTTTAATTTTTAGAGAAAAGACAGAAACGCCCAACATTATAACTAAATTCCATGTGGTTTTTCAAATGCAAGTCAGGGAATATACAGGGTGGTTAAAATTAAACTGACGGTACTCAACTCAGAGGCTTGTAGCTCCAGTTCTACTGAACGGATTCGAATGAAACTTGAAATGCATGTTAAGTTGTTCATGCGGTCGAGGTTTCCGTCTGAAAAAAATTAGTTTCATAAGTTTGAAGGGGGCGGGGGGGACTGGTTTTCTGGATAGGTCTTTGAGCACACAAACCAACCAACCAACCAACCAACCAACCAACCAACCTATTGATACGTTGCTGGTTGGTTGGTTTATACGCTCAACGATCTATTTTTGTGCACAATGACGGCTAATCAGGCCAGGACCAACAGTTTAACATGCCTATCCCAGGATTCAAACTTGGCACCTTTAGCATGCGAGACCAGAGCTCTAACCACACAGCCATTGATATATTGCATTATTGCATGCAGCCTGTAATGATTTCATCAATTCCGATTAGATGGCGCTCATCCATTTGAAAGAATACGTTTTAATCATGTTTTTTTAGGGACTTCCCGAGTTTGAAAAGGACAACTGAACTGAACAGGGGATTGTTCGATGTGGTAAGATGATGTATGAACGAGAACGTTTTAAAAACTAAAGAACGGACTGTTGGGTGTTGTTTATGAATGTAAGAATGTTTTTAAAAACTGTGAACGATTGTGTGTTGTGTGTGGTCATCAGGAATTTAAAATTGATGGACATGAGTGTTTTGTAGAATCTAGTATGTGGGTTGTTGTAGAAACAAGTCTGTGGGTTCTGGATGTTGTACATTAAAGAAATTTCCGAACATCGATACCATTTTCTTGTCCAGACATCACAGACTTGTAAATGGAGCTAGCCAAATGAGATATGAAATTCCAGTGTCCACTGTCCATGCAATGGTGTCCATACATGTTCCAGCGACCATGAGGAATGTTTACTGCACCATAGTGAAGATAGAATGTAAGTACTTATTTCTTTTCTGAATATCTGGTGACTGTAGTAATATCTTTTCAGTATTATGCTATGAGATTTAAAATAGTATATATTTGAAAAATCATAAACAAATGCGTTATTTGATTTTTGAAGAAAAGTCAGATGTTTTTATCGAAATGAAAGTGAAAGGATATTACCTATTTTAGTCTGATTGATTTTCTTACCGAAGTTGACTAAACTTATTTTGTAATTGTATTTTCATTAAGGTAAGGTCTATATTTGAAATTTTACTAACTCTAGTGTTTGTATTTAGCGTTTTAGAATAGTAGTTCATTGAAGACATGTCAACTATTTGTTAAAATTAATTAGTACTTGTAACTGTTTACATTTTGAGAATATTATTTTGTTTTAAGAAATTGATTAAATGGATTTTTTGCCAAGGTTGAAAACTTATATTGTTGTTGTATTATCATTTAACATAAGGGCTAGATTTGAATCTTAACTATTTCTATCATTTTATTAGTGTTTAGGATAGTATTTCATTGATAGCTTATTTCAACTGTTGGTTTGGTGAAAATTGAAATTCGGATTTGCTTATATTTTAAGAATATTAATTTGTTTAAGAAATTAGAATTCTGGTGCTTGTTTTCTGTTTTGGTTGGTGAAAAGAAACGTTTTAAAAGAATTCTGTGTTTAAGTAGTGCTTTGTGAAGTTGGTTTTTGCTACTACGAAGTTTTAAAAGGAACAAAAGTTTGTTTTAAGGAAAATGAAAGTTTCCTGTGTTTATTCTGAGTAGATGTGAATATCTTAAAGAATTACACTGGTTTAGAATATTGCTGTGAAAGGGCTTATTCTTGTTTTTATAAGTTTGAACACGTACATGTGAATATACTAATATGCTTTGAAAAAAAATTCTGTTTGTGATTTCAAAGAGTGTATATTTAAGTTTATGGTAGTAGTTAATTTTGCGCGTGAATGTTATATAAATTGAAATTTTTGAGTATTGTAGAGAAAATGTTTTATTTTAGCAGTGTAACTTTAATTTCGAGCTAAAAGTAAGGTTCTGGTTTGGATATTTGAAAACTGTAGTGATTCATACCCGGTAGTTTAGAATTACTTAAGAGAAAAGAAGGTTTGTGTGACCTTGGAAGTTATTTATGTTTCAATGACGTGTATAGTATTCGATTTTGGAGAAGGGAAAAGTATTCGTTTAAAAGATCATCTAATCATTTAAACTTGTTTTTTCTTTATACAGACGGCGCAGTATGGCCCTTGTGTAGCCCTTGCGCCAGAAATCTAACCAACCAATCTTTATACAGAAATAAATCTTGATTTGAGTTGAGGATTTATTTATGTTCATTGTAAGCACATGGCATAGAGTGATGATTCTTTTGGAATAATCAGGCCCGAGTTTGACTAATGTGGACTTAGTAATTTCCCAAAATGAACATAGTTAAGCGTTTCAAAATATTCTATCTTCAAACGTCAAAGATCAATATGCTGAAAAAGGGTTTTAAAAAAAATAGCCTTTTCTAGTTTTGAAAAATTTGCGTCCAATATGAGCCACTCTCGATTCTTAATATCGACCTGGTACATATCATGGGGCCTTCATAGAGAAACTCAGTATCTTGGTCAAGTGATTTACAAAACTAAACATTTAAATAATATTTAACTTCTACGTTACACTATTGTAGAAAAAAAATTCTATACAAAAACGACTCTCTGTCTATTTGAGGTCAGTATTCCCAGAAAAAACTGTATGACCACAGATATGTGTAATATGCCAGATAAAAGGTCTATCTGAGACTTTTTGTCACACCAATTCAACTGGTAGTTACGACCAGAAAATGGAAACTGAAAATCAATTTGAAATCCGTTAAGCATACACTATTAACTCTACAAACATGTTTCTATCAGTTTGAATGTATGGTAAGTTAGATTATGTAAAAATTTTATTTGAAAATGATTTAAAGTTTGGCCGAAAGGTTGCTTTTATAGTGAATCTATAGACCTCTCCAAAAGCCAACCAGCCGACGACTAAAGCCAAAAGGCAGAGAAGAAGTTAAGAAGTCACTCTCGTTGAACAAAGCAAAAACCATAACAAAGAATAGCTAAAACTCCATGATGCAGATTCCTTCAGGAGAACCATCAGATTCTGACATTGAATCCTACCGAGAGTAACCGCAAACCAACTACCGTTTGAATCTGGAAACAAGAACTCACCCCAACCCGACGAGGTGATTTTATTCAGTTCCAATCGACATTATATAAAATGTCTAATACAAATTTCTGAATGAATCAGAAAAAAGGGCACATGTGCTTTCAATGCTGCTTGAGGTAACTTCATTGAACAAACTAGAGTCGTCCATATTTTTGTTAAAGCAAAATTAACACGAAATTAATATCATTTAATGAACGTTGTCTTTTTCGTAGAAAATATATATTTTGTTGTTATTCTAAGCAAGACAAATTAGTTTTCAACTTCTTCTATCTTAAAGTAAAAAACTTTTAATGCGTACTTGACATTTCTTTACATGGGAAAATTAGCCATATCCCAGCACCCTCACTAGGGAGGGGCAAGATGGTGCCATTACATCTTCCCTCTGGATTTTGAAAATTGAATATAATGTGGAGACTAATAGTATAATTTACTAAAAATAGAAGCATGTCATTGGTTCTAAAGTATTCAGTGGAACAGAAACTTAATACCTAACAATTAATAGTTGAGAATTAGGACTTCATTAAGACATCCAATTGAAAAATTAAGTTTAAAAAAAAAAAAAAAAAAAAAAAAAAATTGTGCCTCCTGTACCTCCTTAAAAATAATTCTGCCAATGTCCCTGCCCAAGCAACAATTTTACTCAAACACTGTTTTTATTGAAATAATTAGAGGTTGAGAGAGGATTTTCTCACTGCCACCTTCCTGCATTCACTCTATTGGTGCTGAAGGGATTGAATTTTCATATTCATGGATAATGGTTAGCAAACAATTTTCGGCACCATTACTCAACTATCATTAGTTTACCGTTTGAAAACTTTTATTTAATATTTACATTAAAAGAGTGATGCAGACAGTTTATATAAGGAAGCAAAATCGTGTCATGAAGCAAGAAAAGTTCAAACAGTGCGTTGTGGATATCCATACAGACCGTGAAAGTTCAAGACAAACTTTTTTGACACCAAATGACAAGATGTTGTGTTTTGGGATTGATTCTGTGATAAAACTTAACAGATAGACGATTTTATTGAGGTGCAACTGTTATAAATTATTGGGGTGGAGGAATATTTTAAAATAAAAAATTAAAAAAAACTTTACCTCACCTGGGTTATTAATTTCTGCAATAAAAATTAAGTGTGTAGATGTCGAGATGTAAAAAGATTGTCATGCAAAAAACGATAAATTTACGCTGCCATGTTCGAAGACATTCATTCAGTGCCCACCCAACAGAAACTTTTTTCTCGTGGTTGCGGTGGCTGAAAAAAAAGTTACTCACGAAATTTTACGATATCAATTTCTTAAGTTGATGGGCATTACAATGAATCTCTAAATGTAAAAAAGAGTTTTGTCTCATTGAAAATCAAGAGGCCGTTACCCCTTTTTACATTTTGCGATTCTATTATAGAAGACCAAAAAAGAAAAAACAGTTTTCATTTGTGTTTTAATTGAGAAGTGCTTTCAAATGTTACTTGTGTCACGTGGAATTTGTGCATTTGCTAACATTTCAAACTAACTCTAAATCATTTTTTGCAAAAAAAGATTATATATATATATATATATATATATATATGTAAAGAACTCATCACCTTATATAAATTTAAACAACGTACACGTATATTTTCAACATTAAACAATTCCTATCAAAATTACTTTTTGATTCGGTCGCAAAACTCTTCCTGAAACCTGCTATCCCATCTCTGTTAATCACTGATCTATCTTCCTTAATCCCGTAATCTGTTTTCAAGATTCAAGTCTCTCATCTTGATCTTAACCTTTGGCCACGCCATCGCGGCGGGTTTTCTGATCGGGTTCACAAAGGAGTGTCTCTAGACGTAGGAAGCTTTCCAAACCGCCTCTGCGGTTCAGTGAACCTTAGCATACCTCGCTAATGACAAGTCTCGCTGCCATTGCTCTGTGTCTCACTCACTGACATACCTGTGTTGGGACCCGCACTGGTGTTTCCCTTCTTGACACACCCGCAACAAAAGAAGGTGCGCTGGTAGGGCCATAAGGGTTGGTTGATTTGGGTCACTGTGGACACCCTTTTGGGATTTTTTATTTTTGATGAATTGATATTGATATTGGTTTGCGTGACGAAGGAAGTGCAAAGGAGGTCCCTTGCACCCCTTTCACACTCAAAGTTATTCTTTAGTTTTAAGCGAGATAGTCAGGGTGTCCAGTTCCACAGACTTAATGGCTTATTTGTTTGGGCCATAATATCTGCCGAACTATTGCTTTAATACATCTGAAATTTTTTTTCATGTATAAAAAAAAGTAATAAAAGTTCATTTACAAAATTTTAAAGGAAGATAAGTGGATGTGTTTTTAATAAACTTGAAACTAACTATCTAACTAACTATCTATTGAACTATCTAAAAAAAAATTTTTTTTTTAAGTTAATAATTATTATTTTCTATAAAATGTTGTTAATTGGCTTTTTTTACTAGTTTTATATTTGGTAAAATATATACAAGTTTTTAAAGCAATATTTTGACATATATTGCGATTTACAAAATTAAATCTTATTTCTATGGGACAAGGACAAGCTGACGATTCCTCTTAAAATTGATTATTTTTAACTGTCCAGAACTTATGTAATTAATATTACTTTTCATGATATTTAAATTTGACTCATATTTATATAATATTGGTTGGGAGTGTAAAGAAAATAGCGTATTTCTTCGGTTTGTTTTGTTTGATAATTTTAAATTGCTCATAACTTTACTAATGCTAAGATTTAGAGATTTGATAAATTTTTATCTTTATTAGAGATGTCGGAAAAGATCATACATATTTTCTGTTACACGTCATTTTTTAATTAATTGTTTCAAATAATTAATTTATGCATTCTTGTACGTTTTTCATAGCATTAATACAGTAGTTGCAGTGATAAAACTACAAATGGGAAACTTAGGGGATTTTTTAATTGTATGCTATAGAAACTTTTTTTTTATCACCTCGATGCTTTACAGTACTACAAACTATAAATGAATGAAATAATAATGTTTGAATGATCCAATTTGAATTTCTGAAAAATATGTTATTTGACGCAATAAAACAAAAGTTTGACTACTAAGATCTGTATCTCACTCGCTCACATATACCTGCAATAGGAATTTAGATGCTGTTTTCTTTTTTATCAACTTAACAAAATAAATGTTGTTTAGGAACATTGCTATACATGCCAGAAGTTATTTAGATAGACTTAACTGTGTGAAAATGAAGCCATTGTTAGATCCTTAGGTCAGGGGCGGATTTAGAGGTCAATCACGGGGGGTGCGATTATGACCGTGAGTGGTTACAGTCGTGGTAATAATTTTTCAACTTGGAAGAGAGGGGGAGGGAAGGAGTATCATCAATTAGTATGATACTACCAGGGTTCAATGGGAATAAAAATTAGAGGGCTTGACCATCCTCTTTTGCGTCCCATATGACAAATTACCCCGAAAATGTAATAAAAAATTACATTATAAATATTTAGTATTTTTTATTAGAAAAAGAATATTTAAGAGTTCAAAAAAATATCTCATGCAGATCAGGTGAAGTGTAAAAAGTTCAACAACCCTGAAAATTCAACTTTTTTTATGCAAGTTAATTAACCAATATATTCAACATCATAAATAATTTAATGCAGAAAAGAGGCGGCAGATCTTTTAACGACTTTAGACAATACTGCAGGTACATTAAACTCTATATTCATAAAGTTTTAATAATTTCCAAAGTTAAACAATGCTTTTCAACTGCGTTTGACATCACATTAGTAAATTAAAATATAAGTTACATAAACTTGAGACTATACACTATAATATTGATCCTTGCATTCAAATTTGATACGGCATTGTTTACTGTTTCCATATTTTCCTTTATTTAAATGAAAATCGAGGGTTTGGCGATATTTTTATGTGGGAAGAGAGAGGGGGAAAAAAAAAAAACTGGGAAAAAACGCCGAAACGCGAAAATTGGTGAGGATATTCAATAGACATTACATTGTCATTCCTTGTACAAAAAACAGAAAAATATCAATCGTTGATGGGCGATGCTCAAGGTTGAAAAGCGAGTGTTAAAGGCACTCGTTTTTCAGCTTTTTCCGCTTTTATCAGATTTCTATGGGAATTTCGGTTGGGACGATTGCGCAACCTTAATCGTAGGTCCCATGGCTACCACTAACCCGCACACCAAATTTGACTATCGTACGTCAATTCGTTTAGGAGTTATGCTGACCACGTACAGATAGACATTTTATCTAGACCACTTCGATTTTTTTTTTTACTAAATGCTATACACTTTCATTGCCCTATGTATACATATGGGTAACTGAAAGTAAAAACGTGTTTGGCTATGATTCTCAATATTTTGAAAAGAAGTACAAAACAACATGGAACTCACTTTAAACTGTTAAGGATAAATTACATTTTTATAATTTAAGAAAATAATTTCGTTTGACATTGTTAAAGGGTTTTAAGGATTTTGCATATGAAAGGGTGTAGATATAATGCTTATTTCAGTAAAATCAGTTTATTTTTATAAGAATGAAATATTTTATTACAATCTATTCAAATATTACTTTGATAATTGCACACAATATCGAATATCAGTGTGCACGATAAGTCCCTTCTTCGGATCATTCGGACAAAAATGAAATATTTAAACATTTTTCGGAAAAAACAAAGATCTAAACAAATATTGTTGATGAAATATTACATTTTGTGAAATAAGTAAAATTTAAAAAAAAAAAAAAAATCTTACCAATGTTAGGTCACCTTAACCTTAACTCTACATATTGATGCACTACTAAGACTGCTCTAACTAAATTAACATATATTCGAACTTTATAGTAAAAAAAGAGTGAGTGCGTTGACCTCAATGGGCGTGTGTGTACAGTTTTTTTAGTAAAAAAAAAAAAATTATCTTTGAAAATAAGATAGTTTTTACTATGGCGCTCTCAAATTTTTTATTTATTTATTATGTAAACTTTCTTTTCTTTTAATTGGTTAAATACGCATCAACAATATTATCAAATTCTATAAAGATTTTCTGTATTAATCCAGTATAAATTTCTTTTAAAACTTTAATATAATTCTGATTTGGTTAGGGGGTTACTAATATCAAAGGGTACGTATGCTTTATTTCTGACATCCGCGAAAGTTTTTAAGGTGCAGGCGGGCCATAATTAAACTGGTGTTGTTTAGATCAGTCCGGAGTTTGTAGAAATTAATAAATCTTTTTGAAATTTTGTATTAGTACTGCTGGGAAAATCTGGTAATTCTGTTTAAACATTATCATAAAATTTTTGAAATGAAAACTTTAAGATATAACTGTTTGGATTTTTGCTAATTACGTTTCTAGAACAACAATATATTTAAAACTTCATTGGATTGATTTCATTTTGATTTATTATTTCATTTATAAGGAATAACATGTAAAACTAACAGCCATATAAGCCCTTTTCATCTTAAAGCTTTATATTTTCCTTTAGTTGCAAAAATTCTCTAAATAGATAGATTTTAATTATATCCAACCTGTACTTTAATATAAATTTTAAGATTGCTTTAACATAACACTATATTTTCTTTTATAAATATGATTTAAGGGAACTTAAATTAGGAAAATGTACTCAAAGACCATCTTAAACCGTCAACACACAAATCCTCATATTTAAAAAAAAAAAAATTTTAAAAAAAGAGCAGATTTTTTAAACAAACAGCTTTATATCATCTGAAAATTAGTTTAAATTTCTGCATTATATTCAAATAAAATTCCAAACTAAATTAGTTACAGCAGGTAAAATTGTAATAATAATAATAATGTTCATATAACCATAGAACCTGCTTTTTCATCACAAGTAGCATCTCAAATCGGTTACATATTGTGTCTCATATTAGACATTATCAGTCGTATTACCATCAAGTTTGAGTCACACTTACAAAAGCACATTTGAAATTAGAATTAGAAAGAAAAGAAAGAAAAAAAAAAAAAACATTTAAAAAGATTTTAACATTAACTGATTTAAATTATTTGTAAGTCATCGGTATTGTTCCCAATATTTCAGTCATTCATATTTAAATAATAAATTCATACAAAACAATTTTGACTTTTATTTAACAGAACAAATGAAAACTGCCAAAAGCTGCGAATGAGCAATATTTACAAATTTGCAATCTAAGCTGACTAGTTTTACAATTATGTTAAATTACTTGATATTCTTCTAGTAGCAATAAATGTCGTTGTATGGGATATTTCCAGGCACAAGTGCTACATGATACTGCACCGGGACAACGTTAGATTCTGATTAGTTTATTTATCAAGCAGGGAACATCTACCAGATGGTCTTTCAAGGGAAAAATAGACTTCATATACATCTTAAATAAGAGAAACCTCGGAAAACTATCAGGAAGTAGCTCACCAATCGATTACTAGTCAAAATTTTTAAAGTCTTTACTCAATTTGAAAACAGACTACAGAGCGCTAAATATTGCTCGACCCGGTGACTTTTCGTATGGTAGGGGAGTATACCTCTTTTGTGAGTGAGATTGGAGCATAGCAACATTTAAAAACGTGCTAGGCTATGATCCTCAATATTTTGAAAAGAAGTTGAAAACTATATGGAACTCACTTTAAACTTTTAAGGATAAATTACATTTTTATAATTTAAAAAAGTAATTTTGTTTGACTTTATCACAGGGCTTTAATGATTTTGCATATGAAAGGGTGCAGATACAATGGGTTAATCCAATAAAATCAGTTCATTTTTATAAGAATTAAATATTTTATTACAATCTATTCATATACTGATGGTATTGAATTGAGAGTTACGTTGATAATTACATAAAATATCAAATATGAGTGTGTAGGATAAATCGCTACTTCTGATCATTCGGTCAAAAATGAAATATTCAAACATATTTAGAAAAAGAAAATGTCTAAACTAAAACAAATTGTTAATGTTATATTACATTTTGTAAAATAAATAGTAATATTAAAAAAATCTTATCATGGTTATATATTACTGTTAATTATCTTGCACTGCCATACCAATTGAAGAAACAAACAATCTAGACATAGCATGCACCCTCCAACTCAAGAAAGAATGACCATTCCATTTACTTCCACCCCAGAGTAGAGGCGTAGAGGCATGTTAGTAATTTTGCAACTCGCATGTGATATGGGATATGGGGCAATGTCACGTGCAAGGGAGGGGATAGTATGACCCCTCAAATTTTATTACTTTGTTTGTGTCCTTCAAATTCAAGGTCACACAAAGGGGTCATTTTGTTCCCTTCCCTGGGCTGTTTTAAGATCTTTAGGAAAGAATGAAGAGAAACTTCTTGGTCCTAATTTAGCCATAGTATCTTGATCGGAACTTAAGTTCTTGCAATATTTTGTAGAATTGCAATAATGCTATAGTGCCGATTTGATCAAAGCTTTTTCTTAATTATGAATTGGGCATTTTATTTTCCAATTACAATTAAAGGATTTTTTGTAAAGCTATTTTAGTGCATGATTTTTTGTACATCGAATGAAGTTTAGGGGGTGCGATGGCACCCCGATATTAAACCTTTATAATTAATTGGCCTCTGATCAAGGAGAAAATCGTGGTGAAATTGAGATATTTTTAAATGGTCCTTCAAAATTCATTTTTTAATTTGAGAATCACACAAGGGGTGAAGATTCTTTGAGCTGTACATTGCAGGTCAACACAATTCCGATCTACTCGTCCTTTTTCAAGCCCATTCCTTCTACGGGTAACGAAATAAGGAGTTAGGTTAAGTGGCTTAAAAATCTGTATTAATGAGGCAAGAAGAATGTCATAAAAAGCTTAATTTTGTTTGCTGATTTCCATCGATATTGATATTAAGTAAAAAATAGATGTTACAATAATTAATGAAATTTAAGGTTTTTTTTTTTTTTTTTTTTTTTACTTTGAACTCGATGAAACTGCCATTTAAAAATAATTTAAACGAGATACTTCATGGGGGGTGCGGTCGCACCCCCCGCACCCCCCCTAAATCCGCGCCTGCCTTAGGTGGATAACAAAAATGACTTCTGAAAAAGATTTTCGTCAATCGTCATTGTATAATCACCTTTTTACAAACAGGAATGATAAGGATAAAAAAATATTAGTTAAAGTTATCAAATGCTTACAAAAAGCTTACTGAGGCCTATAATATTTTTTTAATGTAATAATAATAGTGTATGATACAGCATGAAACTATTGCATGTTTTGAAAAATAGTTATATGTTAGGAAATGTCCATAAGAAGGAAAAGAAAAATTAAGTTGAATGGTTGATCCATTTTGTCCAGAATTTTTTTTATGCAAGTTATTGTGTTATGCTTTTATATATGCTATTATATAGTATTTTTGATGTAGGCTTTCAAAATGATATTGATTTAAAAAAAAGAGAAAGTCCTAGTATAAAGTATGGAAAGAAGCCATCATAGTTGAGTTTTAATTACAAAAGGGGTTATTATTTGATTAATGGATTTGCAATATATTTAGTTCTAATCAAACTTCGTCAGACATTTTTATTGAGCACAAAAAAAAAAAAAAAAAAAAAAAAAAAAACTTAATTAACTCTAGATAGCTAAATATTAATCTAATAGACTACCGACCTCTTTTGCGAATTAGATCATAGTACTTTCACATCTACTAAAATGAGGCACCAGAAAGTGATAAACGCGGCAGTACCAAAACTTCTCAGAGTACTTAATCGACTATTCTGAGCAGTTCTGAGTTTTCTTACATTATACCACGATTCTAATTAACAGAAATGTTGAAAATATTTTGAAAATTGAAAATCCCTCAGAGTGCAAGACTAAAAGGGTTTTAAGTCAACACAGAATTTTTACTTTTATTCTAACAAAGATATGCAGATTGACAAAATATGCATGCATCAATGCTATTTGTGGAGCTGAAGCTTTTAAAGTCGGGCAAAATTGCAAGTGACAAATTTATCAATTTTTAATTGTTAATTAAAATATTATACTTGTCTTAGGTTGCACTAATTTCTTTAAAATTAGATGTATTTGATAATTTAAATTCGTAGCCTATAAGTCGAATGATTAGTTAAACAGTAATATTGATTAAACTTTAATTATCAAAATATCGAAAGCAAAGTGAAAGTGAAACTAGAATTTTTGATAATATTATTAAGCCAGATGTTCCGAAAAATGAGAAAGCTGCTTAGAAAACGATAAAAGTAGGAACAAATTACCTTAAAATACCAACATCCAATTTGATTGGAAATCGAAGCAATTCTTCAAAGCCATTGATATATCAAAGTGAGCTCGAAGAAATGTACCCATAGTTACTGTTGCAGCCATGAAAAAACCTGCACTATGAAATTGGGAAAAATGCTATTTGATAAAGTGAAATAAATTTTAGGCAATTATAATATTTATAAACAATAAAACAGTATTATGAAGTGAAGAAATTGATAAAGTGAAATTAATTAATGATTTCAAGTCTTGGGAGAAGATTCTTGAAGGAAAATAGTAATAAAAGAAAATGGCCTCAGCAGAAAGCGGAACAGATAAGGGAAAAAATAGCTGAAAGTTACCATTAGAAAGCTCATTATTGGAAAACACACCACCATGTGTTGAATAAGATAAAAACCAGTTCAGGGGGAGAAAAAACAAGATTAAAACATCAGCTTACAGGAAACTTAATGTATCAGAAATAAAATTAAAGATGGACAAAAATGTATTGTTCAGTCTGATCATATCTGATTCAGAAAGTGGAAGAAATATTCATAATTTCAAAATAAACATTTTTAAATCATCTAAAATGTGTTGAATTATTTATTATTAAGGGTGCAGATCAAGTTTGCAACTGCAAGGGTGTTAGTGTTGAATTTTTTTGTCAATTTAATGTCAATTAGTTTCAACTATATGAGAGGTATTTTCTTTTCATAGTCTTTATGGACCACTATCGATGAGGGTCTTGGGAATCCGAGACCTTTTAGAAGTAGGTATATTCTTATAGATAAAATATTCCAATTTTAAAGATTTCAATCAACATTTCAAAAATTCCAATAGATTTTATCCAGCACTGTGCGATATTGCCTATATTTCTAATAGCAACCAATCTACAACGGTCTATATCGGAATTGTTCAATGTCAAGCGATATTAGCCAGCGTACTTGTGGTACTAAGGTATGTCTTTCGTTACAAAATGCGTAATTTTTTTATTCTTGCATCGGCACAACATTGAGTAAAGTAGACCTTCAAGAAATATTCTTTTCACTTCCTCCTCGCCTCTTTCTTCGTTTTAAAAAATTACATCAATTTCTTCAGACAATATTCGACTTCATGTTTGGCATTGATAGTAATGCCTCATCGTTAAGAGGAAGTCAATGTAAGGATCATTCCCTATATTCGCTATGTTACAATCTTCTAGCAAAGTTTGTTGTACATTGATTAGTTATGTTCATGTAATTACAGCCAGGCAGATTATGCTTGACAGATTACAGGCATTTCTCATTATGTTAAACTTTAGTGTTTTATAAATTGGCAACACTCTCTGTTCGGAATATCCTTATAAATATGTAACTAACCGAAGTGTCTTGTCTTCCCGTAACTAAAATTGACTAAATAAAATGTTGTTAAGTTTAAAATAACTTAGTTGTACTACCATGCAAAACACTACAGAGTTTATTTAGAATCCACTTTGAATAAACCTTGAAATTTGGTGAGTAGGTGCGAAAATGATCACTTAATAAAATGACATAAATTGTTTTCATTTAATGTCTATCTATTATAAATGAAAATTAAAAAAAAAGCAAAAGACTATTGAAAATGGCACTACTACATAGACATTGACATAAGAATTTCAAATATCAAATAAAATATATTTGACACTACTTTCAAGTTTTTAATTAATGTTATTTCATTAAGTGATAATTTTCGTACCTTCTCACCAAATTTCAAGGTTTTATTCAAAGTAGTTTCTAAATGAACTGGACTAGAAGACTGTAGCATAGCGAGTATAGAGAAAGATCCTTACTAAGACTTCCTCCTAAAAAATCCTCTTGTAAACATGACTCTGTAAACGGAAAAAACATAGATATATACTTGTATGCAATTACATATAAGGTTTCAAGCGCTCTCAAATAGGTTACCAACCTGTCATAAATTTTCCAAAGAGAAAAACTAGATTAACCCTTTCGGCCCTATTGGTCATATACATCCCGGTTTTTATGGGATATATAACCCTAATGGTATTGAGCAGTAGAACAATATATCTCATCAGAGATCAAATTACTATGAGATTATATATTATGTGTATTTATGAAAATATGTGGTTATCATAATAATATCCTAGACGATTGGGACAAATAGTCCCAGTCGATTATACTATTGAGTTAGTTATATTGTCCCACGAGATTTATAGGAAAAGGTAAAAGAGAAAAACTTTAAACTCATAGTGTACTTATTTTAATATATTAACATTTGATTAAACTAATTGTATAGTAAATTTTAATCATGAACAAGTCGTATCAAAAGGGCTAAAAATATTAATTTCAATAATTCTCTAACATAGACTTCCGCCAGCAGGTCTTCTCTGCAAAAACTAGATTTATGACTTTTAATTGCTTTTAGATATTATTCTTTCGTATAAGGGAACTCCCCACTGTGCCTCTTAAACTCTCAACTGTTGCTAACACAAAACATTGATAATTGTCTTCAGGAGAAATTTCAGTTTCATTATGAATATTCTGAAACTGACTCCAGAAAGGAAACCAATCTTTATTGATACCTCCTACTATTTTAAAATCCAAGTTTGGCAATAGAAATTTTCTTTCTGAAGTTTGAGCAAGAATACTGCAAATTGAGCCTCAACTGAACTTCAAAATAACGAACTCAGTAATTACAGCTCCAAATATTTTTCTGGTAGGTTTCAGCCCCCTTGAAGTTCCGCGCCAAGTAGTCTCTTCATAAATAGTAAATTCAAGTTGCAACTATTCGTTTCTTCCAACTCGACATTCTTGTTTTTCAAAACTAGAAAAAAAAACTTAAACTACGGAATGTGGAGTGTCTGATTCTATCAACCCTTTAACTCAGCGTTTGTTCGTATGAAAGTAGAGCCGATTTTTTTTTATTAAATCATTTTTATTAACTTTGATTTTGTATGTGTATGTGGCTGAAAAAATATTTGCAAGGCTAATTAACCTATTTGCCCTTAACCAATAGAGCTGAAACTTAGTAGATCGATTTGTTGTCAATGACAATACATTTTAGCTAGTTTAGATTTTTTGTCAATGACAATGTATTCTAACAAGTTTTGGGACTGTCACTAAAAGAAAGCTTTTACAAACGTTTCCGTTGTATCGGAGGAATAACAAACCCAATTACCATCATCCAATCGAGCTGGAACTTGGCGATAATTTCATTGTTGATGACAATGTATTCTATCAAATTTTTGTGGTAAAAATGTTAGTCCATGCATGGAATCAATTGTTTTCGCAATCGTAGAGGTCAAACAGTATGAAAACTAGATCTGAGCTTAAAATCGCTTAAATAAGTTACAATTGCACAATTTTTCTGTACATAAAAAAATTTGATTGATGATAGTAATTGCCTACGGAATAATTATGGGAGGAGCAAAACAAAACAGAAATGGTGAATATAGCGTATCAATAGAGGCATTGAGGGGAAAAAAAAGATGGTTTGTTAATGAACCACTAAATGGAGAATTTATTAGTCGCAACATATAGATCCTTTTGTTTGTCAGTTTTTTTTTTTTTTAATCTTTAATTAAAACTTCCTAACTCTATTTGATTTTAGGTAAAATATTATAAAAAGATAATTTTTTAGGATTTTGGACTTTTCAAATCAAATTTATCGCATACCATAAATGAGAATTGTACAACAAAGAAAATAGAGGTTGTCTTTTGGCAAGTTGATTTTACTCTATTTTTAGGTAAACTGATAAAAATCTTTAGTATTTGTTTCATCTGTATAGGAACCTCATCATTGAATTTTATATAAAAAATAAATACTCTAAAAATATTCAAACTGACTTAGTTGTCTGAGAACGAGTTACATAACTATACAAAAGTTCTTTCGAAGCGACCCAATACGTTTAAACCATGTATGATCAAGCTAGTGGTTGAAAATCAACTGCAACCTACACATTTTCGTATCAAAAAGCCAAATAGGATGGTCATAATTAATTGCACTGGGGCCATCCAGTAAGGAACATATCTTCAGAAAATATGGTACAACTAGTTCTTTCATCATCAGGGAAATGATTTCTGAAAAAAAAGTTATAAGTTCCCATTTTTGACAGTAAAGGAAAATGTGGAGCTTTAAAAATATGCATCGCAGTTGAACTAAACTATAACGGAAGGTCTTAGACCCGCATAGTTTTTGCCCAAACTGAAACTAATCCATTAATAAAGTTCTGAACATCCGTCATACAGTTGTAGTCCTTTAAGCGTCTTTAATTTGAACTTGTATGTAGCTTCATTTATTTTTTAGAAATAATTGTCCTTGGTTGAAGTATCCCCCTCCCCATCTCTCACGTACTAAACTTTAAAGAAAGTTACTTCAGGTTCAACATGTCTCTAATCGAGTGCAGTTTAATTACATCCACGTTGTACGAACTACGTCCCTTAAATTGAAAAAGTACAGTTATGATTCTTTACGTATATGCACCTCTTAGATAAAGTTCAATTTAACTACTCGCCAATTACAAAGTATATTAGTATTAAGAGTGAACAATCTGCCGTGAAAATAGCCAGCGTCTTTATTATAAATGGTAGAGTAAATACTATTCCTGTCATTCTTTTCTACTGACTACCATCCCTGAGTAAGCCGGTCTTGAGGGCAAAGGATTACTTTTATGACTTAGTAGTTATTTTTCCCTGCAAAACGACTGGAGCAGAACGAATTGTTTTCAGTTTCGTTTTGGTTGGAAATCAATTCTGCGCACGTTACGATTTTTTTAGAAGGGGGGGGGGGGGGAGTTTGCCAACGTCTGATAAGTGTAAATAATATAAGAAATATACTTTTTGCTGTTTAGTAGTGGAAACATCGAATGAATTTAACTTCAAACCAATAGATAAAAATAGTTCTGTAGTTGTTACTAATCTCCAACCTCGTCTGACACAGTCAGACCACGTCAAAGAATCCGTTGACGTACAAAAAAGTTTTTGACGAGAAGGGGAAATAAATAAATTTTCTCCCAAAAGAGACCCAAACAGTACAGGATGTTTTCAACTGCATTCAGTTCAATTACTTTTAAACATACAGTTGTCTGTAATTAAATTTCCACTTTCAAAAAGCTTCAAAATAAAACTACTGGTTAGTATAATATAAATTTAACCTGTTTAAAATTGATGAAGGGATAAAAACGTATAGCATAAGAAATAAAAAAATTTGGACTATTTTTTTAATTCTTATGCCATTCCATTGCTATTTGAAAGCCATGATTTGGCACAAGAGAAAATGCCATGATTTTGAAATCACGGTTGTTGAACTTTAAATATAATCACCCCAGAGTGATTATAATTAAAGATTAAAGTTCAACTTTCAGAAAGCTGTAAAAAAAGAAACACCTATGAGAATGATCTAAAATTTGACCTGAATGTACATGGAAAAAGAAGGAGTGGGATGCTATATGATAAAAAGGTTTAAAATAATTTTTTCTTTTTTATGAAGTATATACCCTCTTGGAGTATATACAAACTTTGCCTCTTGGAGTATATACAGACAAAATTTCAGGTCTTTCTGAGCAGTGCTTTTTTAAAGATTTTTGAAAGTTGAACTTTAATTATGGACACCCTGTATATTCGATGTTGTGCCTTTGTTCTATCGTAATAAAATAGAAATCTTTATGGTGGCTAAAAGTACAGTATACGTAAAACAAACTCCCTATTTTTGTGTATCTAAGTTACATTTGTACGATTTATTCAATTTTGCAATCATATTTATTATTTCTGGACCGCGTTGAAACTCTCCTTTTACACAAAAACAATATTGATGAATGATACACCAATTTAAAGGTCAAGACGTTCGTTGTATTTTTTCTTTTAATTCCAACTAGTCATGTATAAATCATTAAACCTGAAGCATACTATAAAAAAACTTATTAATAAGATTCCTATTAAAAGGAGCGTTGTATAATAATACGTGGAAATTCTACGTAAACATAACAAAATACCAGAGCTTAGTTACTCAATTAAAGAAAAAATTTGACGTTAATACGAATGACGTTGACGAGAATAAATTTTTCAAAGAAAAGATCCCAGTTGCTAAAAAGGCGACATATCTTGGTCTGGTTATCAATAACCAACATAACTGGAAAAATCACATAATTCAGATCAGATGAAAAAACACTGGAATTATGAACAGACTTGGAACTATACAAAGTCATAAATCTAAAATGAGTGTGAGTTTAAAAACGAGAATTTAAGTGCTATACACCAGACCAATCATGACCCAAGTTTCCCCTGAGGGTGCCTTAGCAAACAAAACAAATAACAAAATGTTTTAAAATGCTCAGCATCAGATACTGCATGAACCACAAGAAATATCAGGGATATACTCCTTCATATAGATCTGAGAATTTACATGGTGGAACAACATCTTACCAAATTTAACATCACATTTTTCATGAAGCTCTTCTCTGAGGAATCTGTCACTAAAGACAATATTTCCTACGAAATACCCTGTGAAGATGGCAAAATCAGAGCCTATGCTGCCTATGATCTAATTGATGCCTTCTTAGTTAAGGTATTTTCTGAGTAGCTACACATTCATTGTCAAACTATTCTTCAAGTTCGCATGAATTCTATTTTTGGACAAATTGATCATTCCTTTAAAGAAGTGGACTTGGTATGGGTAATGTTGATGAAGGGAAAGTGTTATCCTGTTGTCTTATCTCCGTCTTGTACTGTCAGTTTCTCTTTTTAAATAGTTCTTTATAGGCATACATGATTCTGCTTATGTTCCTTACATGTATAAGGTACAGGGTGTCCCAAGAATGACTGAAGCATTTGAAAAATGAACTAAAAAAGTGATGGAGAATAGAAGTGTGCTGTTTGCAGTATTCTACTTGAGAGACTACACAATTTTATCCATCAATTTTCCAAAATAGTTGTAAAGTTTACCAATAGATGGCGCTGTTGAATGAAAATTAAACAAAAAAAAATCGCTATAAAACAAGTTGCAAAAACTTAGAAACAATGTTTCAATTGCGCTATATTGTTGCTGGACATGGTAATTGCTTTGAAAACATCGTTTTGTAGTTTGTAAGCATGTTCAGACTATTTTTCTTTTCGAACAGTGCCATCCTTTGATGAACTTTGTAAGTATTTTTGAAAATTTATGGGATAAATTGTCTAGCTTCCCTAGTAGAATGCAGCAAACGGTACATTTCAATCGTGTTACGCTTTTTAAAATTTGTTTTCAAGTGTTAGATTTTGGGACACCCTGCATGTTTATAATCCTTGAACATTTGGGACAACCTGTTTGTAATACATTTTATTGTTTTTTTAATTATTTAAGCCACAGTTTAAAGAATTTAAAGAAACTTTAGGCAAATACTAATTACATAATGAACTAGTCTTTGGGTATACTTTCTAATATATTAAAATAAAATTTTCATTGAGTTTTTTTTTCCTTTTTTTTTTTCTTTTAAATAATTTTAAGTTCTCGTTAATCTAAGTTGATTCGTTATTTATTTAATTTTTTAAAAAATTATTTTAGCTGGGGTTGGAAAATGTGGGTAATCTCTATATCTTGCATTGAAATAAACGAGTTCCTTGACTGAAATTTTTGAGAATGCTACTTAAATTTGAGCACCCTGGCAACAACAGCTTCGACACAGTTTCAGTTAGTTAGGGCGGTATTGCAAAGACTTAGAGTAAAGGATGTCTTAAAAATTCTGTTAACTGGAATTTTTTTTTTTTTTTTTTTTTTTTTTTTTTTTTTTTAAATTCGAGAGCCCAGCACCCTACCATTCGATTTTTTAAATTTTTTGTCTTGGTTTGGTTTCGACTACTGAATGTGAGGGTCAGTCCTATTTCATTACTACTATTAATTTAAAATAAATATTGCAGTACAGCGTAGTAAGAGTGTAAGAGTAGACGAGCTGTGAATGAATATATTCAATAGATGAAAATAATAAAGCTAATGGATTTTTTAACTATTAAAAAGATTGGCAAAAATGTGATTAAAACGCGATAGATCCGATTTCGTTATATATCGAGCGATATGACAATAAAAACGAGAAATCAGAAAAAAATTGGAGACATAGCAAAAGCGCGATATATCCAAATGCCCGATATATTGAAGCGCGATGTAACGAGGGATATATATAATATGGAAGTTATGCTTAATTTTACACTACAAATAATAAGTATCTTCACTGCCATTTTTCTTTTTAAAACGAGGTTGATTTAAATTCCTTTGCAGGGGGTTCCTAAGAATCCACACCTCTTTCGATGGAAAAATAATCCATACTTGTTCCGCTAAATTAATTTGCAATAATTTATTGGTTGCTTAGCTGGCCTACGAATAAAATAATTTAACGAAAAATTGATTTATTAAATTTTCAGGAATCTTTCAGAAAATTCTCTGCGACGGGTGTTTGATTATTTTTGGGGAAATGTGTTTCTTGTTTCTACTTAATCACCAATGCTTAGCATGCCCATTCGTAATGAAAACTGGCCAATGGTACTGTATATAAAGAAACAGGAAGTTATGCGATTTGACTGATGTCAAATAATCCTCACCTTGCATTTCCTCAATGTCATTACGACTACCTCTCAGTCTCCCAGAGAACCCGAATGCAGTGAGACCTGACCAATGGTTCTATATGTTGCAGTACAATTAAAGTACAAATATGATAAAGTTATATCGAAGATATTATTTATTACATTGCTAAATGTTTATTTTAGTTTCAAAATAAACAAAATTATGAAACAATTCAAGCCCAACTATAATAATTTATAATTTTGAAATGATAAAGCAAAATCGCGGATATTTGTATCAGAGGAAGGCACTAACATGAACATTCGGCACACATATCAAAAACAAGACAGTCATAATTAATCTATTGCAGAACAGTCAAAACTATTGTACAAAATATATAAATGTAAAAAACTAGATAGCCATTGCACACACGCTTTCAGCGCATTGCAACATGAAAACAGAATGTGCAATATAATCCTAAATTTTATACTTGAAAAAATTATAAGCCCGAACCAGATATTAAGAAGCCTAACTATTTATTAAATACGAAATATGAAATCTAAAATCTAAAATTTTAAGATTTGTAAAACCGACTGGGTTTCTTCGTCAGGGGGCTTGAACACAGTCGGGATTTTAATGGATGAGTTTCTGAAGTGCAATTGATAGATTAAATTAATCACATTGAAGCTTCTACACATCCAGCAAAATAGACAGAAAGTCAAAAGTATTCAAAAATAATATTATTAAACATACCTTTTGAAAATTAAGCTTAACAGAAACATTGTCTCAGAAAGTTCAACAGCCACGTTCTTGGTTGTTTTCAGATTATCTGGTGCCGTCAACAACACGAGGGCTATAATGCGCCGAAACATTCGTAATTTGACAAACCAACATACATTTACAAACACCCATTCCTTACACGGGACTCGAACCCGCAACCTCGCGATCTAGAAGCAGTATGCTATCCGCTTTCCCTTTTGTTCGGCGCAATAGCCACGTTGTATTATCTACTAAAAAATCCTAGTTCAGCACAAAAAGTACACTGGTGTGCAAAACTTAAGTGGGTTTTTTGCCATAACTCCACGAGAAATCATCTGAGAGATATGAAATTCAGAAATGAGGGAGAGTATTATGTACGTAAAAGAAGACGAAAGTATCGGCCCTGAAAAAGGAATACAATACATACGGTATGGAATCAAACAAAAACAAGCTTTATTGAACGCATAGTATCGTGACTCATGATTGTCTATCCAAGAGGAAGAACAACAAGCAGATGTTCCTTAATATGGGATATGCCCTCCTCTCACTGCAATGGTTGCTTCGCACCGTCTCCGCATACTCAGAACCAGCTGGTGCAACATTTCTTGCGGTAGGAGTGCCCATTCCTCAATCAGCATCTGTTTGAGTTGTTGGGTGTTCTCCGGAGGATGTAAGCGTGCTGCAATGCATCTCCCCAAAGCATCCCACACATGTTCGATGGGATTTAAATCTGGGGAGTACGCTGGCCAATCCATTCGAGTGATATCTTCACTTTCCAGTAGCTCCTCAACAGCAAGAGACCGATGTGGCCGTGCATTGTCATCCATAAAAATGAAGTCTGGGCCAATGGCACTTCGGAACAGACGCACATGGGGAAGGAGTACCTCCTCACAATAGCGATCCCCGGTCACAGACCCTCTGTTGATAACGTGGAGCTCAGTTCGCCCGTTCAGCAAAATGCCTCCCCAGACAAGAACTCCAGGACCACCGTTACGGTGTCTTTCCTTGAAGTTACTGGGATAAAACCGGGTCCCGACCTCTCTCCAAATCAAAACGCGTTGAAAATCACTTCCGGTACTGAACCGACTCTCATCCGTAAAGAGCACACGACTCCATTGATCAGTTGTCCAATTTTTGTGCTCTCTGCACTACTGTAAACGGTGGCGTCGGTGGCCAACTTTTAAGGGGAGGCAGCGTTCAGGACGGAGGGAGAATAGGCCCCCTTTATGGAGGCGTCTGGCCATAGTAAACCGCTACACTTGTCGGCCCGTTGCTGTACAGAGTTGCTGAGCAATGGCCTAGCTGACTGCTGTCGGCCTCTTTTCGTCTGCAGGACGATATATCGGTCATCCCCTGCAGTTGTCTCCTCGGGCGGCCACCACCAACCTTTCAAACAGCTGTACCTGTGGTTTGGAACGCTTTCCAAGCGCGCGAAACGACACTTTTGTTGATTCCGAACTCTGCAGCTACACTGGTGACAGTACGCCCCTCCTCCAGCTTTCTGATCATTCTTCCACGGGTGAAATCGTCCAGATGATTTCTTCAAGCCATAATTCACGAACTGACTCACTGGCACTTGCAGCGAATATGTTGAATTGCGTCTCCGTCCTTCCTTTTATTCTACTATTGAGCTGCGCGAGCCGACATCAAGCGTTTTGCGTACGCTCATGTAGCCTCTGACGTTTCGTTCCTGATATTTTCATACGCATGACGTTTCTACTGACTTACGTGTTCATTGTACTGATTTCCAGACCATCTTTTCTGTAATTTCATGGCTATCTGCTAAATTTTTACATTGTTGCTTAAGTTTTGCACACCAGTGTACAACGTTTTACAGTATTTAAACTTTTTGTGTTGAACTTGGATCTATACTCTTAAATAAAATTAAGTTTACTAAAAAAAAAAAAAAAAAATCATTTTAATTTGTAAATGTATTTTTTTAATTTCAAGTTTTTAACATTTTTTTTTAATTTCAAGTTTTTAACATTTTTTTAAATTTAAAATATGAGTCATTATTTAAGAATTATTTGGCTTTAGTGTATAATGCTATATACTAGAAACTATACTTAGAAAATATTAATATTACTTTAATTTGTATTGAAAATACTCCTATGGGTAACTTTTATTGTATAAATGTATATTTATTCTACTAATAATAACTGTACTAAAAGAGATAGCTTTAGGTATATAGTATTACTTTATTGTGTTAGAAAATACTACTACTGATAGTTGTACAAATAAAAATAACTTTGGTTAACTAGAATTGTTTTAGGGTGTGTTGAAAATACTACTACTGATAGTTGTACTAATAAAGATAGCGTTGGATAACTTTATGACTTGAAATGTCTTTCTACAATTTTCTATTTTACGTAACATTGATTCCTTTGCAATTTTGACTCCTATATTTTCATTTTTGCAACTTTCACATAATTGTTTTACATTAATAAAATTTAAAACAATCTATGAAATACATAAATTCATATATATTATTGAAATTCATACATAGTAAAGCCTCGTGATTTCCAATTTTCTGGAAAAGATACTACTATCTAAAGTAGATTGGTTGGTTGTTTTCAGATTATCTGGCGCCGTTAGGAAACACAAGGGCTATAATGCGCCGAAACATTAGTCATTAGACAAGCCAACATACATTTACAAACACCCATGCCTAACACGGGACTCGAACCCGCAACCTCGCGGTCTAGAAGCTAGAACGCTAAACACTACCGTTTGGTCGGCATCTAAAGGTAGAAAGTTTTCAAAAAAGAAAGTATTTTTTGTAATGTTTGGTGACAGTAACAGATCTAAATAGGTCAGTGCATTGCTTCTGACTAGGGATAAACACACAAATTGCTGATTGTTTCCCGTTTGTCAAAACGGAAAACTTTTCGTTTCAGTAAATATTGGTTAACTGAACAGGGAAGGTTCAATAGTTTAAAATAAAATTGTTTATAGTTTTTCTGGAGTAAGAGATCAGATATTTTGTTCTACTTTTCAGGAACTTTGACCCATTTATTGAATTAAATTTAAGATTTGAATATTAGGAATAGTTAATATTATTAAATTTTATGAGCTTGAACGCTTTGATTATCTTCCAAAAGAAACCAATGCATGATAAATTTTAAAAATGCAGTATAAAGTTTTGATAGAAATCTTAATCTGACTTCAAAAGAGTAGGTAAATATATTTTACAATGAGTGAGAAGGTGGCTCATTTGATTATGATTTTTGTAACTAATAGAATTATTAGTTTTTATAATCGTCCATTTACTGAGTTGATTTGCATGAAAATATATTTTACATGAATTGTTGGCTACAAAACTACAACTTCTGGCATGTTACAAAATCTACTTAATTTTTAATATTATAAACGCAATATTTACTAAAAATATTGGTTTACGTGTTTCAATTGAAATGTTATATTGGTTAAAAGTTTTATTTCAAATTTTCTGCATTAATCGTATTTTCCCTTGCTCAAATTAGGGTTAAATTTTACATTGATATTTGGTATGTGCTGGCTGCTTGCGCATACAGTTCGGCTTGTCACTCTTAAAATACTTTCTTTCTCCTCTTTATTCTATTAGCCTGAGCCCGAAGGAGACAAATTACCAGCTTAGATTTGTATTCTGGTTTGTCTCCGGATTAAATTTTCTTGTTGAATTGAGAAGACAACCAATCAGCTTATGTATGAATCCTGGTACAACTTTGTTTTATGCTTTAATTATCCCACTTAGAAAATAGTTTAATCAGTTTATGTGTAAGACATTTCGCTGTTTAAGACTTCTTATTTGTCTTCAAGTAGACTATATTTGTGCTAGTGCAAAAAGTTTTCGATTCCACTTGCCGTCTGTTTCAAGATCTCTTTATGATGATTACTATTTTATGCTTCAAATATAATTGTGGAAGATTGCGGTTCTTTGTGTAGTAAAACATTTTTCAAATAAATATAGACAATGAAAGAATAATGCAATGAATCTTTTCAAAATTTAGGTATAGTCTTTTTACAACATTCTGAGTAAAGAAACTCAATTAAATGAAATATGACAAATAGAATACAAGAAACAAATTAAAATCTCAAATTAAATTTCGCTTTCGACGTGTCACAGTTTTTCTGAAGAGTATTTTGATACTTGTATAAAGCAAATATAGATTATATATAAAGGGAGTAAAAAATAATAAACATCTTACAATCAGTGAAAAATTTGTTAACTTAGTTTTATTCAGTAAGAAAATTCGAAAAACATGGAAAAAAAACAGCATAACCAACTGATATTTTTACTATTTCCAGGATTGACGCCATGTGCATTACTAATTTGCCATAATAATTTTTAATCCTCTACACTTGATTTAACTATATTTTTGGACACTTATAATTTTCCTGGTTTCTAAAGAATATATATGTGAAATTTTATCACATTATTGGAATCGAAACTAAATAGAGAGCCGACACACTAAGCAAAGCATAACCCTTCAAGTTAAATACATGTGGATAACTGTCAACTTATATTCCATAACATTTTCCAAGTAATATCTAAATAATAGAATTTAACGTTTTATATTTTAAAATAGAATATAAAATAATATTTTTATAATTATATTCTTTGATAATTTTATTTTGTTAGAAAAGATATAAAAAATAATAGCGTTTTAAAAAAAAAAAAAAAAATTATAAAATAGAGAACTTTAAAATAGCATGTAAATGCAGACGTTTTCACAATCAACGACTTACGTCCATAAAATATTTTTAGTGAGTATACTACTATATAATTATACCTTGTTTAAACATCTTTTTATCACATTCTTGAAAATAGATGAATTTATCTATATTCACATTTATAAAAGTGTATGAATTTTTTTTCTCTTATCGTAAACCGACAAGGATGGTGAAAGTATGCGTAAATACAACAATAAGGATAACATTTCATAAGAGGAAAAACAAGGTGTGGTTTTTTTAAGTCAAGCATCCGAAACCAAACTAGAATGAAAATATTTTTCATTGCATATCAATTTTCAGATGTTATAATAAAATAGCACGTTTCAATATATCAGAACTTTTTAAAGTATTGAATATAATCACAATGCATTGGAGAAGTATGAATTTTTCAGCATTTAGTGTATTTGTGAAAAATTCTTAGACATTGAAAATTGATATTTTTTCCCTTTTAAGACATTTTCTTCTTTGTTATCTCTATAAAATAAAATGAAAACATTAGGTTTTTTTTTTCATTAAACTAAGCTTTATGACCGAAATAAAACAAAAATCTTCCCCTTTATAAGGCGAAAGAAAATTACGTGACGGTATGTAAGTAAATATTATGGAATGTTCATCAGGGATTTCTCGAGAACTACTGGCTGGCTTTGAACGAAGACCTTACAAATGTTCAGAATTTTTTTAAGGATGGTCTCATTTTTAAATTATTTTATCCTAGAAAACGACCAGTTAATTTGGGAAATGTATAGTATCTTCGAAATCCATGAAAGGATTTGAATAAAAATTTTGTTTCAAATGTAGATTCGTCTACTAAGACATAAACTTGTTGAATATGTTGTCCCAAAATATATAGAACATCCAAACACCCATTAAAATGTGAATTGCTGATTTATTTCAAAAGTAATAGCAATATTTTGAATGAATTGTTTTGTTTGGAATTTAATGCTTAGTAGCAAAAGACAATTAATTATTGAAAAGGTTTTCATAAAGCAACTTTGATAGCAGGCTAACTTAAATTTTCAATTTATTCAAAACACTCTTAAATATTGTTTTGATTGTTTGAAATTGAGAGATTTTTTTTTTTAAGAAAAGTACATCTATTGTTTAACAGGTTTGCTTGGTAAATCTAACAAATTGTTGTAAATGCGCAATTATATCACACTCACCCACACTCGCCATTAAATCAAAAATAATTTAAATCTTATTTTTCTAGAATTTTTAATTCTCAAAGGAAGTTTCGTTTTGTAAAATGCATTTTTGAAATTTACAAAGGGTTATGGACATTATTGTTGCAAATTTTTGTAAAAAACTTGAAAAAATTAATCTTTTTGAATCTAAGAGAATTTAATGAATAAAACTTATTATCATGATGAGTTTTCATAATTTTCTACTATCCCAATTTCTTTCGAATATTTCTTTTAGTATATTAAAAAGATGAAAGAGGTTTTTTCTAACATTTAATCTTTATACTTTTGAAAGTATATTCAATAAACGTCGGAGAAGTGAAGTGGTTTTTGAAATATTCAAATTTGTAGTTTTTATATGATGCCAAACACAACGTGCATCAGAATAAAAAAGTTTCCTAAATTTGATTATTTTTAATTTAAAATTCTTTTTTTTTAAGTTGTCTAAATTTTCTACGTTTGGTAATTATTCGACAGATATTGCCAAGTTTTATTTTATTTGTCCATCTAGTTACCGCGGAGCATTCACTGTAATATTTCGAAAGGACAGTCATAGATAGATGTAGATTCTACAAGTAATTACAAATGCTCTGACCTTTGGGATACGGAACAATAAAAATGCATGGTAATTTTCCCAAAGTATTCCATTTTTGAACTTTGGGATACAAAACATTACACATCGGATTAAAATTAAGTTTCGACCTTTTGGAAAAGAAATCGTTTAAAAAAAAAACTTATTTCTTTAAATTTTTCCCAGCAGAGATATAAATTTCTTCAGCTAGTGTTTTTTAATTAGGAAATCTAGATAGGGTTTATTTTTGATTTCTCGAATAAACCATTAGGTCTTATAAACTGGTCTTCTACAAAAACATACATATAGTATTGGATAAATTAAAGTATGAATCAAAATTATGTTTAAAAAAAATTATTTGTTGTAAAAAAAGTAATTTTTTTATGCAGTCGGTCGACAGCAGAAAGTCCCGTGGTCCACGATGTAGTCTAGGGCATTGGAGATGCGACTACAAGTTTAGGTACCCCATCTAACATTATTGTTTTTTTTTTCTTCTTTTTTTCTGTTTTTTTTCTTTTAAATCTAATTATGAGCTATATTAGATATAAATATTACATGACTGAGACATTACATTTATTGTAACTTGGCTCACTTTTAAAATATGCAAGAATTCGGCGCCAAGATAAGTGTAATCGTCGGCACCCTTCCTCATTGAAAATTAACCCTTAAATGCATGAATTTTTATTTTTAATAAATAAAATTTGAAATCAACCGGGAATGGGTGCAGTTAATAAGGAGAAAAAAAAACATAAGAATTTTACATATTGATGTATTTTTACACCACAAAGAAGCTACATTTCTCTTGCATAATAAGTATATGTAAAGATATCAATATTATTCGTTACTCTTACCTTGTTTCAATCCAAAAACTATTTTTCCGGCATGTTTTTATTACTTTTTATGTAAATAATCGTAATTCGTAATAACCGCCGAAACGAAGTTGTACTCAGCCAATAGAGCCCCCAACAATAAAAATTGTCACAGATAAGGAAATAAACTGTCGAAGATTCTAGGTGTGTTCGGAAACGATAAAATAGTTTTGATAAAATTAAAATTAAAAAAAAGTCACTATGCAAAGGTTGCTACATAAAGAGATAAGGTTTTAAACATACGATGCAGAACTACATCACTATGCATTTAAAGAATACAGACAGTTGGCAACAACATGCATATAAGGGTTAAAGGGTTTACCTAATAATAAAAAAAAGAATGCTAGGACATATTTGGCAGAAAGAAAGCAAGTTATGACATATTTGGCAATCGGATTTAGTGCAACTCACCTAACTTGCAGTCGCCTTTCGGACTATTAGTCGTGGAAGTAACTTCACCAAATTTCGATGGTATATATTTTCAATCATAAGAAAAGTTTTTATTAAAGTTAAAATGTATAGTTTCAATAACTACTATCAGGTGAAAGTATTGCACTGCAAGCTGTATTAGAAGGAAAGGGGGAATTCACAACACACCTGTGTGAAATTGCATTGAATCATGCTACGTCACGGCATTATTTGTTGGCCTAGCAGCACGTGTTCAATATAAAAACTCCGCCAGTGAGAGCATTTTGAAACTGATTTCGAAACTGAACCCTGTATTTAGAGTTTGTGTATATAATCCTTATGATTTTGATTGCTCGTATGTTAATCGCATTTATTGGTATGGTTGTTGGTAAGAACTTTTGTGTATAGATGGAGTGAATGAATGAATGAAAACTCTTCATATAATGATTTTTATTATTTAGGTCATTTGCATTCATTATATGCAAATGACTATAATGTTAACATTTTAAGTTAAGCGTTTTAGATCATTTCATTGATGCAATAAAAATGTGTGTCGTACAAGGTGTCCCAAAAAAGATTGACACATTTGAAAAATAAATGTTAATTAAAAACGGAAGAATATAAAAAACTCGGAAGTAACCGAGTTTTAACGATCAATTTTCAAAAATAGTTACCAAGTCCATCAAGAGAGGGTTGATAGAAAAGTTTTTTAAAAAAATGTTCTGAACGTGCTGAAAAATCTACAAAATGATGCTACATTACGCCATGTTGTTGCTTGAAATGTTGCCTATTTTGAAAACCTCAATTTGTAGTTTGTGAATCATGTTCAAACTGTTATTTTAATTTTTTTGATCAACAGCAGCATCTTTTGGCAAACTTTGTAACTATTTTGGAAACTTGATTTGATAAAATTCCTTAGTTTCCCAAGTAGAATTACCAACCTGATGGTTGTGAGGTTAGTGCTCTAGCCTCGCATGCCAAAGGTGCCGGGTCCGAGTCCTGAGTTAGGCATGTATTTTCATTGTGTTTCGCAATCCACGCTAAGCTGTAGGTCCCAGCCTGATTAGCCGTCATTGTGCAAAAATATAGGTCGTTGAGCGTACAAACCAACCAACCCAAGTGGAATTCTGTAAACAGTACATTTCTATCGTGTTACGTTTTTTATTTATCTTTCACATGTGTCAGTCCTTTTAGGGGATACACTCTATTTAGAGTTTGTGTTTGCATGAAGTAAATTAATAAATCCTCATGAAAGCGATACATAATGCATTTTATTTATAAGGCCATTTTACATTCATTATCGGCAAACGACTATAATATAACAATTTTAACGTCACGTTTCAGAGTATGCATTTCAGAACAATTTGTTAATGATAGATGTAATAAAAATTTCCAGTTCCCAAAATGACCGATTGATGAAAATGTGTCGATGGGATCAGCACTTTTTTTTTTCAGAGTGGTCCTGAAGGTGATTTCTAATAAAGTCATTAAGCTGCAGAGCCAACAAATAATTCCGTGTGATTATATTTGGATCGTGCAAATTGTTTTTACAAAAACAGTTCCCAATACCTGATGTTATCTCATTGGTAATTTTAGGAACAACACATTTTTACTTTATTAAAAAATTGCTCCCAATGTCTGAGAAGTATATCATCTAAATTTGGAGATTCTACTTTCACAAGTTGCCTCTTCAGAGCGTTACAAATAGGGATACTTTAAATGTACGATTTCGTATAAGAAGATGACGAGATTGGTGTAGTATACTCTAAAATATGTGCTTAAAATATAACAAGAAAAACATACTGTAAAATAAAGTCGCAATTTATAGAACAAGAACGTTTAAACATTGGTAGTTTTCACTATTTTAAATCACCTGTGGGTTGCATACAAATATTGCATTGCTTAAGGTAAGCTATTGGGAGCATTTGAAACTTACATGGTGTCCCAAAATGGACTGACGATTTTCAAAAATGAATTATAAAAAAAAACGGAAAATGTTAGGAACGTACAATTTGATGCCTTTTATTTAAGAAACTAGAGAATTTTATCCCATCAAGTTTCAAAAATAGTTACAGAGTTTACCAATACATTGATTAAAAAAAATTTCTGAACATGTTGCATAAACTACAAAACGAATGGCTAAACATGGCGCAATTGAAACATCGTTTTGTCGTTCTTATAACATGTTCAGGACATTATTTCTCCCCCCCCCCTTTTTTTTTACTTTTATATAACACTGCCATCTGTTGGTGATTTCTATAACAATTTTTGAAAATTGAATTATCAAATTTTGTGGTTGCTCAAATAGAATGCAACAAACGGTACATTTCTATCGTTTATCACTTTCTTTTTTAATTCGTTTTTAAAAATCTACAGTCCATTTTGAGACACTTTGTATTTTTAATCAAGAGCAACAAAAATATATGAAGGCAGCTTGTTGGTGTGATCGATACTTTTTTTAAGATCCTAGTTTTCCAATAGTAACGAAAGAACTTAAACTATATGTGTTGTTTGAAAAGGTTAAAATAAAGGAATGTTTCTTTACCATGTTTCTTTTATTTAGAAAAGCTCCGTTTCTCTTATTTATTTATAACAATTTAATTGGCGCCTTTAGGTCAGTGAAAATGTATAATCATTTCTGGAGTAATTTCTCCAGTTCCAAGAAAAGTTATTGTTTTTGAGTTATGAATACTTTTCCTTGAGTTGTATTTTTCAACCTCAGTCAAGTATTTTTTCCCTATCTGTCTGGAGAAATTTTAGCTGTTTATTTTTAATTCCCATGTCATCCATAATTATATGAATTTTCTGTCTGATGAAGATGACTAGAGTCCACGGCTTTGCGATTTTTTTATTGTGCGCTTCCAAAAAATACCATAGTTACTTTATTTTAAAATGTATTCGTTGAAGGGCTGTAACTTAGCATTTTGAAATAGACAGGAATTGAAATTTTGGGTAATAGATAGGAATTTTTTAAGAAAGGACAAATTATTGCACTAATGAAATTAATAATTAATAATTAATAATTAATAATTAATAATTAATAATTAATAATTAATAATTAATAATTAATAATTAATAATTAATAATTAATAATTAATAATTAATAATTAATAATTAATAATTAATAATTAATAATTAATAATTAATAATTAATAATTAATAATTAATAATTAATAAATGCATTTTATTATAATAATTACATTAAATAAGATTTTCAATAAAAAAGAATATTTTATTACTTATTATCAGTTAACGTTTTCAATTAAAAAAAAAAGGGCATTTTCTTACTCTAATTAAATCAATTAAAACTTGCTTATTGATGACATTTTATAACATTAAACACCAATGCTACCGTCATAAGTTTAAAAGACCTACATCCAAAAAATTTAAATTGCATATTTTGATGCTTTTGTGTCTGTATTTTTTATTGTTGCTACGGATTTATATTGCTAAAAAATATCTACGTTTGTATGACCTAAGAACAAGAGCCATTCAGTGAAATAAAAAGATTATTTTTAAGGGCTATAAGGGCTGTCAAAATACTTGCATTTAAATTTTTTTGAATTTAGGGCCTTTTAATTAATGACGAGAGAATGGCGGAACGACAATTGGTTTTGGACACCAATGCCTTTACGTTTTAGGGCAAAAATAATCGTGTGCATATTCGGTTACGTATTTCTTTGCAATAAGATAGTGAGTAAAAAATAATTAGTAGAAATATATTTATCTATAAATTGATAAATATATATATGACTATTTATCAATTAAATCGGCACTCACATTTTCTGTTATTTCAGAAGAAGTTAAAGAAATAGTTGTTCCACTTTGATTCTTTTTGGAAAATTTTCTTCCGGGTTTTGTTTTTGGAATGATACTTGAATAGTAACAAGGTTATTCTAAACAGTGCATGGTCAAAATTCAAACCAGATTTTAAAAAGAGAATCAGTTAAATAACCTAAATGTTACCCAAAAAATAAATGCTCGGCTGCGAAGTGAGAATGAAATTTTTAACACTTAACAAAGACCTAATAATTATGCAAGAGCAATACCATTTCTTTCTTATCTTACTGGGATAATAAAAATAAATAGCAATATTTAGTTAATTACACATTACGGCACTTTATTTTAAGATACGTAAAATTAAAATCATTGCGAAATAAAATGCATATTTTTTCATCTAATAAAACATGCGTTACCGAAAAATAACTTTGTTAGTAATTAGGTGTCAACAAGGGATTGAAGAAATTTCAATTTATGATTTATGAGGTGTTTTATTGACTCAAACCTGTTTCTAAAAGGAAAAACAAGGGATGCCAAAAAAAAAAAAAAAAAATATTTACCACATTTTAAAATATTTTTACAGTTTTTATTAGAAAATTGTGAATTATAATTTGACTTTTGTTGATTGGAATAATTGTATTTTTTAATCCTTTATAGTAACTTCGATTTTGTGTGTGTCATCCAATCGGGCTGAAATTTGGCAGATAGATTCAATGTCGATGACAATGCATTCTATCAAATTTTGGGTCTGTCGCTAAAAGGTCGCTTTTACACACGTTGCTATAATCCTTTTGGAATACTAATAATCTCATTTAACCGATCATCGAAGAAACTCTTTTCTGTTGCCAAAATTATTTTAATAAATAAATAAATAATAAAATTGTTTTAATCAGAATAAATAAAAGGTATTTGGATGTGAAGGCATAAATTCGCATTCATTTTCAATGAATAAATTTTGAAAAGTAGTTTACAGCATATTTTACTGATATAGATGTTTTTAATATTTAAAACTAGATGCCAACACCAAGCACACGCTGGCAACAGAAACGGCAATTTTTATATTCATTAACAAAGCGTTAATGAATATAAAAATTGACAATTCATATAAAGGATTTTTATAAAAAACTTTTGAATGGGTTTTATTATATTTTATTTTTCTTATAATAATTTTATTTTAGTTCTTGCATTGTGTGCCCTCCTGTAGTCCTTCTCCAGTCGCTTTGCGGTCCCGGCGGACCCGTCGATTACGCGACTGTTAACTACATCAGTTAAGGTTTTTAAATAAAAGCTCATTAATCCAAGTTCTATTATTCTAATTCATTTCTTATTTTTAATATTATAATTTATTTTCCAATCAAATGTTAATTAAAATTTTTTTACAAAACAGTTATCGTCAATTAGGTTTTCAATTAATGAAAACTATTTCAATACACTAATTTTATTAAAGTTATTACACTAATTAATTTTTTTTTTTTAAATTGACATTTCCCTGCACAAATTTCATCAATAATTTCATTTTAAGGTATAATTTATTTTACTAGTTAGATCCCTCACTTAGTTTTACACCAATTATTTAGACTGTATAAGTTAAGCAGCACATAGTTTAAATTAATTAAGCTTTTAAATACCTTTATTTAAAAGATAACGGAGAGGGAAAAAAAGGGTTAATTTTTCTTTTAATTCTTCAATCAAACAATATTTAAACTACAAACAGAATTTGAAATAATTATATAGAGCATTTATTTACAAATCTGTAGTAAACAGCTTTCTCCAGTTGTTTAAAAGTTACAAGGTAAACAAATATTGTCTGATTTTTAAATATTTTTCTCAACCCTATATGGGTTTAATTGGAACACACGGATAGACATAAAAACATCGCATAATAAATGCTTTTTGTAGCAATAAAAATATACGTACCAAAAAGTGCGATATTGGGAGTCATATAATTGTTAAATATATAAGTCTAATAATTGTTAAAATATGTGATAAAATATTCTAATCGATTACTTGTATTCATTTAAATGAAATATCTATTTTGAATAAATTGATTAATATGCATGAATATAATTGAAGTTTAAATTTCAAAAAGCTGTAAAAACAGAACCACTGGTCTGAAAGACCAGAAATTTTACTTAAATAAATGCGAAGAAGAGGGAAATAGTATGACAAGTAAAAAACCACTTCAAACTACTTTTTCGTAAAAAGGTAATATACAATTTAGATCAACATAGTATTTATACCACAGAAAATTTATATCTAACGAAAAAATAACCATCAATTAAACTTTTCGCCACCAGATAAAAATATGCATTTTAGGGCCTTATATGGTAGTTAACTTTACAGGTTGATCGGAAAAGTTGGGGATGAAGGTCGTTCAAATTTTCCCAAAGTATTTGTCTCTTCTGAAAGATGATAGTCGAAATACACGTCTTTTCCGGAGATTGGCGTCGTAGTTTTTTATTCATCGATCTTCCTTATTTGCTCTCCCAACTAGCAAGAAAGAAAATTATTTAATGTAGTTTTGAATATCAATTATATTGTCTTCTAAGAGGGAAAGGGTTCTAACTCTAATTTGCCTGGAGTTTCTAAGTTTCAGGAGAACGAGAAAAAAAACCGCGTTAATTCAAACAAGAGTAGTAAGCGTGTTGCGTACCACTGATTTATTTCAGTGGTCAAGTTGCAACTTTTATTAATCGATGGGTTTTCTTTTCGTCTTTTCAAATATACAAAAAAAAACCCCTATTTGAGACTACAAGTGAAAATAGAACCTTGGCCTATTCTAAGCAAAATTTACCACTGCCCCAGTGGCATAAGCAGGATACGCGTTTGGGATAATGGTATTTTGGATGTTTTGAATTAAGTAATAACGTTGTTCAACAAAGTTAACCATTCAAGCATTCACCAAGAACAAAACCCCTGTCTTGTAAAGAAAAGTTTCTCTCATTCGGATATGTATTAATTATTTTTTTTTTTGAAATATTTACCTCTTTAAGTTTTTACTTTTTTTGGTTTTGTACTTTTTACTACTGCCCAATTTTAGATTTACGACTGCCTATTTTCAAATTATGACTGCCCAAATGATCCACAACTGCCCGTTAGAATAGGCCCTGAACCGACGATATATTTGTTTTTCCTGAAGCCTTATTGAATGAACGGTGATATAATTTGTATGAAGCGTAATTCGTTCAATGAAGCGTAATTTGAATGAACGTAAAATGAACGGTTTTTTGGACATTTTAATACTTAGAGATTATTTTCCCATGGTCCCAGTAGTACGTATTCAAAGTTTCATGAAAATTTATTGATTTGTATTGATTCCTGATACTCTAATGAGTATTTGATTTTGGTCACACTGTGCGATGAAACACATGTGATTTTTATTGAATAAGCATATGTCCATGGGTTCCTGCAGGATTATTTGAATAGCTTGTTCTTAAAAAAGGAGTTCTGACAGATTCATGATATTATAGGACAAAAAAAAAAAAAACTTTACAGCTTCTACTAGAGACCAACATCAATCGGAAACTTTAAAAAGCTACCACACCTTTACTAAAGGCGCATAAATTTGATTTCAAACTCTCTCGATGCCTCTGCTTTAGTAGTATTTATATAAAAAAAAATATAAAAAAAAGAATTTCGGGGAAAATGCCGATGACCGCTTTTAAAATAATGTGATTCATTTGTAGGGGAGTATACATTGCATACAGGTGGGACCAAAACGAAAAAAAGCTTGTGTTAAATAATAATTGACTTTTCTACTGAAATGTTAAATAATGCATCAATCTTCTTAGCACAAGATTTATTTAAAATCCACATTATACTTCTTTTCCCTGTGAATTCTATCACTTTTCTTCACTTTATTTTTTTACTTTAAAAAACCATAGGGTGGGGAGAGGTGAGTTTGCAAGTGCGTTTCCTTGACCCTTCAATAAGAATCATGGCCTTTATTGGTGCACTCACCTTATGATGCAACATTAAAGTATGTGCTGCGGACATTGTAACTTTCCCCGCTTGTTTGTTTTTCGGTCTGGAAGATGCGATCGGAAATAAACGTCTCCTCTATGGATTGGCGTCAGGCGAGAAAACCAGTAAGACGAAACGAATTGTTCGACCAGTTTGCGAGGAAAGTGAAGTCAAAGGAAAGTACTGGGTGGGGGACGCTCATAGATGCAGTGCCATTGGACTGAGCAAGTCGATTATTTCTCCTTTCTTCTGGATTGTTGTTTACTTCGGATTGCGAGCTGATGAGATGAACATGTGCGCTGGCTTTATGGACAGGTATGTCTTCTTTTCTCCACTTCGCGCTTGTTTGGAAACTTTGTTCAAATGCAATTATTTCTCGATTGTTTTCTGAAAATGAAAAGCAGTGATTCGTTAAATAAGTAAGGATTTTTGTAAATTTGTTTAAGTGATGTGTCTCTTTCGATTGCATTTGTTGGAATTCGAATTTCGTTTACTGGCGATTTTATTCGGGAGTTTTTCGGGTATGTTTTAAAAAACTTAATTTGTTCGATTGTAATTATTTCTTGATTGTTTTCTGGAAATGAGGAGGAAGGGTTAAAGTAAAGATTTTTGAAGGTTTATTTAAGGGATATGTCTCTTTCAATTGCATTTGTTGGAGTTCGAATTTCACTTACTGGTGATTTTATTCCGAAGTATTTCGGGTATATTTAAAAGACTTCATTTGTTCGATTGCAATTATTTCTTGATTGTTTTCTGGAAATAAAGAGAAAGGATTAAAGTAAAGATTTGTTAAGGGTTATTTAAGGGATATGTCTCTTTCGATTGCATTTGTTGCAATTCGAATTTCGCTTACTGGCTATTTCCTTCAGTAGCATTTCGGATATGTTTTAAATGGGTTCAATTTGAATTATTTATTGAGTATTATGCATGTAAAAATCAAGAAATATAAATTAGAAGCCATGATTAAGTAAATAATTTTTGAAGTGAAATGCCAATATTGATTACACTCATTTGAGCATTGATTGCGATTACATAAAATTTTGTTTTATTACTTTAATTAAATGACTTTGTTTTATTACTTATAATAGTTACTACTATTCTTTCTTTTCTCGGAAGAATTTTGAGCATGTGTGCATTTGCTTGATTGTAATTATTTCTAGATTGCCTTCTGGAAATGAAAAAAAATACAAGGTTAAGATTTTTGTTGGTTTATTTACGTGAAATGGATTATTTTAGTTTTATTTTTGTTTATGTGGGATTTTTTAAAATCATTTACTGTACTTCATTAACAATTATAAACTACTTTTCTTGGAAGCAATTCGCGCATGTTTTAAAAGGGTTAACTTTTTTATATTGTGATTACTTCTTTGATTACTTTATAAAAATGAAACCCAGTAATAAAGCAAAGAATTTTGCTAGAAAAAAAAGCCTATTTCGATTATTTTTATTGGTGTTTTATTTTACTTACCAGGAATTTAATTTTTTTTTTAAAATTGCGTTGCACTATTTTCATTTTCTTTTCGATACTTACGTCTTCTTTTCCCAGCCACAGTTCAGACATGTTTGAAAATAAATTCATTTGTTCAATGTTTCATGGAAATGAAAAATTAGTTTTATTAAACTGCATTTTTTGATAGATATTTTGTTGGAGTTTGATTTAGTTTACTTAAAATGTTATTGTATTATTTTGATTTTACCGCCTTCGTCATCTGGAAAATTAACTAAATATTTTCTTTCTATAACTTAGTGCGTGTTTTAAAAAAGCTCATTAATATTTATATAAAACTAGATTTAGTATTTTATGTTGACTCTCATAAAAAAGTTAGAAGAAATGTTAATCCTTTCATTACTGAATTCTATTTGGATACACATTGCGAAATTATTTCATCTGATATTTCTTGAAAAATAGGGTATTCTTATTAAAATTTAATTAAATAATTACAATTCATGAACCTGCTCATTGTTTCTATTTTTGAAAGCCATTTAACTCGATGACTTAAAATAAAGTTTACGCTAGAAAATTTTATTATCTATAATCAAAATTTTTAAATGGAAATGTTAAGGCACTCAATTCTAACCAACTATGTTATTATTCAAATATAGAACGACTAAATAAAAAATATATTCTCATGCTCACCGATATGATTATTTACAAATCTCATGCAGAGGCAATCTCATTTTATACTTTGTAAGGCTGCCACAACGTTTTTATTCAAACCTTGATATATTAAAAATGATAATTGAATTTCGCATTGAAATATTATTTGAATTATTATGAGTTATTCTTTTTTGCCAATGAATAACTTAAAACCAATATCATACTCCTTTTTCCTGTAAATGTTAAAATTTTTCTCCATTGTATTTTTTACTCTCAATTTTTAGGAGGAGGAGAGAGGGGGGGGGGTGTAAATGCACCATTGTAACTCTCTCTAGAGCTACTGCTGGGTAGCTAGTAAAATAGTTTTTCTTTTAAACATTTAATAAACCATTGTTTGGAAATAAGATTATTTTTTCCTACACTGCTCAAAATAGTTATTAAAAAAATCATAATATCACTGTTATTGCTGGTTCAATAGTGAAAGTATCAATTTTGGTTTATTATCATAAAATATCCCTTTGGAATGTTTTTACTATAATTTTGCTAAATTTAATTTATATTGAGACACTACCTCATTCATACTACTCTTTTTTATACTACCTATTCATTTTGATTGCTGTGTAGCAGTTAAAATCAGTGTTAATGTCTAGCTTTTTTGAGGAATCAACTTTGTGAAGTATTTATTTCACTTGCCTTTCATAATTGTTCAGACAACGCTTTAAAGAGAATTAATTTAGCTCACTTGAAGTTAGTTTGGCTCGTTGTATTGTAAATGTCATGGTTCAAGAACTAGACGAGGGATATATATCATTTATACATCGTACCAATAACATCTGAATTGCTTAGAGTAACTGGCCAAATTACAAGAATGAAGGTCTTTCAAGAAAAACCACATTAAAGGGTAATGAGGTACAAGGGGAAACTTCCACTGGAATAACCTGATATCAAAGGAGTAAAGTCTGTCACAATCTGAAACACAAAATATCTAATTTTCAAAATTATAAAATATGTAGTTTACAAAAACTTGAAAAATGTAACTCTCAAAAACATGAAATATGTCATTTACAAAAACATGGAATGCGTTAGTTACAAAAACATGCAATATGCAATTTACAAAAATAATTTAATTTAAAATTCGTGAAAAACAGCAATTTATCTCTACACGAAATATGAAATTTGCTTATCACACGAAGGCAGTAATATACCCGTTTACCATCACAACATTATTTGAGGTATCAACAAACTTATAGCAATGTGATCAAACTTTCAAAGACAAAAGAGTCTGCAATGAGTAGCAGACAAGTACTGGGTGGGAATTAGAAAAGATTGCCATGCTCTCAAGCTTTTTCCGGACCCACCCCAAAAAACTACTTTCCTTAAACTCTAAACACACAATCAAATATTTCTCTCAGCATATATGCAAATACAAAATTAGAAGTAAACCTGTCTCTCTTAAACTCTCAAAAGAAAATCTTTGCTTTCACATTACTTGTTTGTAAAATATTTCTTTATAGATATACTACAGATTCTACATAAATATATAACCGCCATCAAGCATTTACCCCAGCAAACTAAAAAAAAAAAAAAGAGAGAGTAGGGGAGACTGCCCTACCAGATAATCTTACCTAGGGACATTCTCTCTTAAAAATAGAGAAATTATAGGATTTCAGCGAGAGCATAATGGCAACACTTAAACACGTGTATTTCATCGTGTATGTGTTTTCAATGTAATCACAAGTTTATGTAAGTGGCTGGAGCTATTTTTCTCATTTTAATGCCCAAAGTAAAATTTTGTTCTTGAAGTTTTAGATCTTTAACTTCTTTTTAGTAATTAAGTAATGAAAATGATGTCTTTAGATTCATTTAGCTATGTAGCTTGTCCATCATTTTACTGTTTAACTGTTTTTATACATCGAATTTTCCTATCAATTAATACCCCGTAAACTACCAAACAATTTAAAATGGCTAATAGGCCTGCCAAAGAGCATCTCAAGGCGTCTTACCAAGGAATGATTACCATAGGTCCTATCCTGTTTCTGTTTTTACTGTATATTTAAGTATTTTTCTGTGAGAACTCAGCAGTATCTCCGAATTGAATTATGATAAATCTAAAATGGAGTGTGATGGGAAAAAAATTAGCATGGGACAGAGAAAAAATTAGCTCTAAACAATTAGGAAAAAAATACCCACTTAGTGTGACACTTTTCGATTTCCTAAAAAAGGGAAATGCAATTCATCTCACATAACATATATTTTTTTAAGAAAATTTGACAGTGGAAGGGTTCATCAACTTTTGACTTCCTCAGTCATTGTCTCTAAGGTCATGAAGTAGAAATCAGGAATGAGAAATCTTTACCTGCAAAAATAAAAACTCACATAAGGTGTTCCGGCAATAATATAAAAACAGAAAAATTCGATCAGTGTCTTCGAACCCACTCACAATTAAATCCTATTCTCGCGAACACATTTTGTTTCTTTAAGTAAAAAGTTTCGAACCGAATCCACTCCACAGTTTACATTATGGGAACGGGACCATTGAAACAATCGCAATTATACATTTACAGAAAAGCAGTTACAAAGACGAGAAATCAAGAATAATCGAAATGCAAACGAGGGTTGGGGTATTTCTTTGCTTTAAACCACCAAGGGCACTGACTTTGTTTCCAAGATACCGGGTTCTTTTTTTCAACATTTCCGAAAAATGCGTCTCAATGGAAACAATAGACAATGCTTTCGATTTCAATTATCGAAAGTCATCGTTTTAAACAAATAGAATGTATTTCTTTGCTCGTTCATCTTACTATTTTTCCTATTTGTTTAAGGTTAAATAGCTTATCCATTTTAGAATAAATCTGTTTTAAGTTTCGAAGTTATTAAATATTTCTATTAGTATTTTGTTTGCATGGAGAGTTCAGCCATATGTCTTTTTAGGTGTAATGCGATAACAATTGGTGGAACTAAACTTTTAGATGTGAATAGTTTTTCACCCTTATCGATGTCTTTTTTGAATGCAATGCCCTCTTTCGTTGCCGTTTGATTAAGTTCAACCGAAAGTGGTGCCTTCTGAATGTGAAAAGTTCATCACGCGATTCAGAACTCAAAAAATATGTGTAATTTGGAAAAGTAAAGAAGACTTCCGACCATTACAAATAAAGTCTTCTAAAAAAAGACTTTTGACTTTCATTGATATACGACATGTACGGTTGTTTTGTTATTTATCCGAATAATCTTGAATTGAAAACACCATGAAGAAAGAAGTCAGCTCCACTTTTGTGCAATTTTAAGGTTTTAACTTTTCCAGTTCTTGGCTTTCTATCAGGGGCATTTTACGAAAGGAAATGTGACAAAGCAATCGTCAAAAAATATCTCGTAGTAGAAACCGGCTCTAGATTTGCATCTCAATATAGTTTTTAAAATGTATTTAGAGTTTAAAAAAATTATGCGGGAACATTTTTTAAAGAGTTGAAAATTTGTGTGATGCCATTTGTCATTTCTGGTTCTAAAAGAGTTCAATTTATTATAAAAAGTTTAAAGAAAATTAAATTTTAACCCTTCCTATCCCGAGGTTGTTTGAATGCTCTCTTGAATTTGTCAGTAATTATTTGACACTGAAACCATAAAAAAATTTCTTGTGATATTAATAGACATTTTACTTGCTTTTCAATATTTCTTACGAATAGTATTAAAGTTTTTACAAAAACTAAATAGAAAAGTTGAAATCTATATAAATAAGTTGAAATCTATATAAATAAGTTAGAATTTGGGTATTGTCATTTGGTGTCACTGAACCCAAAATGCTTTATGATAAGGAATTTTTAATGCTAAAGCAAGACAGGTCTATTACATCAAATCTTTTGTTTGGGGAAAAATAGTCATATTTTGATCTACTACCTATATATATGCCTATATATATATAATCAGTTTCTTATATCTCATTATAAATTATAAAAATGATGCTGACGTTATGTTGCTCCAGTCTCTTCAGGTAGTGATGGTGATATTGGATACTTTTTGGCGTGTGAATTATTATCACTGATCTATAAATGTAACTTTTGGATAATGAATGCTTCGTTTTTGATTTGAAGCCATAGAATGACCAATAAACACCATAGAAATCCATATAACAGCTATCCACCAAACTAGTTAGCGTGTGTTGGTAACCATAAAGAACCTATTACACAACATGAGATGGGGGTTTGTGTGATGACAATTCAATTAGCTTAATCTATTTGAGAAGCAGAAACTGTTTATGACCTATTTAGAAGTTACAGTTGAGATCAGTGGTCATTATACTACGAAACAAACTTACCTGAAAATACAGACCTTTCAAGTAAAGATATAGTTAGGGAAAAATCATCAATTTTATAGCAGTAATAGAGGATTGTGCAATTTTTTTTGTGTGAATCTAAAAAACATGTAATATGTAACTCAATTGCATGAACGGGGAAATTCAATGCTATTGAGTTTCAATTTTAGTTCACGTTTTACTTTAGTGATCATGGACAGTATAAAAGTTTTTAAAAATTAGATGCCTATGGTTTTCACTTTCCTTGATGTCATTCAGTTGGCGAATTTTAATTGGCACGCGAATATTCCAGTCGCCAATGTTTATGTATAGTTTCCATCGCTTGTCGCTACTTTAATCTGATCCTTTTTTATTCAGCACCTGATACAATGACTAATCTGTATTATTTGCATTTTCTAATATCTTTGAGTAGAAGTTATGTGTTTTAAACTCATGTAAAAGGCATGCCTTTGAATATTAGCACAATTTATTTTTGTTCCATTTCTTTAAAAAACTTATACTTTACAAAGTTTAAATATAATTTAGTTAATATAATATTGACTCTTGTATTTGAGGTATTAAGTATTTTATAGGGGTACAAAAAATGTTTTAATATGTTTAAGATCTTTATTTCTTAAAAAATAAAAGTTAAAGTTTCAGAGAAATACGACAACAAATTTAAAAGTACGATTTTTGCAAAAAAAAATATGAAGTTACTTTGAATAAGCAAAGTATTCAAGTCTTGATTTCGACGACCAAACAAGAAATATGAACTTTAAAAGTTTAAATTTATTTGAGTTAATCTGTAGAATTTCGCTTATTAAATAAATATTTTCACTAAATGTATTTCGCATGAGATGATGTTACATAATGATTCATAATCTAAATCTCTTGTAAAAAAATAATTTTAGAAATATTAAAGTTCCAAAATATTTTACTTTTACGGAAAATGGAAAAATACCTAAAGAAATAAATTATTTCAGAAATAATTTCAAAATCTCTGAAAACTTAATACTTTTTTTTATTTCCTTTGTTCATCGAATGAATCCCGACTGATATTCAAACACCAAAAATTCTTCAGCTCAGCCAAATTCAAAAGATACTGTTTTCTCTTCACTATGATTGACCTTGAAAGACTATTATATTTTAATAACGCAAATGTAATTCCTGTCCACAACCTGGACAAGACATGAATGATGGGATTCTATCAATCATACAATTTCTGGTGGCATATCGAATCCGACAGACCTGTAGGTCCACTCTCCCAAACTTAGAGGCAACTTTGCGACCTTAAATGTTGTTGTGAATAAGTGTGAGCAACATAAACACAAGTATGCTTCATCTTCAGAAGCGATTTACCATCAACCTCCCCTTTCCCACATCTTTAGTCCAAGACAAGTTATCTTGACCTAATTGAATACGCTGTAGGATGGATCCTTCAGCGTAAAAGATATAGTTCCGAGTAAATCACAACTTATATGGTAATATTAATAATCTGCACACTTAGTTTTGTATTAAACTTAAATATTAGTCCGAGGCGACTGCAATTTTTGGACCCCATCGAACATCATTCTGAATTTTTTATAGAAATTAGAGAAAAGTGAGTAGATTACGAATCCACTGGTCTGCCGTGGCAAAAATGGCCGAAACTGATCAAAAATCGACTCGGAATGAGTTGAACTAAAATTCGACTGCCAAATATGTCATAACTTGCCAAAAAGAGAACAAACTTTTTCGTCTGGAAACCCACTGCATTTTGATTTTCAATGAGAAAAAGTACAAACGATTTCTGATCTCTGGCTCAGAAAACTTGTATTTTTTAAAAGTAGGCCAAATTGGCGACATAAGTTACGTCATTAGTGACGTAATGTTTCTTGCCAATTTGGCTAATTTGTGAAAGATGCAAGAAAGCCATCGCCACACATCCGAATCGTCTGCAACCTTCTTAATTGAAAATTAAAGAGTGAGGGTTACCAAATAAAAAAAACAAAAAAATGCTCTTTATTTGGCAAGTTATAGCGCATTTGGCAATTGGATTTAGTTCAACTTATTAAAAGTCGATTTTCGACCAGTTTCGGCCATTTTTGCCACGGCAGACCAGTGGATTCGTAATCTACTCACTTTTCTCCAATTTCTATAAAAAATTCAGAATGATGTTCGATGAGATTGCAGTCGCCTCTCAGTCTACTGTCTCTTCTCAGTTCAAGACGTTACATGTAAGATTATTGCGCTGTCAATCAGCGCGAAGTAAAACAAGGATCACACATCAGTTTAGTGAATTCAATGAGGTCAGGATAAATGTTCTCTGACTATAGTGGTGACGATTGTAATTGATAAAAAAAAAAAAAAAAAAAAAAAAAAAAACGAGAAGGGAGATCTTAAAAGCATCATTCTATGCTTGAGAAGAATTTCTGATTACTGATCTGGTATCAGCACCAAATGTTAGCACGAATAGTTAGATGTGACTAACAGCTTTAGTGTCTATTTTTTGCTTAAAAAGTGTTCGATAATTTCTTCATTATATTGATAATTTAGAGAAAGACTTTTAAAAGTGCTAATTTTAGCTTTAAAAATAATTGAAACCTTACACATTATTATCCAACAGGGTCATAATTTTATTTTTTACTTTAAACACATATAAAGAACAGCTTGAGAGTAAAATCGGTGCAGTGGAATGGTCTTTCTTGAAAATTGGGGGCTTGTGCATTAAATTAGGTTCTTGTTATTCTGTAATTTGTCGTAACCGGTCACGAGTCACATAATCTGTAGATTCTTTAAAATAAACTATTCTCATTCAGGGCTATATACGACTAGGTCATTATTTGTTGATGGCGATTAACAGTAAAATGAAAATTGGCAAATTTATCTTTATAACCGGATATATTAGATGTAACCTGTTCCCCCATGAAAAATTCATTGAATTGGCGCTGGGATGTTAGCACTAATGATTCTGTTGTAATGAGAAAATTAAAGTGCAAGTTTTAACATAATGGGGCTGCCCAAAATAGTGCTTATTTTAGACATCCAAAAATAAAAAATAAATAAATAAGTATACTTCTGCTGATATTTTAGCACAGCAAAACTTTCATGAAAGACACATCGTTTGAATAATAGTTACTACCAAGAGAAGGAATTCTGTTAGGTTATGCTAGGAAGCCAAGAAATACAAAAAAGTAGAACGTATAAATGAAATAATTCTGGAAACGTAGAATGCTAGTTGTCTGGAAAACCATAAAAAATCTGACGACAATATTTAAAAAATAAGTATCTCACGAGTAAACATATTTTTTTATCTCCGATCACTAGAATTCGTTTCAACTTGAGAAAAAATTATTTCTTATTCATATTATTTGCTATTCCTTAAAAGTTGACGCCTCATACAAAATAAAATAAACCAACTCAACCATTAACAAAGATGTTTTGTGTTATTTCGATCTAAATTGACCATGCGACTAACTTGCATCGATGGCAAACAAAGAGAAAAATACAGACAACATGAGGTTGAGATTGCTAAATCACTCAAGTGGATATAAAATGACCCATTGGTACCTAACAGCCAAGCATGTAAGTTTTGCATCTTATATCATAAGCAAATAGTACTAGATCAGGCGCAAGATCACTTATAGCTTTTCAATAATCGTTATAATCCGAGAGGCGAACATTATTCTGAATTTTCTTAATTGTCGAGAAATGTTAGTAGATTATTAATGCGCACTGGTCTTCCGAGGCACTAATGGCGGAAACTGTTAAAAAATCGACTTTGATGAAATTATATTATATCTGTTTGCCAAATGTATCATAACTTGCCAAATATATAACAACTTGTCAAATATATCATAACTTACCAAATATAATGAACACTTTTTTTTTTACCTAACAAATATTGCACATCATATGAAAGATGTGAATAGTAATGCACAGTAACACACCCACTTATTAATTACGAGTTTCAATGTCAAGGAATACGTTGATTGTAATTAATTTTAACTTATCATCGACTTGGAGTGAAAAATTATCAGCTCTAATTTGCCAAAGTTTTCAGGAGATAAAAAAAATTTCTTAAGTGCTACATAATTCAATATAAGTTTAATGCTATTGCGTATCACTTATTTACCACAAATTTATTTCAGTGATCAAGCAGCAGCTTTTACTAATAGATGGGTATTCTTTTCCTATTTCCAAATATACAAGGTGAGGCTGCTAAATTCCACGACTGATCTAATAACTCCGGAAAATATTGTGGTAATTACATACCCATTTAAGATATTTCAAAATAGTCTCCATCTGCCAAAATGCACTCTTGTGTTAAGATGTAAAAGTTTTGGAAACAACTTCTGATGTCCTTTTTCGGAATGCTCTTCAATTTTAGTATCACTGTTTTCTTGATGTCTTCAACATCCTCAAACCTTGTCCCATTCACCAAATTTTTCACGGGAAAAAAAAAAAATGACTCATGTGCAAAGTTCGGAGGACATGGAGGAAAATTCATTTCCACGAACTTATGCTGGGACCAAACCTGCTTCACAAATAACGTAATATGGGGCCGGGCATTGTTGTGCAAAAGACAACTCCCTTTTTTTTAAAAAAAACGACGTCTTTCTCTGCGAATTCTTAATCGATGCCGGGTAAGAGATTCTGCTTAAAACTGTTCTGTGACATTTTTACCTGATGGAAACAAATTCATGATGATTGAGCAAGGTTTGAGGATGTCAAAGACGTCAGTGAAACTTTGACGTCAGAATTGAAGAGCAATCCGAAAGAAGAATTTAAAAGTTGTTTCAGAAAATTTTCTAGCTGAGAACAGAAGTGCACTACGGCAGATGAAGATTACTTCTTAACGTTAAATGGGTATGCAATTCACATAATATTTTCCGAAGGTATATAATAAGTCTTGGAAATTAATAACCTCAATTTGTATGAGAAATGAATCTGATGAACAGTGGAGTTAGAACCTTTTTACTTTAAATCTACAATACACTACATTTGGATTTCACCATGCGCTTATGGTCTCTTCTAAAGGTGTAGGGATAAAAAACAGAACACACAAACATCAATCCAACCTCATTTCAACGCTATCTTACAAACAAGCAAACTTCCTTACAATTGAGACTATCTTTAAAGCTGATGCTATATCACGATAGCGCAAGTAAATAACCCTTTGAAAGAAGCGTAGCGGAACACACTTGAATCTGTCTCGTTTGTGGAATGACCTCTTGACACGGGCTCTGAGCGATTACCGAGGAAAAGATTAATTAGTTAGAGTGAAAGGAGAAAGAAATGCGCGAGATTTCACGGTTAGTTGATTGCGTAGGCTTCCAGAACGAAGGAAAATGAACACCTTCTAGAAGGAGGTGAAACCGGCCAAAATATTGCTTAAAACCTGACATTTTTACAAAACATAAAAACGGAGATTTATTCAATTTTAATTCTAAAGACAATTAAAATGCGTAATTAGAAAGTTAGTTTTTTATTTCAGTATTTGTCACACAGTCAACTCCTCGTTCGGTAATTGGTTGCTTTTTCTTTCATTTGGTTGATTGTCCACCAGTATTATTCAATCATATTTCGTTAGTCTCTGATGTCTCTACATCTTTCGTTCTTAGCCTCGTCGTTTCTTTCATTTTTATGTAATTTCATTCTTCGTTCGGTAATTGGTGACTTTTACGTTCATTTGTCTTATTCGTTAATATTCTTTTCTCCGTTCTCCTCTTCCGTACGGAGCTTTCGTTTCGTACCTTCCTCTTTCGTTCATATCCCCGTCGTTCGTTCATTTGTATGTTATTTAGCCTTCGATAATTTGTTGCGGTGTCTCACATTTAACCATTATTCTTAATTTCTTATTTGTCTTAGCACTTTCTGTGCCGGTGCCCTTTAAATTTACCAGCACTTGGAGCCGGCCATTTTCTGTGCACAGCATGAATGTTATAAGCATTCAATAAAACACACACAACTCTTAAACTACGGGATATAAATCTACCGTAACGTCAAAAACTAGAGACTATATGAACACGTCTTAATATGTGAGTGGCCACCTGATACTGGTGTCAAAAACACGTTCTAATACGTGAGCGGACCACAAAGTGTTAATTATTCAATCTCTTCTTCGTCATTCGTTCATCATTCTTTTGTTCTTTTGCAATTCGTGTAAAGTCGTTTTGTTTCAACAACTTGTAAAAGATACCTGAATGATTTATTTTATACACCAAAGATAAATCACTTTTTTTTCCTTCCTACTATTTATAATGAATACGTTACCATGTAAAATGAATACGTTAAACTGGATACAATATCTATTTCAAAATGGTTTAAAGAACAATTTAGAGAATGATACGCATCCACGGAATAAAGTAGCCCTAATTTTTCCATAACTTTCGAACCATAAAGTCACTTGAAGTAAGTTATGAACCTATTGGAGTAAACATGTCAAAACTATTACAGTACATTCAATAACAGTTAGATGGTTAGTTTTACTAGGTCTGGACAAACAAACATAATCTATGTTTCATGTATACATACAGATGTACTCGCATGTTGGGCATTTATATATTTTTGTTCACAAATCAATAAATTCCATTTATTTCCATTCCATATAAAAAAAAAATTTAAAGATAGTTTTTACCGTAAATTTAAATTTAGGGCACAACAGATTACAATGTCAATTGACTTTAGTAGAGCATTTTTATGGGAGGTTTTAACTTTAAACTTCACCTTGGTGTTACTAAGGGTTACTCACTTATTGAAACAAGCAAACCACTAAAAACAGCTGTTGTTTTTATATAAGAAATCGCGACCAGTGAACCGTTATTATCTAAACAACAGTGATGAATTCCTACCGAAATGGTTTACAGTTGTTTGAGTCACGTATGGTTAAATCGTGCTTAAGTTTGACTCTCTTGAGTGATTAGTTATTTGTTCTACCATTTCTTAAAATACATGTTCATTTTATACAATAAAATGAACATTTCCTACTTTATTTTCTTTTAAGCCGTTGAAAGAAAACCGAGGTTCCTATAATTTTAAGAAACGAACCGTTTCCTTTCTCGGTATTTAGTACTGATGGAGGGAAGAACTAGACAAGTGTCTATACTAGAGGTCAGCGATATATCGATACGAAGATATTTTTATCGATATTTCTAAAAAAGTATCGATATTAAAAATATCGATTAAAGTCACCGATATATCGATATATTCAAAAATTTTTAGTTTTTTGATGATCGTTTTGTAGTTCAACGTGTTTTTTCGATTTTCTTAATTCCCTTTTCAAAAACTTAAAACTAAAGTTTGGACTTGGGTGAAAGATGCTTAAAATGGCACCAATGTTCAGTATTTTGCCATACACTTAAAAGCTATTGAAAATTATCTAAATTTTTCTTAAAATCACTGCACCAATTAAGTGAAAATATAACTTCTTTTTTTTTGTAATAGATCCATTTCATTTGAAAAAATAGTCACCTTACAAAAAAGAAATCATGAAAAGTAGAAATTTGCCCCGAAAAACTTTGTTCCTGGCAAAATTGAAAATCAAATAAAAAAAAATCATGTATCGATGTATCGATATTTTATAGATATTTTATCTTTGCAACGATATAGTATCGATATTTATTTTGATCGATATTTCCGACCTCTAGTCTATACTCACACACCGAAGTGTTCCACACGCAAACGATGGGCGTGTGTGTACTTGTGCTAGATTTTTTTTATCTAAAGACTGTTGTACACTCTGTATTATAATTATGCACACAGAGTGAGCTTAAGCAAACAAGTATTTATTTTCCAATTGGTAAATAAGACTAATGAGGAAGAACGTATTGCAAACCAACACATATTTATAATTTTTTACACATTCACGCATTTTTTTATTAATTGCATTTCAGGATGATTTTGGAGATTGCACTTCATAAAGTTCTTTTTATGCATCTGTACGTCTTGTCAGAAAATTATTTTTGCTCTTCATTCTTCAATGCATAATTAAAGTTCTGGATTAATGCAACAATTTGTTCAGCAACATGATTTATAGAAGGCAATTTTTTAGCAAATATTGCAGCATTTTTATAAGATGGTGTTTCTGTCAATCTTTAACTGTTGCACTGAAGAAGAAAGCTTCGATTTTAGCTGTTTCAATGAAAGTATAAGAAATACACAAATCATCCAATTTGAGGGAAATAGTGCTAGAAGATGTGAACTCAAACTTATTTCTTTTGCTCAAAACAATCTTTGATTTTTGCACGTCAGAAACAATATCTGAAAACAAGCTAAGTGTTGCAAGTTCTATACTTAAATACCAGAAATATCATAAATTCATCTTTAATCCTTTATAGATAATTATTGCTATCATATTCTTTTAAGGGTTCAGTAAGCTAAACATTTCAAAATAACGATTTTAAGTTTTGTACCATATTGTTAAAATTCACACAATTCTACTTCGTTTAATATATAATTTTGTTCTATTTTCCTTATAAGTCTTGAGAAAAATTCATTATAAAAATATTAAAACAAGATTTGAGCTGTCACGGGCTTACACAAAATGTAATTTGATTTACAAACTTCGATGAACTTTTTTCAAAAATTGCATCTAGGTTGTTTTTGAAATTTTTACCATTTCTTCGCCTTATATCATAGGTTAATCTCAGATTAACTTTTAAGTTAAATTTAAATTCGTTATTTTTTAAAAAATATTTCTTTCAGAGATTTTCGTAAGAAAAAAAGGGGTAAAAAAGCCAACATAGTATACAAATGTCATCCTCAGATTTCTAAAGACTTTTTACACAACGTTCAGAAAAAAATTATCTGTGTTTAGTTACTTAAAATTGACGTATTGAAAATTTCTATTAATGACACAATATAATAATTATTTCTTTTTCGAACCACCACCCTAATGCACACCCCTATTCAAAATCGAGGAGTCTTTTTTTCATAACGACCGCATCAACCAGACTTTAAGACAACAGTAAGATGGTTAGAAGGCGACGGTTAAGTACAATTATACATTGACACGCCACTAATGTAACATATTTTTCAAATACCTAGTTTGTTGCTTTTATTAGATTCCAAACGCAATGTAGTTAAAGAAAAAGTGTTATTACTAGTTTAAAAAGTATATAAATAAATTTAAATATTTTTTTTATAAATATTTTCTGTTTTTAAAAAATGTATAAAAATTTAGACATACTTAAACACGTATTATCGGTACGGGAACGAAAACTCGGCAAAAGAGTTCAGTTCAGAGTTCATCAGCAATTGACTGAGTTTTTAAAACTCTTTTCAGTCAAGAAAGTAATTAAATAAAAATAGCATTATGAAAAATTGGCAATTAGTAAATGAAAACAAGTATATGAATTTAAAGAAAAATATTAGAATGGGAAAGAAAAATAGGCATGTGAATTCGTACTCGCAATCGACTGGGTTTTTGAAATTCTCCTCATCCACTAGATTCAATCAAAAGATGCTTGTTAAAAATAAACAATTAGAGTATGAAAACAAATATATACAAAACTTATAAAAAAAATGTGAATGGGAAAGAAAACTCGGCAAGTACTTTCTTGCTTATAGTAGACCAAGTTTTAAAAAACTTCCGAGTTTTCTATTACCGATTCTAATTCATATTTGACCTTTAGAACCTAAAACATATCAAAAGTAGACCGATGTAATTTGAAAACCACTAAATTATAACTTGAACAAAAGAGACTTAAGGGAAAATAAAAATAAGAGTTACAAAGACGTACATTATAAAACAATACAATCGGCACGTGAGTTCTTACTCGCACTTGACCGACTTACTTTTAAACCCTGCTCGGTTTTCTGAAATCGATTATCTTTCAAATTTGACCTCTGAGAACAAATCTAAAATTGGAAAGATGCCTTTTGAGATTCACTTCAACAAATTTCAAACGAAAATTGGGCTTCTTTCGCAGGAGTCCATTGCCCTATAGCCAAAAGCAAACGTACCCGGAAGGAAGTCGAAAATACCAGTATTTTCAGTAAATTCCATTGTTTACGTAGTAACTGCATTTTCTGTTTGTTTATAGGAAATGACAGTAAAAACATCATTTTATCCGAGTAAAATCCAGTTTGTAATTGATTCGGTCGTTGACGCTTTTTTCCCCCAAAACTCATTTGAGGGAACGTCCACAAATGCGAAAAACATTGAATACCAGATTTACGATAGGTTTGTTATATGCAAATCACCCCTAGCTTCATTCATTGTATTCGAACGGCAGTCAGAAAAGCTAAAATTGTAGTGGTTATGATTTTATTTTGTTGTTGATGTGGGTGTAAAAGGAATTGTTGTTTGGTTTCTTGGAGTTTATTTCCTACAAAAGAGGCAAACTGTGCCGAAACACAGAAGTATCTTCAAAATTTAAGAGGTGGAGCGGGAGTGGGTGAACTTAAGAATAAGTTTAGTTTTACAGAATTTTTCTTCGCGGAAAATCTACACGAGAGTTGTACTACGCCGAAACATAGTTAACACGATTCTTTTTTTTTTTTTTTAATTACTCAACCATTCCATTTGTTGGTGAACTTGGAAATTATTTTTGAAAATTGATGGGGGAAAATTTCCATAATTTCCATAGTAGAATGCAGCAAATGTTACATTTCTATCCTTATCCTTTTTTTTTTTTTTTTTTTTTTTTAATTTTTGAAAACCTTCAGTCTATTTTCTTACACCCTCTATAATAGCTGGACAATTTCTACTTACTTTCTCTTAGTTAGCCAAATTTTCATAACATTTATACATAGTTAATAATAAAAACACTCCAAGGACATCACGAGCCCCCAGTGGCTCGGTTAGTTAAGACGTCGGGTATTTTTACCAAAAGGTTGTGGGGATCGAGGCAGTGCGCTTCCGCGGCGTGTAGGCACTCTAAATCCGTCGAAATAACAATGTTCTCTGGTTGATGTGGATCTGTACAGCAAAGTGTTAATTCAGGTGTCGATGCCTCGTCCAAAGTTCAGAATTACAAGCGTAATTGTAGATATTTAAACTAAGTTTCGGCATGGCCTACAAGTTGCCCTTTCGTCAGAAAACTCCAATAAACCTAACCAAAAGCATTCAAATAATTAAACATCTCACGTCGTATTACTGCACTGCAAAATGAAAGGAACACTACTATTGGCCAGTCAATAATAAAAAAAAAATTGATCGAGAAATTTAAGTCATTGTTACTCAACTATTAGTCATAAGAAATTAGTCTAAAAAGATCATTTATTCACGCATCAAATCACTGTGACTCCCTGCTGGCGCTGACGTTTATAGATAAGAGTACCGTTAAATCACCTTAGTTCATTACGCGTTACTCATTTCAAAGTACTGTTTACGTTAGATCAATTGAGGACAAAAAAGAAATTTTTTCAGGATGAGAGCAGGAAAAGGAAAAACACTCGCATTGGCACTTAAGGACCAGATTGAATTTGAATTATTGTTACTGGAGTTCGCACTTTGAACGTTCTTCACTTTGTTTAGCATGGTCTTGAAGAAATTTTTCGGTAAAAAAATAAATATTTTTGATTTTTTTTTTTTATGCACTTAGATCTTTTTTTATTTCTAGTCCTCAATTAAATGAGGTAATGAATTTCTTTGTAGTCTTGGTAACAGAAATAGGTGGGATTTTTTTAACAATATTTTGCAGGAATTGCATGTTTATTTGAAGGTGATAAACAAATTTGAAGTCTAGGAATTGAAAATGTTTTCGGTTTTCAGTATTTTCTTAAAACAGCATTCTACTGTCTATCTATTTACAAGCTACCACCAACTTGTCTAGCATTGTCTGTTGGCATAGAAACTAGTCTAGATCAATTTTCGACGGGAAATTCCAGGAAAAAGATACCTACATTTGCTGCATTGTAAACTTTTTGGATGCCAATTGCTAGCATGTATCCCTCCTTCCCCCCCCCCCCCTGCTACATCGATGAGTCTTGTTTCTATAGCAACCAGGCAGACAGAAAATACAATGATATTAAATTGCCATTTTTAGCAATATTTTAACCGAAACAAGATAGTTGGCAAAAAATTATTTTTGATGCATTTTTTTCACTATGGTGAAGTGAGAAGTAATCCCTGAATTTTGACAAATGTTAATTATTATGCTGAACTTAACAGCTGTACTTTATAGCTAGAGATTAATCGAAATCGAATAGCTACTCTCTCGATTTCAAGGAAAGAATTTCTTAATGTTAAAAAAAAAATTCCATGGCTGGTTCCGTTATTATTTGTTTTTCAAACAAAGTACGACACTTGAAATAATTGTGTTTGCTTAGAAAAATTACTTTTTCAATAAAGTAATACTTATTGTTTCACAGTAATTTCAGGTTACCCGGAATTTCATTGATATATTAAATACTTTATGTTTCGAACATTGAACCACCAACGAAGTGTCCCCGTATTGTGAAATGGGTTTCCAAAAGTGTACGGGGATCAGGTAAGATATTAATTGCGTGATCATAACGGTATCCATTCAATAAATCAAGTAAACAAATTTTTAGTTCTGAATCTAAAATATTCGTCAAGGGTTTCAACATTTGATTTTCGTGAGAAACATTGATTTGATTTTAATTATACTTTTTGTATTATATTTCTAAATCTAGTTTATAGTATTACTTATTTCAGAAAAACTTTTTAGAGACAGTATTTAATTTTATATGGAATAAGAATGACTAAATAAGTAAAATTAAAAAATGAAATCGACCTAAAAATATGCTAAAAAGTTAAAAATAATTTTATTCCCGACGAATTTCAACATTTTGAAGGAGGAGCCATATGAAATATAAAACAAATTTAGTCCTTATAACAACAGAAAAACCAGTATTGTGATGAATAACTCGTACCTGATTATAACTTATATTGATGTATTTTTATGATGATAACGTTTATTTTTGAATTTTGCAATTATTTGCCTACTTCAAAAGTATGACATTTTTCGGCAGACGAGGGGGGGGGGGGGGGGAGGGATTATAATGAACCTTTTTTAACTCATTTAGAAGTCAAATCCCTTTCTCTCCCTTTTGCAAAACTAAATTAATAAATGATAGATCAATTTAAAAGTCTCTACTTCTGAAGAATAGTTTATTTACAATTACATATTGTATTTGTTTCAAAATTTGAAGTTATTATTTTTATTTTGGTAATCTTTAAGGAGGCTCTATGTAGAGGATATTTTGGTACTCTATGAGGAGGCTCTATGTAGAGGATATTTTGGTACTCTGTGAGAGAGATCCTATGTAGGAGATAGTTCACCACTTTCTAATATTTCATTTCATTATTTGTTGATAAATTGAACTTAAAAGTCTCATTGTATACTCTAAGATATATGTACAAGATACGATTAATAACCAGACTAACCAGCAACATGAGCCGTGCAGTGCTGAGTTCTGCTTTCCAAATCAAACTTCATTATATCTCTCAACAATAGAATACAACATCTAACTTGGATGAACTTCCAAAACACTATTTCCTCTAAGCAATTTTAAATGCGTAGGTTGCGAACGGATCCACAATTTTAATTTAAGAAATGACTTTTTTCTTATACTGCTATCGACTGGACTAGAAACATTTGCTAGATTTTGATTTTGCTACGCCAAATTCTAGCGGTAGATGTTTGTTTTGTCTTTATGGATCTATTTTTCTTGATGCTGGATTCCAGACGCTTCTCAACTACCTTGAAAGTGATTTATACAATATTCTATCCATTGTCCAAATCCATCCTATCGTTAATTGGTTTTGAAATATGTTTTATAGTGTGTTTCCGAGAATCAAGAAAATCGTATTTCAGTTATTGAAAGAATCAGTGAGACGTACATGGCTTTATTATGATAAGAAACTTACGTTCTTTTTACGTTTCATAAGTTCAAAAAATTGTGACGAGATATTTCTCTTTCATCTATATAAGTATAGAAAAATGGAAAGAAAACAAATTGTTTGAATGGAAAATTTGCTACCTTGTACATCAGCCGCCTTTTTAGTATGTTTGAAATGCTTGACCATTGGAAGAAGTTATTTTCCACTTATTTCATACTAATAATAAAACGGCCAGATTTATTGAAAAAATAACAGTCATAAAGAAAGCAAATTGGGGGAAGTAAGCGATTTAGATTATAAATATTCAAATTTACAAAAAGACAAGACCTGGGAGAATACCAAGTTACTTATAATTTTTTTACAACAATTATTTTAATCTATTTTAACAGTGTAAATTATTTACGCATGATCCATAAGTACGTATTATCTATTTTGCGAGATTATTTTCTCATCATACTGTAAAGTCAACATAAGGCAAAGAGGTACTATCTGTGAGTTTTTGCACTGTCCTAACAATGTGCCTCTTCATGATTTGAGTATCGTCTTACTTCATAATTTAAATTACATATTAAATATCGTTTGCATAAGGTAAATAATGAATGGATATTGCATAATATCCCTTTAATAAATCCTTTTTAATATATCATTTTTAAAATAATGGTTAAATTTAAACTCCATTTTCAAAATGTTGTTGTACTAAGTAATTTTTGAAAGGTGTACCGATTTACTGTAATATAAAACTAATAAAAAAAACCTGACTAAAAACTATTTCTGAATAAAAATAAACAATATTCAAATAAATAAAATTCTATTTGTCCCTAATGCGTTGAAATATTTTTTCATCACGACCAGTTTCATCATGATTAGTAAAAAATATAAGACTTAATCACAGACCTTTGCAAATAATTGCGATTTATATTTTAAGGCATAAAACTTTTTACGAGCATATGCATTATTTTAAATGGTATCCCTGATCAGACATTGGAATTTTACACTTTATTCTGTTATTTATGGTTAGTTCAATCATCCGATGAAGTCAACAAATTAATTGCATAACATCTCAGCTTGTCCTTTGCACCTCGTGTATTCAGCTGAAAGTTTCTTGATTACTTACTGAAAAACCGTTTTTACAGTTTTTTATCACTGCTGCTTTTCCAACCCTGTCTTTGAAACTGCTGCGTAGCTACTAGGTGCATCAATGCGAATCAATGCGTTTGTCACAACCGTGTTTTCAAGGCATTACGCAACACATGATTAGACGCAATTTGGATACGCCCTCGCTTTTATTTCCATATATATGTAGGCTTCAAGCTGAGGTAAGGAACCAAGATATCTTTGTATACTAGTATATTCATTTACAAAACTCAGATTCGAGTAAATTGTAAATGGTTTTAAGAGCAGCTGCAGCTTTAGGAATCTAAAAAAAATGTACTAGAAGTCTTATTAAAGAACTATTTATAAAGCACATGAGGCAACATTGTTTAAATCTCTCTCTCCCCACGTGTGACACAACAGTGACTTTTACAAGTACTCTCCTTCCCATCTCCTTTGATTTTATTCATTAGCACAGAATACTCCTTATATATTCACTAGTCAATGAATTATAAAACAGGGAATATGTTGCAAATGCTGCTTACGAGCAGGGTTATGGAAATGTCTAATAAAGCTTAGGAGATACGTAATCAAAGCATTGGTATAAATATGTTATGAATGTTTATTCCACTAGAAATGGAACAAATGGAGAAAAATTACTGTCTAATAACAAAAGAATAAATATTACTCTTTGATTTCTTGATTTGCCATTAATACGCTTTTTTTTTGTCATAGTAGGACCACTTTTCTTGATATTCATTCATAAATAATTTCAAAATATAAGATAATTTGAAATTTATTTACAAATTCATAATTAAGTACGTGAGCTACTAATAAAATTTAAAACCAAAAGTAAGTATTGATATAGAAATAAATTAAAAATTCTGAAAGCTTAGCTGTTCTGACAAATAGAATTAATTAATAATTCAATAGAATTCAATTTAAATTCTTCTTCAGTAGAAATTTATTTTCATTACGAAAGGTTTTCAGACGTTAAGCAAAATATATCTGAATACATCAAGGACCAACGATTTCCATTCTTCCTTCATTCGTTTCAATTTACGAAGCTAAGATACGCTTAAACATACATTTCGTTGTCCACTAGTGAAACGCCATTTAACTTTCCCAAAGAACAATAGAAAGTTTGACGAAACAAAAATAAAGCAACACAAAGTTAGCGTGTCCATCAACGTAAATGGGTCAACCTATCGCACTTTTTAGACGCCTCTCTGGGCGCGGTACTACATTGTTGAAAACTTTCTATTTCTACAAATATGTCCAAGCTCTGCAATCTGAAGCGAAATTTCCATAAAGATACCGTGAAGAAGAGTTCCTAAATGATTCGGGTCAATTCCCCTGGATATGGTACTTGTTTCTCTAGATTCCTCAAACTGGGCTTTCTTTTGGATTGCAAATACCGTTGTTACTTGACTATTAAGCAGGACGAATTTTGCCGCTATTTCTTATCATGTATATTGTCATACATCGTGACACTTGGTATTCGGTTTGTTTTTATAATTTTTTTCCCGTCCTTCTAAAGACATATATGTGTTCAAAGTATGGAAATGATGTGAAATGAAAAAGAGTCAGTTCTTAACCCTTAAATGCATATTGTTGTCAATTGTCTACATATGTCAATTGTCTATATATATATATATATATATATATATATATATATATATATATATATATATATATATATATATATATATATATATATATATATATATATATATATATATATTATTTTAATTTTACCAAAATTATTTCATCGTATACGAACGCAACTAGAATCTTTGACAATTTATTTCCTTACCTGTGACTATTTTTATTGTTGGGGGTGCTGTTGGCTGAATATAATTTCATTTCGGCGGTTGTTAAGAATTACGATTAATTTATATAAAAAGTAATAAAAATATACAGTAAAAATTGTTTTCAGATAGGGTAATTTAAGGGTTAATGCATTAAGGGTATAGAAACAAGATAAGAGTAACGAATAATATTTATATATTTGCATAAACTTATAAATTTATGCAAGAAAAAGGTATCTATTTTTGTAATGTAAAAATACATCAATATGCAAAATTCTTACGTGTTTTCTCTTTTTTTGTATTTTTCTCATTAGCTACACTCATTTCCCGTTTGATTTCAAATATTATTCACTAAAAATAAAAATTCATTCGTTTAAGGGTTAAGTGTTGCTTTGTGATATTTTAATAACTTTGCTAAATAATTACCGAATCTTTTTATAAAAATATTACAGAGTGTTTTTTTTTTTTGTTTTGTTTTTTGTCTGCATGCTGTTAAATGTCTCATACATATTACTCAGACTGAAAGATGCTAATTATTCTAGAATAAAATTTGTTTGGAAGGTTTCGTATTACTTTTTAACTGTACAGAATAATTCAGATAGAACTTCTGTTGTCTTTCTACAGAGGTAAAATGAACTTGGGATATTTTCCGTTTGTTATTCTTGGTATGTTTTTTAAGTGCTTGTATTTTTCTTTTTATTCAAGATACTGAGTGTCTATAAAATGTTGGACACATTTTTATGTAGAATAATTCATAAAAAATGAAAATATCTATTCATAAAATGAAGTACGGCATTTAGACATAAAATAACTCAAACATTTTCCTTTTGTACTTTTTTTTGGTTTATCAATTTAAATTTATCTTTATTATTTTAGAAATTATTATTCAACGTCAAAATGTGTGCAACGTTTCACAGACACCCTGTAATATCAGAGAATATTATATCAGATTTGTTTTACCATTTTTTTCAATGTCTCATACACATGACATATACTGAAGGATGTTAATTATTCTAGAATAAAGTTTACATTTTAGTTTTTTACTACACAGAATAAATCTAAGAATAATTTAGATAGAATTACTAATGGCTTTCTTCCATATATATATACATTTCAAAAACCTTTGATATAGAATGATAAGAACATTTATTCCTTGAATTCAATTCGGGACGTTTAAACAATTTCAAAATAACAGTTTAATTTTTTTAAATTATGATCAATTTATTAGTTAACCAAGCACAAGTTTGTAGTTAAAAAATTTTGGTATTTTTATTATCAAAATTTTAACTATTGATATTATTTCCTGTTAAGGATAAACGTTGAGATGTTACACTAGAGCTGTAAGGACACCAGATTTTATTTAAAAAAGTTTCTAAAATTTAGATCCGATTAACTATAATTAAAATAATAATATAATTAATTTAAATAATAATATAAATAATTTAAATAATAACATAAATTATTTGAATTACAATGTAAATTATTTAAATAATTATATAAATAATTTGAAAAACAACAAGCATAACGATAGAACTTTTACCTTTGATTAAATGTACTAAATGTACAAGATGTTTGAAATTCCAAAATGTTTAAAATATATATATATGTTTAAAACAGTTCAAGCGTTTATTATTCAAGAGTTCAAGAGTTAACAGGAAAAAGTTTAAAACAGTTCCCAAAATGTTTAAAATATATATATATATATATATATATATATATTAAACAGTTTCCTATGAGTTTCGAGTATTTTTCATTTATGTTATTGGTGAATTCATTTGTCATTTAGTTTATTTTTGTTAACATTTTATTAAATGTCTCCTAAACAAGGTTTATACTGAAAATCGTAAATTATTCTGGAATAAGGTTTGTTTTGGAAGTTTATATTTTACTTTTTTAACTGTATAGGATAAATCTTAAGATAATTGAGATCGAGTTTCTTAAGGCTTTTTACAGAGATATAATTAATTTTTTATTTTTATTTGTGTTTTTCTACAAGTCTTGAACAGTTCCCACACATGTATGAAGGGTTTCTTCTGAAATTTATTTTATTTTAGGAGTTTTATTTATTCAAAAAGAATTTTTGTAGATTTTCTGAAACATTACGACTTTTGAACAATTTTTCACATTAATTTCAAGTATTTCTAATAACTGTTAAAGGATAACTTTACTCCTATTTAGTTAAATCAGTCATGGTCATACATCTCTGTTAGTTACACTGGAACTCGTTATATTTTAGTTTTTGTAATTTTCCTTTTTTTTTAACGAGAAAATATTTTAAAATTTAAAATTTTGTGTGTTAGTGAAGGATCAAACCAAAATCAAACCATATTCTAATGAACAGAATCACTCAAACAAACTATCTCCAAGAAATTTACCCTTTGTTGTGAGATGCGAATGAGAAATTTAACAGAAACCTAAGTCCTTCAAAGAGTTGTTCAAGGTAAATACCGTTTCCTTTTTATCATTGGGCTAATAAATATCAATATATAGTTCATTACACAATATACTCTTAAAGATATATGAAATTACTATCCCTCCATTACGAAATAAACTGCGTATTTCTTTCATTTAATTTGTCAAAAAAAATAGGTATGTTTTCAATTATCTGTCAGCAAAGGATTGAAAGAGTTTCAATTTATTAGATATATCATTGACTCAACCTGTTTCTAAAATGTATGAATGAAGAGGATCTACATCTTTTTTTATTTATCAAATTTTGAAATAATTTTAGGATTTCCATTAAAGAAAGAAATTGGGAAATATAATTTGATTGTATTGTTTGGTGTTATTATGATTTGTTTTATTTTTATTAGTTCAATTTATCTCTCACGTCACCGAGTTCCCTGTAGTTCCCCCCCCCCTCCCCACATATACGCATTGCGGTCCCGGCGGGCTCGTCAGTTACGCCACTTTTTTTAAGTATTCTCTTTTGTTTTTGCTTCAGTTCTCTTAGTTTTTGCTTCGAAACATTAACAATTTTTTACTGACATAAAACATTGAAATTACTGACATTTTACTTGATGATGTATAGTTAAATATTTCATATTTATGAAAATCTGATAAAATGTTCAGAATTTAAGTAAACGGGCACATTTTTATGTCACACTGTACCATAAAAACAGTTTTAAAATTTTTAAAGGCTCTTTATATGCATTCATTGCTTGAGCGCCATATAATCTCCCCAATTACATTTTATAATAACTAACATTAACGATATATCCATAATATATAAGCAGAGTTTCTATTCATAATTCCCTGAAATGATGTGCCCAAAAATTATCTTTTTCAGAATCAACTTTTATAAATACTCGGTAAAAAAATGGTTACAAGTATTGAATACTCAATCAAATTTTGATACAACTGATAACAGAAAATGTAGACCATTTCATTGTGTCATTAGTCCGATAAGTAGCTATAAAAAATCCATCTACAGAACAAAAAATGGTTCTATTTCCTTTTCCACGCATTCCTAAAACCGACGACAATCCTTTGTTTCAAATTTTCGAAACTAAAAGTTAATGGTTGAACACGTGACAATAATCATACTTATAAACAAATCTGTGCGATACAAACCACAATGACTTAAATCTACCGTTAGGATTTGTAAATAGCCATATTTAACCGATCAGGAATTTATGGATTAACCCACTTATTGACTCCAGAAATGATCCAACTGCAATTTCAAGTTATTTAGCTTTATGAAATATGTCTATCTGGTTCCCGTTTAATATTCTGTACAGATTTTCTAGAAAATTGGGTGAAAGACCAATTTCAATAAGGAGATATTCAAACTTTCCGTAAGCTTAAGACAAATACCTAGATGGTAACGCTTGAAGCGACTGCTACATCAGTAATCTTCTCTTTAAACTGTTGCAAAAGAAATGAAAGGAATATTATGGACATTTATTACTTAAAAAATCTCTGTAGCGTGACAAGCTGTAGGCATGGAGAATTAAAAAAATAACTCAATCTAAGTATTCTGCAAATGCATACAATAATATAAATATTCGGTAGGTGCTTACAACAGTGGAAGTATTCGGCAGATACATACAACAATGTTAGCATTTGGTAGATGCAGATGATACAGTGTAAGTATTCGACAAATGCATACAACTATGTAAGTATTAAGCAGCTGCATATAACTAGTTGCATTCTAGGAGGAATGCCGAAGTTCATGTGCCATTCCATATTTTAAAAAACTCATTCGGTTTTATTCAAGTTTAATATTGATAAAATTTGATTGCATACAGTTTTTATAAAACCTTTTGCCGTGTGCTAATAGAATAAAAAAAAAAACTTAAGTAAGTGTGCTTTTTAGGCTAACTTCTGGCACTTACCCTGGTTCTCTAAACTGCTTAACGACATACATTTTGATTAATGAAAAAAGCATACTACAAATAAAAGAATACAAAAGTAAATACTTTTAGAGAGAATATCGTAAAAACTGTCTTTTGTTACACACCTACTTATCTCTTCAATAGTATATTGAAGGAAAAAACCGAAATATCCCAAAAGTAAAACAATAAGTTTTTTCTATGAAAGATAATGCGCTAATATATTGACCAGGATATCCATATTATGCTCAATATATCAGCACATTCTCTTTCCTGGAAAATTCCGAAAAGAATGTATTGCACTAAAAGTGGAGTTCAGGCTCCAACAGGGGAAAACCTACTTTTTAGGAGTGCCGACTTGATTTTTATTTTCAAAATTTAATATCAAACAGAAATGTCCCTAAACAATACTGTCCCATCGATTATACATCTATATTCCTGTGATGATCAAGGCATACGATACTTGGATATTTTTTTCCAAATTCTCCTGTCGAGTCCTCCAATAGCTCAAATCCACTGGCCAATATCAGCTTCACATTGATCAATCCCAATGTGAACCATTGTTGATTGGCCGCTGCTACGGATCTTGGCCTATCTCGCCTAGTACTAGGTAAATTATACTAGAAGTTTAAAAATGTTGATGCAGATTTTAAACGGGAAATATGGTGTTATAAGAAAGGACGAAAAGGTGAAAAATATAGTTTGTGATGGTTTTGATTTGCTTATTTTTTCTTAAAAAAATCTTGTATTTCGAGAGTACTCGAGTACTTCTTGTAAACTCGAGATTTGGCATGGACTAGCTTATCTTCCTAGAACCCCTGTTTCTAATATTGGCCAATACTACTGTGCTACCTGGATTACTTCTGTACTTAAAAACAATTTAAAAATCCCTGATAGGTCACCTGTTATGATAAGTAAAAGATAAATAATCTAATTGTTTTAATCAAAGAGTTTAATAACACGTATATCCGTAGTTTAATTAAAACATAATTTTTTAAGTACAAGTTATTTAGTATTAAAAGATTCAGTGCATTTTAATAGTATTTTTTTTTTTTTTTTTTTTTTTTTTTAAAGTTTAGTCTCATTTTTATACCTTCTGAGATTGATGAAAAAGTTTTTAAATGTAACTAAATAAATTAACTGAGCAAAAAAGTTTAAAGTATTTTTTCCAACAACTGTTACTATAGTAATATCAAAAACTTGGCAATTAATTGATTGAGAGGAGCATTAATAATTGAAAACAATAAAATACAATTAACACTAGAAAAATGCTCCCAATACAAACAAATTATTTTTATAGTAATGAAAAACTGGCGTTGACAAATTTATTTCTCTTACTTGTTTTTTCCTGACTCACTTCAGTGTCCAGTCTTATTTTTATACACCTGTAGCATTCAATAAAATACCCACTACAAGTATAAAAATTTAAAAATGACAAAAAATCGATACTTCAAAATAAATTTTCAAACTAAAGTAAAGACTATATTGTTACTTCATAATTTTGCAATTAAGATTACTGTATTGCTTATAATTATTAACCATTGAACAAAAAATAAGAAGGAATACACTTGAGTTTTCTAATCTATTTTAAGCTAATAATATTGCTTATATTAAAAAGCTAATATTAAAGACAAAAATGCACTAAAAATCCAATCTCTAGTATAAAATAAAATGTATGATAAAGATATTATTAAAGAAATATAAAGATATTATTTGAGAACATAAAACTTATAGATCTTAAAGAATTTATTTGAAAGCTTAAGAATCGTGACGTACTAGTGTCACAGGAAATAAGAGTGGCTATTTCATTAAAAAAAATTTCCATAAAAGTATTGAAAACACATCGGAAATGTGGTTCCGATTAACAAAGGACTTCAAACCGTTATATCTAACGGTACTGTGACTTTTTGGTATTGCAGCATCTTTTACACAAAGTGGGAAAGGTTTAGGTGTAGATTGCCTTTTAGTTGCTACTCCGTTATTGTTTATTTTTTAGGGTCATAACCCCATTTCGTTTTACTATTATTTTTTATTATTTTTCAAGCACTTATTAAAGTCTGTGCCTTGGTGTCGGTGACATAAGGATCACAGTGCTGCGTTTCTTCTGGTGCAGTGCGGGATGAGGGGCGTTCAAAAAGGTTACAATTGGCAAATTTAGATATTTCACTCTTGGAATTCCTTGTGGGAAATGGGGCTAGTCTTGCTTCCACAGCAGCAGACACGCCAGACTTTGCGACGGGAGCTGTTCTTGTGATAGACAGATAGTATATATCCCTTTTTTATGAAACTGATTAGCCTTAACTCAAACTAACCATAATTTCAATTAAGTCACTTTTCAACCTCGATGGAAATATATGACAGTTTTGCTGTAATTGATGTTTTCTTTTGTAAAAGCTACACCTCGTTAAAATAACTGGGATTTATCATTCAAGTAGGAGCATCAGCAAGGGAGAATTTCAGGATTTTTTCAAAGAGAGATTAATTCGTATTCTCGTCTTAAATATTGTAGAAAACTAGGAAAAGTTTTAAAAGGTAGCCTGGAAATAGTCGATACTCTCTGTCACAATCGCGTCGAGTCTACTCACTTAGAATTTCCGTTCGACGATTTTGTGGCAAGGGTGTGAGATATCCACAAAAGAAAACTGAGTACATCATTGGAAATTATGCATTTCTTTGCAACATTGGAATCCTGATTCGATAAATTTCTTCGTACGTTTTGAGCTCAGTCCAGTCGCATTAATAAGACCACCTGTTAATATTCAGAATAACTTCGTGTGCAGTCCGGACAGTGGCTATACCAGCTACAACGTATTCAATAAAGTTCTGGGAGCTGTTGTCAGGTATATCAAGCTATGCTAAGTGAAGTGCAGTTGAAATCTGCTTTTGATTGTGTGGTGGTGAGTGGATTTAAAAAGTGTAGAAGTCCTTGCTCGCCAATTTCACCAAAGGTCCATCCACCTGATGCAATAATAACGTGATTAAACGGGGTAGGTAAGTTTTTACCAATACTGGAGGCCTACCTTTGGTGTTGCCTTTCAAATTCCTGCCCTGGTCGCCATTAAACTTTATTAACACAGTTGCTGCTACCATACATATGCAGCATTTGTATAATGTATGTAATGATTTGATCACGCATCCCTCCATAATTCTTACAAATGTTCACTTAATTCTTGATGCTTTTTAACATCACACACATTAAAAAGTTGAAAGTCCATTCCCACATTTTGATGCCTCAATGATTCTCCCACTTTAATTAATACTCGCTTAACTTTCTTAGTTCCCAGACCTTGAATCTACCCGCATTCCCTCCCAAAAGTAAGAACTCTTATATAAAGATATCCAGATTTGTAATGTCAACCTCTCGCTGTGTCCAAATAATCCTTTTTTTCCCCTCTCTGGATGTCTTGCTAATAAAGCGTACGTGCTACTAAATAAAATGCGTATGGCTGCTGAACAGGACTGGACTTATTCTTTTATGACAAATGCATCCATCTTGTGAGGGATCTTCTAGACTCATGATATATATCCCTAAAATACAAAAATGGAACAGATTATTAGATAAAAAAATATTATTTTTTTTCTTTTTAAATACATTTTGGTAACCTTTAATATAAAAGTTAAAGCAAATACATTTTCAGATTGATATTTTAGCATCAAAAGTGATTAAGAAATTTTGACTTGTTCCTGTCAAAATGGAATTTTTTAAAAATAAAATAACCTTAGTATTAGAAGTTTCTGTGTTAAAATAATACCTTTGTTATCGTGCGGAAATGTTTCATCATTCGTAAAGTAGGAAGCGTAGGGTTGTAAAGAAAATATACCATAACGAATACATGAGACGGTTAAGTCAATGTGGTGTAAGTCGATTACTCTTAATTTTGAGAAATAAAATGCTTTATTTTTAACAAACCTCTAGTATCAGAATAGGTCATTAAAGATGTAATCAGTTCCTCATGATGGTGCTCTACAATATCTGATTAAGAGAATGAGTAAATGTTTATGGCAGATAACCCTGTGCTGATTGCTTCTTGTAGAAATATTTCTCGGTTTTAACCCATTCCAGAAGCAAATGATCTTCATCTTCGAAGACCTCTCAGAATACATTAGCATTTAATTTCATAATTAAATATTGTATTCATAACGACGTTTTGGAGTTGGGAGTTTTGATTTTCATGTGCGTGGGCAACACAAAAGTCAAATTGCATTGAAGAACATATGTTTTGGATTAGTAATAGCCATTGATGGTAAATTTTTCCTTATCCAATACAAATATCATTACATATCTCAAGATTATTTTTGAAAGCATATTCAATTGTTATATAACGAAATATTTTGTTAATATATATTATCAACGAGCTTAGCGTTTAAGCCAAAGGATTCTCTCATATTCATTGGTGATAGTAAAAAACATAACCTTGAGTTAAAAATATCTTTAAGTAGTGAACTAAGCATTTCGTTTTTAGAATTGAATTTGTCTTAGCTTAAGATTTACTCGAAACGAAAGCAATATTTTGCCATTACATAGTTACAACAATAGTCAAAGTTTCAAGGATGGAATGTTCTTGTTTTGAATGGGGAGAAAATCTAGAAAACTCCCAACAAAAAAATCATGATGTTTTTTGTTGCCGAGAGCTAAATGAAAGGATAATTTATATTTGATTCAACTTGAAAGATTATCTTCTTATATGTATCAATCCTAATTATTTAATTCCAGTTTTGTGGCTCCAATAAAATTTAAATAGTTGCAGTTTAATCCCTGTTTTACCAGATAAGATATAGGTATAATTTTTAATAGATTTTCTAGAATAGATCAACTTTATTTTAAAATCGAGTCAAACACAATAATCTTATAAATTTAGAAACCTCAACCTTAGAGTTGTATATTCTAATACAAATAAAATTAAGAAACTTGCAACTATTTATTTAACTAAGAAATTAATTAATTTTTAAAGAAAGGCAGCGAACCCAATAATTTTCTTCAAGCTTCAGTTCACTTACCTATTGTGTCAAACAATAAAGTATATGCCTACATATTTAATTACAGTAAAATTAAAAAAATAAACTGTTAATTTTGATTAATTAAGGAATTAATAAAAATTGAATTCAAAAGTTCATAATTCAATCATGTTTAACCTGATTTAAATTTTAATTCATGCGTGTGTTTAATGTGAAACTAATGGTAATGTCTATACAATTTGTCAGATTAATAATAACTAATAAATATAGATGTGCATCACTAAATATTTAAGTTCAGTCTATTAAATGTCAATTTCCCTGCGTTTATTAAAAAATTGATCTTATAGAAAGCTGAAATTATAAAATTTGGTAGGAAATAATAAACCCTACCGGCGACTTATCCGTTTCCTTTAGAGTTGTAGTAATTTTCCGATAATTAAATGGTATTATTATCTTAATTCTAGCATGACAAGGAATGAAATTTTACGGAAAATTTTAATTGATTTTTATCAGAAATATCATTATGTAAATCAGGGTATATCTTTGCATGTGTTTAACAAACAAATATTTTTGGCGTAGTATGGCCCACGTGTTGCCCTTGCGCCATTAAACTCCTACCAACCAACCAACAAACAAATTTTCTTTAATTTTATGTTTTGAAATCTTTTTGTAAATTCTGCAATAATTTAAATTAATCATATCTCATACATTTATATAAAAGTCAAAGTAGTTGAAAAAGTAAATTATGTTCTCAATTCTATGTAAAGCTGTTACCGTAAGGATTTTATTTTTAAATCTTTATATTATTGTTACGAGAAGATGTTCCTTAAAATCCCTCCGAATAACCCCCTTACCGCCATCCAATTGATCTAAAACTTAGCAGATAGACTCGCTGTCGATCGATGCCAATGCATCCTATCAAGTTTTGAGGGTAAAAAAAAGGGTAAAAAAATTTAACCAATGGTACGGAATTGATAGTTTTCTTCAAAAGGGTCAAACACAATAAATTTTTTATCTCAGTTCAAACTTGTTTAAAAAAGTTGCAATTACCCATATATATTGGCAATGCATATAAAGGATTTCTATTAAAAACATTGTTTGATGGGGTAATTTTTTTGGTTTCTTCGGGAAAAAAACTCATTAAGTACTATTTTACCTCTAGATCAGAGATAATTTATAACATTACCTACAATTTTAAAGTTATGGCTTAATTAAGTATCGATTAAGAAAATCATTAAACCCTTATAATTCTACTTCGAATTTTAATAAAAACCTTAAATTTTAACAAAAATCATTACTTCACACTAATGTATCAAATAACTTTTATCCGAATAAGTTCAATATTAATCAAGTATTGAAGCCAATCAATATATCCTTATACCTTTGCAAACAAAAACAAAAACAAAAATTTTATATCATTATAAAGCGTAAACTTCTTATTACTTTACCAAACTTGAAGCTTTATTTAAACAATGAAATAATTTATTGTTAAAAAACGCTCTAAAACAATATTTAACGAAAAAAGGTTGCACAAAATGAAAAAGATAAGACTTGAATACTAGCATTATGTAGTATTTAACCTCTAGATCAAGGAAAAAAGGTACGTTAATTTTGATACAACGATTCAATTAAATTATAGATACAGTAAATCATGAAATCCTTATTGATTTTTTTAGGACAGTGATAGAGACGTAGAATACTATCAATATGCTACGATTAGCAATTTCCATTACTGTATAAAATTTGGAGCTTTTATTTAAAAATACATAAAAATTGCAGTAGGTCCTTTTGAGATTTAAAAAAAATCAAAATTATGATTTGCTTTTACGCTCAAAGACCTATAGGGTGTTTCTACTTAAAGTTCAACTTTCAAGAAACTGTAAAAAAAAAAAAAAAAAAAAAAAAAAAAACACTGGTCAGAATGACCTGAAATTTGATCTGTATTAACTCTGAGATAAGGGTAAACGGTAAAACATAAGGGGAAAAAAACAATTTCGAATGACTTTTTCTTATGCTATGCCATTGCTTTTGGAAAAACATAATTTGACATAAGATGTCATACAATAGTCATTTGGCAAAGCATAGTCATACACATTAGGGTGGTTCGAAAAAAAAATTATTTTTGAAACGCATAAGGTGAAAAAAGTTGATACACATCTTGATAAAAAAAAACTGTAAACAAAATTTTGAAAAAAAAAAAAAAATATCTTCCGATCACGCATTCACCTCAAAATTTGGAGAAAATACAAAAAATAACTATTTTTCCTAAATTTTTTTAAATTTCTAAACGTTATATATTTGAAAGGCAATAGTTTGTAATGTGTAGTGAAAGGGTGGTATAACACAGGAAAACACTATTTTATGCATTTTTAAAACATATATTAATAATCAAAAATACTCAAAAGTAACTTTTTTTGTAAGAAATAATGATTTTTCTCAAAAATGGGTACTAATGTTATTTCTTACATTTTTTTTTTTTCAAAAACATACTATTATTCATTTGGTTCACTTTTTTCTCGAGCTTTTTATCCCAGTGATGCACTTTGAAGGAAACTTTTGTAGAAAAGTCGGGCATTAGGGATCTTTAAAAAAAAAGTGTTATCCTAAAGTCTTTTGCGTCAGCGCCACCCACTTTTTGTCTTGTCTCTCTACATAAGCGTTCCACGGCTTGTGAGTGACAAGGAAACGAGTTGAAGTCTGATTTCAATGATCCCTAGTAGCACAACATTTTGAAATCCATCCAAAACTCACTCATTGATCATCAAATTACTAAGGTACTTCTAGTGCAGCTAGAACTATGAAATTTGGTATGCTTCTAAGGTTTAGCATGCATACAAAAGAAAAAATCTAAAAATCGAGATATTCCCCTCTGAATCCTCTAAAGGGGGCAATGTTCGAAAAATTTGAATCTTAATTCTAATACATTTCTATTGGAGCTAGAATTATAAAACTTAGAATACTAGTAGCTCTTAGCATATATAAATAAAAGAAAAACTCACCACATGCCACAAAATCTCAAAATCAAGAAATAACAAAAAAAAGTGTACTTGGCATTATAAAATTGACCATTGGGAATATTTCATCGCTTACGAAATGATCGCCAATTGTTAATTTTTTTTCACGCTAAATCTTTTTGAATATTTTATTAGACTATTTATTTAAAATAATTTACATTACCATTATTCATATTGAAGGCATAAGTACGTCATGGACTGCGATCCGTTAAATTTAACTTTCTTAGAAAAATCTCGTGTAAATCTCCTCTAATTGGATGTTGTTGAGAACGTTTTTTAAAACTTCCTTAAAATCAAATAATAATTAAGAGATTGAAGGAATTGGCTAATTATATAGTTCTCGTAGTTGGCCGCCAACTAAAGGTTTGTCAACGGTCGACTGTATAATAAGTATACAAAAAAAAAAAAAAAAAAAAAAAACCATGTATGCTTAACCCTTTCAATCCCAGGAAGTTTTCTTGCAAGTTTAAAAACTATGAAAACTAAGCATTTTAAAACTAGTTATTGTTGCGCAAATAAGTAATTAATTTAAAATGAGTACCTTAAAAAAAGAAGTGGGATCCCAACAAAAACATCTTTGTAAAAAGGTGTCAAGTTCTTCATGCAATGATTATGGCCTTGAAAAGTATTGAGATCGAAAGTAGAGTCAAGTTTAAAGTTGTTGTAAATTATGGGCAATGAAAATTAGTAAAATGTTCTTCTCAAAGTCAAAATTCCCCTGCATATATCTAAATATCTAGCCACAAAAATGCTTGTGAGACTTGGCCATTACGCGTCAGTGAACCAGAATACATAATGGCCAAGTGTCACAAATATTTTTGCAGCTAGATATTTAGGCCTATGCAGGAGAATTTTGACTTTGAGAAGAAAATTTTACTAATTTTCATTGCCCGTAATTTACAACTCTAAACTTGACTCTACTTTAGACCTCAATACTTTTCACTGACATAATCATTGCGTGAAGAACTTGGCGCCTTTTAACAGAGAAGTTTTTGTTGGGGTTACAACTTTTCTGTAAATTGTACTAGTTTAAAATTATAGTATTTGTAAAGTTTTTTTTTTAATGGGATGCTTTGTAATAGTTTAATTAACCATAAGTAATGTGACCATATTTTTCTATCTCCAGAAACTTCTCATTCTGTTAGTTTTTAGCTAAGTTCTGAAGGCATTTTTGTTTTGTTTAGAAGGACTTTGGCGAGACTCTGTAACGGGAAAACGGGACAATTTGTCGGGACATTCGGTCAACGAGACAGCGAGGTGAAAAGCGGGACTGTCCCGCCGAAACCAGGAAGTCTGGTCACATTAATCATAAATGGGGCCGGTGGTTATAGGTACTGAGCTTCCTAGCGGTCGATCGTGGATTCGCCGAATACTGGTGTGTACTATAATGGAAGCTGGTGCTCAATAAATAAGTGGAGAGGTCTCAATGTCCTCGCGTTGGTGTCTTGTTTGTTGAGAAAGAGATGTGCGTGATAGGGTTTCGACCTCGTAATCTTATCATTGTTCAAAATTATGAGGCGTATTTGGCTGTGAAAAGCTCTTTCTAGTAGCAGAAATAGACAGCTGGAAACATGCAGACTAAACTTAACCAAACCATAAGTGAACGACCTTTTGATTGCCCTTGTATATTTATCAAGCTAGATAACACGGACATTTACCAAAACAGATGTGTTTAAAATTTAGTATAAATAGAATCAAAGTCGATGAGTTGAGTTTAGTTAGAACGGGCGAGTCTGTAATAAGTGTCTTTGAACTTAAAGCAATCATTGACGCATCATTTTTTTTATCTAATTAACTTTTCAACAAAATGGTTTCCTTCATTTGTTTTAGGAAACTACATTAGAGCTCTTTACGAGTAACATCTCTGTGAATCAGAAACTGACTCATAAATGAAGCGATTAAGAACAGTTGAATACAATTTAGAAAGGGAATCGCTAGGGCATCACTAGAGGTACTAACCAATCTTAGTGTGTAGTTACACTTAAAGGATACACTGACTCATCAGCCCCATTATAGTGTGTCTTGTAGTGTGTAGATTACTTCGTTTGACCTGTGTCAAAAGTTTAGTTTGCCTGAATAGCCGCAGAGAAAGGACACTGTTAGTTTCACTGAAAAGCAGTAGAGAAAGGACGCTGTTACGCTGAATTTCTTTGTGGAGAGGTAAATATTTTCTTTTCGATGTTTATCTGATGTTGTTTTATGAAGACATTTTTGTTTTCTCTCGTAAATTTGACTTAGGAATTGTTGCACTGCTACCTTTTGAATATTAAGTTTGCTTTCAATTGTACAGACGTTTTTGGACTGAATTTCTATCTGGAAAGATATTTTTGTAAGAATGTTTTTTTTTTGGTGTTTCTTTTATTGAGATTTATTATTTCATTATAAATAACATTTAAATATATCGGTATACTTTTATCTTTTGGATACTTGAATTTTGGTTTCAAATGTACAGATTTCATTGCTCTGAATTTCTTTCTGGAAAAGTATACTTTCTTGTTTATTTGCAGATTTTATGAAAGTTTTTCTTCTAGAAAATTAAATTTAAGAATATGCGTATTTCTATCTTTGGGATATTAAATTTGGTTTAAATTGAACACACATGGTTGCGCTGAATTTCTTTCTGGAAAGGTAATTTATTCAATCAAAATGCTTATTTGTTAGGTCTTTTATAGAGGTTAGTAAATTAAATTTAAGAATTGTTATAATTTTATCTTTTGGATAGTTTAATTTTGCTTTTAATCGCATGAACGTTGATACACTAAAATACTTTCTGGGAGAAAGTTAAATTTTTTATTCTATGTTTATAAGGTGTTTATTTTATGGAGGTTTCAACTTCAAATTTCTAAGTAAATTAAATTTAAAAATCTTTGCATTTATATCGTTTGGGTTTTAAGTTTGATTTTAACTATACAGACATCTTACACTGAATTTTTTTCTTGAAAGACAAATATTTTTTATTTAATATTTATTTGGTCTTTGTTTCATGACATTTTTCCCCATAAAAGGTACGACTTCCATCTTTTGGATAGTTTTAATTGTAAGGTTCACTTATAAACTGGATAGTGTGCTTTAAATAAATTTATGGGGTAAATGTTGTACAAAATAACAATATCATTTTTTATTAAAACTATATTTTCTCCTTCTAAAGTTTATTGAAACATTTTAAAATTGATTTTCCGGTTTTCAAAATAATTTCCTTTCATCAAACTCATCAGGTATGCATTAGCTACGAATGTATAGGTCATACTTATTTTTATAGTGATGTATTTTAATTTTCCAGTACCAATAAATATACTCAGAATATCTAAGTTTCAAGGATATTTTTTCTTTTTGCCAAGCCAACAAAACTAGCAGGAGTTGGAAATTTTACCAACCAAATACTCAGAGTGTATATTTCAAAGAATTTTATTTTGATTTTTTTCTACTACAGAGTATTTCAGATAAGTGTTTCAGAAATGTGAATGAATGGCAGAAACACAATAAATAGGGCAAATATGAGTTGTAAGACGGTACTGAAAATCTGTGCTGAGCATGCAACTAAAATATCGTCTGCTTAGAGTGGAAAACTGTTAGCTTCAGTTTGGCAAATATTTCAAAAGAGCGAAAAAAAATTATAAAGTGTGTATACAATGTGAGCATAGTCTTTGCGTATCACTCATTTACAACAAATTTATTTCAGTGATCAAGTTGCAGCTATTATTAATCGAAGGATTTTCTTTTCCTGTTTCGAAATATACCAAAAAGTGATTTGAGATCAAAAGTGGAATTAGCGACATTACCTCTTAAACCGACGATATGCTCTTTTAATCTTTTAAAAATTGTTTCTTATCATATGCTGATATCAAAGATAGTTTCTATTATGGAACACTCGGTGTATTACAGCATACTGTTGTGAAACACTCTGTGCATCCATTGCGTTTATTGCTTTATTGAAAATTGTAAGCGTACGGATTGTGCTAAGTTTCTACTGTCTGTCAATCAAGAGAATAGTGCCCGTTACATAGTCTGGATGGTAGCTGTAACAAGTCTCGTCGATTTAAATTGGGAGTGATTCATGCAGTAATTTAACATTCAAAAAAGCTACGGTACAGTAAATGTAGATGTATTTTTTATGGAATCTCACATGGGAAATCGGGCTAGTTTTATTTTCAAAACAACAGACAATACAAGACGACTTGTCAAAGGCTATTCTTGTGATAGGCAGGCAGTACAATTGATTATTTAGATGTACATAAACAGTTTTTTAAACTTTCGATCTTGAGACGGCCTAATAGAAACTAAAGTAATGTTTAGATGGCGATATGCAATTACCAGACAAGCACCAAATTATAAATTTATGGTTATCGTGGGGTTCATCTCGATTTTAGAACACTCCATTTAAACCTAAAAGAACTAATGCAAAAGATCTTAATTAAACGGATCAACTTAATCGGATTACGTTGGATTACAATGAAAAAGTTTGTTTTGAATTTTCTTAAGATTGTGGAATTTGTCCTTTATATGGTTTTGGTATATCGTAGAAATAAGAAAAAGTCGTATGCTAAATTGGCAAAACCATAAAATATCGAAATTTTTAAACTATTCCACATCTCTCCGAACAGTAGGAATTACTCAAATACGAATTGAAAAATAACGGTGTTTTGATAAACCAATAATATTTTACATCAATATGCATTCTTACAGAGTTGCAATTATGTATAATAGAATTAAAACAAATAAACAATCTTACGCAACATTTTTTAAAAACTAAAAGTAGAGCCCAACCAAAAACGTGTTTTAACAACCAAGTTAATTTTCTCTTTGAATAAATCATGAAAAATCAAAAGCAATATCAAATTTTTCGAAACATTTAAGTGAACAAAGAAAAAATTTAAATCTGGATGACGCAAGTTAACCCTTTGGTAAAATCTTCCATCGCCATACATAAAAAAAATCACACATAAAATCATAGAAAAAAGACACTGAAATCCACAATTGTTGAAGCAAACAATCGAACAAAGAAACAATTTTAAAATGGACAACCATCCGTCTTTATATCACTAAAATGAGGATAGAGAAATCAGACTATTGAAATCCAATTGGAAACAATCAATTGACCTCAAGGATGAAAATGGAGATATTTTTTTAAGATCGAAATGATCGCCTCGTAGACATGTGAATCTAAAAGTTGGAAACAGAGGATCCGGACCTGCCCACGCATTAGTCGACCCTGAGGACTGGACGTATGTAATTACTGATGCTTTTGTAAGGAGGCAGGTTCTCTGGCCGACTGGCAAGGGGAAAAAATCTTTTTTAATGAGTTTAATAAGTAGGGTGCAGACGTGGGAAAGTGTCATCTATGTACTCGCAAACGCATGGGGAGGAGTGTGTTGTCTGAGCGGACGTGTTTTGATCAGACAAGTTTTTGGTTCGTAGAATTACCCAAAGGATATACTGGGCCACAAGGTTTGGAGCCATCAAGCCTTTTAAAGCAGACATTGTTTTCAGGTGACGTGTTTGGATCGGAAATCTTTTCATTATAAAATTCAACGTCTGTCTGAATGGGTGCACTGTAAATGCTGGTGTCTTAAATTTAGACACAAAATGTCTGAAAAATTCATTTCAGACACATTAAGTGACTTAATTGGCGTAGCATTGATCCATTTCAGACATAACACGTGTCTGATTCTTTCTGAAATCACATTTAGACACACTTGGTGTCTTAAATGTAGACAGAAAACACCATATTAAGACATTTTGGGATTCAGACACCTAACATAATAAGACACTAACGTCTAAGACACCAAACACGATTTAAGACATCATGTTTGGTGTGGTCGACGTTTTCATCAGGAATTCATGATGGGGGTATTTTTTCCGATTCAATTATACTATTTCAGGCGAAGGAAACACTGTAAATAAACAATGGAATAGATAAACGTGATTGCAATATGCAAAATAATTTATTTTTATTTTAAGAATTTTATTTGTATTTTAAGATTTTTTTTATTTGTATTTTAAGATTTTATCACCAAAAGCGACTTAAACACTCAAAGGAATGGTCAAAATAAGACATTTGGATTTTAAGACAGGAAATAATAAAACGTCTGAAATGTACGACTATATAGCGAAACATCAAAAGCGTCTTTAACCAATAAGATAAGCGAAGGGTTTTTGGAAGAGAATTTGCGCATGCGCTGTGTAAAGAATTCTTGCTTCATTTAAACGTACTGATGTTTGTATATTTCTCGTCTCGTCTCGATGTCGGCGTTCGTGTAGCGTTCGATTACAAACAAAATGGTTGCTTTCCTTCTTTTTAAGTGGCAGAATCAGAAATAGACAGTCGGTAGTTCCAAAAAACAAATACTTTCCTATTTTATCTTTAAAGATAATATTCTTTAATCTTGTGCTTTTGTTTAACTGTGCTTAAGAATTATTTTGGAAGCGTTCCTTTATGAAATCGACATGGAGCATTTCTTGAGATGATTGAAGTGGCCTTACCAGAAACTAATGCGAACCCCTTTTTGAACTATTTAGATTGGCTTTATATTTAATAGTCAATGAATTAGTGAAAAATGGGGTACGGTGTTACAGTAAGTGTTATTCAATAATACACTTATTTTCAGTGTTTTTATTATTTTAATTGATCTAGTATTTCTAAATGACACCCACAGAATTCTAAGTTTTCTGTTTTTACATTCAGTTATATTTTTATTGGTTTTATTGCATATTACAAGTACTAATGGGAATATATTTGGCATGGGATTTGGTATAATCTGAATAACATTTATTCTTGGTTCTCGATGGCAGCAATAAAATTATGAAAATCAACGCTACAAAATAATTTGTGAAACATTTAATATTTGTCAAAATGAAGAATTTTTTTCTACATATGTTGTTCAAACATTTTTAAATAATATTTTAGCAAAAAAGCTCATAATAATAGGCTAATAATTTACTTATAATCACTTATATAAAACTCGGTTAAATAAAATTTTCCGCAGTGAGTTGAATTGTGGTAGCTCATAAAAAATCTTATAATGCAAAAAAACTTTAATTTAGTTTTATTTCTAAGAAATGTCTATATACTGCAATAAATATCAGATTTCACAAAATAATAAAAATAAGTTTTTTTATGCGTTAGTTTGTTGAACGTATGAAAATTTGCATTTTTTTAAGTAATAATCTAATTAAAAATTGAATTGCATAGATTTTAATAATATTTTTGTTTTGTATGTACTTTATATGTTATGTAATTGACGTGAAAAATTTCAATTCTACATCTTTAATTGTTTTTTAAACGAAGCATAAAATTTTTTGAAAAATCAACGTTTTGAGAAAACTCGAGAAAACTATAGAAATTTTAATAACGTGCATGTTTTTCAAATTTAATGTGCTCTACCTCTGTATTTTGAAGCAGCCATCTTTAGATACTTCTAATGCCTTTTTTTTTTATATTAAATTTTTTAAAGTTTTTTAAATTCCCTCTCTAGTCTTCTCAGCGATTAACGGGTTGAAATGCGTTGTACGCGCCCCACTTTGGTGACTTTGTAAAATGCCGTCAAGTTGTATTGACACTTCCACTGAATTGAACTTAAGGTTTGCCAAAATGGGTGCCAAGTTGTAATGGAACCATATAGGCACCAGGTTACCATATTTGACGCAAAATCACTAAACAAAAGGAGAGGGGGCTTATAACGCATTTTAACCGATTAACAAAGTGTTGCAGTGACAGGGAAAACTGTTGTAAAAAGGTTCTATCCTCAAAATTACAGGAATTAAGAGCATACCAAAATTTGGGAAACCAAATTTTTCAGAAACACAAAAAAAATTGTGTGGAAATTGCATACTTTTAAAATTTAATATGCTCCACCTCTATATTTTGAAGTATCTCCTTACATACTTCTAATGCCTTCTGTTTTACTTGTTTATTTTTATGCATCTTTTGAGGTATTTTTTAAATGCCCTGTATCTGCTTCAGCTATTCGACAATAATTGAAGCGTCATAGTGTTATAATCACTGCTGTTGTGTAGTGTTATTATAGGGGAATGTTATAACCAGGTAAAATTCCCAAATGGGGAATAATTAGATTACAACTGCTTCATCCATCATTAACATATATTTATGTTGCCACATAATGTATCCCAAGCATTTTTAGACTTGCCAGTGCAACGCATAGTACTATAAACCAGGTGCATGCTTACATTACGCTTGTTATTTGTCCTTGAAGTTGACATGAAAAAAGCAACTGAAAACTATGATACAATCTTAGAAGCCAAAACTTTTCTATTTGAGATTCAGCCCCAATACAATGTCTACTATACCAATGCATATATTTTACAATAAGTCCCTGTTACTATCTTTTACTTGGATATATTAATAGTTGTTGTTTTACAATCTCATGCTTACATTTACCAGGAAAGTGTAACATAATCAACAAAAAGTTATGAGCAACATTATAGTAATACAGTAATTTTTACTTTTTTTTTAAATAAAACTTTTTAATATTAAATTTGAATTGGTTTGTGTAAAAATTTGAATTGTTTGTGTAAAAATTTGTCCAACATCTGAAAGGTACCATAATCAACCTATTCAGACACATCAACTGTCTGAAAATATCCCCAATTCAGACACTCCAAATGTCTGAAAATACCCCATTTTAAGACACTTCATGTGTCTTAAAGATTAAGACACCATTTTTCGTCTTAAAACAGTGCCACTTGTTAAGATACTTTTGTGTCTTATTTTAAGACATTTCAATTTGCTGTGTGTACGTCTGTAAATCAAAATCTACTGAAATTTTTTTTTATCCAATTTGTGTGTACTGGTAGCTCAATTACTACTTACGGTTTTAAATACACTTTTTACACACTTTAAATACAAACAAAGTGGCAATTACACTAAACAATTTTTTTGTGTTGTAGTCTATGTTTATTTATGACTAAATTAAACTCCACCTTAACTTCACTTCACTTAGACGGTTGATCTCCACCGTGCACATAGGCAACTCATCAATTTTGGCGGCGTGAAGGCACGCTGGGAAACTCAGTCCAGCAAACCTGTACAGAACAAGAGGCTAAAAGGTTTGGCTAACATTTTGCCTTCACGCCGCCAAAATGGATGAATTACCTATGTGCACCTTTGAGATCTACCGTCTAAGTGATGTTAAGTTAAGGTGGAGTTTAGTTTTATATACATATATACATACATATTTAGAAGCGAAACATTGTCGTTATAACTCAAGATTTATTGAACCAATTTTTATCAAGTTTGTCACCATTGGTAGTCTAAATTCTACAGATAATAAATATAATAACAGATAATAATTTAAATAATACAGATAATAATTTAAATAATACAGATAATAATTTAAATACTATATTTGCACACATTAAATAATAATTACTTTAAAAAAATACATTTTTTTTTTCGTGTTGTAGTCTATATTTCTTTTTATGGCTATACAGTTTATTAGAGGAAACATTGGTGTTAACAGTTTCAATGTTAACAACTGAGTGCTTTTGTAATTCAAACTTTTAACGTAGTTATAACACCTCGTAAAAGAAAATCATAATTTATTCCAGAATGCAGCCAGTTTAAAAAGATTTCGTGCAATTAGAAGCAGCGAAAGTTCTTCTGAAAGACAATCATGTCGTTCTAAAAGTACAAATGAAAACGCGACTCAGCGAGCCAATGAGTTCACTCTAGAAAGGAAAAGAAGGATCACTGTTAATAATCAGACAGATGTCACGCTATCTTAAAAAAACTTTTGATTTGTATTTTTGTTGCTGCAAATGGAAAAAAATAAAAATGCAGTTTATAAATTTTAAGCATATATTTTAAAGATGGTTGTTTCTTAAAATTTTTTGAAGAGGTATTCAATTTTGGTTGTAATGAACAATTTGCAGAAGAGTCATAAGTATTGTTTGTTTTTATGGAATTTATTTTGTGCAAACTGTACCCTAACAAGAAATTTTGTCAAATTAAAGCTATTGGGTCTTCTAAAAAGTTCTGATTTTTTTTATGATACATACCAATGAAGCAGTTCAAAAAACCTAAGCTTGAATCCCCTAAGCACCCTATTTTTCTATAACTTTTTACCATGTTTCCGGAAGCTGAAAAATTCCATTTAAAAAAAAATCATCAGACTTATTTATAAAAAATTATTGTAGTACTGCTTGACAGTCTCTAAAGATTTGAAGTTCAAACCATTCAGAGAATTTTGAAGCGACCTGGAAAGGTGATAATCTCAAGGGTCTGGTGAGTATGGGGTGGGGGTGACAAAAAACATCCCAGCCATGCCCATTAAGTCTTTGACATTCAGCGAAATATGTTGCCGCCCATTGTCAAGCTGGAAGACAACGACAATTGGCAAGTTTGGGCCATTTGGTTTGATTTTCACTTTTAATGCTTCCATTAGAGAACAGTATTTTTCCGAATTCATTTTCTGATTTCGTGGTAACTATTCATAATGATAAGTTTCTTTGCACTACCACCATACACAAAGCATTATTATATTTTTCGTGAAAGCATTCCCCCCCCCCTCCCCTTTTGATGTTACTTGGATTAGTTCATTTGGCTTATATTCTTTTTCTTTTAAAATTATTGTCGATATTCACTTCTCACATCCACTGACAAGACATAAAATATAGCTTTTTCATTTCGTTTCAACAAAGAATAACATACCAAAATTCCAGCAAGTATATTCTGATGTGTTAAAGTATGGAGTACCCATACATTGTAACGCCTTACATACCTAATCTTTTTAAGAGGATATTGAACTATACTTTTTGGAATATTTAGTCTACATCATAGCTCTTGAACTGTGTAACATGAATTTTCAGTAATAGCATGTTTTAATATATCATCGTTTGCAAAGGATAGTCTTCCATTATCTTCGAGGCTGAAATTTCCATGTTGAAATTTATCAAGCCACCTTCGAGCTGTGTCATTAGAAACAGCCCTTTCTCCATATATAACACACATTTTACGGGCTGCCTGACTAGCATTATTTTCTTTCTTAAAATAAAAGAGCATATAAAATGACGAAAATGAACTGTTTGGTTATCCGTCCTCAGCACTACAGTGAAACAAATATCGTACCACAACTCCATCAAGAAGTATTCAGTGAAATGCGAAAATTACACATTATGTGCTTCAATTAAGGCCACTCCTTTACCAGTGATAGAAAATTAATACTAAGAATACGTGCCGTTTTGAAAAACCGCATGACCCAATATATGCTTTCCAGGGTATCGAGCAACGTGGGTGTAATCAGGTAGCTCGTTTATAGAGTTGTGTTTTGAGCGGATGGTGTTTTCAGCGAAGCGTTTTGTACAGTTATGCTTTGATCGTGAAATGTGGTGTTTCAGCTGATATCTTTAGCTAATGCATTTGGAATGGATATGTTCTGGCATGAAGCGGATTATGTTTCAAGCGGGTGTCTTTTCAAAGGATGGTGATTTTAGCAGATGGTGTTCAGATGATTCTTTATAGCTCTTTCAAACTTTAATTTTAATATATAACTTTAATTATAATCTCCCTGGGGTGATTATTGAAAAAGTTTAAGTTTCAAAAAGGTTGATTTTAAAAGCTTATCCTTTTTCTTTTCTTTTTTTCAAATGCCAAATCATAGCTTTCAAAAAGCAATTATGACTTACAAAAATAGTTCGAAAAAGGGTCCCCCCCCCCCCCTCTTCATATCTTTCCATCCTTCTTCGAGTATATACAGGTACAATTTCAGGTCATTCTGACCATTATTTTTAAGTTTTCTTACAGCTTTTTGAAGTTGTACTTTAATTGTGGACACTCTGTACTTAGAGCGGCTTTTCTCAGAAGGATGGGGCTTTTAGCGGATGGCTTATTGGGCAGCGGATGTTCAGAGTGGACGGTGTGATGTATTCAGGCGATGTTTGTGGATCGAATATACTTCCAGAAGGTTGTGTTTTTAGCGGAAGTGATTGAGCGTAGAGAGATTTTAGCGTATGTGTTTGATTATGTGTTTTGAATACATATACTTGGAACGGATGGAGCTTAATTGGTGCACAAATAGTGTTTATAGCGGATGGATTTTTCACGGATGGTGTTTAGAAAGGACGGAGCGATTGGTGTTTTGATAGCACAGCTTTTTGAGCGAAAGCTGTTTAAAGAGGATGGTGTCATAATAGACAGGTTTTGATGGAATATGCTGTGAGTTGGCTTGTTTTAGTTTTATATGTTATTAAGCGTAAATGATTTGGTTAACCTTTAACTGCTGTATGCGGTCTCACAGACCACGAGTCATTTTTTTGTAGAATGCTTCCACCCCCTAAAACATTTCCTTTTGACTTTAATACTAATGCTTCTTAAATTTTAAACTGATGTTCACCAATTTGTTTAGCGCAGTATGGACCACGTGTTGCCCTCGGGCCAAAAGTATCAAACCACCCAACCACACCAATTAAAGGTTAATAAATATTGCTATATGTGATAGCTATATTTGAGTGAATTATGCTATATGCTGATTTGTTTAGATCGGATATACGTCGAGTGGGTTGTGTTATGAAGTAATATAGCTATCGTACGTGTTTCAAAGTCTTTTTGCAAACGGCTTTTTTTAATTTACAATTTCATGTATTGATACCTAATCATGAGAATTTACACACATTCGAAGATTGATATTTGTGTCACCTAGCTTCAAGATCTGGATTTTTTTTTAAAAATCTGATTTTTTTTATTTTATGTTAAATTCTTGATCAGAATTCTTAAGCACACAAGCTGTAAAAAAATAATATTTCATAGCTAGATCTATCTCCATGCTAAAGGAGTAGAAATGGGATTTGATATTAAATTATTCAGAATTAGAAACATGTTTCTCATGTAAACTCTCTGGGAAAAAATATGAATGGTTAATAAAAGTTTATAATGTTCTAAAGTATTGTTTCCATTGTTGTAATTTTTAAGTAACCAAACCCAAAATGCAATCTTGAAAATTGATATTCTGTTTCTACTATTATTTGATTCAGTTTCAATCCAAATAAAATTCCTTAAATTAAGTTTCAAAAGCAGCCGTTTGCAAATTTTATTATTGTTTAACTAATCACCGGTTCAATAAAAAATAGGCAATTTTGTGGGGTAATTATAATAGCTTAGATACCAGTACTTAGTTAGGAGTGATAAAAATAGCTTAAGGTATACATATACAATTGAGATATTTCCTTTAATTTTTAGGTTATAATTTCAAACTTTTTGGAAGTATATCAGAATTAAAAATAATGCATTTTTATGTATAAACTTTCTTTTTCCGTCAATTTTTTAATCAGCTAATTGCAATTAAAGTGACAAATTAGGACATTATTAGAACATACATAAATAAACTTGTAATTAACTTAGAGGTAATATTTTTATTGCAAATAAAATATATTATATTGACGCATGTTCCTATGGAGAATTTTGAATTTGGCTTCAATATTTATTTAATTATAATTTTTTAAATAAAAAGTTTAAAAAAATACATAGTTTTTAACAAAAAATTAAGATTAAAATATGCATAAAAAATTTGTTCATAACAATATATACTAGATTCTCCATAGAAAACACATTCACAACTATTGTCGACAAAACAAAATTAGAATTTTGTAAATCGGATAATTTATTGTGAAGTTATGACCGTTGGCGTAAAGTCATATAACACCAAAATGTCATTCTTCAGAAAACGCGTTTAAAGTTTACTACACTAATGAACGTGATACAAAACAGGTTCACAAAACCTACTGTAATTTAAAAAGTAATTTGAGCCTCAGTAAGAAAATGGTATAATTTTAATGGTAATGAATTCGGGAATATTTTAAAAACAAAAAACAAAAACGCAGACTTGAGTCAAATTTCGAGATTCCTAATGTATATGTATACCTTAAGAGTGTTAAACTTTCGATTTATTAAAGTGATGAAATCAGTTTTTAGAGGGTTCCACTGAAATATATGTATATTTTTTGTGCTTATATTGCCGTAATGGTACTGGGCGACTTATTTCTATGTTTTAGAGATAAAAAAAAATTACAATCTTTTTACGTTTCATAGAGTTTCACAACTATAATATCTCATAATTTAATGTATTGACAGCTTATTGCAATATTATGTTGTAATAACTAATAATAATGACACATCATTACCAAACAGTCACACTTTGACCTGACTCATATAACATGTTTTTAGTTATGTTGGTCAATGGAACTTGTTTATGTTGCACGCTTCCCCAAAATTGCCTATTTACAATAAGTGGAAAACAATCCTGCTTGGATTTCAGATATAAAATTTACTGATAGTAAGTAATGGAGCCCACTGCTTATTTAAAACTCTTGAATATTATTATTAGTTTAGTTTCAAGGCGCACTTTTCATACTCTGCTTTATTTCAATCGATGTGTTAAAGTATATATTGTTGTTATTTTGGGAAGTGAAAGAACACATGTTTATTTACACTTTGAATTGAATTCTTTTGATTCACACTATCAAAACATAAACAAACGCCATCTCAATCTCTGGTGGAAATGAAACAAGTCAGTTCAGTAAACTTTCGTTTGTTTATTGAAAATGCTCGTAAACCTCAAACGTGTTTATTATTATTTGCGTAATAAGAAACGATGGAGAATGGGGAGATGGAGTTTAACCGGTTGCAATTGCCTAAATGTAGCTACTCGTGCGAATCATTCATGGCCAATTCACGTTGATGCATTCACATCTAAATTCGCATTTGAGTGCAATTCTTTTACAAGAAATATTGAAGGTTTATGGAAAAATATCCCACATTTTGACACGAAATGTTGGAATAATAAAATAAAAAAAAAGGAATAGCGTTAAGTTTGGGAAATAAAAGCGTAGTCTTTACCACCAACTTCGTTGGTTTCTGTTTTTTCAAGCCAATTTGATTGCGATCATAAACGAAAGTTTATTCCATCAAAGCTATTTTTAAGTGGTATTTTTTTTTTCTTGAATCGATGTGTTATCAAGAATAATGGAAATAATACACCTTAAATGGTGTTGAGTATCAAATGTGCTTTCCCACAACCTTTGTTTGATAATCCGTTTTGTTATATTATGCAAAGGCCAAAATCCTAACTATAAAGATTTAGACATTTAACTTTCAATTCGATCATGAAGTCAAGATTATTTAAATAATATTTGACTTTTTTTGTTGTGAAAAGCGAATCTGCAGAAATAAATAACTTTTTTAAAAATCCGCTGTATAAATTGAGATAATGTTGTACGTAGTATTGCAATTACAACTTGGTAATCAAACATATCGATTGTGTATTTTACCTTTGGGGTACAGTTATAGTCTATGAATAAACTATGGAAAGTCAACAATTGAACAAAACTTTATTTTCACCAGTGTAATTTATTTAAAATTATGCTTGATTTCTTTAGAGGAAAATGAAAATTTATATATAATAACACATATCCTAATACGAAGTTATTACAGGGTTACACAAAAGACAATTTCAAACTTTTATTTCAAAAAAAGATTAGGTCTACATCAAAGCTGTTTGATGATATGTGAATAGAACAACTAAAAAAAATTTGACCGTCTTATAGAAAAGTTGCACATAAGATCCTTTCGTAGCATAAGGATTTTCAAGACGATATTCAAATTCTATCCCGGACAGTTAGTTCATCATGCCGAAATACAGTTTCCATAACGGCTTGGATCCTTTGCTTCAATTCCACAACAATGTGAACAATTGTTCGGTGCATAACATCTTTCACATAACCTCAGAAGAAAAAGTCTAGTGGAGTAATTTCTGGGGACCGTGGTGGCCATGGTATGGGACCAATCCAACGCTGTGGGAAGAAATAACTCAGCCAATTATGAACTGTTAATGAATGTCCAATGAAATGACGGTAAAAAAATTGAGTTGTTATATTCACATTTGTAAAAATGTGTGTTTTAGAATAATTCTTGTTCTTTTTTAAATAAAATCTGAAGTTTTACTTATCTTTTTAAGACACCCTAAGATAAATTTTTTACATAAAAATATTTATAAATATGTTTTTTTTTTTTTTTTTTTTTTTTTTTTTTTGTACTAGACACCTTAATTTATACTGGGGACCCTTCCCCAAATATTTAAAAAAAATTAGCTATAAAAATTTTTCGAATCTCTTTATTAACTTAAAAAATACGTCACTCATGTAAAAAAATGTTCAAAAAACCCTCAAGATACAAATGAAAAAAATTCTCGTGGAAACCAAACAGTATTGCCTGACTTGATTACGTAGCACGTCAGGCGTGCACCAATGTTTGGATATGCCATTAATGATAAAAGAAACAGCGTATATTTACTATTTTTTAATTTAATAAAAAAAAAGAAAATTTTATTTTCGAATAAAATTGACGTGTGAAAGTGCAAAACTCTGGGAATGGAGAATAATTTTGTAAACAAGAGATTTCATGAATTTTTAAAAATCATGTATAGATATTCTTAAATTTCCTAATTTTTGATAAAATTGTAAAATAATATTAACTTTGTCATAGAGTGCTCCCTGATATGGATTTAGAATACAGAGCATAATCGAAATTTCCCTCTTCGTAGCATCGAAAGTTACGCAATTTTCTTTATAAATTAATGCGCGCATTCTTTAAATCTCTTTTATCAGTTCTGTTCTATGTTTGGAACTGCCATTTGTAAGAACATCAGGAACGATATTCTTAAAATTCACGGTAAGACGTGGCACAGTTTTAGATTGTAAAAAAGGCTGAAAGAGGAAATGGAAAAGTGGGAGAAATAAAATGATAATGCAATTATGAGGAATTGAAACTCATCAAATTACGTCCATATATTTTAATATTTTAATATAAAGAAAACTATGAAACATTTTCAATAAAATGATGTATAACAAAATAGTTTCCGGTTATTGAAACAACTTTAGATTTATTTAAGTACATATTTATGGGGAGGAAGTTTGAATTTTATAAGATTTTTTATTAATGTGGGTGCTAATAAAAATGTAGTTCCTAGAAAATTAAAAAATGGCCTTTCTAAAATTTTCCGATTTTATTTAAGAAGAAGTAACGCTTTTAATAATTAGGTGTCGTAAAAATAAATATACTCAGTCCGAAAAGAAGGTACTAGAAATTTTAGATATGGGTGCACTGAACCTAATTGAAATGCCAAAGTGGAAAGAAACATGGAAAGACATAGAAAATGTATTGATGTACACAAGTATTACCAAATTTATGTACAAGGTGTTATAATTAAATTTCATTTTTCAAAATTCTGTAGGAAAAAAAAACTACAGGTCAGAATGACTTGAAATGTAACCTGTATGTACTCGAAGAAGGGGAAAACGGCATGGTATAAGAAGAAAAAAAAATACTGTTTCAGGAAAAAAAATTCTTATTTCATTGCCGTCCTTTTTTAACCTGTTCGGTTGGAACAAAACGGTATTAGGCATAATAATCAGTCATTTGGTTCACAGTTGAGACCACCAGTAAATGGTTAGAACTTGCTAAATTGCTGGATATCCCCAAAAGGACTGACACATTTGAAAAATTAATTTTAAAACAATGTAGCACTGTAAAAACATTCCGCATTCTATTTGAGAAACTAGAGAATTTATCTGATCAATTTTTAAATAATATTTTAAATTAAAAATAAGCTGCTCGTTGAAAAACTGTAAAAAAAATGGTCTAAACATGCCGCACATGCTACAAAACGTTGTTTTCAAAATAACCACCATTTCCAATTGACACATTTTTTGTAGTTATTGTAGCATCTTCAGACTTTTTTTTTTTTTTTTTAAATTTTTTTTATTTAACCGCACCATCTGTTTGTGAACTTCGTAACTATTTTAGATGTAAAAAATTATGATTAAAATTTCGGAATTGCATAAGTAAAATGTTTCTGTTTTATCATTCCTTTTTTAAGCGTGTTAATCCCAGAATGGGTCTGTCATCCAACAATGAACCCCGCCCTTTAATTTTCATTGGAGAAAGCAATTTTTTTACATCCGTATTTTTATTTAAATTATTTAAAGGTATAAATGTATGGAGTCCCTCCAGATGCTAATTATTTTTCTAGTTTAACGGTTGCTGATATCTCTTATTCTGAGTCGCATATCTACTGTACCGTAGTTGTTTAATTCACTGCCAAAACAGTTTAAATTAAATGCAAGAACAACTTTTCTCAAGAGAAAGAGAAAGAAGTTTATTTTTCTCTTACTTTTAAGGTAATAAAGCTTGACTTCCGATTCTTCCCAATCTGTCTGAAATTGCCATGCGTAGCTCAACCATGAAACACCAATTTCCTGTTAGGATTTCAAACTGTACATAGTTGTTTCGTCCTAACTCGTCTGTTTGTTTTGCTTCTGAAGGTAGTTTAAAGATGGGCTTCTGTTTGTGTTCAATTGCCTCATTAAAAACCGCTTCTCAAAACAGTTAGATAAGAAGTAGACCGGATTGTGTATGGTTTTAGTAACGTCTGAGACAGATTGCTGGGCGTAGTCGTATAAAAACAAATGAGGAACTCCCATGCAAAAACAAACAAGTCCATCTTCCCCTCAACTCTCTCGAGACAGTCCAACAACCGAAGCGAGACAGTCACAACATCATCGTGTATACCAGTTTCTTTGTATATATGGTATTCTGTATATAGTTCATTTAAGTGCAACGACTCGTAAAGTTTTTCAGACAGATGTTCTCAGTGGAAGAGCAAATTAAAAAGAAAAATTAGCCGGAAATGGTGAAAAGCTAACTTGGAGCTAAGTTTGAAGTTGATTCATTTTCATATTAAGTTAAATATAATATTTACTTTAGTAGTTCAAATGAAAGATGAACTTGAAAGTATTTCTTTTGGAGTAAATGAGAGGCGCGTTTGGTTTTAATTGAACCTGTTTGGTATACTTTATTTTTCTAAATTTATGTTAGCTCTAGCTTGAGTGATTTTCAAGTCATTAATTTTACTATCATTAATTTTAGTCCCATGACTAATACAGATTTCTAGGAAGAAATGTATATTGTAATTAAGTTGTTTAATTCAATAAAGAGGATTTTCTTAGTTTTGAATTATTCACACAATTTTTCTTTTATATCAATAAGAAAACATTAATTTTTCTTGAGTTTAACTTTTTTTTTTAAATAATGGTTGGCACCATCAATGATTTTGATCAAGAGTCAAAAAGAACTAGAAGTGAGTGATAAGAAATTGCAGAAATAAGAATATATTGTAGGCAAAATCACTAAAAGTTCAAGAGTAGGTAGCAACTGCCCTTTTTCCATATACCTTAATCGCCGTTACTGACAATAATAAAAAAACTATTTATCAATTCAAGACAATCAATTTCAAAACAAATTATTATGTCTATGCGGTTTAGCATGAATGCTTTTCTAATGATATAATGATTCGGTTGTCTCTCGGGACTTTGGAATTCATTAATAAACTCATGAATTAGTTGAATCAAATTCATTCTTTTCCATGTTTATATTTTGTGTTCTTTTTTTTATAGAACGCAACCTTTAGAGTAGAGATTAGAGTATGTTACTCAAGATTGATTCTCTTACGTAATTAATTGATTCTCATCTGCATCGATTGGCAAACACTGCTTTTAATTCTTACTATGAGTTACGTGTCATATTATCCTGCTTATAAAAAACACGTTCAGGTTCTTGTGATTTTTAATTTGTAAATATTCAATCACTATTTCTCTGCTTGAAGTTGCAATTAATAGCAATTTTGTATTGACAAAGCTTTGTTCATGCATTTTATACGTTGAAGTTTTAGCTGCTGAATTTGAAACGAATACCATTGAATTAAAGTATACTCTGTTAATGAAAATATCAAATCACCATCTATTTGCTGCATTAAACGCAAATTTATTACTAGTAAATTTTTTTCCTCAAAACGTTTTAAATTGTATGTATGCATAAAATATGGCATAAACCAGTAAACTGAGACTAGCAAAGACGTGCAAAGGCAAAAGAAGGAGAAAGTACAGACAGTTCAAAGAACTTTCTAAACTCTTCTTATAATTACTTGTAGAAACATATTAACGTGATCTTAAAAGTCATTCAGATATTTTTAAGAGTTTGAAAATGAAATTGTAAATAATATTTTCAAATGCAATATACTTGGAAGGTTTGACTGAATTTAAAAAGTTTTACAGGAATAGGGAAAAAAATACTGTTACTGAAATCGTAAGTTCCCCACCTGGCTTTGTCAATAAACACAAATTTATGTTATATCAAATTCTTACTTTTTTTTAAAAAATATAAGCGTGTTTGTTAAGAGGATTCATGAACCAGTAACCAGGGATTTTCAAAGGTGCCTGAAGGCGAAAAATGAGAAAGTAGAAAAAGTATAAAGAGAAATGTTGGGCGACGCCCTTTGACAATATGATTTGGTATCAGAAACCTTTGACTCAAGAAGTATGCCAGCGGGTTGGAAGATGCGCTCATTGTTTCTCTCTTTCGGAAATAAAGACTTTTACCATTGTTAAAGGAGGCGGGTAAGAAATGTTTGGGTTAAAATGATTTTGATTTTTTTTTTAAATATGGCTATTTGTAATATAGAACTACTTGTAAATAAAATGGATGAAATAATTGTTTTAAGATGCAAAAGATAATTATTTTTATAAACTGTTAAATACATTTATAAAAAATAACAGATTACTTGTGGTGAACTCTCGTTCTCCGACATTTAATTTAAATGGTAGAAAAGGCAAATAGTGCATAAACTGACAAAATATACACTTGTGTTTCATTGATAAAATGGTGAAAATTTCTTTACAATTTTCGAACAGGTTTTGTAGTTTTCATGTACAGTTAACTTACATGTTACGTTCAAGTTCTAATAATAATAAGTTTAAAGGATTCTGTTGAAAATAAAAATTTAATCTTTTCTGAAAAGGGGGATTGTCCCAAGGCTCCATTGCTTAATTTCTGTTTTATACGATATCTACTGAAGTATTTCTTTACAAATTTTAATTTATACAGGTATAATTACAGTAATAAAGGATAACTAATAAATACTGAACTTAAAATAACTGGGTGTTTGTTTAGCTCTTTAAAAATTTAAAAGCTAATTTACAAAAACTTTGAAACATTAATTATACAAAAAACACTATTTTATTTTAAAATTTTGTTAGGAATTTTTTATTACGGGTGTTATACCTGATATAAATATTAATATGTTTTAAAACAATACTTCCGTACATTTTGTTATAAAAAATGAAGCATTTGGTCTGTGTCAGCTTACGATTTCTCTTAAGATGCTAAGTGGATTAGTGGCATGCATTAGGTTGCAAAACGAAGTCAAAATTTGATGTTGATTTAAAAAACATGAACAAGAACTTTATTAAACTTTGGTAATTGGATATCAAGGAGTATATGGCCGTCCAGACAACTCATAAGTATGTTACTAAATTTTTACTGAAAAAGCAAAACAAATATACGCAAGAAGAAAACAACACAATCGAAGGAAAAAGCAAAAAATATAATGAAATAAAAAGACCTTTAAAATAACTTACATTTAGGATACATTTAAGGATTTAAATGAATATCTAAAGATATATTTTTTTCACTTTCCTCTGTGTTGTATGCATGATGTATGAAACAGTTTCTCCTCTGTAATTTTTTTTTTTTAATTATTGTTTTTAACTGAAATTAACGAAAAAACTGTACTGGTTAGGTAACAAATAAACAACCAACCCCAGTTTCTTTTGTGACATTTCAGATAAATCACAAATTGGCGGGAAAGTTATATAAATTAACATCAATATTTATACAGAATAACATCATGCAATGTCGCAGAATCAAGGGAAAATGGTTGAGGCATCAACTTCATTGAATACAAAGTGAATAATAAGAATTAATTGTATAGTTCATCGCATACTTACATATACAGAAACACTATCAAGTTTCAGAGAATTGTTGCTGAGCATTTGAAAATACGTTACACACTCGCAGTGATGTTAACACTGAGGACTTCCCATCGTGGCCACTAAGTGGCAGCAGTGACTGAGAGCTGAAACTTGCGACAGCCAAACATGTGTATTTTTATTTAAAGAACTAAAACCATTGAGTCATTATGGTCCGAAGAACATTGGTAAATACTATATATTAAGGAGAAGAAAGGGTAAATAGGAAAGAATTAATTTAGACATTCTTCTCACATTTTTTTATTGTAGTACTGAATGATGAAACAATGAAGTAAAATATGTACCTACCTCCTTGTGAGTTTTAGAACTGAATGATGTATAATGAAAGAATAAATGATGAAATAATTATGTCAATTAACTACCACTTATAAATTAGTCAAAAGTCTCAAAGTCATCACGTGTTTGACTTCTAAAGTGCAGTACAGTAACATAGCAGTGAAAATACAAATATAAGATGCATCCTAAACTCGTTTGATATCAACAGAACCAATATTTATACGAAATTAATTCAAACATGATTTTACAAACACTACATACATTCCTTGTTTAGGCGGCTCCGTATTAGGGATGGAACAATTACTACTAAAATGGCAGTTTCGTTGAGAATGTGGATTTCGTCCAATAGGATAACATCTTTTAATACCAGTTTGAATAAAATAGTGCGTAATTTAATGATCACAATTATCCCTCTATTATCTTGTAATATTTTATTTGCAAAATATTCCTACTTTTTAATAATCATGTTTTCATCAAGTTGAAAGCGTTAGCTGAGACGTTAAGAATAACGGGTTTATATTCTAATAACATATAACAGCCTTTCAACTCGGAAAGTTGATCACTAGGTTTGTGAGGTCTGACCTGGTAGTGGGTAAAATAATAATATACGCAATTTCTCCATCAATTGAAAGATGCATCTCAGGTTTGTGCGGTCTAACATAGTAGGCGGATCAAAGTAAAGGGGAAAGAGCCAACCCCTGTCTGGCGGGGAAAATAATGAGGTTCAATTCACCGTTTCCCAGAAAACCACCAAATAAAATTCGATTGAATTATCTTTGAGGGTCACTTGAAAATTACAGTTCTGCGTCTCACTTTTTTAAGGCAGGCATCGAGCAACTCCCACCGAGCCGTGAATGATAAATGCTTTTCGAAAGCACAGAGATGGTGTCACTGCATCGACATAGCATAGAACTTCCTCCTTTGTTTGCTTCTGTCTTACGATAGATGAGGCGAATTAGAAATTGTCTGTTTCCTTAGGAGGAGTATTTGAGAATCAATGATACTGTTTGTCTGACTTCAAGGACTTCGGTGAGTGATTACTGGCGGTGAGTAACAACACTGTATTTTTACTATTAAGTAGCGCTTACCAAATTGCCGAGAGTTAACTACTTTTTGTCGGCTTGAGAACATTTTTGAAACGGGTGATGGTTTTCGAATTGAAAGTTAGAAAAACATGCCAGAAGTTAATTCCAAAGAAAGAAGATGTAGTTATCATTATCCACTCGAGTTGGACAGAAGAAAGAGGAAAGTTTTGGTGTTATTCTTTCTTTGATTCCAAAACAGTAAATTAAGTTTGTCAGTTTGAAAAATAAATTTTAAATTTGACATTGGATTGCTCGTTTTAATTATTGGAAGTGAAATTATATACTTTTTAAGAATTTGATTTAGATATATTTTTTTTCGTGTTTTAAAATAAAATCATTATGAATTGAAAGCACTGTGTATGTAGGGAGGAGAAAAAGGAGGTAGCAAAAGATAAACTTGTTAAACGATTGTGTCACTATGTTTAAGAACCTCTTATTTAAAGAGTTAGGAAAATAGTTTAAAAAGTAAGGATTGTATTGTGGGGATTTATTTCTAATATAATTTATTCATTGTGAGGTGTCACTTCAAATATAGTTTACCCATTGTTGGTTGTCACTTCTAAAATAATTTAGATCAGCATTTCATAAAAATTATTATTTAAACTTTATTTTTCTGATGTAGCTGCCAGATATTTTTTTTCTCGATGATTATTATTAATTAAAATAATTCATTTTTAATTTCGTCTGCTTATTTGGTTGTTTGGTGGTTTATAAAAGAAGACACACGATAACAGAATTTTCACAAAGAAGTAGCTAGTCTGTATACCAACAAATGTAGTTTATTATTATTATTATTATTATTATTATTATTATTATTATTATTATTATTATTATTATTATTATTATTATTATTATTATTATTAATATTAATATTATTATTATTATTATTTATATTATTATTATTATTATTATTATTATTATTATTATTATTATTATTATTATTATTATTATTATTATTATTATTATTATTATTATTATTATTATTATTATTATTATTATTATTATTATTATTATTATTATTATTATTATTACTATTATTATTATAATTGTTGTTGTTGTTGTTGTTATTGTTGTTATTATTGTAATTGTTATTGTTATTATTATTAATATTATTATATTATTAATAATAATAATATTAATATTATTATTAATATTAATATTATTACTATTAATATTATTAATATTAATATTATTAATATTAATATTATTATTAATAATATTATTATTAATATTATTATTAATATTATTATTAATATTATTATTAAAATTAATATTATTAATATTAATATTATTAATATTATTATTAATATTATTATTAATATTATTATTAATAATATTATTATTATTAATATTATTATTAATATTATTATTAATATTAATATTATTATTAATATTATTATTAACATTATTATTAATATTATTGGTGATGTTGTACTTTTGCATTAGGATCGATAAGAATCGATGCAATGCGAATCAATTGACTGCTTTTAACAAATATACTGCAAATCAACATCTTCTTTATTTAGTTTACGTCTTCATCAGAAACTGTTCGAGTATTATAAATGATTTGCCTGTAGAATATAGATTTGTAAAACTTATACAGAAAAGCAGAAAAGCTATTTTGTTAAGCAAAAAAAATCTTTTAAATATGGTTTATCCTTCTACATTTTATATCTAGCACAATCGATTAATGGGTTCGTGTGCAACCTGCACATTTAAAATCGCTAAAAGGAATTATTTTTTGGGAAATAATCAGAGTTAGATGTTCTATTGTTGAGAGATATGAGATATCTTAAGTTTCCTTAATGTACTTAAATAGCTATTTTCTCTATAGTGCTACCAATTAAATATGGAAATTTATGGCCTTAATTTCCTGAAATAATTAGTAAACAGCAAATTTGGAGTATGATATTAAATAAACTTTGAAAGAAAAGGATATGTGCTCAAGAAATTTTAGAAATAAAATAACTTATTATTCACTACCCGAAGTCAGTAATGATGATTTCCATAAGTTTTTCACAAACAATAAACTCTTTGTACCAAATATTTTGTGGTACATGCTCGTATGTTTTAGAGTATTCTTTTAAACAATTACAGCTATTGGACATTTTGACCCAATTGTTTTAATAGATCGAATTTAGAAGTTTGAATATATTTCTTATTCTTAGATACTGATATTAATTAATGAGATGAAAATATCAAAAGCTGTATTAATTTTATCAGAAGGTTATAATTAGGAAACAGATCATTCAGGAAATTTAGGAAAAGTTATGTATAGCTAAAAGTTCCTTATGCGTTTTCACGCTATTGTCTTGAAAGATATTCGGAAAAGGTATTTCCACCTACATTCAAAACTTGAAAAAATGATATTCTGTGACAGTATAGTCCTCGTATAAATTTTGCTCAAGAAAATATTCAATATAACCAACCAAGAACGATAATGTTTTTTTGGGAAAAGTCTTTGATTTAATTATTCATCATCTGGTACAATAACTAATAAAATAAAATGGGTTTTTAAATAAAATATAATCTTATATTAAAATACAAAAATTAAAAATTATTAGTTTCGTCCAGTTTAAGTTTCATGAAAACTATTGTTTGGTAAATAAATTTTGTACTTTTGAATTATTTTTTTTTCTTGGTAGTAAAGTATTTAAGATTTAAAACTAAAACCTTGCAAAAACAGAAGCCTATATATGTATGCACTTAAGATTTTGATTCAATAGATGAATTTCTAAGAATTTCTGGCCTGGATGTTACACATTTTGTCTCACTGTCAGTAGAAACTCTTGAAGCAACGTTATAAGCAAAGATTAAATCAACGCCGTTTTTTAAAAAAAATTGTACTTCAAAAATCATTACTTATTTAAATTTTAAGAGACACCTGTATTCATACACTTCAGCTATTATAATGTATGTGTTTTTTATTATACATTGATTATAACTTTTAGAAAAACGTAAAAATATATTTTTAAAGAAAGTGACTAGGTAAAACAGCAAAGAAGTTATAATTTTTTAATATAACTATTTATTTCTTATTCTTAAACGGGATTAATGAAAACTTTACTGAAATCTTTTAATCCGTGGTATAGTTGCAATCAATGAACTACTGCAATTTTATGTTTGAGAGAAATAGAGACGAGCAGCCAACGGAATTTAATTATAGCTCTCCCAAATCAGAATCATTACTATTCCGCTCAATGGGGAAATTGCACTATACCCAAAATGCCGTAATATTATATTTTTGTGAGAGAAAAATTGGTTAGTTTCTGAATATTCAATCAAATTGTTCAAAAAACGTTTCATTAAATATGAAAAATGGAATTAAATACTAGCGAAAACAGCCCTTTTGGGTCGATTAGAGGTCGACGATATATCGATACGACAATATTTTTATCGATATTTCTAAAAAAATATCGATATTAAAAATATCGATAAAAGTCTTCGATATATCGATATTTTCAAGCATTTTTAGTTTTTTGATGATCGTTTTGTAGTTCGACGTGTTTTTTCGATTTTCTTAATTCCCTTTTCAAAAACTTAAAACTAAAGTTTGGACTTGGGTGAAAGATGCTTAAAATGGCACCAATGTTCAGTATTTTGCCATACACTTAAAAGCTATTGAAAATTATCTAAATTTTTCTTAAAATCACTGCACCAATTAAGTGAAAATATATATATATATATTTTTCTGTAACATATACATTTCAGTTGAAAAAGTAGTCACCTTACAAAAAGGCAATCATGAAAAGTAGAAATTTTCCCTACAAAACTTTGTTTCTGGCAAAATTGAAAATCAAATTTAAAAAAAAATCATGTATCGATATATCGATATTTTTTTCTGTGCAATGATATAGTATCGATATTTATTTTGATCGATATTTCTGACCTCTAGTCAGAACGCACGAAGGCTCAGGACCCGGAGCTAACTTCACATCGTTACAAGGGCAGTGAATGAAGCGATTGCTTGGATAATCTATAACTCCACATATTAATATTTAAAATATTCATTCCGAAATTTTTTAATCTTATCTATTTTTTTTTTTTTTTTTTAATATTCCCTACAAAGTTATGCCGTTAGGCCAAGGATTTAAAAAAGCACAATCGGATAACCTTCCAAGAGTAGATTCTATCAGTATGATATCATTTATGGCAAGAAATCCAACCTTTGTGGGTGCAGAAATAAGAGAAGTTAAAATTCAATGATTAGTGATTTTTAAATTATAGAACTTTCTTTAATTTTTGTTATCATTCATATGTTTTTATGAGTTCTAATATAACGTTGTTGGTCTTAAGGTTACCACATTGTATTCGTTATTTCTTTAATTTTTGAACTAGACTTTCACATTTAAACAAGCGTCAAAAAATATATATTTGCAAAGTTTCTCCATTTGATATTTAATCAATTAAAATGTAGTTGCTTAATTAGAGTCTAATTGCACCGGCCATAACTTAATTTGTAATTTTTTTAGAACTTTGATTTCAATTGCAAATGAAACAATGATTCACTACAGTAAACCTACAAGAATTCTAAATAGAACTTAATTACAGCTTTTCTTTTTCATAGTTTTGTTTTGAAAGTATTTAAAATAACCCACTTTTTCTAAAAACATCAAGACTCAAAAGTAATTTCCCAATTACCAACGTTTAGTAGTACCTTAAATTCAATACGTTTGTATAAATTATTTTCACAGAAAAGGACTAAACTTTAAACTGCCTCTGTTTAAACATATTGTGGAGACAATAATGCTCCTTTTTTTGACAGAGCAGGGCGTGAAAGTTAAGGCGATATTTAAAAATCACAAACAACTGTTTTTTTAATCTTCAAAGAAAATACTCTTAAAAGACCCAACTGAAATATCTCGCATAATTCGTTTGTTAATTGAAGGGAAAATAGTATTACAAAACTTCGAATTCTTAACGATCTATTAAAATATAAAATGGCGTGTTATTGATCTGAAATGCCAAAGAAAAGATATCCTAACGAAAACCAATTAGTTCGTGTATATTTTTAATCAATTCAAACAAAAATAGTTACAATTTACTGAAAAAGAATATTCACAGCAGTAGAGAGAACATTTATAAAGCAATTTCTTATTTTTGGCTTTGTCTCGCTTCATTGTAGTTCGCCACTGTTTGCGCCTTAAAGGATCCTTAGGTTCACTAAAAAAATACCTTATCCGGAGCATAAATGATGGTATTATGCAGCAAGGAACAATACAATACTTATACGGCAATCTTGATATTGTAAATATAAAATTTCAGTGCAACAACTTTAAAAGAAAAAAACCCGAAATCACAACAGCTTTGCTTTTGCAGGAATCGAAGAACCGGAAGAACTTAGGTCAGGTATCGTGACGTCACAGTGCAAAAACGGTGTTTTTAAAGGAAGAGATGTCAGGGTCATTCAAAGGTTAATTTAAATAATATAAATTTAATTTTTTCAAACTGCAAATGGTACCACTATGCTTATTTTAAAAGGAACTAATGTTTTCAAAAGAGTTTGAAAATCATGCAACTTCCCCATTGCACGAAAGCTGTAAATCAACATCAATCTCTATAAAAAAAAATAAAAAAAAGCGTTAGTAAGAAAATTCATTATTTTTGGACTCCATTTCTGGTTTCTTCTTACACCGATTTTCAAACAAATAACACAATGTGAAATTTTAAATAAACTATTCGTCAGAAGCGGAGGTCTTAGCTTTTAAATTGATGTATCATTCATCAATTTTGGTTTTGTTCAAAGGCAGAAAAAAGATTTTCCACAAAAGAACCTCATCCGGAAATAATACACAAGATGGATTTTCTAGATGTAACTTTACTAAAATTCTTTAATCCGTCGCGTTTCATAGTTACAAGCAACAAATTTTCACAGCTTTATAATAGAATGGAATTAACACTTTTATATACACTTATAGTATGCACCTTTATACTACCAGCCCCTATGATTAGCCAGAGGGCTATATTTATACACCTAGAAAAGGAAATTTTTTACAAATGTACGTAAGCTGAAAAGGCATTTTAATCAACATCGATTCCGATTAAAAGTAATAGTTAAGAATTTCGTCATTTTTCGATTATTTTCGATTTTCTTAAACATCGAATTTCAAACTAGGGCTGCCGACCAAACGGTATAGTGGTTAGCGTGCTGGCTTCTAGACCGCGAGGTTGCGGGTTCGAGTCCCGCGTAGGCATGGGTGTTTGTAAATGTATGTTGGCTTGTCTAATGACGAAAGTTCGGCGCATTATAGCCCTCGTGTTGCTGACGGCGCCAGATAATCTGAATACAACAACCAATCAAACTAGGGCTGTGGAACATCGCAAAACTTTCAATTATAATATTGGTCATGGCATTAAAATTTGCCATGGTGTTATTTACCGTTTTCATATTTTCACTCATTTAGGTAAAAATAGACCAGTTTGACGATATTTTTGGCAATAATTTTTACACGGGCAAAAAGAAATAAAACCCACCAAAATGGCAAAATTGGCGATATTATTCGATAGACATTACACTGTCCTTTCTTGTGCGTGACACAAAAGAAAATCAATCGTTGACGGGTGATGCTCAAGGGCAGAGAGCTCTGTATTCAAGGCACTCGTTTTTCAAATTTTTACGATTTCCTCGCTTTTCTACGGAAATTTCGAAGGTAGGGATGATTTGAACATCTTAAGAATTAATAGCACTTGGCTTTTAATCAAAATCGTTTGAAGCAAAAAACATGATTTTTTCAACATTTTTCATGATTTCAACCTTATACGCATGCGCGATTTTGACGAAAACAAACATTAGTGGTAGGTCCCATGACCACCACTAACCCGCACACCAAATTTTAACATCGTAGGTCAATTTTATCGGGAGATATGTTGACCACGTACACAAAGACAAATATTTTTTCTGGACCACTTTTTTAGTTAGAAATTTGTGTTCTCTTTTTCTCTCTCTCCCTTCTCCTTTTTCTTTTTCTCTTTTTCTATGTTCTCTTTTTCTCCTTCATGCAAAACTTAAATTCTAAGATCTCCAAAACTGATGACTAGTTAATTTTCAATTGCACAATGTGTTATTTGTTTAAAAATCTAAATTAAAAAATCAAAAATAGTCCAAATATTTTATGAAGTTATTGCAGTATTATAAAGTAGATGTCATCACTTTAGAAAAGAGAAAATCGTCAACTAAGCATGTTGAAGAAACCTAAAGAACCTTATATCTCTCAACAATAATACATTATCAACCTATGATGTACTTTCAAAAAAAAAAAATTCATCTGAGCAATTTTAAATGTGCAGCACGGATTTATTAGTGTAAGAGTAAAAAACTACCCTTATTTTTTAAAAACATTTAAACACATGAGAAACTAAAAAATCATAGCTATTTTCTCTAATTTCAAAAATTATAATTTAAATAATTACAATAAGAGTTTTAGTTCGAAAAAATATTCGGGACTTGATATGATGCTAGTAGTAAAATTTCTGTTCTTGGCAAGTCTTGAAGAAATGTAATTTTTGAAAATGCTCTCATTGCTAAAGTTAGAATTGGAAACACTTGAATAATGTTTCTTCAAAATTGATGTATTCATGACAAATATATTTGTGGCTCAATAATGATATAAGGAATCTGAAATATTGTTTAATTTACTTTTTTATTATTATTATAAAGGTGTTAAAACATTTCTATTGTAATTAAATAAATACTTCTGAATAGTTTGAAAAAAACAAAAATATTTTTGTACTTTGACACCTTCAAAAATTTTGGATTTTCACTCTTATTTACAGACACGGGTCTGTTTTCTGGGCTTTCTCCCATTCGAAACGCAAATTCGGTTTAACGATGTTTCGGCATAACGCAGCCCTGCGATTCGCTGTTGCTATGAATGAAAAATTATTAATGTGGTGGAAATGTGTCAAAATATAACTACCTCTGGATTTTAGTAAAAGCCACTTTTTTAGTTTACAATGTGCTTTATGAGCGCAAAAAAAAACCCTTTAATATTGTTAAATGTTTAGAAACCGTTATGTAATAAAAAGTGCGATCGTCTAAAAATATTTATCAATTTAATTCCTTTTCTGTTATCCCAGAAGAAACTAAACTAAAAGCTATTATAAATTCTAGTTTTATTATTTATAGTTGGAATATTTAAATAAAACGGAGTAGGAATTAGTTGGAAAAATATCAGAATTATAAATACAATTCAATCAAACTTTTTAATTCATACGTGTTGATAAGGGAAGAAGTAACGGGAAAATATACGTTGTGAAATGCTGTTTTAAGTAAATTCTATTACCATTGAAATAAAATTTATTTCTTTTAGTAGGTACTACTAGTTTTAATGTGAAATGTCCATTAAATGCAAAAATTATTAGTGGATTTTGTGGATTGAGGCATACACGTCACCAGGAACAAAATGGAGATTAAGATCCATATAACATGTAGTCGAAATTAATTTGTGCCATTATTTATTCGAAAAACCATAATTGAGATGTTTATGATGTCAGCACAAGAATTCAAGCCTTTTTGTCAAAACAAATTATTCTTCAAGAGGCGTTTTGGTTTCGACTAATTTAAAGGACGTATTAACGTACGAAAATCGTTTTCATCTAATGACAGAAGAACAAGAAAATATGTATTGAACACTGTTCTTGAAATAATTGCTTCCTCTGGGAATTTTCTTATATGATTACACATAACTTTGCGTATACTTTAATTAAGTATGATTATTTGTATATCGCTGTTGTATAATCTAAATTTCTTGTGAAATCATATTTAAGGCATTCGTAAAGATTGCAGATTGTATTTCTACGCTTGAAGATTCTAGAGCAATAAGAGATAATATAATTTTAATTCGTGGGAAAATTTGTTTAGAAAATGCATTTCAACACTTATTTGAAATGTAAATGTTAACAGAATGGCATCAATATGCACGATATTTTTCTTCCAAAAATTTTCCAATCTATCTTTTAAAATACTACCTAAATTAAGATTGAAATCATCGTAGCTCATGTATATAATTACCAGCAAAATACCTTTGCTTCTCCACAAAATTTTAACATGTGTATTTTAGCAATCAATGCATGAGCATTTTAGCAATTTGCAATAGACGATTATTTGGTCGATACGTTTACGATTTATTTGGAAACATGTTTACCAATTTTCAACGTCTTGCCTCAATGGGAAATATTACATGGGAATATATTCCTCTATTATAGAACGTTTGCCTCTAAAAGTTATTCGAAATCGTGATAACTTTACTTTACTATGTTCAGCTTTGTAATAATTTGCACCTATTTTCAGCGTGAAAGCGTAATGGGAAATTGAGATATTACACATTTGGAACATTTAGCCCAGTCTCGACACCTAAAGTCAGTTTATCAAGATCGGAATAGCTTACTTTTTCTATGCTTGCTCTTGTTGACATTTGTATCAAATAGAGTTGTGGCAATATACGAATTGGGAGAATTAGTGATGAGTAAGCGAGTCAGTCAGGAAAGACTTTGCCTTTTATGTATAGAGATCTACGTAGGTTGATTTTTTTTTTTGTTCAGATATGTTTTTAATTTTTAAAATTAGATGCAAACACCAAGCACACGCTGACAAAAGAATCAGGGCTATGTTAATGAATCCAAAAATTGGCAATGCATATAAAGGATTTATATTAAAAACTTTCTTTTTATGTGTTATATTACTTTTAAATCTCTGAAACTATCCACAGACAAGGAGTTTTTTTTAGGTTTCAGCTTCGAAACCATTACCGAAGACTTTTCAGATTTATCGTTGCAGATTTTTCTAGCTAGCACAAATATACATCACTAGCTGAATACCCGTGCTGCGCTACGAAATTTTACCATTAGCATTTTAGAGATCAAAAGACATTCATGTATTCTACACTTCAGACGTTTGCTCCCATTTCGATCCCGACAAATTGATTTATCAAAATAGGAACTTTCCTTTGTTGACATTTTAAACGAAATTTATAATTGTGAATAGTAAACTGGAATAGTTTATTGTGTTTATGTTTGCTCTTAGTTCTAAATTTCAAAGTAGTAGCTGTATTGGAATTGAGACATTAAGTTAATCCTCGTATAGTTTCAATGTTGCGTCGTCTTTTCATCCCTTAAAAATTCGTTAATCGATATTGGAATGACTTATTTTTTTAACATTTGCAAAAAAATATCAGAAAAATGACTACATTGGAAGAGGAACAACATTCGGATATCCCTCGTTTGGAACATTTAACCCCTTTTTGACCTCTTAGAGTGGGTAAATAGAGATCGGAATAGCTTACTTTTTATACGTTTGTTTTTGTTGATACTTGCACCAGATTTCAGAGTTGTGACGAAAGGGGAAGTAGGACATTCGAATATCCCTCGTTTGGAACGTTTAACCCCTGTTCCACCCCTTAAAGTGGGTTAATCGAGATCGGAATAACTTACTTTTTCTTCGTTTGTCTTTATTGATATTCTCACCAATTTTTAGAGTTGTGACGAAATGAGAAGTAGGACATTCGAATATTCCTCGTTTGGAACGTTTAACCCCTTTTCGAGCCCTTAAAGTGGGTTAATCGAGATTGGAATAGCTTACTTTTTCTATGTTTACTATTGTTAATATTTGTACCAATTTTTAGAGTTGTGACCAAATGGGAAGTAGGATATTCAAATGTCCCTCGTTTGGAACGTTTAACCCCTTTTCGACCCCTTAAAGTGGGTTAATCGAGATCGGAATAGTTTACTATTTCTATTTTTACCATTGTTGATATTTGTGCCGATTTTCAGAGTTGTGACTATGTGGGAAGTAGGATTTTCGAATGTCCCCCGTTTGGAACGTTTAACCCCTTTTCGACCCCTTAAAGTGGGTTAATCGAGATCGGAATAGTTTACTTTTTCTATTTTTACCATTGTTGATATTTGTGCCGATTTTCAGAGTTGTGACTATGTGGGAAGTAGGATTTTCGAATGTCCCCCGTTTGGAACGTTTAACCCCTTTTCGACCCCTTAAAGTGGGTTAATCGAGATCGGAATAGTTTACTTTTTCTATTTTTACCATTGTTGATATTTGTGCCAATTTTCAGAGTTGTGACTATGTGGGAAGTAGGATTTTCGAATGTCCCCCGTTTGGAACGTTTAACCCCTTTTCGACCCCTTAAAGTGGGTTAATCGAGATCGGAATAGTTTACTTTTTCTATTTTTACCCTTGTTGATATTTGTGCCGATTTTCAGAGTTGTGACTATGTGGGAAGTGGGAGAATTAGTGATGAGTGAGTCAGTGAGTGAGTGAGTGAGTGAGTGAGGGCTTTGCCTTATATATATAGAGATTAGCATTAGTATATGCAGCATTAGCATTACTTCCTGCATTGTTCTGACATAACTTGATTTTTCTAAAATTGTTTTAGACATGTGTAATAAACCATTCTTTCCATTTTCAGTTAACTTTAGATAAATCACCGAAACCAAATTAAATAATGGTAATAATTCCGATTACTTTTTTACCTTCCCTCATTTAATGCCCATTCCTGTCACATAACTAGCACTTTTAGATTATGAAAGCTCATGTAAAGTACTATGTGAATATGTATATTTTTTTTTATCTTCCCACATATAATGTAAATGGTTGTGAAATATCGAACACTTTTAGATTAGGAAAGTACATATAAGGTATATGTAGTACATGTACAGGGTGTTCATAAATAAAAGTTAAACTTTCAAAAAGCATGATTTCAAAAACATTGCAATTTTTTATGCCAGATCATAACTTTAAAAAAGCAAAGGAAAAAAAATAGTCCCAAATAGTGTTTTTATACCATATCATATCCACTTTTACAAGCAAATGCAGGCCAAATTTCAGGTCAGTTTGACCAGTGGTTTTCTTTTATTTCTGTTGAACTTTAATTATAAACACCCTATGTACTAAACTAATTTTAAATCAAAGTTCTAATCATTTACATCTTTTACATAAAGGTTTTATTAAAATGCCATATTAATCAAGTTGGAAAGCTAAAGAAGTATTACATCATAAATCTAAGCACAAGAAAGAAAATTACTTTTGCATAACGAAGTCTAGACTATTTTTTGGGTGGGTATTTACTTGGAAACTATTAGTGATTCTAATTTTTAAATTTTGAATAACATTTAGATCCCTATGTATGACAATCAGGATCAACAACTTACCCTAAATATGTAAATAAGAACGTAACTTAAAACTACAATTGCGCGTAGCACTGAATTACGCGCGAAATTTTTGTATGTAAAATAAGTCTATTTAAAAAACATTTCATCTATAAGACTCAACCTTTAAAAAACATCGCACTTAAGTCGTAACTTAACATTTTAAAAATTTATAATGCTGATTCAATTTCAATAGGTAGATCGTAGATCCTCCAATATCAACAGATTTTGCATTGGAGTTATTAAAATAATAGAAGTGTTTCTACATTATTGTAAATTTATGTCACCACTCATCGCAAAAATGTGCTATTTTTATTTAATACTGTTCTTTCCAGATTAATACCTTTTCTTCTCGCAATAAGTAACGTCGAATAAATACTTAGATATACGCAGATTTTCAACTTAACAATTAAGGTGCAAAAGATTCTTTGAACATAAAACGTTCACTCTCTTTTACAATAATCTTAAGCCAGTAAATAAAATCTGCATTTCTAAACTATTCTGAAATACAGTCAAAGATTTAAAAAAATATATTGTTAAAATTCTTATTTCTGGATTACATGGGAAGTATTTTTGTGGAGTCGGAGTAAATGAAAATAGGCAGAAGTGAAAACAGAACACTAATAATAATGCTCTTTAATAATGGGCTTGGAAAAGTGAGAGGTCATCCAGTACTTGCTCAAATTCTACACCTCAGAACCAAACAAGGCAAAATCATTATTGTGCAACTTTACAGGAGAGCGAAAAACCTTAGGGGTATAGTGGACTTTCAAAACAACCAAAAATCACATCTTAAAAATAGGATGATATACAACTTTCTTTCTTATAAAATAATGCTGAATTTATATAATTTACATTATATTTATTTTATTATAATTTTATTTTGTTTACATATACTTCCCAATATCTATATTTCATGTTTTTACTTATAAATGCAGTTTTCTCCATTAGTGAAAATTTATAGATTTTAAGACTTTAAATTGTTCTAGACGTGTTAATTTTTTTTTTTTTTTTTTTTTTTTTTCAATTTACTCAATACTTTCTGAGAGCATTGATGAAACACATGTAAATGCTTTTTTGAAAGCATAATTCTACTTTATTTAGGTTATAATGTATATTTTTATGAAATACAATATCTGAATGGAATTTTAATAAAAAATTTAGGTATAACCACATTTTTGACCACATTTTCTTACAAGAATTTCCAAATTCCTAAAAAGGTTCCCAAAATTATGTTGTAATATCTATGATGTATATAAAAATGCAAAAAACTTGAACACTTCTAAAACTTGATGCACCTGAAGAATTTTGTAATATGTATAATATTGGTATATTTTAAAACTTTAAATACAACTTTTTTAGAAAATAATATTTTTACTGAAATTTTTCTCATCTTTATAATATTAATTAAGGGATGTATCACAAAAAAATTTGGAAAAATTGCTTCACAATGAAAAAAGAAAATGTTCATAGTCCACTGCATCCTCAATCCTACTTCCATTAGACTCTTTATATAATGGTCTGTTATAACCATCGCTAAATGTTTTAGTTTTTTTAGGGAGTTACGATGTTACAATTTGATTGAAAACGAAATTTACCCACATAATCTGCAATAAAACGAAAATCGTCAGATTTGGGTTTTGGATCTGGAGTACAGAATTTTCCTTTGAATTTAAAAACTGTTCACACAATAAACAAATTTTTACTATCCCTCGAGACAAATTTTGTAAATTGAGACTTTTGATTTTACAGAAACGTAAAGTACATAAGAATACATTATTTCCGGCGAACCTTCTTTTCTTCAAAAAGCAAACTTAATTGCAAACTATTAGAATGCCAAGTATTGACGATTGATAAAATTAATTCATTTTTAATTGATATGAATTTTAAGCTTTTAATTTTTGATGCCATCATTATACATAATTAGCCCATACATGCAAAAAAAATACTAGTGTTCACAATTTTAATTTGCTCTTTTGTATCTAATGACTTCTAGTCTATGTCCTACTTCAAGATGTAAATATCAAATCAAAGGAATTTTATTAAACTTCTTTCAGCCGTTTTAATGTGTCTTAGTAATAAACTAACGAAATGTTATTTTTATATGCCACAACCATACAGAAAAGAAAGGGAATTTATCTTCGAAGAAAAAAACAAATTAAATGCAAAACACAAAGTCACTTAAAATTTTCCCAAGCTTACTTCTTATTATACACTGTTAAAAAAATTTGTCCACCATGCACCAAAATTTGGTTCCCATTTAGCTGCCACCAACATTTGGTGCTTAGTTTTGCGATTTAATGGTGCTTACGGTCCGAGGTTGCACCATTAAATCGTGAGACTAAGCACCACATGTTGGTGGCAGCTAAATGGGAACCAATTTTTGGTGCAAGGTGGAACAAAATTTTTAACAGTGTAAAAAGGAAAGATATTTTTGAAAAAAGGTTAATATAACAATGAAAGAAATTTTTTAAATTATTAGAGATTATCAGATAAAATTATCCGTGATTTTTAGTTTCTACATCATATAGAAATATTATTCATAGCTATATTTTCCAAATCAATCCTATTTTATCAATTTATTTCCAAAATTCATTTCATTTCCGAAAAAAAAAATGAATTTATCTGCAAAGCAAAAAAAAATTAAATATTTCTACTTGGATTACTTATGTTTAATACTTTCAATTAAAATACGAACAAATAAATATATTATTTATTAAAAAGAGAACAAAGAGCTACATCTTTATCCAAAAGTTTATACTTTTGGGAATTTTCAGTTCCAATTTTCTTTAAAATATGTTCAATTGCAGTTACATTTCCTACATCATTTGTAATTCCTAATTTGTTTTTAGTAATAAATCTCAATTATGAAACAAAATGGGTTTTTCTCATGCCAAGATAAAAGGAAAATTCCTCATAAAGAGTCATTTATACTTTCATCACACTTACATATCTATAAATAAAAAATGCTTCTAAATGGGAGAAAGAGAGAGAGAAATAAGATATTATTTATTGAAAAAGGGGAGGAAAGTATGTATTATTGAAACGAGAATAAAACAGAGAAAAATTTACACTTTTCGATAATAATCAGCTCCCTTGAAATAAGAATAATCTCAATTACATTTGAAATAAAATTTCTACTTCATCAATTTGTTTTAAATTTGTATAACCAAAAAAAAGGGTTTTACCTGCTGAGATCTATCTATGTCTTCGATATTCTTGAAAATTTCTAAATGAAATAGGTTTTAATGAAAAATAGATTTAATGAAATTTTTTGAATGGGAAATGGATAAAAAATTATAGATAAAAAAGGGAATAAAACAGAGAACAACTGATATTTTCAATGATTTTCAGTTCCACCTTCTCTTGAAATCAGATTAATCTCAATTGCATTTGTCATATAATTTTTAGTCCATCAATATTTTATAGAAACACATCAAAATACCAGAAAAAAGTTTTTACCTAGGAAAATTGAAACAATACATAAATTAAAAAGCAATCTAGAACAATTTCCAAATAAAATAGAATATTTCTTTATTAAAAGGGGATAAAAAAAGCATAAATTATCGAAATGGGAATAAAAAATAGAATAATCGATACTTTTGATTGTTTTCATTTTCAATCTCCCTTGAAATAAGATCAATCTCAGTTACATTTCTCACATAATTCCTAGTTCATCAATTTGTTTTTAAAATTCAACTCATTAACGAAATAAAAATGTTTTCACCTCCGAAGATCAAAACAAAACACCAACTAAAAAACAACCTATCCATTTAAAATTCTTATATTCTTCTAAATAAAACAATTGGAAATCTATCGCAATCATTTTTTGACTCCCTTAAAAAATTCTCATTAAGCAGTAACAAATTTAAACACAGTTTAAAGTAATTTAAAATCTCATTTGATTGTTATCATGTCTCAAGTGCAGTGGTTTCAATATGCGAAAACTTTCAGGATGAGAGTAATTCTTGACCATTGACCTGAATATTACTTTCCTGATTCCACTGCCTAAACCAACATTTCGGTTCAATCAGTCCCTTCGAAATGATTTGATATTTATTTTGATGCATTCGCGCGGGAAATTGAATGAATCAAAACACCTTCTAGAGTCGATATACATTATGCTTTTAAATCGAGTAATAGTAAAAGAATGCGGATAATGACAGGAAATAATTAAATATTTCAGTTATTTTCAGTTTCTAAATTTCTTTAAAATAAAGTGAATCAGTTCAATTTTTTCCATTCATTTCAATAACAGTTCACTAATTTGTTTCTAAAATCTATCACAATAGGAAAAAAAGTCATGCTTTCATCTAAAAAATAATGGAATTCTTCTGTTTAATATTTTTAATTAAAGTGAGGACAAACAATGTACATATTATTAGAAACTGGATATAATGGTGAAAAAATATAATTTTTTTTAAACTGACCTTTAAAATTAAAAACTCCAACACCTATTTAATATTATAAATCAGTCAGCTACATTTCGTATATCAATCCTATTTCATTAATTTGTTTCTAAAATTCATCACATTACGAAAAATGTGCTTGTTTTCATCTACAGAAAACAATACGAAAAAATTACGGAATCCTTCCAGATGATGCTTCCAATTAAAATACTTACAATTACAATATAGATAAAAATCTTAAAACTGACACTTCGAGGGCAATCACTTTCAAATTCCTTGAAATACGATTTATCAGCTACATTTCTCATATCAAGTTCATCAATTTGTTCTAGTTCATTATTTTTTTTTAAACTACCTCAAATTACGAAAAAAAAGAGCTAGCTTCAATCTAAACAAACAAAGCAAAAGAATAAATCAATAGAATTCTTCTATTTGATACTTCCAATTAAAAAGCGGACAAACACAATTCACATAAACATCTTAACTGTCACTTCCGAAGATTTTCCATTCAAACCTGCCTTGAAATGCAATATGTCAGTTCCATTTCCTATATCAAACCCAGTTCATCAATTTATTTCTAAAATCCATTACATTACTGAAAAGAAAGTGCTTTCACCTGCGAAGAACGAAACAAATCAAAAGCAAAATAAAAATAAAAGCTATCTCTACTTAGTATTCTTATGGCGTTGCTGATCCCTTACTACCCACTGTCATGTCTGATGTCGAGGACACTTCCAAGGTCACTATTGTCGAGAAAATGATTTCTTTGTATGGATGAAGACTGTTTGAAACCTGGGTGGACAACATTTCAATGAACTCACACATGGAGGAATTGGGATATTGTGCGCGGAGCTATTGACTTCAAAAGGAAATCCTGGTTAAAGAAGATAAAACTTGCGTAAACTGAAGTATCGGATGTCAATGGGGAAAAGCTTAGATTTTTAATTTTCTTTTTGAAAAGAAATCGTCTGCCTGTCCCATAGACCTAAAGTTTCATTTTCTTAAAAAATATCTGTCGAACTACTGTTTTAAAACGTATCAATTTTTACAACGAGTACATTATCAGTAATACTTTATCATTAACAAAATTTGAAGGGAAAATAGCAGGTGGTTTTTTAATATTAATTTTCGAATAAAATCTTTTAAAGTGTAAAAAAAAAATAGTTATGCTTCCTTCAAATTTGTTTAAGATATTTGATTATCGTTATTATACTAGTAAAAAAATTTATGTTAAAAAAAATACTGCGGCAAATATTGTGGCTAAAAATGAAACAATAGATCTATAGAACAGGGAAAGGTTAACCATTCAACTTAAGTTTTATATTCATTTTTACGCAAAAATTTAAGATTTTTTGAAAAATATTTCTAGAATACTGCTAAATTTTGTTGTGGTAATTTGAAAAAATCTCTTTTAAATGCAAATATTCATCCGCCATTTGTCCCTTATCCAAACGGTTTACAAGCAAGTGAATTGTTTGTTTGTTTTATTCTTCACACAAGAAATTCGCAGGCAAGTTATTTTCAGAGTTATTAGAGAGAGAGAGAGTTATTTTTATTTTAAACCCATCTGCTCCCAAGCTATTTGGATGCAAGTTAGTTTATGAGTGATTATTTTATAATTAAATAATAACATATCCTTTCAAGTAATAAGAACCGACATTTACTTGTTTCTCAACATGTTATTAACACATTTTAAGTGAGAGAAAAATTAAAATTAAATGCATTCTCGATCCTTTGGATTAGTGGTTCAATACACTGCCACATAAGCCAAGTGTTTGTGTGGAGGGTGATAATATAAGCTTTTTTTTTTTTTTTTTGCTTTTTTTTTTTTTAATCACTACCATTTGTGATTAACTCAACTAACAAACACACGTGTTTTAACTTAACTAACACACGCGTTTAAATGAATTTCTTCAAAACTAATATATTTTGATGAATCAAAATAATTTTCCTTTCAACTATCCATACTTTACTTACTTTTTCAGACAGACATTGAAGGAATTCAATAAATGTTCCATGTTTAATGTGAGATGAAACACTTAAAATGCAAGGAATAAAAAATTAAATTTTATTTAAATTGTTTTCTTATCTTTTCCACAAAATTCTATGTTATCGAACAAAATTATACATTTTATGTAATAGATAAACAGGAAACAATATACTTTCTTTAATCATACACATAAATTTAACGATAGCATTACATTTTATATAAAAAAAAATGTGTGCAATGGGTATTGCAGAATAAAATAAACAAATAGCATTTTAATAATTAAAAAAATACAATTTCAAAATTTTTTGTTCTTTTCACCTACCTAGAGTGTGACTTTTTTTTTTTTTTTGCAAAAAATTTAGACATTTTTAGATACAAATTTAGGTATAATTTTAGAGGAAACATTCTAGGAATAGATCATTTGACAGGGGTGGCAGTTTTGAATATGTGTTCCGTCTGAAAACAACTCGGAAAATTCTCTTTTGGTAATCAAGTAAACAAGACAAATAGCAAATAGTCTTCAATAAACGTAGCTTTTATGATTTTCTAAAAGCCACTCCTATAGTCTAAACTGGGACATACAAAAAACTTCTATAAGAAATATAAAACTATTCCTTTGATTTTGTATATGATATACAAGTCGTCTACGTTCCTTTGCTTAGAGCCATCTGGAGTTTGTAGTAACTATTACTCTTCACATAATTTTGTAAAAATTCATACATTGATACCATGGAGAACAGATCTCTAAATATAAAAAGTAAATAAAAATTATAAAATAAATAACATTTTTGCAATTGACGCTTTAAGCACTAAAAATAATAGGACTTGTAATAAAATTATTCCAAACTTAAACTGTTTTCTTTTTGATGTAATATTTCATTTACTAATTTCCTTATAAAATTCATCTTGTAAAGTTAACTTCCACATAAGACCTTAAAATACCGCATTTTCAAATGTAGGGAAAAATTTGATCGTATTTTTTTAAGTCCTTTATATTATCTTCGATTTTGTGTGGGAGTGGATGGATATGTATGTTTGTGCCTGCCGGGCAAATCGTCGGAGGCCTAATTAAGCCACTTGCCGTAATTCAATTCATCTGAAACTTGGCAGATAGATTCGATGTCGATGACAATGTGTTCTATCAAACTTTAGGGGCTGTCACTTTCATTAAAAGGTCGCTTTTAAACACACTTCTATAATCCCTTCTGAATACTAATAAATCCCATTTAAGCGATCATTGTAGAAACTCTTTCCTGTTGCCAAAATTGTTTAAAATCAAAATAAATAAAAGGCAATTGAACGTGAATGCATAAATTCATTATGGAGTGAGGCCCAATCAATTCAACTTTGCGTAGCGTAGCAACGCTATAAGTGAAATAATTTTAACCGATCATTGTTGAAACTCTTTCCTGTTGCCAAAATTTTTTTAATCGAAATAAATGAAAGATATGTGTTTTTATTGCCTTACGTCAGATTTATCAACTTTCGTAGATCGTTAACTCGTTGTAGATGAAAATGTATTCAATCAAAGTTTGGGGGCAAAAAAGAAGTTAGTAAATAGTTCGGAATGAATCTTTTGTTCTTAGTGGTCAAATACTATGAAAACTCGATCTGAGCTCATTAAGTTGCAATTGCTTATAAAAATTGGCAATGCATATAAAGGATTTATAATAAAAACTTTGTTTTTATGAGTTATATTATTCAGATATCATTTCCACATTATCTCATGCAAAATTTTATATCGTATGCAAAAAAATTTATTAATATCTACTGTTTCTGAAAAAGAGGCAGCTCTATATAATTTTAAAATGATAATAATTTTGAGCCCTGCCTCCAATAATAAGTTTTAGAAAGTATTATTTATATTATATATTAATAATGTTGAATAAGAACTTTATCAGGATGAACAACGTTAAAATTATAAACCATTTAATTATTGTTTTAAAAATGTTATTTTCACAAATAAATTCTGAAGGCAAACAGACAAAATTATTTTTAGCGCAGTAAAAATAATTTAATGAATGGCCAGTTTTACTCATTGTTAGTTGTATGTTTGAGTTATATGCTCTTCCATGGTTTATAATCTTTTCTCAAAGTATCTATCGATATTTTTTTTTCTTTAACAACGTAAGGAAAAAGGTGTCCTATTTCGATAATAAAATTCCTCTATTAGAATTTAATTAATCAATATTGTAAAAATAAGATGCTTTTAATATATTTTATCCCCGGAATTTAAGGCCCCTCCAAAGCGCGATCCATGACAGTTGCTACGTTCTCCTAAAAAAAGAGATAAGGCACTAACAAATCGTGGACTGAAATCACTGTTTTTACTCGTTCACTGAATCTAAATTACTCGAAGACTAAATTTTACAAATAGTAGACTGAATCTAAACTTCTTTTTTTATCTCGAATGAATATATTTCTTTTTAATGTTTTATCACAACTTTTGCCTGTAATGTAATTTGGATAATTATTCAAAATTTAACTTTTTATGAAGCAGAGAATATCGGGCTCCCGTAGATTAATGGGAATAGCAACATACTTCTAATCGGATTTAAAGTGGATCGGATTCCGTATTCGTTAGATACAGAATACATTTACGAAATACCCCCCCCCCCCCCCATTACGGATATACAATTTCATATTACTAAAAAATGTGTAGCGTTTTTCTAAAATTTGATGGGAATTTCTCATTGATTAAATGTGACACAAATCAAAATTCTTCAATTTTGAGTTAAAGTATGTGCAAAATCATAGACTATAATGGACTTGAATTTCGAGGAACAGTATAAGTTGGTATTAACTTGAACTCAACCTTCAACAGCTTCAAGTGCATGCAGTCTTTGATTTTATACACTTTAACTCAAAATGAATAATTTTGTGTTTTGTCCCTTATAAAGCAAGAGTGAGTTATATTGTTATTGAAAATTAGTGTACAGTCTATATATTTTTCTGAAAACTTAATTTTCTTTCAATGCATTTGTTATATTTCAATGATTAATAGCTGTTTTTCTTCTTTTAGATTAATTGGAGCTCTCTGACTTTATCGCCATTATGACGTGAACGCTACTAAAAGACCTTATTATTGGATGGTTCGTGAAATCCAAAGTGCAGTTAAGTTAACACGTGGAATAATAACCCTCTTGTTTTATATTTGAAAGCCTTTCAAGAGATTAAAATATGACAGGAGCAGCAGCAATTGCCTATTTAGGGCGCATCCAGTGGCAGGAGGAAGACTTTTATCTACGGGACTTTATCCAAAAGTATCCACTTCCCCAAGTGGCAAAAATCAGTCGAGGCCAATTCATGAATCTTGGTGGGACCAGTCCACCTATGTGCCAAAATGTGCTTTTGGCTGAATCTGCTAGGCGAATTAAAATCGCTGCCCAGTGCGTTAAATTCAAAGACAATGGCCGCGTTGTCCCAATTGGAACTAAAATTTCCATTCCCGACAACTATGATGGATACTTCGAGATTCTCTCTGAAGACGGCAAAGCAGTTAGGTGTATTGAAAGCGTGGCGGAGTTGCTGAGAAGGTTTCCAGAGACCTGCCTCGTGCGCGAGGGAATCAAGTCTTACCTATCCAAGTTCGATGACGTTGAGAGCATTTCTGAGAAAAGCAGGTTCATTGCCGCTGGTGAGACACTGGCTCTTGTTGGTGAAGTTCGAGTATCATTACCCAAGTTGAAGTCCCATGGAAGATACTTGCGATGCTTCACGTCCAGAGGCGAGTCAGTCTTTTTAAGTATCGATCAAAGAGGAAAATTTAGCCCTATTGCTGGTCATGAGAACATATCAGGAGTGCACTCCATCAAGAACTTACTGTGCAAACGTTTTCCTTTGATGGTGCGCTTGGTCCATGGAAAACATCCAACGGTAGTTAAAGGCGGTTCTTGTTTCGTGACAGAGATGCGGCTCTATGCCCTCTTTGAAGAAGAGAGTATTGTAGCTTTGCCTCTGCTCAAAGATTCCCAAATCATAGCTTTGCCACTTTCAGCCCCTCTGAAGGTCCAAGCACCTAAGAATCCAGATTGCTTGGCTAAGCTAAACGTCTATGGAATTCTAGCAGAAAAATGTAAGCGCATCGTAGGGGACGATGCTGATAAGATACAAATTTTTGATATATCACTTTCGAAGGAGCTGCGAGACCAGAAGAAAGGAAAAGGTTTTCCTTTTAAAATCCAGCGCAGTGTTTCAGACCCCAATGCAAAATACAATGGCAAAGATAACCTTTTGGTGGAGGGTCCAGCTGAAATCCAGATACGAGATCCGGATAGTTATGATGAAATTGATCAGATTTACGACTATGTCAGAGGATTCGCTCCTCTTCCGCCTTTGAAGACTACCCAAGTCGACTCTCGATGCAATGGGCAATCGTCTTCTACCTCTCCAGCGACTACTGATTCAGCAGATGCTATTTCAGATAGAAGACCAGAACCACCACCTGTAGAGACCATTCCTGCAAGGAGGATGTCTAAAGAGGATAGTCCACCTGTTGAGAAGAGCAACAAAGGTTTCAATAATTCATGCGAATCTGACAGCAATGTGTTAATTGAGGGGCATATTTATGAAAAGGTAGGAAGTAGGAGAGAAACCAAGAAGCCGAATTCTGCCAGAGCAAATTGCAACGGAGAGAAAATGTTCATTCCTCATCACATTCACCAAGGTGTTCAGAAGATTTTAAAAGGCCCAGCGCAAAATCGAATCCACCATAAATCAAAGTATAAGCAATCGAAAAGTTCACCTGCTTTAAAGGAAAGTCCACTGTATGATAACGACCCAGAATGGAATACCAGCAAGTCTCTTTCGACTTCCCCGCTTTTCAATATTCGATACAAGTCATTGATGAATTTGGCAGTGGACTTTGACACCCTTGATTCTAGCAATTCTGGAGACAAAGCCTCAAATGATTCTTCCGGGTCGAAAGAAAAGAAGACTGACAGGAAGAACAAACTTCAGAGGCCGAAATCTTTGGCGGATATCTTTGGGGACGTTAACCAAATGGATAATAAATACAAACATCGAAACTTCATAATAAATGGCCTTGAAAATCGAAAATTTGTTTTCACTCATGAGTCAGTAAGTGGCCGATTGCTGAATGGGAATCACAATAAGCGCTTGGGAACTCTTTATCTTTAATGAACATATTATTATATCGCTTAGATTGATTTACTTTATAAATTAAAGAATGGGTAATTAAGTTGGATTTTTTATAAACATTAATAATTTGTGATATGTATTTGCTTTTTTCACCTTTAAATTTTAATTGTAAATGTGACTATGATGAATCTATAATGTATGATCAATACAAACTCCTAAATAGCCAGTCTCAGTATTGCTGCCAATTTAGGTTTCCTAAAGATAAAAGTCATTGTTTGTGCCTTGCATTTGATTGTATTTTTATCCAACTGTATGTGCATTGTGTTTAATTGAATATTTACTTTGAGTGTTATTGTCGAATCAAATTTGAAAATTGTGATATTATATTATTTTTCATTATTGTTCTGTGACTTTAAACATTATTGTGGATAGAATGTCGCTTCATTTACCAAACAATTTGTTTTGTAATTCATAAATAAATGTTTGTCTATACATTTTAGTTCATAGTTGACTTTAAAGTAACAACTCTCATTTTTACGACTTGAACTGTAATAGTCGACTATGATTATAAAATTCATAAGCAGACTACCACCTATCCTAAAAGTTCTTCAATGTAGGTACAAATAAATTTTGACAATTCCAAAACAGCTTTTTAAGTAAGAAATTTTATATCTAACCTTTAGAAGATTCACATATAAGGGCAGTTCAGTTGCACAATTGGAGGCTCTAATAAATGTTTTTACAGGTAAGCAAAATAGTTCAAATATATTACTGTAAAATATTTTATAGGTTAATGAAGTTCATCTTTTAATATCAAATTATTTAATTATATATTTCCTAATTACCTAAAATATCTCTAAGTTTATTTATGTTAATTCTAACGATCATCTTCTCAAACTAATTAAATGAATAAGTATTCGAGAGTTGTCAAATTTTGAATTTAAAATAATTTTAATTAGCACTTTCTTATTTTGCACATAAAAATTCTAAAAGGTATTTGATAAATTTTCAGCAATGAAATTTATTTTCATAAAAATAAAATTCCCTCAATAATTAATATTTAAACAACAATGGATTATTGTGTAAATATATCCTCTATGTAAATTCCTAAAAATTTTATATGATGAGAAAATATGTCGCAATAAGTTGAACCTAGCAAACTTTATTCTGATCAAATTTCGAAACTACTGACATGAGAATGTCTTATTTAAAATAAAAGTATAATTAGGAGCTTTACGTAACGTGTATGCAGGTTATCTACTGCATTAAGAGATGAGATTAAAATATAATGAAATGAAACTTTAAAAAAAAAAAAACTTTTTATATTTTATAAAACTTATTTTGTTAAACTATGCAAAAACCATGTAAAATTACATCTGCTTATTTTTTCATCTCAAATAGGAACCAAAAAGTGCGTAAACGAGATCAGTCACTAATATGAGCTTATATTTACTGTATGTATAGTTCATTCCTATACATCAGTTTAATTCACTCAGTTCCGATACACCAGTACGCTGCCTTAACACTGACGTGTAGAATTGAGTGGTTTCAAGTCAGAGTGGTGTAAGTCATTCTTTCAACAATCCTGAAGAAGTCTAAAAATACAATCTAGAAGAACTAAACTTTTTAAAAAAAGTGAACTAAGTTACAATCTTAATAATTCGCCACCAGGCAGAAACAAAATATGAACGGTTAAACATGTTCATATTTTGTAAATGTGGAGCAAAAAAATGTTCATATTTTGTAAATGTGGAGCAAAAAAATTTAATCGTAAATATGTTCATATTTTGTGAATGTGGAGCAAAAAAATGTAATCGTAAATATGTTCATATTTTGTTGCAGCCTGGACGCATATGAAAACATGTTGTGTTTTTTTTTAAGAAAAAAACACATTTTGTTTCTAAAAATGTAGATTAATTGAATAACAAAATTTTGACTTTAATCCCCTCAATTAATGGTCGCTGCTGTACTTTAAGTAAGTGGAGTGGAGATAAAGGTACAAGCTCAGGTGTTAGCGCCTCATCATTTGGACAAGTTCAAAATTACGAAGAGTTACTGTAGATGTTGTTGTTACAATGTTGGATGTACAGCCCCTTCACAAGAAGAGATAACATTTCTTTCCGAAACCAATAACATTTCTTTGATAGAAACTGTAGATAGAGAATTTTTTAATCTTTTGAATTTTAACCACTTATGAATAAAATGATTCAATAAACCTTATATCCAACTCTTTTTCTAAATATTTAACTAAAGAATCGGAACTACTACTATCAATTATAATCTTTTATGTCAAAACAAGACACTTGTTCAGAAACAAGAAGTGGTTTTGTGGGTAGATCTAACAATATACCTTAATCCTTAGGGTGCAAAATTTTGAATGAATTTTTTATACGAAATACTATTTTTGCACATCCAAAATTATGTTTGCCCCCCCCCCCCCCCTCGCCTTATAACCGATGGACATAATGCACAGATATATTAATGATATAATAGTGCAGCTTTTATAGCCTGCAAGAAGTTACGCGATCGAGCCAAGGCAGCGCTCTGCGTACTTTCCTTACAAAGTGAGTAAACTCGTTGACGATTATGACAGGTAATCTCGCTTCAGTCAAGCAGCCTGATAAAACTGGTGAGGATTTTCTCATATTCGTGCATAAATTGCGGAGGCATTTCCAATTGAAAGACCTTCAGGAAAGCATTCCACTCCCTTCACACAGATCCTGCTCTAAAGAAAATTCCTGTGCAGTATTGTCATCCTGTAGTTCTTGTCCAAAAAAATCCCAAGTACAACCAACCAAATGCATTAAAAACCAGATTAGAAAATAAATTTACTGCTGATTACTGTGACGCGGGTGGGTACGGGATGGTGGAGTACGGGATTTTTCTAAGTTTTCTCCCATTCAATAAGAAAGAGTGAGGAAATATCTCCTTCAAAGAGACCCCCTGGAAGAGATTCCCCCGTGAACTGAATCTCTTTTAACAAAGTTTCAGAGCACCATAGCCTTTATGTAGCTCTCTTGCGCAAGAGATTCCGCACTAGAAGCAACCAAATGTATTAAAAATAATTTAAAGACTAAATTTATTACTGATTACTGTGGTGCATGCAGATTGCTTTATGGGATGTTGCAGTTTTCTGGGTGTTCTCTCATACGAAACGCAAATGCGGGGAAATCTCTCTTCCAAAGGGACCACCTAGAAGAGATTCCCCCTTCGAACAGATTCTGCTCTAACAAAGATCAGGAGCACTATAATCCTCATGTAGCTCTTGCGTTAGAGATTCCTAAATAAAAACAACTAAATTCTTTAAAAATAATTTAGAGACTAAATTTATTATTGATTAATTAAGAACGTGTAGATTACTTGGGATACATAAATTTATTTATGTTTGGTTAATTAACAGTATAATGTATATCTAATCATCTATAATTTTGTAATACAAGAAGTCAGTATGCAATGCAATGCACAATACAAAATACAAATTGGGCACCCACCTTATTTCAATAAAAACAGGAAATTATCCTACTGACTGGGTTATATTGAACACTAGATGAAGTGTTCAGGATTATCCTGATAAAAACAGCTGTGGCCGGGTTCATAAAAAAAATTCTTAAGAACTGCACTTAAAAAAAAAAGTGTACTATAACTTTTCATATATGTCCAAGACATTTTACTCATCCTGTATTTCTCTCTGGATATATTAAATGTATCCTTGAATATATTTATTTTTAGTCTAATTACTTGAATTTTTTTGTTGAAGATAACTTCCACTATAAGAAATAAACAAAAATATAAAATATAAATATTTAGTAATTATGATGTTTAAAGTTTAAACCAAAAAGTTGAATGTTATAAAATTCAGAATGTTAATTTAGATAACAATTTAATTTAGATATTAGACATAATTTATAGGGTAACACAAAACCTTACCTGCTACATTATCTAAATTCATAGCTAATAAAATACTTATAAGCAATAGCGACCATTGTGATATCAAGGTCTTTCCTACTTTTATGCATTTGAAAATGAGTTTCATCAGGTACTGTATTTTCCATTTACTAACGCAAAATTCAACAACACATTTTCCTTTCTAAAACAAATTAACGTGAATTAAAAATCACTTGAAATGTCGTTCAGGTGAGTTGATTCCATTACTGTATCGTTCACTATAATTCAAATATAAGAAATTGATACTATTCGAAGATGGAAGAAAATCCATTTGGAACGATGGAACGATGATTTCCGGTTTAATTCTGGTTTGTCATGTTATAATACTTTCGATAGATTATTTCGATTACAAAACTTAAAGCAAAACTTATCTATTGTCACAACGTTACATAAATCAGGTAACGTAACATTTATTATCATTTTATAAAACTAAACATCAAAACACTTTGGTAAAATAAAAATTGTTTTTTTTTTATAGTTGAGGAAATTTATTAAACGTTTTGATTAACGCATGGCTGAAGAAGATATTCGTTAGATGTTAAATTAGCTCCTTTAGTTACAAAGCTTAATAAAGCTTACATGTAGTAACAAAATTAAATAAATAAATGCAGTATTATTTAAACTTTCTTAATAAGTAAAATCAAACATAATATTTGGAACTGTAAAATTGATTACACATTCCCATAAAAAGTTGAAGAAACACATTTAATTTTTTTTTATTTCTGTCTGAGGTCTATATATGTCAGTTTGACTATCTTTTTTTGTTACAAAACTTGGTAAAGTATTTCTATAATCACAATATTTAATAAATACAGTAGAGTATAGTATTTGATATATTTTTTTAATAGAAATAGATATAAAATATTATAGTGCTATAAAAATGGGTTTTATTTCGGTAGTTGTTGAGAAATTCAGTTGAATGTTTTGGAATTTGTGGCTAGGGTCCATATTTTTCAGAAGTTTTATTAGCTTTTCTAGTTACAAAGTTTAAAAAGTCGTTTCTTTAATCGAAACACAGTAAATAATGGACTGCAATATTTACCATCTTTATTAAGCAAAACTAACATAAAATATTCTGGTACTGAATAAAATGTATTTCGTTCCATTTAAAGTTTAAAAAATTAAAAAACTTCTTTAATTTCTGACTGAAGTCTATATTTGCCAGAAATTAGATAAACTTCTCTAATTGCAAAATTTAGAGAAACAATTTCATAGCAGCACAGCATAAATCAGGTACAGTATCATCTATTTATTTTCGTTATTATGTATAACCAAAGAATTAATTAGTACTGAAAAAAATTATATTCCTATATATAGTTGAAGAAATTCATTTAAAGTTTTATGATCTCGGGATGAGGTCCATATTTCTCAGAAGTTAGATTAATTTTTCTAGTTACAAAGCATCTTGTAAAGTTTTTTTTTTTTTTCATAAAGCATTTGATAAATAAATTACAGTAATACTTAACACGTCTAAAAGATATTCTAACACTGTAAAAAATTAACTTTTTTTCATATATAAGTTTGAAAACATTTCTTTTAAAATTTTTGAGTTCCGTTCTGAGGTACATATTTGTCAGAAATTAGAATAACTTCTCTAGTTACAAAGTTTAGTAAATCGTTTCTATTAATGTAACATTTAATATGTAAGCTACACTAATATCTAATATCATTATTAAGTAAAAACAAACGTGAGCATATTTTAGTACTGTAAAAACGAATTTTATATCCATAAAAAGTCAACGAAATTCATTTTAACTTTTTGGATTTGTGGCTGAGGTCTATATTTGTCAAAAGTTAGATAACTTTTTCTAGTTACAAAGCTTAGCATTGCCATAATAACATTGCTTAAGTAAGGCACTGTTCTTTTTTCTCTTCTTTTTTATCAAGGCCAATGGGGACTAAGGCAACTCTGCTTTTCCAAGCATTTTGTACCAACCCCATTTCCTGAAGGTCGGTAGTGGGTAGTACTACACAGGATGTTAGCACTCGCTCATGAAAGGGAGTGCGCTAGTCTACCTATCACTCCCAAAGAGTTCATTTCTACCTCTTTTCGGTAGCTACCCGGTAGATGGCAGCACTACCGACCGTATGTGGACCGTATGTCTTCAGCAGAAGACTTGGCTTTGCCAGAGGTGTTGATTTGTACGGGAACTTGGAGGACTTTGCGACCACGGCTGATTTAACGTGCCCCAGTCACCATTAGCGAACAAGGCGGTCTTTAGTCGATCCCAGGCCCTGAACTCGCCACCAAGAGGATTGTGAGCACTAAGCCAGGATCGAACTAACCTCCCGGTTGCGAAAACAACACCTCTTCTGACTGGGCTACGCAGCCCCCATGCACTGTTGCTTTGATTGTCTTTATTTAGTAAAACTAAGCATAAAACATTTTAGAAGTAAAAAGTTATTTTATTCTTAAAGAAGCTGAAGGAATTATTCTTTTTTTTTTTTGATTATTATTATTATTATTATTATTATTATTATTGGCTAAAGTCTAGATTTGTCAGATTTTAGATTAACCAATCTATGTAAAAATGTCTTGTAAAATAAAAACGAGCTTATCTTTAACGGCAATATTCACAATCTTTTTTAAACTTATGCTACATCAAAGTCTTAAGTTAAAAATTAAGGAAATCAATTTAGAACAATAATGAATATTTCCTTATTCAACGACATAAGGCTTACTTTTTAGGGAATTGAATTTATAAATAGACAGACATTCGAACATCCTCGATCTTTTGCTGAATATTGGATTTATCAGAAGATGGATTATTATTTTCTTATGAATTTAATTTCATGTGAGAAAATTAACAAGTCAGGTACAGCAGTATTCAATATTTTTATTAAACATAACTAAAAATCAAAACTTTTTACTACAGAAAAATGAAAAAAGTGAAACTTAAGGCAATAAACAAGTTGGAGGTGTCTTTTATATAAATTGTACTGCTTTTCATAAAAATTAATAACAAGAATAAAACGTAAGCAACTGAACAAGAAAACATGAATATTTATTTGAATATAATGCACCTCTAGTTGAGATATGTATTTTTCATAAATTGGTTTCTCTAATTCATTTATCTCATTAGTTACATTCGAAAAATCAGGTACAGTAACATTCATTTTCTTTATTAAGAAAAAAAAGTAGAATATTTTCTTGATTAAAAAATTCATTGTATCTTTTGAAGTGAGAACGAGTTGAAATGTCTTTAAGTCTCGCTGTTTTTCCTTTTATTAATAACGTTACCATCGGCAAAATTTAAAAAAAGAAATGTATCACTTAGGAGAATCAAGAAACTTAATTTATCATTTTTGTTAAATGTGTTGGTTTATCTTTTGTTCTTCTGACAAATTGCATGTTTTAACAAGTACAAATAAATTAGATACAATAATATTACCTTTTTTTTTATTATGGAAATTCTACATAACATTCTTTCCCTTCTAAAAAACACGTATTTTTAGGTGAAAATAACTTAATATTAATAATTTCTTCTTTTGAAATAAAATTAAAATTTGAAAATTTCAATTTTTCTCATCACAACTTAAATTTTTTAGATGTTATTAGAAAACTTAAAGTAAGAATGCATTGGGTTGTCACGGATCTCAGGCAATATTTAACAGAGAATGAATAGCGAAACTTTACATTGTCCGTAGACTTGTCACTTTTTGTTAAAACCTTTGATATCTTTCTTAAAAATGTCCATAGTGAGTTCACTTAAATCTTTTAGAGTGGTTAATAGTTTATAGATGGAAAAAATCATGATTCCCTAGTTTTAGTCAAAAAAAGCACAACATGGATACAGAGACATACATTAATACATTTGGAAAGTAAATGTGCGTGAATGGAGCAGTTATAACCCGGAACGAACAGTTCATTATTACCACCTCGTCAATTTTTCTCTGCTCTTTTGCTTTTAATACAGCTTTGATTCTTCTCGAGAAGTGCTCTCAGAGATACTTTGAGACAATCATTGATTATCTCCTACAATTTGCTGCATTGTTACGTTCTGTTATCTTTCACAATTCTAAAGATTTTTCGTTCCGCCCGATGATTCACCACTCGGTGGCGAATACAATTTATCCTTTCAGTATCAGTCTTTTTTCCCTAATTTCTAGTCTTGAAACATTTGCACTCAGCTGCTCGCGAAGATTTCGCAAATGTGGCAGTAATGCTACTATTTGCTCCATGTCTCTAAGCTCCTACTTTCATCCCAAGAACAAAATACGCAAATCGCGTTTTCCCCTCATATTTACGCAAACAATTCACCTATACTACTGTCTTAGGAACTCAACTTTCTTCCTTTATAAGCCCTCTAGAAACAACATTGTGGGACAATAGAACATTTGCTAAGAGACTGTCATGTGATCATAAGAATGTTGACGCTAGTGTATTCTACCAATTTCAGATAAGATAGAAGCAGAAGCAATCAAATTGAAAGGTTTAGGGGTTTATAAAATTTTAAGATGAATTTTTAAAATGTACTTTAGTAACTTTTAAGAATTTATTTTTAAATGAAAACCAAATTAGGTATTTGTTGATTTTGTATTGAAACTTTTGCAGTTTCCTCATACTATTTTGCAAACATCTCAAAATACTGCAACCAAACTATTTTGGTACAGAGAGTGATATTTCAAAGCAGTACTCATTTGTTGTGTATGAAAAGTACCATGTAGGTCATATGAGTTTAAAATCAATCACATTTAAAATTCGCATTTAATTCATTGAAATTTGACTCTCATAAAAAAAATTTAGTGAAATTATTCATTTTAAAATCAATCTGAATCTGCCTTTGGCCAGGGGTAGACTTTTCTACACTAAAATACGAATAAACAATTATGAGAATCGCGAACTTTTTAAAGAGCCTCAAAATAAATATAAGCAGTACCAATATGAGCTTTCAACTACAAATAATTTTATGCAATTTGTATGGTATAAAAATCATGACTGATGTGACAAGTCAGTAGTCCATTTTTGTTTGGAATGAATGAATACAATGCAGTCCATTCTTTTTTAAATTCCTGATTTTCCTCATCAACTGTTCTCTACCTTATAGGCAAAGTCATGTTTTTCGATTATAGTGTATCAAAAACAGAGGCAAAAGATGTTTTAACAATGCGAGTAACCACAAATACTTTACAGCGAAAGGTGTTATATACCTCAGTTGGAGACAAAAGAACAACGAACGTCAACAAAAGATCGATGCAACTGAGACTATAACTCATGGCGAGCGCACTCCTATAGCCCATTCTTATTGTTCCGTATTTTTAAGTTGGTATTTAAAAACAGTGTCACAAGTTCACTCTACTCATCTCACTGTGTTTTGTCGCGTTTTCTTTATTTCTCGGGTGTGAGATTAATCCGTAAACTTAGAATGGGATTACTCAAAACAAAGCACAAATTTATTACCATTTATTGCTTTATTAGTTTATTCTTAGGTTGCGTTACTCAGAACTTCAATAGGTGTAAATATCTATAAGAAGGTCAGGATGGGGCTCCAGAGTCTCGGTTTACCGATCCTACCATAGGCGTACTATGACACGAAAAACGATTTTTCGTAAAATGTATTATATGTATATATATATAATTTTTTTTTTTTTTTTTTGATATCGTAACTGAATATAATATTCAACAAAAAGAGTCATTTGAAGTGTTTATTTGCCTTTTGACTCAATTAGAAGACCATGTATTGTTGGAAAATTAGAACCACTGTCCAAACATGACTATGTACCGGACGCATGCGAATAGCAGTAAATGTAATTATTATGAATTTTTCTCAGTCAATGTCGGAAACAGGGGTTCTGGGAAGATTGCTCAGTCCATGCCAAAACTTGCGCATCGTTCCAAAATACAAGATTTAAAAAAAAAAAAAAAAAAAAAAAAAAAAAACGTGTCAAAAGCATCACAAAAGATATTTTTTACCCCTCCTTCCTTTCTTACAACTTTATATTTCGATTTTAAAACTCTGCATCATCATTTCAAAGCTTCCACTATATCTTACTCATAGACTTATAATACTGTCTAGACCGCATGTTTAGAGTAACCTCGTGTAACGAAAATGAAAACCACGTGACTGATAGACGAAGGAGAACGAAGAAGAAAAAAAATCCCCACTCATTCCCGTGGAAAATGCCGAAATGCGTCTGACGGAAAGTACGTGAATCTAAGAAAAATTGTTAAATATTGTTCTGTATTTGGTTGTAAGGAGTTGGTTGTAAAAGTTCCAGAAAGGAGGCTCAATAACCTTTCACAAATAAGTGCTATTTTTGAAATTTTCTATATAGTTAAGGTTTTACAGTACACTCATAAATATGTTTTTGTTTCGCATTCTCAAAAAGCTAGCTTTAATTGGTTTATTATATTATGGATTTTATTTTGCAATTAACTTCTGAAAATTGCAGTTAATATTGAAATGGAAAAACAGACCAAGGTTATAGCTACTTTTTGAAGAAATTAGTGGCTATTTAAGGATTTTAATTTCACTTTTAAGTATGAACAGCAAATTCCGGGCAGTGGCCAGATTGGCGAAGTTTGGTGCGAATCGAAAAGAAATACATTTTGACGTTTATCAAGGTCATGATCACTATGCTTAATCTTTTTTTTTTTTTTTATCCATTAATAAATAATCTGAATCTTCAAAACTGATGATTAAGAACGTTTTTAATATTGTTTTGATACTTTCATATCGGTTTACCTCGTGATTTTTTAAAATGAAACTTACGGGTTTTTTGGCTTTAACATAACAAGAATATTGGGTGGATATAGAAGATTTCGTGTAATAAAACATTACTATTTAAGTTTCTTTTTCTGTTTGAGTTATAATTACGATTTTTCCTTTAAAATTATCAGAAAAGTCAATTTTTCTTTACATCGTACGCGTGAAGTACTAGTTATTTATATAGGTTAAAATAGATTTTTTTACTAACTTCAATTTTTTTGTGTATGTTTGTTTGTAGCGCGCAAATCAACGGAAGGCTAATTAACCTATATGCCGTCATACAATAGAACTGAAACTTAGCAGATAAATTTTTTCGAAGACAATACATTCTATCAAATTTTGGGGGAAGTCACTAAAAGTCTTCTTTTACACACGCTACTATATTACCGCTTGGAAGGAATAATTAACCCATTTGCCTTCATCCAATCGAGCCGAAAATTGGCAGATAGACTCGTTGTAGGATTGCTAGAATTAAAATTTATAGAAGTTTAAAGTTATTTCTTAGACAATAATTAAATTTGTTTCACAATAATTAAAGAACACACAGCACTAAATTCCCAGTAATGTAGCTGCCAAACTCTCTTTCCTCCCCCCCCCCAAAAAAAAAAACCACTCAGTTTTATTTTACGAGTGTCTTTTATTTATTTTTTACTAATGTGTTTCAGTTTAAAATTTTAAAATTTGTTTGCCTTCTGGGATTCTGATAAGCTAAGAATCTAATAAAGGGGTATGGTACCCATAAAATCATTTTCAGAAATTGCACCACTACAATTTAAACTATTGGGATTTTACAATGTGTGGATGTTAAGTACACATAATTTAACCTACAAAAATATTTTGAACGTATAATTTTTGATTAATTCAATTTTTTAAAAAAATTTCAAACTTTTATCGAAATGCTATCCCTTCTACAATTTTAAGTATTTGTCCATGAAATTTTTCGTATTATAATTTTTAACAATAGTTCGTATGGATTTCAAGAAGCAAGAAAAGGTTTTTTATGTTTTTACACTAAAAACAGCAGAAAAACAACGTTTTTTTTTCAAGTTTTCAACTTTTTAACTAAAAAAAAATAATAAATAAACATAGCACACCTTATTCCATGCTAACTTTTGTTTATCAGATGTATATAAATACGCTATAAAAATTTTCCAATTCTAACTAAAAATTAAAAAAAACGCGATTTAAACGGGATTTAAACAACACGCAAACTGAAAAATAACGAACCGAGAAAAACAGTATTAAAGATTTCTTTTTCAGCTTTGACTGTGTGAAATGGTTTAGAAAATACAATATTATTTTGTATCTGTCAAAGGTACAAATATAAATTTTTGCACAGCTATTCAAAAGTATATTTTCCACATAATGGGATAAAAATTGACATTTTCATCATTTTTTGGGTACCATGTCCCCTTAAAACACATACCGTGCCTGGATTTAATTTCTTGTACTTTGCTGAGCTATTTCTTGTACTATTATGAAGATGCCATTAATTTTTTTTTTAATAAAAAGATGAAAGAATATGTATTACTTATATATATAATATTATTCTTCGTAATTCTACAATATTTGCTTTTCTGTATAATTACTATTAATTGAAGTATTTGTTTAATACTTAATACAATGATGGAAGAAATTTGTTTACATATGTAATATTATGCTTGGTAAATTTACAACATTTGCATTCTCTATTTCTGAATACAACGATCAAAGTGTAAAAGTGCCAAAAAATATTACAATAAGTAAACCTTACTAAATTCTAAATCTTCTAAAGGTTTTTATAATTATTAATAATTAAAACTGAAAAGCGTAGTTTATTTACAATTAGTTTGAAGTTGTGAAATTTTATCAAAGAAACCAAGTAAAACTGCACAAGCTTTTTTAAAGCACACGTGATCGGAAAAGTTATAACTATTATTCCAGAAGAATACAATCAACCAACAATTTAACACACAAGTTAACTACGTCATAAAATTATTCCTTTATGTTACTAGGATAACGCAAAAAGGAGGCGAAAATGGCCAACTCTGCGACCCTGCTCTCAAAAACTCCCTAGCCATATGTTTTATTTTGGCTTCAGCCTCGTTGTATAATTGAAGTAGGAGAGCGAGTTATTATTAGTCTATGAACTTACTCAGTACTGGGCGAGATTGTACAAGATCCTTAGCAACGGGGAGTCTACAGCGATCCACATTGGGATTGGCCAGTGTCAAGTAGATATTGCTCAGCGGATTTTTGCTACTATAGTAAGGGAAAAGAGAACGAAGTGCATTTTTCCGGACAACCTGTAATTTTTTTCTAAATCGCTGTCGTTGTAAACATTATTTTTTTTTAAATGCTTCTTATAAACAAATAGGCAAAAAACCAACAACAAAAGCAAATTTTATGAATCATTATACTGTTTTAATGGCATTGGATGATAAGAAATATGAATTCTGAACTACAAGTTCAAACCAAACAATTTGACAAAACTTCAAAATTATGAAAAATCTCACAAAATACTCATGTTTTCGTTTGATCTATTGACGGACAACGATTTTTTTTAATTATATTTATTTTTTATTGGCTTAATACGCTAGTTTCACACTCTTTTCAGAAGATATAAGGCAAATGTATCCAACTCTTTAGTTATAATTTTTTAGACCGATGTTGTGATTCTTTCTGCCTTTTCGTCACAGTGTGAAGCTGTGTGATGTGCTCCACAGTGTGACGACTCCACGGTGTGGGCTTAGTGAATATAAGATAAAAGATCCAATCCATGTGAATCAAATACTGAGAGGAGGAAACTTTGTATATGTATTCAGTGGGAGGGGAGGGGGGGAAATTATTAAAAAAACATCATTAATAAGCATTAATAGGTAAATATGTTATTTATTTTAAATTTTTTTAAGCAAACTATCGGCATATATGTTCAAATATTTGAGTCGTCCATTTCAAAAAGTGCCTATTTGGCAAAATCTGAAAAGTTGAGATTTTAATTGCACGTTGTTGGCACAACTGAAATACACATTTTAAAATAGTTTTACAGCGGCAAAATTTCTAAATCCTATTTTAAAAAAAGGACTGACAATTGAGTACAAATTCAAACCGGGCCTAATTGCATTTCATTCCATTTCCAAAACTGTCTTGTTGCAAACTCAAATACTGTTCGAAAACTTCCTACTTGCTAGCATCTAGGATGACGGCTTTCATGAAGTCATTTCCAAAACTTTCTAATTGTAATAAAAAAGTGCCCTACCCACTAGTCGTAAGCTTCCATAAAATTGTTTATTCCGAAAAACTGGGGAACATTTTTACAGTGCAGACCTATATTTCCACACTTTTTACTAATAATTACTGTTGGCTAACCTGCTACTTTTAGGGAATCAGTTATTTTTATTCAGCTGTGTTGATTGAAAGTTGAGTGATTTCTATGAGGTTATGTCTCGGGTTGTGTTGTCTTTTCTTGTGATCTTGTGAAAGAAAATGAGTTTAAATATTGCAAATGTTGGAGAAAAAGTGAGAGTTGAAGGTGTTGTGAAAAGTATAAGTGGAAATAAAAGTAGTTTCTTTTAAACTTTTTAACATCACATTTAGTCTCATTGTTGTTTTTGATTTCCAAAACTAACCATTTGTATTTACAGTGCCAAAACTAGCTAATTGCAAAAGGTTCAATTCCAAAACTAGCAACTTACAAAAAACTTTTCCAAACTGCCTAGTTACATATTAAAACAGCTTATAACTGATTTATATAAAATAATACCGACCTAAGATCTAGTAAATTATGTTTCTAATTTATTTACATATTTTGTAAACATAACAGTCATAAATTAACTCTTGAGTTAAATAAAATAGGGGGTTTTCTCGTTTCCTGAAAAGTTGTCCACTAGGCAACTAGGCACTTTTGGAGATGGACGACACATTTTTCATAGGAAAAGAATACCATATGCTCATTATATGATATGGGAGCAGAGAGAATGAAGAAAGTGCCCTCCAGCATTTGAAGATGAAAAATAAACTGGAAAAAAAGTTGTAAAATTCACAGGAAAAAAAGTGTACAATGGATTTTTAATTATTCATTTGTTGATGTATAACTTTATTGTTAATGTATAACTATTAATATGCCTATTGTCTTGAAAATCCTATTGTCTTGTTCAAAAAATCGAAGTTTCAACAAAAATTTTAGCACCCTGTGAATGCACCCCTTGAAAATAATCCTGCCGGAGGCGTCCATGCTCTCACATTTATGTTGTGTGGAGGGAAGTTTTAGGAATTGGAGGGGAAAATAAGATAAAGTGTTGATAAAGAAAATTATTTCTCGTTTTGAAATAAAATTGAAATGTTGAAATTGAAACATATTTGAAATAAAATTAGCAGCTGTAGTTTAAGAACTAATAATTAATAATCCCAGGTAGTGTTGCTGGGAGACTGCAATAAAACGGTAGGCTCATACTAAAAAGGGATTTTATTTTGTACTCGGTTTAGTTTCTCAACCTTTAAGATATTTTTATAGAAACGAAGTGAGAGGTTATTTCGAATCAACTCTGAAGTTCAACAAAGACTTCATCATAGAGACATCTTCGGACGCAGAGACATCTATGGATCGTACTGAAAACTAAAAGTTTACAGAATTCCGCATTAAGTATTGGCAACTGTCACAACCGCACGAGAAATAAAATTCATATTTTAATATTTTTAGTGCATTAAGGAAACAAAAAAATATCATTTTCCTGTGGTAAAGAAAATAAAAAACAAAATTAAAGCGAAATGCACCAAATTATTCAGGTCGGGTTCGGATATTTATATATTCATGATGCAAGAATTAAAAGTTTTCATAAGTCCCAAATTTATTATTACGTTGGGAACATCTACATCAACTTAAATTTCATCCTAATTAGCTTTGATAAAAAAAAAACTGTTCTCATTTTTTATTGAAATTTACATAACAGATAAGTAAATTTTATTATAAAAATAGGTTTAATTATAATATTAATACATTTAAGCAAATCCAACGCCACAATTCTTAAGCATTACATTTTTAAGAACACTAATATTTTTATCTATACTATTAAATATTTGCATTGAAATTGAAGTTGTAAAAACAAATTTGACATGCAATTTTTATTATTTAGATTTCGACTAAATTAGAGGGCCATTCTCTTAACATCTGTTACTGAAAAAATAAATATGAAATAATTATAAAATAGAAAATATTTTCTGTTAGCAGCAAATTAGACAAAAAGCTGCGTTGATGCACAAACTATTTTGTATTTTTATTGCAGCTGAGAGAAAAATGTGGCAGAAATGATTGCCATGGAATGTTGGTGAAAAGGAAATGCCTTTTGGGAGATAAAGAAAAATTAACATCACACATAACCTATTAATTGTACTAATACAAAATCTTGTAGATGAATACGCAGCTGAGAAACAAAACCTGTGTTTTCTACACAAAAAAATACTTAATATTCATTCATATTTTTCCCTTTTCCATAAATGATGTTAAAAACATCCTTACTTTCTTAACATTGCATGATTCATAAACAGCTATACGTATTTTTGTGGGCAGGGTCTTTATAATAAAAGCTCCACTTTGAAATGACCATAAATGTAAAACTACTGGACAAATGTTACCAGATTTGGTAATAGTATACAGAAGGTCATGTAATTTAATTTTTCACAAAACCACCACTAGGTTGAAATGGCATTTTGAATAACAATCGACAGCTGGGCCCATAACACCACAATAGTTCTGCAGAATGAGGCTCCACCTCACATTTGTACTACAAGTGTCAAACATCTAATTAAGCAACATTTCATGGAAGACGTCACTTCCCTATTTCTTGGCCACCCCTGTCACCAAACCTCAATCCTTTTGACTTCTTGGCTTTCCTCAAAGTCATTGTTTATAGTGGTACCAAAAACAATTTGGCATAATTGAAAAATACGTAACACCGACATACCCGCAATATTCCTCTTTATAAGCTAAGAGCTAGTGATGAGAATGCCATTTAACTTGCTTTTGCACACTGGGCATGGTCTGTAACACGTTTTAGGAACGATTAAACACGTTTTAAACCGATGCCTTCATGTCTAATTTCATTCGACAATATTGCATATAGTGCCATTTCTACCTGGTATAAAGTTTTTTTTTTTTTTTTTTTTTGAAAAATAAAATCTAATGATCTCTTTTACACTATTGACAAGTTTAATAGCATTTTGTACAATAATTTTACTTTTATAGGATTTCAAAGTGGCTTTAATACTAAAGATTTGACCTACACTGAGCTGACTTTATTATGACCACCTGACAGTTTTATGAAATGAGCTATTGCGTCACAGTGTTCCTGCTAGAGGGCGAGATAGATATAAAAAGGAAATGCAGAACAAGTGAACCATCAATTGCATGTGTTACTTACGAATGTATGAGCAAAAAAAGTTATTTAACTGAGTTTGAATGCGGGATGATTGTAGGCGCTAGAAGCGTCAGAACCGGTATCGGCAAAACGACGGCACTTGTGAAGTGTTCGAGAGCAACAGTATTAATATTTACAGAGTGTCGACTACCAAGCAGAAAACCGGGTCTCAACGTCAGGCTTGAGGTCGTCCCAGGGAACTAAATACTCGATCTGAAAGAAGACTTGCCAGAGTCCAACAGAAGAGCAAAACTACGTCAAATAGCGGTGAATTTTAATCAAGAAACAACTGCGAATATCTCTGGATGAACTGTCCGCCACACTTTGCATCGTATAGGTTATGGAAGCCGACGTCCTGTTCCAAAGCCTCTACTGTCTACCTTGAACAAGAATATACATCTCCAGTTCGCAAAAAAAGCATATAGATAGAACAGTACATGATAGGAAAAGGTTTCTGTTGTCCTATGAATCGCGTTTTATATTACACCATGCAGATGGCATGGTGCGAATTTGGAAAAAGCAGCAATAAAACATGGACCCCAACTGCATTTTCACAACACTTCAAGCTGGTGGGGGCAATATTATGGTTAGGAGGGGTTTTCTTGGCATTATATGGGTACTTTGATTCCTATGAAACAAAGTCTGAATGCCCACGGGTATTTAAGTATCATTGCAGATCAAGCACATCCTGTTATGTTAATGGTGTACCCTGCTGAGGATGGATACTTCCAGCTGGACAATGCTCCTTGTCATACGGCTGGTATTGTCCGCAGATGGTTCAAAGAGTATGACGGAGATTTGCTTCTTTGGTCTCAATCATCAGATCTCAATCCAATTGAGAATTTGAGGGATGAGATCAAACGAGGCATCAGGCAGATGGATCTACTAACCTCTCATAGAATCCGTGCCAAGAAGAATTCATGCAGTATTAAGGGGAAAAGGGGGTCCAACATTGCATTGAAGGGATGGTCATAATAATTTGGCCACTCAGTGTATATTCCCACATCGTCCTAAATATAGGACAAAAGACGTAGCGAATTTAATATAAAAGTTCTTGCACATTTTTTAACAAAATTCAAAAACAATTTTTAGTTTACCTCTTAATTGCAAAATATTTGATTTCTAGTTAGTTTAAATTAGAGTCCATGTTTTGTTATTTTTTTTAAATGGCGCTTTTTTTTTTCTTTTTTTTTTTTTAAACTTTTTTTTATTTACAAGTTACAATTTTTTTTAACTTAGTTAAGTTTATAGTGTCCAAGATTTAAAATAGCAATAAATATAAATAAAATAATACTCTGTGCTTTTATAATAGCAGAAACTTTTTTTAAAAAAAGTGTCTAGATGATCAATAAATTGCTTTTGAATTTGCAACTGTCCTAAAAGTAATTACGGAATTTCTTTTAGGACCCCATAATTAAACCCCATAATTGGCCCCATAATTAAACCCCACTGGCATATAATACTTTCTCATTTAAGAAAGTCGTTTAGCGTATGAACCCCCTTTGGATTATTTTCAGTGGGGTATAAGTCTACATAATTTTTTTAAAATGTTATATTTCATATAAAAATAGTGTTTTTTTTTAATGTTAATATTTCATGAGGAAATCTAATCAACAGTTATTTATTAATTTTATATCCTGATAAATAGTTTAAAATCCATATAAAGAGGCACGTGGACCCATTTTTGTATAGAATTTTACCCAAGATCGTTTAAGTTATATGCATTTTATTAAGAAAATATATATTGTTAAAATCATTGCGGATGTATACACAGTTGTAGAATTTCATGGTTCTATGCTCAGAAAAATATGTATATTTTATCTATTTCAAATGCAGAAATGGTCCCCACAATTTTTATAAAATTATATTTAACCAAACGTAGAGTGAGTAAATTGTCATTATCATATCATAAGCGAATATTCATTATCATACATGTGTATTTCGTATATAACTTCCAGAACTTAGTTTTACACATAAAAGTCACATAATTTTGATTTTCATTTCTTTGGAAAAAATTAATAAAGTAATGAACATTACTTTAAAATAGATTTGGATAGAAATAAAATAGAGGGTATAAAAAGAAACATTAATCCACATTTATATATCTTTTTGTTATAAATTTTATATCTTTTTCTGGCAATATATATTAAACTTTAAATTTTCTACATTTATTGAAATTTTGCACCGCAAACACGACAGTTCAAGGCAGGCCAGATGTTTTAATTTTTAAGCCTTTGTTTCAAAAATTAGTATAGTGACTTTTTCGACTTTCAAAATTTTGTTGAAAGAATTCCAAACTAACAACGTAAATAATAAAGTCCTCAGCTCATCATTACTTTTCATTTGATAACCAACATAATATAATGATTATATCTTTTAGTGCTAAAAATTTAGAAAGCCAATTCAAAATGGAGGGGGGAGATTTCAAAATTAGGGGAGGGGGTTGCGTCATGGACCTTGGGGGGGATCGGCACCCCCGTATATGTTAAGGGTGCAAATTATTAAAATCGTTGCGTTTTCTGCTCTAAATAACATTATTTTAAGTCAGGTTTTATTAAGGATAATTAAGGATACAATTTTTTTTAATAAAATATAAAAATTGTAATAAAATTAATTTCATAAGAATTTAATAAAATACATGTAATTAAAATTACTAATTGTTGCTACGCATTACTTTTTTTTAGAATGTCCTCTGATCTTAGCATAAGCCTTGGAACCCTTTTGAAACCCTGGGTTGTGAAGGGCTGCGATTCGGCTAATGTAACATTATCATTCCTGCCAAGTTAAAGTGAAATAAAGTTAACAACTGTTCAGTTCTGTCAAAGCAAAGTAGAGGAGCACTTGAAGCCTGTCTTTTTAGTGAACTTTCAAGCAACATTTTATCTGTTGAACTAAACATATTCAAATTCACAAACAAACAACATACAAAAGCGAAGTTAATATAAAGGATTTAAAAATCAAAACTGTTTAGAAGATATTTTTTCATGTTCAAACAAGGTATCAGTTTGATTTTCCCAATATCTGGGGATAAAATAAATATTTCCAAATATCCGACAAAATATAAATGCATAATTCCGTGATCTCCAAACACCTTAAAAGCTAAAACAAAATATCAACACTCTGCTCATATCTGGATTTTTAGCACTAACCAGTTTATTCCGTCAGAATCGCAGGTTTGCTTAACTTTTTTGGATTGTCAAAAAAAACCCATCTGTTATTGTCATTTGTTTTTTCCTCTAGAACGAATTCATTTCTCAGGTACGGTAAGAAGTTTACAAATAATGTATTATATCGGTGATATATATATATATATATATATATATATATATATATATATATATATATATATATATATATATATATATATATATATATATATATATATATATATTTACATAACTTTACATAACTTTACCCGTTACATAACTTTTGTTGATAAATCGGTTAGCGTTCCCGTTACATTTAGAGGAGGGGAAGCATTCTTCAAGAAAATTGCACAAAGAACTGCATGTGCTAGACCATAGTTTTGTTCTTTAAAAATGTAGATATTTGGGGTGAATTTGTGTAAGGAAGCTTTTGTCTATATATATGACGAACCATACAAATTTGACGTCTGGAATCCCTCCACAAATACAGATAGTTCGTTGAAGATGATAATTGCCATTGAATGAATCATAGCCAGATGTAAACATATGTGTCAGTTAATTTCTAATTAAGGAGAAATGGCCATGCGTAGGTTGCCGTGCCTCTTTCAAGTGTTTTACATAAACTAGAACTTGCCTGCTCAGCTCTGAAGTTGTGGATCGCAGACGAAAGCAAAGTTATCACGAAATGACTTTTTCGTTTGTTTACTTGATTTTGAGTTTAGTATCACGTAAAGAAAAAGAAAAAATACAAATTTAAAAATAAAAATTTTTAATGAGGGAACGATTCTAGAAAAATAAAGGACCGCCGTTCCCGCTCCACTACACCCTTGTTGGCCTTACGGCCAATTGAACCTTAAGAAAATACCCCTACCTATTTGGACATCAGTCATGTGTGGCATCGCACCCCCAAATCACATTTTTTTAATTACTTGGTACTGTAAAACTCTCTAAAGAGTAAGGTGTGAGCGCGCTTGGCTCTCTAAAAGGAAAAATTACAACCTATTTTGTTGGCCTTATGGATAATTGGGACGTAGAAGGGATCTCAGTCATGATTGGTCCCGAAATGTACAGTTTGAGACTAGGCTGAACAAAAAATGTACTTTCTAAGCGCTAGTATGAAACTAACAAATGTAAGTGAGAATTAGCTATAAGGCAATTAAAATTCACAACACCACTATGATTATTTAGGATTTTTATTTTTATTAGCTTTCTTTATTACATCTATTAATTTGTATTTTCTTAAGAGGTAAGGAATAGAATTTTGTGACCTGTGTATTTTTGTCTTTAAAATGTATTTGCTTTTAAAAATTTAATTTAATGTCTCAGCCATGACAAATGTGCCCTGTCCTTTTTTTGCTCCCCGTGTACTCTACTTTAGTACGAACGTCTGCTTATCCTCTCATTACCACATGTTCTTTGCTCTGGCAAGCCCTCAGAGTCTTATTCCCCACTGGAAACTATCTGAGATGACGTAGTAATAGCCACAAGCATTCTCAGGTTGGACAAGCACTACAGAGCTTATTTATAATCTAAGATCATTGCATAAACATTTTCTAGTTATATATCTCAAAAATAACGGAGATGCAATTTCCCTTTATATTACAAGAGAGCTGATTAAAGTTAAGAAACTTGTATATTTCTTCCTGCAATTAGTTCACGTCGAAAATGAATATTTTCATTAAATTACTTTGCATGAAATAGCGTTGCATACTTACCTCAAGAGGGGGATCAAGAAATTCCCACACCACATTCATAATTTGAAAATTGAAAAGAAAGGGGATAGCGCCCTTTATCTTCTTTATCGCAAGAGTGAAGATATATATTTCTAAGTTGAGATTTTAATTTAATTTGTTCAGATGAGTTGGCTCCTTATACTGTCAAACCCCATTAACGCGAAGTTGATGGGGCCTCCAAAAAATTTTGCGTTAATCGAATTTCGTGTTAACCGTCCAAAACTTTTTCATCAAATTGATGCAGTTTGAAAGTTACTTGCTATATGTGTATTTAATACTGCTGTTTTTTATAACATTTACATTGAGAGGCTTATATTCAATACAATAATTTAAAAAGATATTCATTAGGTACAAAAACAAATTATTTAACAGTAACATATTATTTATTTGACTTATTAAGAAGTCTGTTATTGATTTTTGCTTTAAGTTTTTAATAAAACTTTTTTTTTTTAATTGTGATTAACTCTTCAGAATGATTTAAAGCACAGGAATCCTGCTGCTTTAGGAAAAGTTGCTAAGTTTCATCACGTATAAAAAAAAGTGGTTTAAAAAGCAAATTTTTTTTCGTCTTAAGCGAGATTTCATTATGTGAGATTTCATGTTAAATGAATAAATTAACGTTAATTTTAAGCTTCGTCGTACGGAGAGCTTCAGGATTTTTACAGGATTTCGAGTTAAGCAATTTCGAATTAGCGAGGTTTGACCGTGATAGCGTTCACTAAAATTGAAAGTAACAAAACATTTATTCCATTGGAAAAGAAAATCCTTTGATAGATGACTATAATGCTTTGTATTGATACTTCAAAAGAGATAAAGAAATTCACATACCCCATTCCATGCATACTTTTACTATTTTTAAAACAATCCTGTCTTAAAAATAGAAAAAAGTGTTGCTACTGTCCTTTATCTCTTTTATCTGTGGAGATTTTTTTTTTAAATATCACTCTTTTACCGGAAAAGATTGATATTTAAAATTCGAGATTTTATTGAAGGCGTTTCAGGTGAGTTTTTATCATTATAAATGCGTTTATTTACTTGTTTTCTTGATAATGAAATATTTAGATTTTTTTGTTTTGCCTATTTAAGATAATGAAGGCTAACTTTCATTTGCATAAAAATAAATTCAAAACAAAATTGTTTACTACATATGACCACTGAAATATCTAATACTCAGTTAGCTATCAATAATGTTTAAATTTGATGTAATTCTTAGAATAAAACTCCTTAATCAATTACTTAAATTAAACTATACTTAATGTATGAAATTCATTATAGTTTTAAATCCATGCCTTCCTATTCAATTCTAAGGTATGAAGTTTAATATTTCAATTAAAATATGATACATGTTGCCTTCCAAAATTAGTTCAGTCTTATTTGATATGATAATTTTAACTATATATATATACTCTAATCTAATTTCCTACGAATCTTAACCTCATCAAGAATTTGAAATATTAAAAAGAATTTCTTCAGCTTTCTATAGATTAAAATACACAGTTTTCAGAGCTAAATTTTGTTAAATTTGGTTTTATATAATACTGATAATAAATGTTGTAGAACCTCATTTATTCAATATTGTGGTTGTAGAATTTCTTTTCTAAGTAAGAAGCAACATTTAATAAACCAGAACTCAACAGGAAATTCTTGTTCAAATAGTTTTTCTTTTCCCATGGAATCAATTTACTTTTATAATTGAATAATATAATATAATTTATAATTGAAATGAATTGGAATTTGAAACAATAACACTTTGAAAATGTTCTTAAATCACTATTTTATTACATCACTTTTCATAAAAAAAAAATATTATAAAAAATTTTACTTTTAGTAAAAAAAAATTATTGTAAAAATTTATATCCGGAGAAAATGATAGAAATTTATTTGAACATTATATACCTCTAACTAGGAAATGGACATTTCATAAATTAAATTAGCTGGATTAATTCATATTTCAAGTGTTGAATATTTAATAAATTAGGAATAGTAATTTTCATTATCTTTATTAAGAACAAATAAGTATCAAAATCTGTTATTCGTTTTAAAATTGAAATGCATCTTTGAAAATGAAATCGCGTTTTGGCAGAGACTACTAGATAAATTATTTTAGTTCAAACTAAAGAAATCAAATACAGTAATATTCACTTACTTTGTTAAGAAAATTTTATAAGAATTTTTTTGGAGTAAAGAGTAATATGGAAAAAAAATCATTGTTTCCATTTGAGTTCTAGATTTGTCAAAAAAATATTTGGGTTAGTTTCTCACGTTTGATTTATATGTGTTTAATAAATTATGTAAAATAGCACTTCCCCTTATTTAACACAATTACGCATATAAATCCGTAACTACTGAAAATTGGAATACATTTTGAAGAGAGAATGACTTAAAATATCGTTGAGATTTAATTATTAATATTTGTAAAAAATTTAGCTTTAGATATTTAAAGTAATTGTACCAATTAAGGTCATTCTCTTAAGTCATTAGCAATTCTTTAAAAAATTAAATTTGTTTAATCGTAGATGGTCAAATAATTCTAAAAAGTATTTATTAGCTAAATGAACAAATAAAGGAAATATTTACTTCTTGAGAGACACTGTATAAAAACTTTTGAATTACTATATTCATTATTCTAATATGCAAATACATATTTTAAGACCAACAACAGGTTCAAGGCCCAAAAAGGTTGGTCGAGTAATATATATATATATATATATATATATATATATATATATATATATATACACGTATATAGAAATAGAATTTGCATACATAACAGAAAATACAGAAATTGATGAATGACATTATAGAAGATGCAGGATACTACATGATAGAAGACTATGCTTTTTTTATTGTAAAACTTCAATAACATTTGATTTATTGTACACGAACTAAATGCTCAAGAAAATTATATTTCAGAATATAGAAAAATCAACCTTGAATGTATCTTTTGAAAACAATTATTCAAATTTCCCAAAAACACATTGGCCCTTGGTAGGATCGATATCGATGCAATCATTAGATAAATTTTTAATTCCTTGCTTTCATCGATATCAGAACGGTTTACAGAAAATAATTCAGTCAGTTAAGCCAAACTTCTAGGTAAGTGTTATTTTTTTATTCGCGCTGGTAAATTCCATTTTTATTCTTAAAAAGATTTATACTCTAAGTATAACACTGTTTGAGTTGGCTCTCAGAAGTATACTGTACAATCGAAAATCAAAACTTTACATTAAAAAAAAAAAAATACTCCTTATATATTTGGCAGTGAAATCTTTTTATGTACCCAAGTTCTCTCCATAAATGTTTGAACTACACTTCATTTTTAAATAAATTAACTTTAAAATTAAAATAATCAATTCAAACTGATTTCTTGTACTTGAATAAAATTTGAACTAATTGCGAAGTTTTGAACCAAAATACTTGTTTCAAATACATCGTCAAAGATTTAGCCTGGTCGTAATTATAGTGAGGGTGTTCCAAAAAAAACTGACAAATTTGGAAAAATGAATTTAGAAAAAAAAAATTCTAAAATTTCTGTATTCTACTTTGGAAACTAGAGAATTTTTCCATTCAACTTTTTAACATAGTTACGAAATTCACCAAAAGATAACTCTGATGTTTTTAAAAACTAAAAAAGAAATATGTGAACTTGTTGCCCAAACTACAAAACTATGTTTTCAAAATAACCATCATATCCAGCAACAACATGGTGCAAATGAAACATCGTTTTGTTTTTGCAACATGCTCACACTTTTTTTTTTTTTTTTCTTTCTTTTTTTTTATATTCAACACCGATACATGTTGGTAAATTTTTGTTTATGAAAATTGATGGATAAATTCCATCAATTTTGTTGCCCAAGTAGTATATTTTATCGTGTTTCCCCCCCCCCTCCCCCTTCTTTTATAATTCATTTTTCAAATGTGTCAGTCCGTTTTGGGGCACCCTGTACCGTTAAGTCCAGTCTTAGTTATAAGTCGTTAGTCGTTTAAAATTTTTCTTGTAAATATGTGTACGTATACAATTTTAATTCGATTAGCTCCAATATCACTTCATAATTCATATTATGCTTTACATTATTTTGCAACAAAAAATATTTCTAGCTTTGAGGGGAAAGTAAGATGCAATACTGATGAAGCCAATTATGCCTCCTTTTGAAATAGTAATGATGATTGTATCTGTTATTTAAAAAAAAAAAAATAATCTAATAAAGTATTGAAGAAAGGTTTTGATCAAAAGGAAGGCTTCTGTAAAAATAAGGATAACTTAATGTTAGTTTTGGTTTTTCAGTCTTTAAGCTTTTTTTATGGTAGGGCAGAAAGAGTGCAGATTGCTACTTAAATTGAATCAAATTTAAAGTCAATACTCATTTTTGAAACGAGTGAACTTATCGGGGACACTAGAGACATCTATGAAACAAACTAAAAACTAAAAGTTCACAGACTACCGCAATTAACTATTGCCAACTGTCACAGTCACACGAGACCATCGATATACTGGGACTATATAAAACCAACTATTGATATACTATCCGTATTCGAATGAAAGTCTATATTTCCGTATTTCCAAAAAAGATTTGACCGCGAGGTTGCGGGTTCGAGTCCCGTGTTAGGGATGGGTGTTTGTAAATGTATGTTGGCTTGTCTAATGACGAAAGTTTCGGCGCATTATAGCCCTCGTGTTGCTGACGGCGCCAGATAATCTGAATACAACCAACCAACCAAAAAAGATTTCGTCAAACCGGAGAGCATATAGTTGACTGGTTCAGTAGACGATCAATGATTGTTCATGTTCAGTTCACTATTGTGTTGCTTACAATTGCAAGAACAGCGTAAATTTGAAAAATAAAAGAACGTTTTCATCAGTAAATACAAAATTGTTATTCAGATATGTTAATATTTTTATTTTAATATTACTCGTTATAAATAGGTGATTATGCAATAACAATTGTTGAAAATTCCCTGTAATACGTTTTTCTTACCCACCCAATGATCGATCAACGGTTCCAGTTATTTCTAGTATATATGTTACGGGCAATGTGTGAAACGCAACGCTGGAATTCTATAGAATACGTGGGCATATTATAGAATGCTGGTTTTTTTTAGCCGAAGCATAAAATATTATAATTTTTATATACTATCACTAGGCATTATATATATAATACCTAGACATCCTATAGAATGACAAATGCTATTTAGAGAAAGTAAGAAAAAAGTCATGATAAGACTGTTTATTATAACACGTGCCTTCCTTAAAAATTAAATAAAAATAGTAATTTAGAAAAAATAACGAAATGGAGTCATTATTTTTCTCTTCCATTTTCATGCTGCTCAGTATAAAACTATATTTGTTGAAGAAAGTTAAAAAGTTAAATAAAATTGCATATTTTAACACTCCTGAACAAAGCGCAAAATGCCAATTCTGAACCTGAGGCGAGCATTAAAAGTCGCATATCTTACCATTCTTTAAATTGGTTAATTTTCTATAGAATGCCGGATTTCATACATTGCTGACAACTTGCATCGCATTTTTTACAGTTTTCAAAAACATAAATTTTCTTCACAATTATCTAATTACAAATATCAATGAAGCTTTCGATATAATTTAGTTTGAAAGTTGTAAAATCCGTTTTTAAATACTTTATTCTAGAATTGTGTCTAGAGTTTCGATTTTACTCCAAAAATAGTAAAAAAAATAATTGTAATGTTCCTCTAGGCCAGATGACGCTGGTATGAGAAAAACACACACACACACACATCTCTAAATAAAATAACTACAAACAATAATATTATGCATGTTGGAACGAAACTTTTTGGCACATTTCAAAAATAAAAAATAAACTTTTGGACTGTTTTTACATAATTTTAATTTGTCCAAAATAGTATGTGTTAGCTATGCAGGACAGAGTTTTTCATTATGTGCCCGAAGAAACTATCTATAAAGAAGCTTTGAGCAAGATTCAGTCAACTCGCGATAACTCGAAGTTCAAGGGACTGCACAAATTCTTCGAGTTATCCTAAGTTCGAGTTATCGGAAGTCACTCGGAAGTTATTTTCTATTACATTAAATTGTCTTAGGACCTAATGAAAACTTCGAGATAAACGAATATTCGACTTATGAGACTTCGAGTTATCGCGAATTGACTGTAGTTATCATCAAGAATAAACACAGGAACAACTTAATTGAATCTCATTTGAACAATCTATTAAGATTGGTTGTAACAATTTATTAAGATTGGCTGCGACAAAGCGCGACTCTTTTATAAAATAAACTGAATGATTTCGACCGTCATCATCTCATCAATTAAAATCGACAAAACAGGATAATCTGGAAGTACAGTTTAAATACTTTTATTAAAAGTTAAGTCAACTCGTATGGTCACGTTGGAACGAAAAATTTACTTCTTTTTTAGATTTTGATTTATTAACAATGAAAATTGTTATTTTTTAATTATTTAAGAAAAAGAATCAAATATCAATTATAAATTTATAAAATAAGAAAATGACAATAATTTTTTTTCTGTTTTCCGCAATGTTATGTATTGTTAAATCGATAATAATGAAAGATGCATACATTGGCGTATTCGGCCCTCGAAAGCTCCAACAAAAGTCAATAAGGCCCGCTTTTAAAAGTTAGTGGCAAACGCTGTGGTAAAGGGTCGTGGTGTTCTTTTTTTTTTTTTTTTCTTTTTTTTTTTAAGACCTTGCATTTTTTTTTCTGCCAAAAAGTATGAACCCTGTGCTTGTCGTGTTTTTATGAAAACGATTTTTTGTCTCATTTGATAAGTACTTTTATGGTTTAAGATAATATTTTCATTGTGCAAAATTTTATTTCTGTACATCTGTGAGTAATTAATTTTACAAGAAGCGCTGTTAATTTCAGGCCTTTTCTTTCATATAGTATAGGTTATTTATCTTTTGTCAACTTTAAAATCCAAAAGGCAAAATTTTTCATGAAAGATATGTATACCTAGTGAAATTTGTGACTGAATAGCAAAATGCTGATTTTTTAATATTTCATTCTCATGAAGCCAAAGTTTAGCAAATAATTAGGACAGTGTTTTAAATTTATGCTATGAATCGAATTTATTTGTGTTATTTTTGGAATTAAAAAGTAAAGTATTGTAGATAGTAGTTTTGATTTTCCTTGAAGTTAGCAACTATCTATGGATGCAGTTTGTGAATAGTTTTATGTGAATTTTGTATTTTTTGAATTAATTTTTTCTGTGCTTAAAAGATTCTGGTTTTGATTTTCAACAAAAGTTTATTTTGGTGCTATTACACTTTGATTATTTAGAATTGCATTTACTTATTAAGTTTATATATTTTTAAATTGGTTATTATTTTCTTTTTTGTTTTACGAATGATAACGTCAACAGATATGCACATCAGAGAATTTTCTGGAAATCTGAGAAATAATAATTCGATGCAAAAGCATGCGTGATTAAACACTTTTTGAATTCCACCTCCTTGTATGTCTTACAACAACTCTCGTGTCATAAAGCATGTCACATGGGTGTAATGTAGACAAAATCATAAACCTCGCCAAGGATTTCATCGTAAAGTTTAAATTTTATTTATTTATTAATTCAGGTTAGTATTTTATTTTATAATTTATATTCTGCTAAAATGTAACAATTTATTATATTTGAGAGCTATTTAATATTATACATTTGTTTTTAATTTCTAAGTGAATTAGAATTATTTCTGTATTGTATTCATAAGTACTGACGCTATTTGATTTTCCATGAGTCATTGGAATGCAAATATTTCTTCCGTAAAAATTGTACTAATTTGAAAATGCCAATGTTTGCAGGTATGCTTTATGTACACTTATACAAATACATATTCTTTGCAATCCCTTTTCATCTCTTGAACTGATGGTGAATTGACAACTAAACACCAATATTTTTGACATCCATCGAGCTCCAGGTGCCATAAATCTGGTTCCTGGGGTATTTCCTAGAATCATTAAATCCAGTTTGAAAATTTCTCGGTAATCATCTCTTGCCTGGGTTTCATCTAATAATTTTTCATCAAATCTAAAGATATTATCTTTTATGTGAACCGTTTGTGACAAAATGTCATTATTTTCGATTAATGTTTTATATTTTTCTTTATCAATGAACTTCCACTAGGCCCGGAATCTTTTTAAGAGAGCTACCTCTAGTGCGGAAGAGAACCTTGCGCACTTATTAAAAATTGTATAAATAACCAACTCCATCAGAGTTCGCCAAAATGCATGAAATCTGCGTGAACATAAATTAAAAATCAATTTCACTCCATAGGATTAACCTTATGCGTTAACGCACGCATCGGCATATTATGGTTAAATTTTTAAAAATAATCCTCCATTTTATAAAATCACAGATCATCCTAGCGGTTTTTCGAAAGGCGGTGCTACCGCCTTGCCCTTTTTCTTTAAAAATAGCATACTTTTCTGAAAAAAAATGCTAAATTTTTGTTTATTTCCCAACGGAATGCAATATACCGACAACCCCAACGAAATCGCCAGTCACGCATGCACTTTCATGTTCAAATGTGCCTCGCACAGACTAGTGACTGACTGAAATCATTGACAGGCTGCTGATCCACGTGCGCCATGTGTGGGTGGATTGTAGGCGGCGTCACAATTTCCAAATGTAATTTCGTACGTTACTTAATTAAGTGTATTTCGGCGACTTTTTATCATGTCTTCTTGCACAAAGTAGAGAAATAAGGTAACTTCATGCGTTAATTCATGGAAAACGTAGATTAATACTATGTCATCCGCATGTTTAATCGGGATTCTTTTTTTTTTCTGCGCCGGTGGGACTGGTTCAAAAGTTCAGATCATTTCGCCTCTGCACTAGTAGCAATTTTACCTCGGGCGGTGATCGGAATTCCTTTCCCAGGTGAATCGCCGGTGATTGGCGATTCACCGGAAACTCACCCTAAACTTATCTTTCCCTTGGCAACTAATCCATTTTGTCCCCGTGGCCGGCCATTGGTCGATGTCCGGGAACTGATCGAATTCGAGGTGAAGCTGGCAAGAATTGGTCTGAAGACCGAGGGAAAAGGGGGAAATACGAGCACTATCCGAGGAAAATTTTGCTCTCAAGAAATATCGAAACGGTCATTATTTTGTCGAAAATATCAATTAATAAACATTAAATAATTATAAAGATGTAAGTATCGAATATTAAAAACGACAAGTTAAAATAATGCAAAACTAAAATATTTACCCAGAGCGTATAATTCTTATATTGTAGTATTTCCAGTGATATATTAAGAGTACAAATCGAAGTTATAAACACCACCAAATTACTCACGCCAGAATTGTCTAAATTACTTACCCTGGGATCGAACCAAGGATGTTCATCTCCGAAGCGCGTTGACTTGGCCACTAGACTGATGGTACTAGCGATTCTTGGTATAGCAATTGTATTGTAGTACAAAACTCTACTATCATACAGACTTTGCAAGGAAATTGACCGAAATTTTTTTTTTATATATATGGGGAATTTTCGGAAAATAGCAAATCTTCCATAAATTTGGGAAAATGATATTAATTTATTTATTATAGCAAAAAATATATATATCCCATATGAAAACCTATTTAGTTTATGTATTCTTATACACATAATAAATAGTGTCGCCATCTATTTTGTAAAATTTTAACTAATTGAAGTGTAAATTTTATGATATTTTTTTAATGCAATTTAAGAGTTTACTTAATAATTTTGACATTTTAAAAAATATATTTAATTTTTAAATTTTTTTAAAAACTATATTCAATTTGATTAACTTTTTGAAACATATAAACATATTTTTATTTTACTTAAAAGATGTTTAAAAAACGGACCAAAATGAGTTCAGCAAATTATAATGAAAATTATTTAAAAACAAGGACTATATTTTTATTTTATATTGAAATGAGAATTTATTTTTAATTTTAGAAAATTGTTCCTATATTTTTTTACTATATAAAAACTTTTATTTATGGATTTTATTGACGTATTAGATAAGCAATATATAATTATGTGGTTTGCATTTTTTCAAAATATATTTTTACATTTAAAATTTTTCGTACACTTATTTTTAAAATATTTTTCACTTATTGCCAAAGCGAAATGTTTAGCAAATTGTATACGTGATTTAAATTTGAAATACATTCAAGGATCGCCTCTAATTCAGTGGAATTGCAAGAAAAAGAAACATAAATTTTGTATCGCCTGTCCCCGATGTCGTTCCGATATCTTTTGCCGATCAAAAAACGATGATCAGAAACTCCACCGGCCACCGATGTTGGGAAGATATCTTTTGCCAATGAGTATAGGGTCATCGGAAGACGAGGAAATACGGGTGTGTTTATATATCAGTCTGGGGAATCGCCGATGACTTTGATGAATTCCGATCATTGACCGACGAAACGCCTTGCAGTGATTGCTACTAGGGTGTCTATCGCCGGCATTTTTCCCAAGATTTTCGGGATCAAGTTCTACTTGTCCGTTATTTGCGCAATAGTTTTAGTAGTGTCGCCGGCATTTTCCCGAAAGTTTTCGATGTGTTGGGTGTTGCCAGCATTTGTCCGATAGTTTCACGGTACACCAAAGTGGTGTCCCCGAACGGCATAATGTTAAGAGTTAGTTTAAGGTTTATAACCATCAAGTTTTTTTAGTAAGCATTTAAAAAGCATATTTCCGCTCTGACACGCGATATTGCGATCGTGCAACATTGTTATTGTTGTAGTTATTAGTTTTATCAAAAAACTTAATTTGCTTTATTTTTAAAAAAATTTAATTTAAGAAATACCCCTTGAAATTTAGAGAGGGGGTGAAAATACCCTTTGAAAATATTTAACTGGCGAACACTGAACTCCATAATTTAGCATCGACAAGCCAAATAAAATAGTTGTTCATTTTTTATTCAAAAAGACACAGATACCATTACTTAGGTACCTGTGTATTATTGACACTTATTGTGTAAAATCACATACGTCATTGAAAACTAAGCCTACGCTGTATAAACTACAGTTAGCTTGACTTTCTCCATTTGCTACAGGCAATTTGGCCACTGAAAGTAATTGATGGACACTGGGATGGATAACAGGGACTTTTTCTTTACCAGTTAAGTCTTGTAACAGTTTATTGTGCAGTTAATTTAGAAACCTGTTACTGAAATTCAGTTTTGAGCTGCTCAAAAATATTAGATCGGTATTTCATTCTTTCTAGACGAATGAAACGTCTACTTAGAGTAACGTCACGCCCACCACAATCTTAACTCCATGCTACTTCTGCATCAACAACCTAAAATCAAGTGCCTCACTACCTGAAAAGAATTATGATAAAGGCTATGAAGGAAGTTATTGGAAGAAACGATCCTGCAAAGCGTCCTCACATTAAGCTCAAAACGTCTCTAGGCATGAAATTTGAGGATTAGTGACAAAACAGTTAGCTTTGTTATTTGAAAGAATGAACTTACCAGATACATTTCTTCAAGTAGATACAGAAATCTGGGAGGATCAGGCGGGTTATAAAAATTGTACAAACAATTGAAGTCAAAAACCCACAATGAGAAACAACTACAGTTCTTGCTGCATGTGGTGGAAAAAGTCGCCGAACTTATCCTACCATCAAAAATCAGACTTTTGCAGGCACATCTCCTGCTATTTAAATGACACTTTTGTATTCTTATTACATTGTTTTATAGTTAATTTTAACTCGCAAAATTCTTGAAATTGTCACAAAATAAAATTTAATCTGAAATTTTGTTTCTTTCTACAGTATAAAATACCCAAACACAAAACTTTTGGGGTGTTAGAGCTACCCTTAAATATTAAAATTTTGGGCTCAAACTTTACAATATTTATTTTTTACATAAAATGAATAAATTAAGCAGGTACCTTTCATTTGAAATTCTAGAAAATTGCACCCATGTCATTTTTGAAGTTGAAGAAAGTTTAAGCTTAAAATGCTATCTGGATATCACCATTAAAAAAATTTAAATCGATCTTTTTTGGACCACCCTAGTATACAATAGCAAAGAAAATAAATGTGATTGTTTGGCGGCGGATAGATTTCATAACTTTTGCTGACTGGGCAGTTTGTTTTTACAACATCTAGTTGATTTTTGAGAGATATCAATTCTTTTTGTTGCAATTGTTATATTCTAAATGAGTAAGATATGGTCGATGAATGTTTTAGCGTGAATAATCGTGTAAAAATTGGTAAAATTGTGTAACCGACAACACCATTAGATTCACATCCGACTCTTTGTATTGAGAGCGGCAATAAATATCATGATGAGAAATATTGCAGAGATTTAGGACTGCAATTAAAATCCAATTTTTTCCTTCAAATAAAGATCCTCCTTACCACACCAAGAAAAAATGCTTATTCATAATTAAAAATATGTATCTACTAATTATAACTTGAGTACAAAACATGCAAATACATACTAAAAATAAACATTCATAAAAAAAGTATGACGTACTAAAAAAAGTATGTACTTGCTTTAAATATGAAATAATAAAGATTACAAGCTCCACATATGAATAGATATAAAAAAATGTTTCAAACCAACTTTTGCCTAAGTTTGAAAAATAACATTTGTCATCATTTTGAGAGAATTAAATAATGTTTGTTGGTATGCTCATTAAGGTTGGAGGGTAAGTGATCAGAAGTTCAAAAGCAACCAGGCACCTTGATGTGTTAAAACTTAGTTAAAATGAAAAAGGTTTTCTAAATTAAAATTGATTGTGACAGAATTTCAGAGCTTTAATAAGAATGAATTTTGAAAAATAAGTAAATTTTGCTTATTTCTAATTACACTATTTTAATGGCTCAACTTAAAGTAGTTTCTATAAATTAAGCAAAGGGATAATATCCAAAATTCATTGACCTGCTTTAATCAGTCATTACCCTGGCTAAAATATCCCAATCCCAGTATCATTTCTGGGAGGTACAGACCCTTGTACGCATAAATTCATACAAAAGGCACTTTCTCTGATCAAGCTGAGAATAATAATACGAAAATGGCCAAAATTCATCAAACAGTTTGAGTTGTAGACCTGGTTCAAGTTTTGTTGGCAATAGGAAGAATCTAAAGACCAAAACTCTGGTTACTTCTGTATAATGTAAGTTGAGCTGTGAGGAGTCCAAAACCGACCTAAGCTCGGTCAGCATAATATACACTTCCCTGTTCTAAAACCTTGACATCAGACTTGACCGGGTTTCTAGATGACACTCTTTTGAATGTGTATTGATTAGTATTGAAATTTTTATTGAAGTATTATGTAAAAAAAATGTTTGTTTTTTTAATTTAAAAATTAATTTGGTGTCCAAATCCAAAATTTTCAGGGGAAAATTCTTTAGAGCATTTTAAAGTACATTTAGATTTTTTACTCATTTTTTCAAACATGTGTTGTTTGCAAAGTACATCTTTTTTAAGATCAGCCTAATACTTGGAAACTTAAAAAATTCATATATTATATATTAATTCAGTAAATTATTCCCCAGTTAAAATGTATAAACTTAAATGTGTTCTTATCTTGGAAAATGGATGTCCTGATGGTGACACATACAAAGTAAGTAATAAATACTATTTCACAAAAATATTTATTACAATATATACAATTTCAATTCAAGAAATCATCCAAAATAGCAAACAATGTAATAATCATGTTTTAATAATTTTTCAAGTCACAAATTGTTTGGATAGTCAAAGACTTTGTTTACTTGTAACTTGATAGTCATTAATAAAAATTGCATAGAGTAGAAGCAATATACACATAGATTAAAGAATTTTAATCTCTTCAGTACAATACTTTCATTATTAATACATTTACTATTGCAATGACAGAAATACTAATAACTAACAGGATAATATATATCATGAATTAAATACTTTGAATATTGAGTCATCAACTTGCAAATCACACTTTTCTAGAAAATATAGCAAAATTTTTCTGTATTACTCATTAACAATTTAATAATAGAGAACATTTTGGAAAAAAGGCTTTTCATATATCATCCAAGAAAAGTCGGCTTTTACTGAACAATAGGATATTTGACCTAGTCAAATGTAATAATCATGTTTTAATAATTTTTCAAATCACAAATTATTTGGATAGTCAGACTTTGTTTACTTGTGACTTGATAGTCATTAATAAATTTGCATAGAGTAGAAGCATTATACACATAGATTGAAGAATTTTAATCTCTTCAGTACAATACTTTCATTATCAATACATTTACTATTGCAATGACAGAAATACTAATAACTAACAGAATAATATATATCATGAATTAAATACTTTGAATATTGAGTCATCAACTTGCCAATCACACTTTTCTAGAAAATATAGCAAAACTTTTCTGTATTACACTTTAACAATAGAGAATATTTTGGAAAAAAAGGCTTTTCATAAATCATCCAAGAAAAGTCGGCTTTTACTGAACAATAGGATATTTGACCTAATCAATAAAATTTTCTAAAACATATTGCAAAATTATAGTAGCATCTATGTATAAAATTGTCTGAATTGTATAGAAATGCACAGTTTTTCACCAAGAGGTGTTGAAAATTTATTAATAGCATCCAAGCAATCTGAGAAGTAGAAAGCTACTTTTAATTTAAAGAAAAATTACTTGAAAAAGTTAAAAAGTTCTTTCAGTAAAATTTCATGAAATTTTAAAAATTACTTTCAATGGAAACAAGAAGCAAGGTTGGTCAGGGTAACTGGACCCAAGGGGTAACAGGGCTATAGGCAGTGCTTTCCAAAACCATAAGAATTTTAGAAGATTTAAAGTTGGAAGCATTGCTCGAATGTCTATCTCAAACAACAATTCTAATCTCCCTTGTACCTTTGGTTGCAGTAAGAAGAACAAAAATGAGCTATTTTTTTTTCTTCTTTTGTCTTGAAACATAAAGATTGGATTGTCACTTTGTCGACTTTTTAAGTCTCAAGGTAAGTGTTTTTATGAGTTACTTTATTACTAAACAAGAAGTAATTAACAATGTTTTATTTTGTTTTGTACGTCCATTCTGCAAGTTTTGAAGTTAGGACAGATTGCCCAGTTATACTGTGAGATTTTACTTGTACAGGGTAATTGGACAGTATATCAGGCATGACTCAGAGGCCAGGTATGGGTCCAGTCATTGGTGAAATTGAAGAACCACATGCATCCCTATTAAAGGACACAAAAATCTGATTTTAAGTTCTATTGATGCTTCTGTCTTAGTATTTATACAAAAAAAATAAAAACTAATTTACGGGAAAATGCAGAAGTCCCCTTTTAAAATCATAAAATTAATTCACTCTTTAAGTTTGCAGTTTATATTCCCAATTCAAAAATTATCTTTAAAGCATTTAAATAGCAAAATTCTTTACTTCATGTTTTTGTCAAAAAGTAACATTATTTTTAATTTTTTACAAATAAACAAACAGTTACATTTGAATTGTTTTTAATCTGTGCATAAAACTATACTTAGTCACTGCAAGTGGTGTTCTTGCATTAATTCTAGCTTCAATATTGCTATATTTAAATTAATGTTAGTTATTTTTATAAAAGTATAACGATATTTGATCAAGTTCAAACACCCCACATCAAACTCTTCAAGCTAATAAGTATGAAATTTAGTGCTTTTTTTTTAAATCTTCTTTCCTGCCTTATTTTGAACATTTTTTTCAATTTACATTGCCCACTTATGTCAAATGGATAAAGAATTGAAGCGTGTTTCATTCGTTTTGGGACACCCTTTTGTACTGATATATTTTTACAAATTTATGTTCTGTACGTTGAATAAATTCGAAAATATGAGTAAAATTTAATTTTAAGAATCAAGTTTCAATAAACTTAGAAACCACTAGCCATTTTAATGTGGTGCTTAGATGGACAATTCTTGTTAGCTCTAGAGGCTGAATAGTTAAGATGATGATTTTGCAAAGCAAGGGTTGTAGGCTGGAATACTAGCAAGAACAAGGATATGTGTCTTATTTGATGTGGTCAACAATAAAATTACATCATTGTTTTCCAAACCCTTCAATGAAACATGCTTCAGGAAACCATTTTAACAATATTGATGTTTTAAGTATAGGACATTCAAAACATCTTCAAAGTAAAAACAAAATACAAATTTTATACTAATTGGAGAGTAGTTCTGAAAGGTCATTAAAAAGTAGAAACACACATATTTATACTTCAAATGGATGAAAACCCAAAAACTCTAACCAGGCAGCATAATAACTGATGTAAGACTATTAATAACATTCCTCAGTAAGTCTAGTAGTTTTTAGATCAGGAATTATTGATCTAATCACACAGGGCATGAAAATTATGAATTCTTACATGCTAATTAACATTCTACTTCTGAGGTTTCAGTCCAGATGTTATACTTGAAAAAGAAGAATATAATAAAGACTCTTTACCATGTTAGTTATTACAATATTCTATCTGGGTCAAGATTTATACTATTGCTAATTATTCAATAAAATACTCACATATTTCAAAGCTTAATATTCTCCAAAATATACTCAAATATAGGATTGCCATTATTGATGATTGTTCTTTGCGTTCTTAAGTTCCAAATAAGATCAGTGACTTAGCCAACATTTAGTTGCTTAGAAGAAGGGAGTTGAATATTCTATGGTAAATATATTTGTCATTAAATCAGTTATACACTAATATTTATTATTACCTACAATATCTATAACCTTACAATTGTGTTCAAATGCATGAATCTCAACAGTTATCTAATTGCTGCATATTTTCAAAAATATATTTATACATAAGAAATACTAATGCAATTTAAAATAGTAAATAACCTTAACATCTGTTCTTGAGAGGTTCAATAGTATTTAAAACTAATTTGAGTGCATTAATAATAGTATACAAACAATATATAAACTCTCATTCAGTTTTTATTGGAGTATTTATTTACTAACCTATAACACTTTACTGAGAAGTCATTTTAAATAGGGAAGTTAAAACAACTTAAGGAATATAGTCAAGAGAGACAATAAGGCTTTGAACCTTTAAAGTTTCAACCATATACAATATTATCCTAAAAAATCAAGACACACCTGGAATAATATTCAGAGCATTTTAATGGTAACATTTAAGTTCGAATTTTTACATTTTTTCTGTAGCATTTCTGAGAAGTATTTGTGGAAAGGCAAAAACACGAAGGCTAAGATGAAAATAGCTGAAAAGGGCACTTTTCTCTGTGATTAAAAGATAAAAGTAGCTTTGACTCTATATTTAAATACATACAGGATATGTACAATATACCTTTCAATTAAGTCAAATATCCTATTGTGCTACTAATAATACAAATACTTTTAATAAACAGCATTGTATAAAAGATAAACTAATCATATAAATATACATTTAATCACAGTTACTAAATAGAAACATTAAATGACCATAAATATTCAAGATATTATACTGTAATACAAAGATAATCATATTTGGATAAATTGAATATTTCGATTATTTACATTTAAACACACTTGCAATATCATTCGTTACAATTTCAATATAACATTGCAATAAATACGACTTAAGTAAAACTTTTCTTCCTAGGTTTTTCCTAAAGGTCTATTTCTGTAAAGTAAAAAAGAATCTGAAACACTTATTGCATAGGACTCAAAACTATTTTTCCTAGAGCATATCATTTTTAAAAAATTGCATTAGAACAGCATTAGCCGCTACGCAGCCCGTGGGCCGGCGAGCCGGATACAACCCGCGACAGATTTTTCTGCGGCCCGCCGACCGCAAAGAAGATTTTAAAAAATCAAGCTTCATGGTATAGATTCGTTCTTACATAATTCTGATTTATCCAAAATAGTACGTGTTAACTATACAGAACAGAGTTCTTCACTATGCGCCCGAAGAAACTATAGGAAGAAGCATCAGCAAGATAGTTTTCATTAAAAATAAATACAGGGACAACTTAACTAAATCTCATTTGGATGATTTATTAAGATTGTCTTTAACAAATACTGCGACAAATAGTGACTTGTTCATAAAATAAACTAAATTATTTCGACCGTCATCATCTCACAATTGATATCGACAAAACAGTGTCATCTGGAAGAACAATTTAAATACTTTCATTACAAAAGTAGATCAACTTGTATTGTCACGTTGGAAAAAAGGATTCACTTCTTTTTTAGACTTTGATTTATCAATAATGAAAATTATTACTTTTGAATTATTTGGGGAAAAAAAATCAAATATCAATTGTAATCTTATTAAGATTAGAAAAATGTCACTAATTTTTTTTCCAGTTTACAGAAATGCTATAGTTGGGTTGTTAAATCGATAATAATTAAAGGTACATATATTGATGTATCCGGCCCGTGAAAAGCTCTAGCATAAGTCATCCAGTTCGCCTCTAAAAGTTAGAGGCGAACGCTGCTTTAGACGATTAACATGCAATAAGAGAAACTTTCTATTCCTTCCTTTGTAAGACACTGTAACCAGATAACGATACAGGACAAATGTTACGAGTTTAAAGCAGTGGCGTATCTAGGATTTTCCTGAGGGGGGGGGGCATTTATTTTATTAATTCATTCGTTTAATTTCGTACAGGGTTTGAAAGCGATATTTTTTTAAATAATTAATTCTGCTGCTGTAGTGCTACTTAACACAGATAATACTTCTTACAAAATAGTTTATAAGTCTATTTTATGTAAAAAAGCAATTGGCATACCTTTCCAGTGTGGTGCAAGAGCGGATTGTTAATCGAAATTCAAATATGATGCTTATTTACAAGCGGAAGCAGAAGTTAGAGCCGGACGAGTTCTTATGCCAGTTAATAAATAACCTTCCTCTTCCTTTCTTTCAAAAGTTTTAAGTTTAGCCTATTACCATGTCCAGTTGAATGGGGGAGGCCAATTCCGGGAGTAACCCAAATAGTCAACCTCTCATTATTTTTCCCCCTGTTTGGCGTTGGACATTACACGTGAGTCAATATCTCTTCCTCCCACTCAACAGAAAAGGGATCGGGTATCAGGGGTCCAATATATCTTCAAGGTCAAGAGGGTGAAGGTTTGAATACTTATACAGTCTTCCAACATCCGTTTGACTGGGAAGAGAGAAGGCTATAAATAGAACCTTGGTACAAAAATAAGCTTTTTTTTGCTACTTTTTTCGGAAATTAGATGAAGGTTAAAATATAATTGTTGCGTGAACTTAATGAAAAAAACTCGGAAAAAAAAATTTATTATTATTATTATTTATTTATTTCTGTAAATTGTAAAAAAAAGACTCCACCTGAGGAGGGGGCGCGCTCCCCACTCCTCAGATTTACTAGATGTTCCTGTGTAAAACAAATACTCAATAGGACCTAACATCTTACAAAACATTGCTTGCAAATTGGATAGGTAAATATCAAACATTCAAAAATCTCGAAATAGTATAACAATATACACAATGAATTGATAATCTCTATAGATAGTCAATAATCTCTGTACATATATACATAAGGAATAAATTTGTCCTTTTCTTTTGAAATCGCTTACTAAGATAAATACCAATTACCTGAATAACAGTTGTTTTACCAAATCAAAAATTATTTTTATAAACTGTAAATAAAAAAAAATCTTCAAACAACTAACTTTTATTTGTGCTAGATATATCGATGACTAGCTATTGAGATTAGTTTTTGAAAATCACACTATTTTAAATGTATAAATTCTGAATCTAGACATATTATACTTATACACTTCTACCTAAACCATACCTTACTCATACACCTGTAAGAAGAAGATTCCATTGAAGCACAAGAGCATGCGCAGATGAATTGAATCATTTACTCACATGAGTTTTAGAGCATACTAAAAGAAGCACATAATATTTTCCTCTTTGCATGTAAACATCCTATGTTTAATGGATGCTAAACAATGGGCACTCCTATTGATGCAATGTTTATTGCCATTTCTGTCTGGAAAAAGTGGACAGCCTGCTTCCACAATTCCTTTCAAAATGTTGAAAGTCACCTCTTATCCACCATTTATTGCAGACCTACAACACTATTGCCAGAGCACCCCATGGCATGTATGGTACATCTTTGGTCAATGACAAGACATTCACTATATGTGGCCAACTAACCAATTTCCCAAGGCTAAAATGCTATTTTGTTTCTCTTATTGATCAATTCCAAATACTGTTAAGATTTCTTATCAGCCATCGTGATAGACAGAAAAGCTCGAGGAAGAATACAAATAGCAGATAGTGCAGCTGCTAAAAGGAGAGCAGGTGTAAGAAGGAGGTGCTTTCTTCAACCTTAAGTCCAGGAAACATTTAAGTTCAATTTGAAAAATATCTATGATAAAGAAAAAATTTACCAAATCAGTTTTGTTGGCGCCTCTTTTCAATTTGGCACTCCAAGCGTTGGCCTGCTAGGATTGTATTTTAGATTAATGCGGCCCTTGTGAGATTTATTTTAAGGTTTAATTTAACTGATTAAGCTTGAGAAAAGTCAGTAACAGAGATGGTGAAATCAATCACAAGACAATATTCAATGATAAGCTGATCAGTTATTAGAGAACACTGATAACTGCTGGATATCATAGTAGTTAGTGCATGGCATTTGGGGTACAAATGGCTGACAGCATACAAAAGAACAGTTTTAAAAGTTTGGTTTTTACTTCTTTCACTATGCTTTCGCATAGTGGTTCAAAATTAGAAATATTTTTCAACAATAAACAATGAGTTGTTATCTCTTGGGAATGAATGAGCCACAAAACCAAGCAGACAGGTGGTTTTGTAACCAATGTCAAGCATGTGATGGTTTAGGATAAAAAGTAGCACAGGGATGTGCTTTTGTTTTCTATGCAATAGTTGTATCAGATTTTTTTTTTCTTAATTATATTCTTCTTACATTGACAAAGGTTGAAAAATATAAATATATTTATAATAAATTTCGCTATTTACACTTGAAAACATGAGGAATCTGATTGATCAGTACAGCTAGAATTAAGACTTACCATAAAACAGGGTGGAAATCAACATAAGGAGAATAATAATCAATAAGCATAAAAAAATTCTAATTTAGCAATAAAACTTTTGACATTTTTTTCTTTTTGTATTATGTTTTGATGCTGTTTAATATAGTGTCAAGATACTGATATTGTTTTGATAGTTTTATTAAAAAAAATTATATGAGATTATATATATATATATATATATATATTTGCAATGTTTATTATGCTGGAAAACTTTTGTATCCAAGATTTAATCAAATTGTATTTTGTTTCTAAGATTAAGCTTGCTTATAAACTTATTTATTAAATAGAGGTGGGTGTTTTGATTATACAAATTGAGTGATTTTGTTTTGTTTGGAAAAATTTACGATTTCAGTGACCTTTTGGGTTGTGACTGGTCATGGAAAGTCTCTGTATACTATCAAACAAAAGAAAACTTTTCCATCTTCAAAATTTTCAAAGGTATTAAACTAATACTTAAGGCTTTACAATTAATAGAATCTTTTGAAATAACAGCCTCACACTTAACTGATTAATGACAGGTACACAATTTACAAAGGCAGATAAAGTTCCTGTAACCTTCTAAAAGAAGTAGGATGTATTTCCTACAATGGACGGATCAGCTGTAGGGAAGGAAGACGATGAATATGCTGACGTCTCTTATAGAGAATAGTAAAATTTAGGAAAAGGCATTTCAGTGATATAAAAGCGATTCATGTTTGAAAATTTCATACCTGTTTCAATGAGTTAAAAGTATTTATTGATTTTCTCATTCTTTACCATTTAGGTTGCATGGCTATTGATGAAAGTTATATCCACTCATGATGGCCTAAAAACTAAACAATGGAAAATGTGCAATATTATCCAGAATCAATTGGATCAGAACAAAGTAAGATTCTATTACCAAAAATTTCATATTTTCTCAATTCTCACCCTATTTATGGTAAATAAAGATATTTAAATTACTTAGGATTAAATTCAAGATGTACTTAAAATTATTAAATGTAACAAACATATAAAATAGAAATTTACATTGCTTTCATATTTTACAATTCATACAAAACTTTAAATTTCTTATCTCTAAGGAATCATTTTATTCCTAAAATATTTGGAGGGAGCATAGGTGCTTTGAAAGATAACTGTCTTCAACAAATGTTTTTTAACAAGGTTTATAAAAAATATTTAAATATCAAGCATGCTTTGTTATAAGGCCCTAATTACTTGCATAGATAGTTTAGCAATAAACCAAGGTAAATAATAAGAATACTAGCATAAGAGAACAACATTTCCGTTGTCTGTTCCCAGCAATAGAAGTCTATTCAGTGGAAGTAGAGCCATTGTTGTCAACACTCCTTTAAATGTATCAGAGCGCAATCGAGTACTTGTATAAGCAGCCTAAAACCAACAAGTGACAATTATAAGAATTATAATTATACTAAAATAATAATCTGAAATGAATAACTTAAAAATTACAGAGGCTTAAAACCGTAAATTGATTTCCTAGTATCTCAAATAATCAATGCAGTTTAAACATACAATTTGAAAAAACAAACAAAAAGAAACAGTATATTTTATGAACAAGCATATAACAAATTTATTATGAAAAGTAATTAAACAAATCCAACAGTAAAGGCGTTTGGAAAAAAAGTTAATTATGAATGGCAGGTTTTAGATTCTACCTAATTGGAAAGTAATAAATGCTATGCTACTGATCATTATTCAAAATTCACAGCACAACTACAAATCTTGCATAGTTTATGGATCAAACTGTATGTCTCAAGAAGACTAGAGAGTACTTTTTATAATTGGCAAGAATTATGAATTATGGTTTGGGCTTCAAAATAAAAAAAAAATAAAAAAAAGCTCTATTGATTGTATATTTAACTCCCAACAAAACTGCAAGTGCTGCATTGCCTATGGAAGGAGGGATATGTAGGACATGGACTAGTAAGTTTTACAAAATCATCGCAGGAAAAGACTGGGGTGGTGACGTGACTATCCTTAGAACAACTTTTCTGGCACTTATCAGGCCCATACTGGAATTTGGTTTCTCAATTTTTTGTTGTGCCTCAGAATCCAACTAGAAAATACTAGAACAGGTCCAGTTAAGGGTGGCCCGTATCATTACTGAAGCGCAGCTACCCTTCAGAAATAGTTCTTTTCGAAGCTGACTTACAACTTCTTCACCTTAGACAACAAGCTGCATTCTCTTCACTGTTGTCTGAATCCGTTGAAGGATTTCTCTAGAGTTCAATTTAACTACAACTTTCCTACTCCTGTCAATAAGGAGGAACACATGTCTCACCACCTCGGTTGGTTGTATTCAGATTATCTGGCGCCATCAGCAACACGAGGGCTATAATGCGCAGAAACATTCGTCATTTGACAAGCCAACATACACTTACAAACACCCATGCCTTACACGGGACTCAAACCCACAACCTCGTGGTCTAGAAGCTAGCACGCTAACCACTATACCATTCGGTCCGCCCTTGACCACCTCGGACAACTAGCATTGGAGGTCATAAATCAAATTCCCAAAAAATGGCATCAAGATATTTACTGACGGTAGCAAAGTCACACATCTTACTGGTAGTGACATCTACTTTGAAACTCCACAGGATAAAATCACTCTTTCTCAATATAACCCTGACTTGTGCTCTATTTTTAGAAGCTAACTGTTAGCAATCAAAGTGGGTTTTGAGACTATTCTGAATGAAAATAACTATGGATACCTATGGATTCTACCTGATAGCCGTAGTTCACTACAACATCTCAATAACTGGACCCAAGTTGGTGCCAAAACTAGTATATCTATATTACACAATTTAAGGTTAATTTCCCTTCAACATGATATCCACCTCCAATGGATTCCTTCCCATGTGGATCTTTATGGAAACGAATCGGCAGACAAACTTGCAAACGGGGTGGTTGCAACCACCCTACCCCTTCTATTTCAGAGCTCTCTTACTGGAATTTGACTCTCGGATTAAATCCCAAAATATGAAGATTTGGCTGGAACCCCCCCACTCACTACTGGTATAAAGGCACTAAGCCGGGTCTTCCTTTAGCCCTCACATGACAGAAATTCATCTACACAGCCTCTCGTGCCTAGCCAGCAGTCACCTTAAATGTCTTACTTTCTCTAAAGGCAAGAAAAACTACACACTTTGCCCAAAGTGCCACCAACACCAGGCCTCAGCTGAACACATCTTTTTGAGTCTCCTTTGGGAGGAAATTTATTCTTCTCCCCTTCCCATTAAAGACTTTTTTGTATGTCAATGGATTCCTTGACCTGGTCTGACTCGTCAGATTAGAAACAACAGAAAATTAACAAGAGTTTCAACCAAGAGTGTTACCTAATATAAATCCAAGCAGCATTGATGAAACAGTGAATTATAGTTAAATTCCCAGAGGCTTAAAGTATGTACAATGTTTTGATTTTTAGTATGAATGGTTCATGTTATAAAAAGATTTAAAGAATATAGAATCCAAAACAAGCAAAGAAAAGGTCGCCCGACAGCGTTATATTCTGCTACGTACTAAATCACCAAAATATTACAACCTGATTTTAAAAATTCTTAACTTGTTATATAAAACTTATATTAAACTAATAGTTCTACAACTTTTATTGCAGACATTTTTCTTTACGGCAGACCATTATAGAGTTATAGTAAAAAAACTCAACAAAAAGTAGCATTCATGCGGAAAAAAAATTTAATTTGATGCAGCATTGCTCTTTACATAATACTACAAAAAAACTTTGGCTACAAAACATGCTGCAAATTTTATACTCTACAACTTTTAAACCTAATATTTGTTTCTAAAGTGCTTTGGAAAAGAGTTATGATCTATAAATAGAAAAACGCCAGGGTTTTGGGGATACCACAGAAAATGCACAAGGGTTAAAAAGTCAAAAACTTGGATTTTTTAACCATGAGACTGGCCTTTATAACATATAAAAATTAGAGCTACATAACCTTGTGCAAGGTAATACGCCTGTATTTCCTGGACAATAACAGCACTACACAATTTTTTATCTAAATATTTTGACAGTCATATTTTAAAAGAGGAAAATGTAAATATAATAGGGGTTTTTTTTGGTCACATTTGCAGATTTTTCAGTTAGCCTACTTGAACACTCCATTTGGCAACTGGACTCCTCATTTCAAGTGACATCGAATACTTACATTTTTGTTGGTTGAAGAATGCTGACCAATTCTGTTGCCAGTAGTTCCAGATATTACCTCATTACCATAAAAACAAATACTTGTAACTGGTTCCATGGTTCCTATAAACATAAACTATTCACTTTTTCTGCACTGTTAAATGAAAGTATTAAATCAAATTTAAACATTTATACATCATTTCCTAAAAATTACTTTCCCGTTTTTACAGCCATATCATATATACTATGCATAGTAAGTGTGAAAAATAACATGTTAGCATTGTTAACTTGTTTTAGGAAACATGGTTATTACTGGAAAAAATTGAATAAAGTGCTAAATTCCACAAATGTTCATCACAAAATATAATTACTTTAGGCTTATTGTAAGATGCTCATAATTAAGTAGATATTCAATTATTGCCCCACAAATCATCTTAGTAGCAACTACAACTTTTAAAAGTGCTTTTTGTATAAAACATCTGTATTTTATTATTTAATATTATGAGTCTGAAATCATTATTTAAAATATTAAAAATGTATTTGACTGATTTTCAAATAATGTTTATAAGTTTTTTGAGACTTGACTAATAAACTTAAAGCTTTTGTGAGTAAGATTATGCTTAATATTTGCCTAATTTATTATTCATACCATAATTTTTTAAATGATGGTTAAAATGTTTTGCTTTTAAGGACAATTTAAAACTAAATTGTACTTATTTATTAAAAGTTTCTAACAGGAAAGCATTTCATAGACAAAAGTGCATTGATCTTTTAATGGATGTGCTATTTTATTATAAATAACATTTTAATTTTTTAATAAAATCTAATTGATGACACGCACAGCAGCATTCTCACCAATAAAATAAAAAATATGAATTTTCAAATTTAGTTTCACACTTAATTCTATACTAATTCTTGACACAACACAAAGATAAATCACAATTTTTATTTTTTTTTCAAAATTTCATACCTTTTAAACTACACTTAGCTTGAGTATCTTCAAATTCCCAGACAGTAAGAGAATGATCAAGAGAAGAGGTAACAAAAAGTGAATTGTTGAAAGCTTTCAACTAAAATAAAAAAAAGTATCGTCATTACTCAAAAAACTAAGTAACTTTTAATATACGACATTCACATAAATTAAAAATTGTGCTTGATACCACAATTAAACAGTTTGATCAAAAGAACACTATTTATAACACACTACTGGGAGTATACAAAAATATAACTAAACACAGCAATAAACTTTCAGTTAAGGGAAGAAAATTACTAATATTTTATACATTTTAACACTAAACCTACTGACATTCGATGTATACTTAATCCTACCATGAGTGGTCAAATGACCGGTTAAAAAAAAATAAAAAAATATCTATCTTAATACAGAAAGAGATTTTAGCCAATTGGATAGTAAACAAAATATTTTTTTTTTCTATTTAGAAAAGTTTTATTTACATTTATGCATTTTCAGAACATTTTTTACAAATTACAGTATTTTGTATTGCACATTTTCCAGATATGTATTTTTTACAAATTTTGTTAGTCTTATTAAATTTACGATATCTTATTTGACAAGCTTTTCCTCCAGATGAATCTATAGCAGTATTTGTTATTGTTTCTGATGAACATTCTTTGCTTAGCTGTCTCTCCTTCTGATATTTGGTCCCAAGCTCTTCTGCCAATTGAAATAAAAATTCTTGCCTCAATATTTCTTTTATTTTTTGCCAAACAGTTCCGTCCCCAACAGTTTCAATCTCTTCCTCATGTTCACTTTTGGAACTAACAATTAAACTCTTTCTTTTTTGTCCTCTTCACCTATTCAAAATATTCTCTTTGTCCATATTGCTTTCAAATAAGTCACAATTATTTCCCGCTGTATCATTATCAATATCGGAAACGTCTTGGTCATCTTCCAAACAATCCTCATCGAAATTATTTATTTTGTCTTAAATTGATATTCCTCGAATGTCTTGACATTTTTGGGATGAATACACAAATGATAAAGTAAAAACTTAAATAAAAATCAAACAGTGCAAAAACATTAAAAACATAAATAAAAAAATTCAAATATAAATCATACAACAAAATATTGTTGGCTCTGTAAACTTTGTTAAAACTAGCATTTATTACAAGTAATAATCTCTATTATACACTCTGGGAAATTTTTATGCTAAGCCGTACTGTCGTATTAAGAAAGTTAAACATTTGTTTCAATCTCGCTTTTGTTTACACTGTAGATCCACAAGTACATTGCGGACTCGTAAAACAATTTTAGGAAAGCGCTTTCCGAAGAAAATAGTCGTAATTAACATGAATTGGTCAAATGATCAAATGACTGCTCGTGGTAGACTAGACAGGCTATAAATTTTTTTAGGAAAGTAAACAATAAAGAAAATTGTTAATATTGAAAAATGGGTTGTATGTATACTATAGGAAAAGTCAATAAGTTACATGGCAATACAGTAACGTTGTACACAAGAAATTCTAAATGAAATTTAAAAAACAGGTCATTTAACCGTGTGGAAGGTTAAGTGCTAAAGAGAAAAAATTATCACCTCCTTTTGTCTGATGTGTGAGCTATTGCTTTCAAAATTACCTATGAAGCATTAACATTCCATTTGGAAAAAGTCACAATTTTGGTAATTGGCTTGTCTACAATTAAACTTTCACTTTTAATTGCTCGCATTAGTGTAAATTTTCTGAATTTCCGAATTTGTTGCTACTGCTAATCAGATTTCACAATCAAATTTTGTTATTTGTTATCTAAGTGCAATAGTGAACATAGTGAGTCAGATGGAATAAAATTGTCCATAGAAAACTTATTGATATTGCAAGTTTAAGTAGTACTGTTTTCTTAAGTTTGACTGATATGCATGAAAGATTTACAGATATAAGAGTACATTAATTTTTTCTAAAACCAAAAGAAATATTTTATCAATTGTCTAAAAATAATCAACTTTCAAGTATAGAATTGGAATCACAGCTAAGAAACAACAATAACTAAAAAAAAATTAATAGTTGTATATGTTACATGATATTTCTTTATTGCAACTTAATCATACATTTGTTAACTAGATAATACCTTGATTACATTTTACTGAAGACCTTTATGATTTTAGCTACAGCATTTCAATTTGAAATTAAAGTTTTGTATTACTGTGCAGTGAAGGATAATACAAGAATTTTTTTAGGAATACAATTATAAATTAAGAACTTTAAATAAATATAAATGAATCCTAAAGTTGGAAGAAAATATGTGCAAATAAAAAAGAGTTTTAAAAAGTTGCATTCCATGTGTTCATGGTGAACTTACTTGTAAAACTTCCCCTTCATGACCTAACCATGTACCAATCACAAGACCTGTTCTTACATCTAGCACAGACAACATACCAGTTGAGTGACCTACAGCTAACCAATAACCATTTGGACTGACAGCTAATGAACGAATTAGTCCAGTGGATCCAATATTCACTTTGAATTCATGCATGTATCGACAGGTCCGCGCATCCAAGAATCTAGACATTAATAAAAATAACATTTGGAAAAACCAGAAAATAAATTTCAACAACTAAAATTTTATAAGTAACAACTGTATATTAAACAAATATTTTTAAAGTAATTCAGAATTTTTAAAAGTTTTAATAAGTTACTAAGCATTTTTATCATACCTAACAGTTGAGTTTGTGGTTGCAGCCAAGAAAGTCATGCTTGGAGCTGGCATAGCTTCAAGAACAGTTATGGGGCTTCCTTTTGTAGGTTCCAACTGTTTAATACAAGAGCCTAGAAATGGATCCCAAATCTAAACAAAGAAACAAATTTAAATGTAAGGTGACATAAAGAGCCTTGTGTAAACAACATTTTGTTTTAAAAAAACACGATAGAAATTTGAAAAAAAGTTGCAAGATTTTCAAAGTCACACATAAATAAAAGCATCAAAATACCAGCCAAATGTAACTTTCATATCCCTCTCAAACCAAATAAGTTTAAATTAACTGCAGCATGAATATGGCATAAATTCATGAAAAACCCTTATAATTTCACTGTGCAGGATAAGTATTGCTCATGCATATGAAAATCATTAACATTTTACAAATCTCTTTTGATTGTGGACAATAGTAGGATTAAGGTTTTAAAAGTTGATTAAAATTATTGTCTAGTAACTCGAGATAGCCTATGAAAATAAAATTTCTTACAATATATCATTAAGGTACTAAAAAGCAAGCATTTTTTGCAGAAAAAGTCTAAATTTTATGCTATTTATGTTACTAATTTTTTCTCTGATATTCAAGTAATATTTCACAAAAAAAATATTTTTTCTTTGCAACATTCTGAAGTTGTCAGTTTTTTAGGGGAAAAACCTCTAAAGATAAAATCATGAAAGGAAAAATATGAAAAATATTATATTATTTTATAGTTTTGCGGATTATATAAATACTTACGTATTGCTTTTGTTTACTTTTACATTTTTACTACTACAAATCTGGTTAAATAAATCTGGTGCGCCTTCTATGAGTTATCATTATTATTAGCATATTTTGAACTGAATGTGTTAAAAATTGCATTAAATGTGAAGGTATATTAATTTTAAAAAGAAAATCTGTGTGCGTAAGAAGCCAAAATTGTCAACCAAAAACCTTTTCATAATATTTGCATTCAAATCTCCACTATATAAAAAAAAAACTTTTGATGAACTTTCATTGATACAAATACAGGTATGGGATAAAATAAATAGAAACACCTGTGAAAGGATGCAAAAATTTTATTACTAGGGAGTTGGGCCACCAATGGTTCTAATTACAGCTTGTATCAGACATGGTATTGACAAATAAAGGTTGTGCACAATGTTTATGGAAATTCACAACCAATCTTCCAGCAGAGCGGTCTCCAGTTCAGGTATTGTGGTTGGAAGAGGAAACCGACCATGGACTTAGTTCTCTAAAACCCCACAAAGGCTCAATGATGTTGTAATCAGGGGACTGAGGACATTGCATGAGATGTTCCACATCATCATTATGCTCATCTAACCATGTTTGAACACAGCGAGCTGTGTGTATAAGGGGCATTGTTATCTTGGAATAGAGGACGTTCTCCAAGAAACAGAGTCTGAAGCAAGATGTGTAAATGATGTGAAAAAATACTGCGATAATGCTCCCCTGTGACCATCTCCCTCTGGACTACAAATTGTCCATAGACATAGAATAAACACTAAACTGAGCACTCCCACTTCAATTATATAACAAGGGAGAAACCATCATAAAACGTACGAGATGAGTCTTTGCATATTTGGCATGTTTCTCCTCACTTTGGCATTGCTGTAGTGTAAAGGATATGTTTGATGAAGTAGGGAATTTATCTAGTATTCTGCCAAAATAATCGTTATAACTTTTCCGATCCCATGAGTGTTAAAAAGCTTGTAAAGTTGTACTCTGTTTCCTTGGTAAAATTTCACAATTTCATATGAATTGTAAATAAACTATTCTTTTCAGTTTTAATTATTGATAATTATAAAAACTTTAAAAGATTTATAATTTAGTAAGGTTTACTTATAGTACTATTATTATTTTTAGGCACTTTTACAGTTTTCACAAATAGAAAATGCAAATGTTGTAAATTTTCAAAGTATAATATCATATAAGTAATAAAAAATCATCCGTCTTTTTATTAAAAAAAATAATAGCATCTTCACAATAATACAAGAAATGGCACAGTAAAGAAAAAGTCATTAGACCCAGGTACGATATGTGCTTTTAATTAGATTCTTAGTACATCAGAATCTCACAACACAACCAAATTTTAAAATAAAACACCTCAGCAAAAAAATAAGACACTCGTCAAATAAACTAGGTGGGAGTTTTTTGTTGGGGGGTGGGGGTTAGCTATATAACTAGTGATTTAGTGTTGCTGTTTTTTTAATTATTGTGAAAGGAATTTAATTATTAATCACTATCTAAAGGATTACTTTATAAATTCTAATTCTAGCAGTCCTATAAAATAATCTTCTCAAAAAAGTGCAAAACTAAATACTCTATGGACTACTGACATAATACTGACTACTGATAAATACTGACATTTTGGTGTTAACACTTCTATTTTTCAATTTTTGCAAATCTTCTGTATACGATTTTGAAACGTGATTTAATTTTATTTAGAAGAAATAAAAAAGAATAAACTTAACAGTAATATTTTGTGATTATTTATGACTTCATGTTCCATAATATGTGTATTTAAATCAAAAAAATAAATTAGGATCATTTTTGGATGGTCTCTATTATAAGGTGGTGCATAAGATTTTTTTATGCAATTCTTTCTTGTGAAGTAAGTACCTGAAAATTCTTTCACCAGATTTGCATAACTTTTCAGTATTTGATTTAGGATATACTAGACCACCTCCATTTTTTTGCGCAAATAACTTGGAGAATTTTGGATTTTTCGTTAAAAATTGCGCACATATGATGCATTTTATAGAGTTTTTAAGCTCTTTGATTATAAAACCAGCAATATAGCTGATGACAGCACTGCTAAAAAAATTAATCCCTGGGAAATGAATGATATGTCAATCATAGACTCATCTTCAATATCAGTATTAGTGAGTGAAATTTCATCAATTTTTTTACAATATTGATTTCTGCTTGACGAAATAGTTAAAATATTTGCATCATCTAATGGCAGACATAGTTGTTAGATGAAGATAGATATTGATTAGTTAACACACGAACATAAGCAGCCCTGAGGCACCCCTTTCTAGGCAGTTGGGTTGGTATTGAAACCTTACTTCAAATTAAACTAAACAACATTTTTAATTTTTTTTTTTCTTGTGAAAATTTATAAAATATCAAAAATTCAAGCTTGAAATAGACAATTGAAAACCCAAAAATTCTGTCTTTCTATTGCTATCTAAAATTAAACAACCATCTTTTGATTCTTTTAATTCCTTTACATAACTCTCTGCTTCATTTAAAAATTTGAAGAATTCGTCAGTATTAGAAATTTTATCGTGACTTTACAAATAAGTCTGAATTTTTCAATAAAAACAAAACCAAATAAAAATGGAAAGAACATAACAAATAAATATTGCAATGCAACCAATGGGCTTTGCATATAAACATGTAATTCAAAATATGAAAGTTCAGGAATTTGAATTTATATTATTAAGTGTAAAACACTCTTATATTATAAGGAAGTAACAGAATGTGCTAATAGATATGTAAAAAATGTATAAAATAACTTGTACTTCATGTGTATGTTTTAAATAAAATTGACTTTTTTGATAATTTATAAAAAAAAATCGTATTTATAACTCAAACAAAAAAATAAATTTAAATATTACTGTTTGATAACGTGAAATATTCTGTACCGACCCATTGTTCTTGTTATATTACAACCAAATAATTAGTAAGATATATTGTGCAACACTGTAATTGTTGGAATACAGACCGTAAACAATTGAAGAAAATAAACCTCATAGGTTGTTGTTTTTTTTTAAATCGCAAAATAACCGATATGGAAATATCTAAATATTATTAAAAATGCCTTTAATCTGCTTTGAATATTCAGAATATTTATAAACAGGTAAAAATAACGGAAGAAAACATAGCGATTTACATTGATAAACATAAATGTGTTTCATTTTGATTCGTGCCAAACTATGCCAATCGGGTCAACTGCACGGTATTTGCTATTGATACTTAAAAGTCAAATTAAAACCCTTAAATATCCCCTAATTTCTTCAAAACTCAGCTATAACCTTGGTCAGTTTTTCTATTTCAATATTAACTGAAATTTTCAGAAGTGAGTTATAAAATAAAATCTGTAATAAACCAATTAAAGATAGCTTTCTGAGAATGTGAAACAAAAACATTTTTAAGAGTGAACTATATAACCTTAATTATATAGAAAATTTAAAAAATAGCACTTATGTTAGCTTATTCAACCCTCTTTCTGAAATTTCTCATTACAACTAAATGTAAAACAATATCAGACCATTTTTACTGGATTCAATGACTTTCCGTAGGACACATTTCAGCATTTACCATTGAAATGAATGGGTTTTTTCCCCTTCATTTGAGGAGTCCTCTCGTCACGTGGTTTTCATCGTCGTTACACGAAATTGTACAAATTGTAGTACCTCTTTTTCAAAATTAACTAGTCAATGTTTCATGAATATATGCTTTTCAAGCATTTAAAATTATGTTTGTATAACATCATGAAAGATTATCAGATTATTGTCAATTTAGGTTCTTTCACTACAAAGTTTTATGACATTTAATATAAGACAAAATGGGAGAGAGTAAACAGTAATATGTTACCAAATCAGTCATAATATTAATTAAAAACATTTTTACTCAATGATTTCTACCTAGCACATGCTAACAACCAAAATATACAGCAACCTGCAAACAGATTGCAGCAGGGCCTCATTTTTAACTGAAGTAGACAGGATTTTCTTGCATTGCAATGGTATTCAACAATAGTAAGGCATTTTTTTTCACTGAATATTGCTAGGTGTTTTTGGCCACATGACTTCCCTCTTATTTTTAAGCATTTTTAATCATATTTTTTAAAAGCAATTCCTGTTTGATTCTATATTTCTTTTCATACAAGTTTAGTCAAACTTTAAATTCAGACTCATTCAATGATTCTTTATATACTCCTCTTTACATTTCTGCTTTAATCTGAGAAAATTCCAAAAATATGTAAAGGACAAATTTCTGACTTTTGAAAAACCTATATTATACTAGAGTAAACAGTTCAGTAAAGATATAAAACTGAAAACTTAGTGATTTGGTTGTCTTGAATTGTTCAATTTTTTTATTTCATATTTTTTTTGTTTCAGTTATTCCTACTCTTTTAATCTATTTTCAAAGTGCTTTTCTTTCCACTAAATTCATATTTATCATAATTTGGCTATACTATCTAAAACATTCGACTTAGTAAGCGAGTATGGTTTAAAAATGTATCCACAGACAAACAAGCCTATGTTGACGATTATTTTTGTTTTATTGCCAATTATGTCTCTCTCTTAAAAGTTAATTTTTCATCAAACCATAACATCGTAATTCTCTCAAAAAAGTTTTAAAACATTCAGTGAGAGTTATAACAAAGTGATACATAGATAGTCTAACGCAAGAAGAATTCCGGGACTATCTGGTAATTGTACCCAATTGTCGTTTAATCATATTTAGTTTTTAGGTACATAAATATCCTTGCTTTCTTCCAATATTGCACCATCATTTGCGTTTAATAATAATATCCCTTCAAATCTGCATAAACAATTATACTTACATGAACAGTACTATCACAGGATCCAACCAAACGTAACGAATTCAAAAATGACACTGCAAACACTGATTTTCGATGCTGATTATAAGTCCACTGACAAGGAACTTGGGTAGATCCGTCTCCACAGCTTCTTAAAGACCAAAGTTTAACAGTTTTATCTTTACTGCTTGTAAGGAAAGAATTTTCATTGTCTAGTACTTCAATTGCTCTAATAGCTCCAGCATGACCTGGAACAAATAAAAGATGCAGAACAACAATAAATTTGATAATTTCTTTTTAAAACAATTATTACATTTTAAAGTTATATGATGGAAAGTCTAGCTCTAAAAACTTTACAAAAAAATAAATAACCACAAAAAAAAATTGTATATCCTTCATATACTGCACTCTCAGTTACCTTGTTTTTACTTATACCATATTGATAAATAATCTAATGAAACTGTAATTTTTTTCTTACTAATATTTATATACATGTCAACTTTGATTTATATATTTAATTGTTTGCTCATCCTTAAAATGATTTCATGTTGAACAAATTTAAGAATGGTACTGCAACAAATTTAAAAGATTCATGCTTCAGCTAATAATAATACATATCAAAGGAGAGTTAACCATGTGTAAAAATGAGTAGGAATTTATTCAGATATCTTTAAAAAGATTAAGTCAAACAGATTGTTATATTTTAAAGACTAATAAGATGTTCCTCAGAGTGAACTAAAAAATTTCAATTTCCAATCAATCAACAGTGTTAAAGCTGTTATTAACTGGTACTAGTGGTCGGCAATTATCAATATTTAAAAAAAATATCGATAGTAAAAATATCGATACAAGTCACTGATATATCAATATTTTCAAAAATTTTTAGTTTTTTGAAGATCGTTTTGTAGTTCCATGTTTTTTTTTCGATTTTCTTTATTCCCTTTTCAAAAGCTTCAAATCTAAAGTTTGGACTTGGCTGAGAAACAGTTAAACCCTAACCAAAAAGAAAACATAATGTAATGGAAAGATGAGATCATTTATTAGTAGTCATTAACATAGCACAGTTTCTGTTGCCAACGTGTGCCTGGAATTTGCATATAATTTTAAATATTAAAAACATCTCTATCAGCAAAATATGTGGTAACTACTTTTCAAAATTTCTTCTTTATAAATAAATGGGAAATTTATGCCTTGACATCCAAATGTATTTTATTTATTCTGATTGATAATATAATTTATTTATTAAAACAATTTTGGCAGAAATTCATGAAAAGTAGAAATTTGCCACGAAAAACTTCGTTTCTGGCAAAATTGAAAATCCATTTTATAGATATTTTTTTCTATGCAACCATATAGTATCAATATTTATTTTGATCGATATTTCCGACCTCTAACTGGTAAAGAAATAAGAGATTTTTTCATGATTTCTGGAGTTATCATTCCCAACAAGAGTTTTCAAAAATGCAAACTAATATTTTAGTTTCAAATACAAAAGCAAATAATCTATCTTTAAATACAAAATCAAATAATCCAGCCTAATCTTAGATTTTTATTTATTATAAATCACCTACATACTAACGACTTTCCACGAAGGCTGAGTAGCAAAATTATTTCCAGTGTTTTGCAATATGACTTTGAGAAGTGTTTTGTAGATAAAATCTTTTGAAACATTGCTTAAATTTCAAACCCAATAGTGAGACAACAATTTTAAAAATTACTTAGTTGAAATTATTATTAAATACAATATATTAAAATAAATACAATAACGCATTTAAAAGTATTGATCTTAATTTATTTCAAACCAAGACATAATTTTAGAATCTGAAATTTTAATGATAACTTTAGGAATTAAATATTGTGTCTTTGATGAAGGTGAACTGTTAAAGTGCTTTGAGTTGTGGGGTCCATGCATGGAAATGAAGGCAGCTTTCGGTGCTTGGTGTAATGTTTTATGCCCAAGATATGCTATATTCACTTAATAAATATTGGATTATCGATTTTACCAATCGCTACAACATCTCCATCACAAACATTAAGTCTGAACAATTTTATCAATTGTCCAATCCCAAATACCCATTATTACTAACCTGATTGCAAAATAAATTCAGTACACTTTTTTCACCAATTACACTGTTTCACTGATTCTCTTGAATATTTATGCTGATAGTGCACTAATTTTAATTTTTTTTTTAAATCATGTGATTATTGCATTTTATTTATTTTCTGCAAGACATTTTCTCAATGCTTATAGATCAACCACAAAAAAACAAATACCAATAACACTTAATTCATTTCAAGTTCACTGCAATGAGTTTTTACAAACTGAATATTCACTTCAAAATGGCTCATTCACTGTTTCACTCTGTCACTAAGTTATGCCACTAATGCAACTAAGCAGTTGTAGTATATTTTTATTTTATATTGTAACCATTTTAATATTCAATATATGTTTAATAAAAGTGGATGTTGATAGCTCCTACACAAGTCATTATCCCATACATTTGTCCAATCATTTATCATCTGACAAAAATCATGCTGCTGGTGTTTAATTTATTCCTCAGGCTTGAAAAACCTCATAATCTTCAAATCACCTGCAAAGATATTGACTTTTCCCATTAGATCCACAGCAATGTCATTGATAAAATAAGAAACAAAATCAACACTAGAGCTGAAAATTTTGTGGTACCCCACTCATTACTTCTATCCATCAACAATATTTACTCTCGATTTGATAAGAACCTATCATCATTTTTTCTAGTTTATCAGTTCCAAATCATTACGGAAACTGTCACAGGAATCACAATGGTCATCAACTTAAATAACAATGTGTCATATATATCTTTCCAAAAACATTTGGAAAATAAATATAAACTACACCCACACTACTCTTATGCATAGTCTACCAACTTAGTTACGCCAATACACAAATTTAAACGATTAGTTGTGCCAGATATCTTTTTTGAATCCATAATATACATTTGAAAACAAAATCCCAATCTCTCTAAAAAGTTGAGGATAATACTTTTGATTAAGTTTTCATATATTTTAAATAGTATACTTGTTATTAATTTAAGTGGACATATTAACACATTCGCTGCCACCAAAATTTATATATCCATCCTCAGAAGCCGAATTTAGAAAAAAGTGTTTTAATGATTAAAAACGTTCCTTATATTTTAATAGTAAAACCAGAAAAAAGGAAAAACCTTTTATTTCCTAAAAATATAAAAATAATGCTTCACTAACTTGCCTAAAAAACCTCATCGCTCAACCTCCAAATCCGAACTAAAAATAAAGCAGTTTACTCATCATACTTGATCGTCGTCCCAGAGAGTCGCCGGCATGGGAGGTAGCGCCATGCTGACGTGCCAGCGGCAGCGAATGTGTTAAGCAGCAAAGTGTAGATTTTATGCGCAAAAGAAAGCATAACAATAGCCAATTAAAAGTAGTCACCTGAAAAAGTTTGAAGCTTTATTTGTTTAAAATCAAAATGATAATCCTTTTCACTTCTTCCAGTCTCATGGCCCCAATAAGCAAGCCAGTTACCTTTTAAGTGTCTTTGACAGTTATCCATTTTCCTAAACGTAAAATTTCAGAATCAAAATTTTCTCAATTCTAAGCATTCTAATTAAAAAGTATTAATTTTTAAATAATTTTTAGAGATGAATCTTAACTGTTCTGTAAGCTTTAAATTTGAAGTTATATGATTCTTAAATATCAATCATAAAGTATCTTTGCATGGAATAAATACTTTTCAGTGCATTTAAGAAATAAACATAAAAAGAATAAAAACAGAGTTTAAATTTTAAGTGTATAATTTATATTACTCTCTTATTTTTACACCTTAAAAATTATAATGGAAAACAACTTGAAATTAGAAATTAGTATTAAAATAAACTACAAGATGAAATTATAGATTTGTATTAATAGTTTATATAATAAATTTAACATTTATCTATACTACCTGGAAATTTACTTTTACTCCTCCTTTTATCCCAGAACAATATATTTTTAAAAATGTTTATATGTTTACTGTTTAGAATCAAAAAATCGAATGCAATAAATGAACTCACTAACCTTTTAATCAAACCTATTTCATACTTAGAGACATTGGTAGAAGCGAAAGAATTGCTTGTGTTTTTAGATGGCATCAGTTCACCAGCTGCTACATGGTTTTCATCACCCAAGTGAACATCAAGTCTGTTACCAACAACATTCACATTTTTTCCGAACACTCCACTAACAAACGATTCATCTTGACCTGAAATGAAATCAATCAAATTGTACAAATTAAAATTAAGATAAATTAGGATTTGTTATAGATTTCAATATATCTTGTCATTAAATTCGCTAAACAATAACTTAAGCACCTACATAATTATAATATTATCTTTTGTAGGTTAACTTTTTGAAAAAAAAAAGTTTATTAAATTATGTTTTCATAAATTTTTTTTAATAAGCAGCAGTTTTATCATGAATTCTAATTATATTGATAATAGCCTTCACCAATAAAAAAAACTATTTTAAAAATGATTAAATGCAAATACTTCACATACGGAGCGTTTCAAACTCTTAACACTTGGTAAATAAAAACTTGCTGATGACCGATTTTTAAACAAAAACTGTCAAACAACAGCCTAAAATTTTAAAATTAGCAAAACCTATTGTCGATATGTGAAGGATTGCATATTAAACAAATTTTAAATTATCTCAAATTAAAGAGAGTTTGGCCAACCACAAAACAAATTATCAAAAACTGACTTATAGTCTCTTACGCTCATAATTTTTATTTAAAAAATTTTTGTCCGTAAAGTTTGATATTAAGAAGGTTGTATAGTAATTTACAAATGTTTATTTTGATGCTTCAGAAAAAAAATTACAAGCTCTATCCGAAATGTCCACTTAGTTGTCCCATGTCTACAAAATCTACCATGTCCATAATAAAACATTTGAACGGGTAATTTTTTTAAATATGCCTTTAGTAATCTTCAACAGACAAATGAAATTCATTTTACTCATATTTTCTCCAATTTTTTTTTCTATGAAAAATACATAGTTAATACACAGTTAATACAGAAAGGGCATTACCATCCACTCTATCTTTTCACAAATTTGGTCTTTCATGGTTGATGTTATACTAAGTAAAATTTAATGCATATTTTGAATTAATATTTTTTATTAATTCCAAAAATAAAGACTTTCTTTTAAAATGAAATTAATGCAAGATTCAATGTGTCACTAGCATTTTGCATCATTACCATCCAATAGTTTTTACATCCTTTCTTGACCACTAATGACACTCAGAGGTGGTGGCAGTGGGAGATTTGGGGGGGGGCTATAGCTCCCCCGTCGGACAAGGTTAGACCCCCATGGGGGAAAATTAAGTTATCATTGGGGAATGAATTTTGATTTCATTTTTAAAAGTCTATAATTTTTGTGAAATAGTACCATTTTTTTTATAATTTTCAATAAATATAATTTGTTTTGCATAAAATCCTGTCAATCCTGTGTGTTTTGTATACCCTGACACCTAAATACCGCCAACCCACGACAGTATCCCAATTCCCACATCATTTTTTCAGCAACTAATAGTATTCGTAAGGGAACAGATACGATCCCTCCTTCTCCCATATAATAACTCGGTACAGAACACAACAGACTCCTGGGGAGGTTGCATAAAAGCAATAGTATTTTCCAGGAATTAGGAGGCCCTCATGCAATTTATTTGCCAACTAACCCAGAGTAGACAATTTTATTGGGGGTATACATTTTTTGACATTCTGTAGGAAACAGGTCGAGTACTCTTCCAATTACTGGTTACAAGGGTGTAAGCAGTTACTGGGTGGTCTCCACAATGTATTAACAAAAAATAAAAACAACACTGGACCTGTTTGCCATCCTCTATTGCAGTCAACCAAATAGTTAGTTTTAGAGCGATATTCTATGTCTATGGAGATGGGAAAAAAGTGAAACCCGTTTGCAGCACTTGATGTTGTTAATACTTAATACAAGTCTTCTGGGGTTAAAAATGCTTGTTAAAAATTGTTGTCTTCTGCTTGTTAAAAATTGTTGTCTTCTGCTTGTTAAAAATTGTAATTGTAAGCCTGACGAGTAAAACTTCACAAACAACGGAAACCCAAGGTAGGAGTTTTTGTTTCATTACCCATTATATTGTTGAACTATATTTGTCTAGAAATGTTTTATTAATATTGAGGGTCCAACTATATACACTTAAAATTGTAGAAATGATAACGAAAATATTTTTTTAAATTATGTATCTCATAAAACTACAAGTCTCCGGATAAAATGAAACAAATAGTCGAATGGATAAGTCACCAGATAAATAAGCAAATAGCTGGATTTAATAAGGAGTTAAAGGCAAGGACAGTACAAACACATTCGGTTTAGAATAAAATAAGACATCATATATTGTGTAACAAAATTTTAATGAAAATTTTTTAGCTTTATGGTTTCTTGATAATCTGCATTAACATTCCAGAAAAAAAATGTATGTTAAATATGACTGAATCAATTTTAATTTAAGAAAATACCTTTTTCCTCTGCAATTACGATTCATTAGATTAAATTTGCCTCATGGTAGAGTACATTTAAAAGTTTAATTCAAGGTCAAATTTAATAATTAAATGTTATATCAGGGAGTTGAGGATTAATGAAATACTTTATGTTTAGGCAGTATGTTATGTTTTGACTGTGAAATGTTAATTGTATGCCCATTTTTTCAGTATGTTTCAAAATTGCAAGCTTGTATAGGCTAATTAGGTCTGTGTTCCTGATGAGAATTGCAAACGATTGATGACCCCCACTGGATTTTCAAAAATACAAACTCAAAATCTATATTTTTCTCAAAGGTAATATGTTAAATCTTGAGAACTTTTTGCTAGTTTCATAAACATTTCGAGAGAAATTTACTAAAATTGCAGTTATACTGACAGAATACTTCATATGCTAATAGATATTGGAATACAATGCTTTCAAAACAAGTCTAAGCCAACGGGAATTTCAGCATTCTAATCCAAAATAGAAATGGGTATTTATTTCCATATGAAGTCAGACAGTCAAAATATAATGCCAAAGGAAATAGGAATTTTTTTGAAATGGTTGAATCAAGAAACACATACGGCAGTGTTACATATGAAACTCTTGAGCTCATTATATTTTAATTTTGCAGAAAAGTAATAAATTGGTTTCCTTTTCTTATGAAATAATGCTTTCTTTTCTGATCAGCTTCCTCTAAATGTCCCTTCATATTGAATCTAACCCAACAAAAACTGTTTTGATGATTTACAAAAAAATACAAATGCTGAATTTGTATGTATGTATGTATGTGTATGTTCAAATGTTTTTTTAATACAAACCTAGGGAGTGATTTCGATTGTGAGCCATATGAGACATATCTCCAGAGTTTGGTTCATCAGACAGTTGTGATCCAGTCTTTGAAAGAGATGAATTTCTATCATGCAGTAAACACAGGTTACGGATTAACTCATCATTTTTTAATGTCCTCTCCATATGAATTCTGTACAAAAATACATAAGTATTAAATCTATTTATATCATAAGTTAAAATGTTGTTTTTTTTTAAATTTAATTCATTAATTCAATTTAAATAGACGATTCAAAACATTTTCAAGTTAAATGTTGTTTACAATTTACCTGACAATTATTATTCCTAAAAATATAAATTTTAAAAGATTTTATTGTGGATAAACGCTAACTACAGCATGCTCTGATTTTCAAAAAGTTTTTATGAAAAAACTAAGCAGCCATTGCATTAAAAAAAAGCAAAACCAAATTTATACATTTTGGTTTAACACCTATTCATATTTTTCCAAACATTTGCCAACTTGGCCCCTTATAACCCACCCCCTCCCCCTAAATCTTCCACGTGCTATTTCTACTTTTTAAAGAAGAATACTTGTGTTATAAGGATGTATGAGAAAATGGTATGTACCTCTAAAAAGAACACCAAATATACATATTATTGCAATCATAACAAAGAATTTAAAAAAATTGAAGATGATTTCTTTTCCTTGAACGTACATTTACTGTTAAATGAATATCAATAAGAAATTGAAAAAAAATTTAATGAAATATTAACTTTTCTATAATAAAAAAACTAAACAGACATTAAAAAAACTAAACAGACATTAAAAATATATAAATCTTACCCTCCAGCTAACTTGCAAAACGGAATGTAAGCCAAAAATGCCATTTCAGGAGTAAAAGTTTGCCTCATTTCAACAAGGGCTTGTTCTTTCATAGGAACTTTGTCTAAAAGAGTTAATAATTATGGGCATTTACTAATCACAAAATATTTTTACCAATACATTTTATTTGACTGTAGCTAAAATTTCTACTAGTAACTTTTGTTGACAGATATTATCAACTGAGTAAAAATGACCGATTTTTAACAAAAAAATTGCTAAAAAAGTAATACAGTCAAACCTGTTTTTCTTTCAAACCTATCTATCTTCAAGTTTATTAACTGTCCTGCATTTATAGTTTAAATTCAATGTATTGCCTTTGTTTATCTCAAAAGACATTTTCCAAAGTTTTTATAACTCAAGTGTCAATTTCATATTCGACGTCCAGTAATCACTCATAGAAAGCAGAAATTGCAGAGCACTCATCTCATAGCGACATTCGTATTGTTCCCTGTGTATTAAAACAGGGTTTTAGCAGATTCAGAAAGTAAGTTTTCTAGGAAATCAAGTAAGTGACTGCCATTTTTCTTGTTAACTGAAAGTGGGAGATGAGTATTCAAACAATGGCCGAGTAGGGCGGATGATGAAAAAGAATCGGGCTGTGTCATAGCATGTTTCATCAAAGTGAAGCTGCTAAATCAATAAACATAAAAAAAAACATGCAAAACAGTGAATAATCACATTGTGAGTGTTCTGTACCCAATTACTATGCATGTGAGCAATTACTCGTTACTTATCTTGTTTCAATCTCTTTTAATATCCATATTAATTTAATTCATCCTTTCAAAGCGTATATTATATTTTTAATCCCTTCACAGATCTTCACTTTCTTTCTCACGTTCGACAACCCATTCATGTAGGATTTGTTATATTAAAGTTTTTCTGAAAGAGAGTCCCATAATTAATATTCTGTATTTTTCATCTTAGCATCAGACTGTTTTCGTTCATATACTTATTTTCTGTCCTACGATTAGTTTCCACTGTGTTTCATGAGACAGTTAATTCATTCGATTTTCCATGCTCTAAACATAGAAGACATGTTTTTTAATCCATCTCTCACTACCTCTCTTTGAATTTTCAACTTAACTCAATTAATATGCTGACAGCATTTTAAAAGACTGTTTCCTGACTCACCCCACTGCCTAAATTTCCAAAATTATGTGAACATTATATGTATAATAAGTAATTAAAATCGATAGTGATTGATTGATTTGATGATATATCATATGCATGTAGTATTTCAATTTTGTATTTGATGATTGCCGATTTGATAATGCAATCCCAAATTTAAATGATTAAATTTTTTAAAAAATACTTTAATACAGCATTAACAAAGATAAACACTATTTACCAAAAGAGTCACAGAAACCAACTCACTTGATGTTGCAGAACCTGCAATATCTTCGAGTTCCTTGTACTCTCCTTTGTCATTATATACTTTATCAAAGCATGAAAAAAACTTTTGAAGTATTCCAGAGAGATGTTTTCTTGTCATTTCAAATCCAATCCTTAAACCAATGGTATAAATTACATCTAAAATTCGCAAAGTCACCATTGCACGAGATTTTCCTCCTCCAGGATAAATCAGCCTTAAAGAAGATATTAGACGTAACACCAACTGCACAATATCTTTAATGAAAACATCCTAAAAAGCACATAACATAATCGATAAAAACAACATAATATAAGGGAATTATATTGAGAGGGTGGAGATTTTCAATAATTTTAGTAATAGAGCACAAAGTTTATTTTAAAATAATAATTTAGATTACCTTGTAGAGCTTTAAAACATACCAATATACTAAACAATTATGTGAAAAATATCAAGCTAATAATCATTCATATTTGTTTTTAAATATTTTAATACACTTCTCCAAAAATTAATAAGAGCATATCTTGTGAACTATAAAAATTTAAAACAAATCTAGATAAATATCAATGTGAAACATTGCATCGAGTTTCATGGTCAGAAACACGAAAAAACTCAAAGCACTCATGGTTAAACAAATTGTAATCACCTGTAAATGATCCATTAGAGTTGTGTCGGATATGTATGGAATAATATGTTGAAGCAATGCCATTGCACCATGTAAGCCAGACTCAAGAGTTACTGGCACTTTTTTCTTACATAAATGTAGCTATAAAAACAAAAAATACAATATTTTGTACAAGTTAAATTGAAAAGCATATGCTAATTCTTACTCTCTCATTTAGAAAACATCTATGTAGAATAATTCTGACTGTATTGTTTCACGATAAATGAAAAATTATTCAAATATTACTAATAAATGGAAATTAAATAACTGAAATTAAGGATTCCAAATATAGAAAGGCTAAATCAGTTCTGATTAAACTAATGCAAAAACTGAATGAAATAATTGCATAACTAATTTCAAATGTTACAACAGATATATTTAAAACTCTATTCAAGTCATTTTACTATGCACCTCTAATAATTCAATTTAAAAAATTTAATTATTATGACATCTATTGTTCGAAGTTGTCACTATTTTTGAAAATTGTGTATTGTAATTTTTTTCTCAATATACTCAACATATAAAGTATTTCACCCCTCTATTTGTCACATAATCTCAAAATAAAGTAGTTTTTTATTAAATAACCTGTACATAATCATTTAAAAATATATCTTACCAAATCAGCTATGTGTTTAATATATTGGATCATTATAAATTGCTCTCCATACAATGAAGCAATGCGAGATAAGCAATCTAGGACTTTGAAAGCATTCAAATCACCTTTCAACCATCGGCAGCTAACACTAAGCATGTTAATTTCTGAAAGAAATAGGTTCAATAAATATACATTTTAAAAAATTACACAAGGTAAATTAATTAACATTTAATAATTGTGATGTATTGAATTCTTTACAAAGCATGCAAACATAAAATAATATGAAAATCAAATTCATACCTTTGCTTCCAGGAGGAAGAAAAATAATGTCTCTTTTTATAGAACTGTCATAGCATAAGGTAAGCATACGCAATAAATTGCGAGTGAGATATCTGGCTGATAGGACTGGGCCCAGTCGATGAGCTAACCATATCATGCTTTCTGCAGATACATCTGACACATTGAAATTCTGTTGAGATATATTTTCAGTGGGACTACTATCTAAAATGCTATCATGGAGTTTCACTCTTTTTTCCATCACTCTTTTTTCAGGACTTGAAGAATCAGAGGACTTTTCACCAGAATTCATCCACTCAGAAAATGATGATAAATTAGGAGCAGACTGTGAATAAATTGAATCGTGTTGAACATTCCACAAGTCTGATCTACTGTCACTATCAGTTTCAGAAGCTCGATTACAGGGCACATATAAAGGATAACTATGCAACTCCTTTTCTTTTTCAGAAGGAAATTTATCACTAAAGTCAATTCTTTGAGGAGTAGATACAGTACAATCAGCATCTTTGAACTAAAATATAAATATTGACACAGACTGTAAATATAAAATTTATATTCTCTATCTCAATTAAACCAAATCTATTTTAAATTACCTTTCTATAAATTCTATAATATATATATTTGATTTACATCAAATTGCTTATGAATGAAAATTCTTACAAAATATTTTGATGAAAGAACATAATGCTACATACTCATAAATGAAAATAAAAGCAATAAGTATACAATACAGACAATATACAATATTTTACAATTAATTTCATAGATTAATAAAACTTAGCCTTTCATAATATGCAATTATAACACCTTCCATGCTTACAATATCAATTTTATATGTTTTTAATTGTTAAGTATGTAAGTATTACAAAAAAAAAGTAAAGCAAAAAATTATAAAATATTATGAAAGAAATTAAAGCAAAAAATAAACATAAATTTTTATCACTTCTTTTTCTTACTCAAACTATATGGCTTAAAGAGTTAACAAACTCCAGAATTGAATTTTTTTCCCTGTTAGTTAAAATAAGAAAGAGGAGACTTGCAGAAAGAAAATAAGAAGATTACATCCCTTCTTCCCTTTTTGACATTTAAAAGAAGTCATTTTAAATTTTTAGATTCAAATATAGTGAAATAGAAACCTTTGCATATGCATAATCAGAGCAATAATGATACAAAACAATGATTTAAAAACTCACTAAAATGCATTTTCTACATAAATATTTTATTTGGGAGGTAGTTTTATTAGATGAACAGCTTTTTACATTATTAAAACAAAAAAAATTATTAAATATTATTGGCGTGAAATAAGTAGACTTCTTGATAATGCCACTTTTCCCCCAAGCTAACTTTTGTAAATAAATTTTCTGTTGCGTATGATTGGTATAAAATTAAGTTTACTAAGCTAGTAAAGATTTAAATTTCCAGAGATGTATTCTTTTTTTTTATAATACCCATTCTATTATGTTTAATAAATTTTCCTAAAAACATTTGAATTTATGTACTTTTTTATAAATATGATAAGTTAAAGACAGTTTCTTGACTTTTATTTTTGATATTATATTTATTGAAAACAAACGCAATTCTAGATCAAAATTTGTGAATACTCATAAAAGAGCCACATATCAAAACAATTTTGTTATTTGACCATTGCCTCAAAATTATAAAATGTTTGACAAAAAAATTAATCAAAATTATAAAGATGACTAGCTGTGTGCCATCTAAAAAAAGAGAAAACCTTGTTACATAAATTTTAATATCTTGAATATTTAAAAAGACTTGTTTTCAGATACTGACTCTTCTACCTAGAATAGATTTAATACATAACGTCATTACAAAATAAATTTAATTGCTAAGGTTTGGTTAATGGCCAATCAATATGTTGTGATAAATTCAACTTCATAGGAATCCAAGTAATTAGGGTTTCTATTTCGTTGGGTTTTTGGCTGATTGTAATTTGTTGAGATTTTGGCTGATTGTGATATATTGGGATTTTGGCTTGTGGCAATTTTGACTTAGTCAGGATTTCCATCCTGTTAAGAATTTTTTTTGTTCGATACTAAAAACATGCATCCTTACAAAAGGCTCTACAAAACTTTATGTTGTAGCATGGTTGGACTGAATTTAATAATACTAACTTGTACCATAAGTATCACCTACTGAAATTAGATTTCTATATAAAAAAAATTTAAGTATTAATTTTTAAATAGTTTTCAAAGGAGGCTAAAAAATAAAGTGTGTGAATATATCCCATCAATTGTCTGCAGGAAAGGGTCAATATGTAAATAATATTATGCAAAGGTCATATATGCAAATTAAGATCAAGGGAGAAAAAAGTAATAATAACACAGCACTAATATAATGTAAATACTAAATATAAAATATATAATACTAGTTGGAAGTAAATATTATTTCTATTTTATATGTATTTAAAGATGAAAACATAATTGAGAAACTGTGTTATTATTTTTTTATGTAAAAGAAATTAATAACAAATTACCTCATTGTCTCTTAAATCAACATCAAAAATTTCATTGTCTTCCTCATTTGCAGCTTCAGAATGCAACTGAAGGTTTTCATCAGAACAATTCAATGTTATGTCATTAGAACTTTCAAATATATTATCATTTAAATAGCCATTCGCTTCCGCCAATTGATCAATTTCATTTTTCATTGTAGTAAAAACTTTTTGTGTGCTGCTTTCACTAAAAATAAAGAAGTAACTTATCTTAAGAATGATTTAAAATGCATTATTCCAGTATCCAATCAATAAGATGAACTGCAGACCATTTCGAAAATATTTGTTTACACAGTAGCCACGATAAAAATTGTAAAAAAATTCATTTTATACACATAACCATTTGAAATCCAGTAAAAGTTAAAAATTAAAATCAAACAACATATTAAAATGATAATCAAATCAATAAAGTCAAAAATAATCAAAACGGATTTTTACTAAAATTCTTGGTTGGTTTGTAAACTTGGCAACCTATTTTTGTGCACATTAACAGTTAAGCAGGCCTGAACGTACAGCTTAACGTAAATTCTGAACCACAACAAACAACCATATAATGAGCCAAAGGAAGGCCCATCACAAGGAGGAGGCAATCGTGGAAAACAATAATGAGTCAGTTCTTGTTCAGGCAGCTATATACACAGTTTATTGAGGAGTACACAGTGCCATAAGTCTGATTTATATGGAAGGCAGAGATAGAGTGTGAGAGAAAAAGGAATTACTAGAGCACAAAGAAAAATTGATGTCATAAGTCTGGGGATCTTTAGAGTTAAAAAGTATAAAGTTCATCCTTATGTTACTGAAGCACACGTCTGGGAACTAACACAAATCAGCATATTTTAATGAAGGCAAGAGAATTAATGAGGTCTCGAAAATGTAGGAATGATTTAAAAAAATAACTGAAGTACAAAAATAGATTAAGAATTAAGTGAACATTGACAGAAACTATTGGATAGTGCATTACAAAATCATTGCATCTATGCCTAACCCAGGATTTGAAATTGCCATCTTTTGCAAGCAAGGCCAGAATGCTGACTAAATAGCAATCAGAAGGACTTTTACTAAAATGGAACTCTCTGAATTTTATAAATTCCACTCATTCAAGTTAAAACAATTTCCTAAAAAAGTTTAACAATTCAAATAATGATACTTTATGTAATTACAAATGAACATTTATACACAGCAGAAAAATGCCATATAAGTCTTATTTTTGGCCCATATAGGGACAGTAAAAAAAATGGTTTTGCTTTTCAAAACTAAAAATACAACTTAAAACACTTTTATAAATACAGATTAGAGTTTTACCTCAATGGAACTAGTTATTACATAAATATATTAGAATAGTTGAAAAGCAGTTTGCCAAGTTGAATGAGTATTGTTTTATTCTTTATTGAAATCATTTTTTTTTAATTTTAAACAAAATTTATAATTTCATAGTTAACTGTTTAGGACTATGTTACAAAATTGGAGCATTTCATGAAAATGGAAATAATTGAATAAATAGGATAATTTAGCTTAAAATGAGTAGTAATTTAAATTTTCTAAATAAAAACTTTTATCTGCATTATTTTTTGTTTGTTTCAATTAGTTTTTGCCAACATTCTCCAATGACAGTTTTTTTTAACAATAATATTGAAAAACCAACTTGTAATTATTCTTGCCAGTTAATTCAAATGTTAAGTGTGTACATAAAACTACCAAAAAATAGTAAAATACCTTAAAAAGTTTCTGCTCATAGATAAAATTTAATTTAATTCATGACATATGGAATATTTCAAAATCAATATTTTTTTACTGTATTTAGTTTAATGTAAGATGGGATAAAATTATATAAATTAGATACTTAGTAAAATTTGTAATATTCTACTGGCTAATATGGAGTGGGGTATTTTATTAGACAAATGTAAGGGGAAAGAATTAGGTAATGTTCTTTGAGTATTTAGGAACACATATTTACTCGAGAAGCTTTTTAAATCTTAAAAAAGAACAATTTAGAAAAGTTTATATATAAACCCTGAGTAAAGACTGTTAAACTTGGAATGATTATCAATAAAAAAAATCTTTAAAAAAAACCAACCAGATAACATAGCGCTACTATGGGACAAAAAGAATATGCCCAATACCCTAATATTGAGAAAATAGCAAATTCATTAGATATTGTTTTGACTAAACCCTTTGTCATGATAAATACAGAGAATGAAACTTAATCAAAATTTATTAAAAGACATCAAATTCCAATAAAATAGTGACAAAACTTATAACAAAATATGGAATGTGGAATTACATTTTCTAAAAAAAAAATGAAGACATTGATTCAAAATCAAATAGTCAAGTTTTTAACAGACCATAATTTAATATGTGTAGTCATTGTACTTTTCATTTTAATAAATAATTTGAAGTGTAAAATAGTAAGTAATCTAATTAAACTACACACAAAAATCGTTAATGAAGATAGGAAATGATATTTTAAATTTCTAATGTTGTAACCCATTTTACTCCACAGTGGAGAAAATGAATACAGAAATACAATGACAAGTATTAAAGTTTGTGTTGCTTACTGATTAAATTTGCTATTATGGACAACTTTCTTCTAATGGATGGACAATTCATTAAAAACTACTAGCACAGTATTTTAAATATAACAAATGAAAAGGGTTGCGACATACAAACCTAAGATTTGCAGGCGAAGAAAAAAAAATTTAATAATCAATTTAAAAATTAGTGTTAGTAGCTTTGCAATAACATTCCAGTCATATTTTAACATTATTTTGACACGTTACTTTTTCACTTCTTACCCCTACAAATAGCAAAATAAAAAGTTAAATCAAATGAAAATTTGGCTTGCTGAAAAATGTAAAGTATAATGGGCGATTCTCTGTACACTGAAGCCACTACACCTAAAAAAAACTCGAAGGAAGGTAAAAGTAATGAATTGCTACTAAAGTTGGATGCCCAAAATATCATAAAATTTAATAAAAAGATTTTATGATATAATTTAATTTAACTGTTTGACATGGAAAGTTCACTAATTTCAATTACTCTGAATTATGTAAAACAGAGTATAACAAATATGCATTTTTTAAAGGAACCTATTCAATAAAAACAATAAAAATTGTACTTAATCTAGTAATTATGATTAGTAGAAATCAAAAAGTCTAATAATATTACATTCTAGGTAGAAAAAGTTTTTAAACTAATTTGAAAGTCCTTATGCATATCCTGTGCGTAGGTGTGAAACATGCATTTTTTTTAAATAAAAATATATTTTAAATTTTCACAAAACTTCATTTTCTCTTTTAAAATTCAATCACAAAGTGCTGTGCAAGTTCTTAAAACAATACAAAAATAATTTAAATTGTTATTTTAGAAAATACATATGCCCTGTGCATTGGTTTTTTAACAATTGAGTCAAAGTAAGATTTTTTACATACACAATTAATTTGATAACAATTATTGTAAAATTCGATATTTACGTCAATTATTGAAAGTTCTCCTTTTAAGTTAAAAAGCTTTCTAAAGTAATATCTCTTAATAAAAGGGAAACTAAATAAATATTAAACTTGGATTAAACACTTATATATATGCAAGTCCCAATCATCACTTCAAATTTCCAAATGCGAGGTATAAGCGAGAGGTTTTTCTTCTGGGGCGATTTCCAAGTTTTCCTATCTGCTTATACCAGCAAAGAAATGTCAAAATCTTCAACCAATCTAGAAACTATTAAGACAAGTTGTTTGTTTACAAATTGCACAATTCATTAAGTTTGTAGTCTTGTATTTTTTGTTGTTGAGAGCATTCTGAAGAAAGTTTTTTTTTTTTTAAGAATAGGCCTTCATTAAATGTTTCGCTCTAATGCCACTAATTGTAGCTGCCTGTTGCATATCATTTCTTCCACACCTGGAATAGTGTTAAGAAAGGGATTTGTAACCCATTCGTAAACCAAGTCTGCCAAAAGGATCCTCAAGGAAGAGTTAGGTTACTCAGCATTTATAGTATTCAATTTATCGGAAACTATTTTACTGGTGATACTTACTGGCAACAACATCTGTTGGGCAGTTGCTACATCACTCACCCTCCAGAATTTTATAGGAGATGGAATTCGATATATAAATGATAACACTAGTTGGTAGTTGTGATGCTTTATCAAGAAAGCTTTAAGTTCAGCGATTTTTTTCTTTTTTCTTTTTGCTTGTCTATCCTATTTTTGCCTGTTTGGCGATATATTTTGAAGCAATTCGCAAGTCAACTGTTAATTGTGTACCATCTATTAGTTTCTGTTGCGTGTTCATCGAGTCACCAATGTAGCCCTTTCGTAAACCAAGTCTGCCAAAAGGATCCTCAAGAAAAAGTTAGATTACGTGGCTTTTATGGTATTCAATTTATCGGAAACTATCTTACTGGTGAGTTTACTGGTGATATTTACTGGCAACGCCATCTGTTGGGCAGTTGCTACCATCAATATAAATAAACAACTGGATAGACTGCTCTGATAGAAACGCAAGGCGAAAAACGCACCGGCATGAATGTTTGCTTTCCTGCCAATGGTGGGACAATTTCCTGAAACATGGTTAATTACTGTGTTGCATATAATTGCAACAACAGAGCAAATCAGGTTGGTTGGTTGGTTAGAGTTTAACGGCGAGCACAAATCAGGAAAATATAAACAAGAAACAAAAATAGTTATTCAAATATGTTAAAGTAATTTTTGTATTATTTATTTTTGAAAAATATCTAAAATGACCCTTTTAACATTGATCGCTTGGGGTTAGTGGTTGATCTCTTATGTGGCAATTCATATCATAAATAATCTATTTAAAATTCAGAACAAATAGTATTATGATCTAAAATCAAACACTTGATTTATATTTATTTAATCCTTGTTTTTATGCGTTTTCAAGGGCATATGGGAAAGGAATGGAAAATGAAATAACTAGATAATTTGTTTTATTTAATCTATGTTTTTATACGTTTTCATGAACATTTAATAATTGTATTTAAAAAAAAAAGGATGAAATGGAAAGAGAAACAATAACTCAAAATACTATTGTTCTGTTGTAAATTTATTTATTAATGAAACTGCGGACTGCAAACAGCAAAGTTTATCAGTTTCTTTATTACTTACGTATTCATTTTAAAAACTAATGCCTGAAATTATTTAGGTTCGGTAAAGTTTTCCACATTTTTCTCACTTCATAATTAATGAATCAAATATATGTCTTTGACTTGCAATAGACAAGTTTCAAAACCTGTATATTTAAATTCATATGTTATATAAAAATATTGAGCATGAAAAATTAATATAATAGTTTGCCTTTGAAACTTAAATTGTTCTTTGTATTAGATTAGTTATACAGTCAAACCCCATTAACGTGAAATCGAAGGGACCCTTGAAATTGTTCGCGTTAACAGAATTTTGTGTTAAACGCATAAATTAATATTAAGTTTTAAGTGCGGAGAACTGATGCTTTTTTTTTTAAATATTTTAATATAATTGCCTTCCTTAACTTTTTTTTTAAATCCCAATCGCTCCTATATGTCCCTCCCTTTTTTTGGTTAGGTAGGAGTGATTGAAAATTATAAGAAAAGTAAGTAAGGGGTATTAGGGACAATTGTGGAAGAGCGGCCGAAGACTGCTCAATGCCTGAGGTAAAAAAATGTCCAAGGAGATCTAAGGACCACCCGCAATAATCTAATGGACTATAAACCTATTGCTATAATTATCCATCAAGATTGTTGGTGATAGAGCATCTTGTTCAGAGCACAACTAAAAAATCACAAATCTTATAAAGGAACTTAATCGGGAGTTAAGGGTGTCACTTTTTCAGAGCGGGAAAATGAGTTGCAACTTTTGTGTGATGACATCACCAGTTGAACAAAACTAACAAATGATGGAACTCAACATAAAAAAGAGTCAGCATTGTTTTGAGAGGCTTTTTCATTTGTGAAATTGGTAGGGTTACACACAAAGCGAAAAGTTGGACGTTTTCAGGTCAATTTATATTTTAGACAACTAAGAAACTAAAGATTTTATTAAAGATATAGTATTACAACTTTTTACTTATTTTATAACCTTTAAAGTTAAGTATATATATACAGGGGCGGCTCAAGGTAAGATTTGCACCTGTGCAAAAAAAAATTATGGCACCCTCGATTCTTCTCTCTCTCTCTGCCCCTCCCCCCCTCAAAAAAATTGGACAAAATCCCGCAAATTTTAAATACATTAGTCACAGAACAATTTTAATTCCTCCATAAATTGCAATAAAATTTAGTGTACCTTTTTTTCTAAGTGTTAATAAAACTTGCATAATAAATTAAATTTACTAGAAAATGCTTTACATTGACATTCCTGGATATAAAAACTGCCCCATCCCTTTCGAGAAGGAGTCTTCTTCCAATGTTCCTTGTTTGACCACAGCTACGGAAATGTGGGGTTGGAAAAAAAAAAGCACTTAGGGGTGACAGTCATAAATTTTTAGAGAACCAGAGCTAAATCGTCATTAAAACCTCCCCGCTCGGACGTTTTTTCTTTTTTTCTTCTTTTCTTTTCTCTCCCCATCTTCCACTATCTTCGAAAGTCAAGTCCAGCCAAGAATTTTCCCTCTGTTAATTGGCTGCGTGATTTTTGTAGCTCTCGTGACACTGCAGCTGCACCCCGCCTTGATTCCAAGAAGCAGAAGGGGTGCGAGCAATATCCCTTTCCCCCCCCCAACCTCCAATTCCCCCCCCCCCCCCAAACTTCCAACGTGGATGTCTTGTGTCTCGCTCTTGGTGGGAATGCACGTGCTAAGTGTACTTGTGACGACCCAAGTCATTGCGATTTACGACTTAAAACACGCTCATTACAGAAGCTACAGTGAGTCACTTTCGGAAGTGGAGGTCAGAAATTCTTTCCTCTTTTCTCGGGGGGGGGTCTCAAAACAATCTTTAGGCCCACTGACGAAAGAGGAATCGACTCGTAAAATAGTATATAGGTATATACAAGTATAAGAATACAAACTTTTTAAATCCACAATTAAGAATAAATATGTTTTGCTTTTGAAGAAACGAATGCGAAATAGAGTTACGAAAAAATATGATGAATCATTTTAGCTATTATTCTTATAAAACCCCTCAGTTAATGTAAAAGGTTTCCTTTTTTGCATTTTAGGAAAACATTGTTTAATAGTGTAAGCTAATGTACTTATAGTTATGAATAAAAATAAGGTGGAACAAACTCAATGAGGCAATTTCGATCGCTACAAAACGTAGGACATTCTGATGGTTACACACACAGCATAATTGAGTTTTATTATAGCAGATTGAAGGAATAATTGCTTCCAAAAAAAAGATTTATGAATATAATCGTCATTTTAATACAGTTATAGAACTGTACTAAAATGTGTGGAGTTACTTTAATTGCAGACAAACTTTCGTAAAACGAACGATTAGAAAAAAAAATTTCATAATTTTAATTATTAAAGGCTGACAAAATCTCAATTAACAAATAATAGCAATATATATATGAATACATTTCTTCAAAATTAGAATGTCAATTAACTGCGGAGCATAAGAAATATTGAAAAATAAATAAAAATACTTAATTTATAAACATAAGTCACTTTTGACTATTTGATATTGAATACATTTCTTTCTAATATTTCAATTATAAAAGCAAAACTTGGTTTCCAAAGCAATTTCAAACATAACCGTTTTAAATTATGATATTAAAAAGGAAGTAACTTGCTTAGAATGACCCCTTATTTTTAAACATTCGATTTTACTCTAACCCTTCAATTCACGCTCATTTACATACTAAATGTATTAGCATCATCCGTTTTTGTGTGTGGCATTATATTAGACATGGGCCACCTTTAGAAACTACCGGCCTAGTGATATTGTAACATCTACGCAAACTTTGTATGCCAGGTTTTTTTTTTAAGTTTAACATTATTAACTAAAAATTAAGTTCTAAATATTCGATTTGGCTATATTTCATTTACATTTTGCATAGAATATTTTATAGAAATTTTATTGCATAGAATTTTGTATTTCATTACATAAAAACTATTTATAGTATCATTTGCAAATATTTTCAATATTTGTCAAAATACACATCCAAAATAAAATACAAGATGAAGTTGAGAGTAAAAGAAAGTTATTAAAAAACTATCTAAAACGGATAAAAGAACCACACAAAATTAATTTTATAATTAAATTTTGTGCATTTTTCTCCGATAAGTGTGGCCGTATGGTCCTATGCCAATGCAATGGCAGTTACATTTACACGTAAAAAGGGACATATATCACTCACTCACTAATCCAAATTTGATCAAATGATATTCCAACATCAAGAATTTGTTCCGGGGTTAATGATACTTATAGTTTCAGTCAAGTGAAAAACTGTGAAATTTGCCAAAAAGCAAAAAAAAAAAAAAATGCTGAAAAAAAAATTGCAGCCCTGTGTGGTTGCACAGTTTGCACTGCCCTTAAGCCACCCCATCAAAAACATCTCTGTAAAAAAGGTGCCAAATTCTTCATATAATAACTATGGCCGTGAAAAGTATTGATATCCAAAGTAGAGCCAAGTTTAATGTTGTTGTAAATTACAAGCAATGAAAATTAGTAAAATGTTCTTCTCAAAGACAAAATTTCTCTACATAGGCCAAAATATCCAGCTACAAAAAATGCTTGACACTTGGCCATTACGCATACTGGATCACTTATTGGCTGTGTTGGTGTTGCGGAGAGTAATGGCCAAGTCGCACAAGCATTTTTGTAGTTGGATATTTAGGCTATGTAGTGGAGCTTCAACTTTGAGAACACTTTACTAATTTTCATTGCTCATAATTTACAACAACATTAAACTTAGCTCTACTTTAGATAGCAATACTTTTCAAAACCAGTTATTACGTGAAGAACTAGACGCCTTTTTTACAGAGTTGATTTTGATGGAATGCCACTTCTTTTTTAAGGTAATAATTTCAAATTTATATCATACAGTGATATTTATACACCAATAGATAGTTTTAAAATCTTTCTTGTTCATAATTTTAAAACTTGCCAGAAAATGTCCCTGGATTGAAAGGGTTAACTATCATCTTTTTTAGGTACTTATCATACAGTCGACAGTTGGCGAACTTTTTGTTGACAGCCAACTACGAGTGCAATATGATTAACTTTAACCTTTTAATTTAGTTTATTATTTGGACGAGATATATAAGAAAGTTTAAAAAAAAATTCTCAACAATATCCAATTAGCGGAAAATTACCAGAGATTTTTCTAAAAAAGTTCAATTTACCGGACCACAGTCCATGACGTATTAATGCAATCATCATGAATGATAATATAAAATCTTCTGAATGTACAATAAGATATGAGGGTTCGTACACAGGAGATGCCTGTTTTTTTGGTATTCTTATCGTCTTCAATTTCAAGAGTTTGTTTAGAACTGTTTTTAGTTACTACAACATGCCCTGAAATGAGACACTACAGGATCCCCAGGTTTCCATTTCCCTGCCTTACTGGTCACCTCACACGGCAAACGTGCAGGCCATTAAATTGGAAAATAAACACAATCTTAAAGTTAAATAATGATCAAATGACAAATTAAAGTAGGAGTAAGGAAACCAAACTTGTAAAATGCAAAATTTATACAAATTTAAAGCTATATATAAATTATTTAACAAATGAAGCTATAATTACTAACTGAATGCAATAAACAAAAGCAGAATAAATAATAGGGCCATTGCATAAAAAGGAAAGAAAAGAAAAAATGCAAGGCCCAGCTAGGGTACCTTGGGTTTGCCAAGCCTGTACTCACAAAAAATAACAAAAAAACCTGTGGGGGCATCAGCCAGAGAATTGCCCTAATAATGTTATTGTGTCTTCTAAAATTAAACAAATTCCATTGTATTAACTATAGTAAAACTTATGTAATTTTGGTAGTAGTAATTATAAAACACCAATTTTATCAAAACAGTATCAATAAAGGATAAAATACTTTACCTTTCCAAGTTTCCTGGTAAATAATCCTTGCAACCTCCAATAGCTTCTATCAAAATGGTAGTGAAATGCACTAAAAAATTGTGTAATCCTAAGCCTACAATGATTTGTAATAGGAATGATCGATGATAAAGTTTTAGATGTTTAGGGGAAGGATTGTCAGTTTCAAAGACTTTAGTCAACTGTTCCAACAATTTGCGACAAGTTTGTTGTGGGCCTAATGCTTGGGCCACAATTCCAAATAAATGCCATGTTGATAGTAATGAAGTCTGATGGTTTTCAAACATTTCCTGAAGATAAGGAGTGATAAGTTCAATACCTTCCTGATTCAGTACAGGTAGCAGTTTTTGCAACTGCTCAGCTGCATAGCAAACCTAAGAAGAAGAAAAAAATTCTGACAAGGATAAAATACAGAAGATTAAAATTGTACAAAAAAAAAGGAAAAGAGAGAGAGATTTGAATACATTCAAGTTGCAAAGATATTTTAATAAAAACATGGATTTAAATAATTAATTTATGCATTTTTTAGATAATCATCCATCATTTGTTTTGTGCATTTTTTAAATAATCATCCATCTGCATAATATTTAAGATAGTATTGTTAATAATTAAGATCAATAATTAAGAAAATAATTAAGAAAATTTTTAGTCTTCAGTTTCAACAGTTTAAAGAACTATATATTCAGGAGTTAATAAAATTTGAAGCAATTTAATAAAACTTGGCCACTTTTCTAGTTATGCTTATGTATAATTCACTTCTTGGAATCTATTTTAAAGTATTCTTCTTCTTCGTAGCACTACAGCCTGGTACAGGCCAAGGCTGTCTCAGTCAGTTTCCTCCATCGGGTTTTGTCAGTCGCTATGGTTACCTATACGTGGCTTCTTTAGAGCACTGATCTCACACTACTAGTCTTCTGCAACAGGGGATACTAAAACATTGTGTACAGTTAACAAATCGCAAATCTGAAATGCCTAAAATATTGCACCACTAACTATAGAAAGGTAACTATGCACATGTTTTGGAAGACAGTAGGAGGTTATCTTTTTTATGTCTATCAAGTCACAAGTGGTGCACAGAACAAAACATACAGAGGTGTGTTTGAAACTTCAGACATTTTTATAATATTTTCATCCAAGAACTATGGCTGTAGATGTTGTTTATTTCTCATGAAATGGTTTTGAAAATTCGACATTCTTGTATGATGATACTGAATTTTACTTTTATTTCTTAAAAATAATAATGATATGAAAATTCATTGCTATTATTTTGTATCTTAAAGTTACTGAAAAATGTTTAAGAAAACTTTGAGAAAACTAAAATGTAAATTTGAGAATATTTTCTTTACCAGGTTTAGTTATGCATAAATTAACAGAAAAATAACATAATTTAGCTCAAAGTAACTTTTTGATATTGAACCCCGTACAAAAAGACTAATGTTATCAGATATTACTGCATTTTGATTGAAGTTGCTAAGTTAGTAGAGTCAGTTTATTCATTTTTAATTCAATAAATATCAAAGAAAAAATATATATAATTTAAAATAGTGTAAATTTTGTATTTTAAAGTTATTTAAGTCTGGGCATCTGAAGTTGTAAGTGTGCTTACATGTAAACATATATTGATAGAAATACCTTTTTCTCAGCAAGTCTTTCTATTTGTATAAGACTATCATCATCTTCACTTCTATTTGCTATGATTTTCATTTCATTTGAAAATTTATTTAAAGTAATAATAAAAGAGTGCAAGTCATGGAAATAACTTGGAAAAGGAATTGTTCGAATATGAGGCAAAAGTAATTGATGAGGAGATGGCAAAGGCAAACCAGTTATTGAAATGGGAGGATAACGATAAGGAAGGATTTCTTCAGACTGCCTATGATAATCAGGTGAAACTTGCAGAAGTAGTTGGAGGGCATTGTGGAAAGATCTGAAAATATGAAATTTCATAAAAAAAAATTTGCAAGATTAATTTGCACCACCACAAGAGAAATAACAATTCAGTTTTTAGTTCAACTCAACTAAAACATGTATTATAAATTATTGTTTACGTGACATCTTCCATAAACAGTCAAGTTGTGAAAAATGATAAATCTTGAAATTCTTACTTATTTAACAAACTTTAATTTTTCTACTTTAATTTTCCTTCTTTTCAAATTAATCAGTATTAATATATGAATCATTCATTTTACTTGCGAACCAGTCTCCAGAAGAAAAAAAATTTGATTTTATTTCTTATTTCTCTTACAATTGCTGGTCATATGTGCTTTATTGGTTATGTTAACAGTTAGAAACTGAATTTGAATAAATCTATACTGCAAAAAAAAAAATTTGATAGTACATTTAAAAAAAATATATATTAAAGCTATTGTTAAAAACTTAAAATAAATTATTTTTCAAAATTTTATCAAACTAGAAAAGCTGCTTTAATGAAGTGAATCGCATGAAAAAGTGGAGCTGAATAAGTTGATTAGTAAAATATTACTTTCTGCTTTCTTTACATTTAACTTTTCAATGAAAAAATCTTATATTTTTGGAATATCTCTGAAATCTCCAGAATGTTCAGTTAATTTCCCTATTATCTACACTTTCCCTAATGCTGGATACTTTATGTAAAATATAATAATCATAGGAATGGAAAACATACCTTGGAATATCTTGTTTATACAGCCTCAAAAGCTTCAAGATGTTATCATATCTTTCTTGTAAAGAAGTATTTTGAGGCAAGGTCTTAAAATGTGAAGAAATTGCTATTTCACCAATAAGACAGCCAAGAACAATCATATCTTGAACTTGATAATGATGAGTTGAAGGTTCAATGGAGTTTGAAAGATTCTAAAATAGAATTCTTTGAAATAAAAACCATAAAAATAAACTCTCTAATACAAAATAAAACACATAATACCAATTTAACAATAAGATATAGCAGATACGGGTGAGAACCTTCATAATTAATTTTCAATATTTTTAGATTGCAAAAAATACAGAGATAAAAAAAAAAGTCTAATAAAGTACCTTGAAATAAATAAAATTAAATCATTTTCAACACTCTGAAATAGGGAAACTTACAGAATTTACATTACTTTCAAGTTTTCTTTGTCCAGTCCATGATTGAAAAGTAATTAAAGACTCCAAATGAGATAAAGTAGATAATGGATTAAAATCTTTGGGTAGTACAATCGTTTGATTTTCCGGCCTTGATTCAGATCGATTCACATCAGAAGTCGCAATTACAGATTTGGATCTATAAATTAACAAATTTTGATGAAAAATACTTGATTTAAAAATTTTAAAATTTTAGGGGAATATCAATAAATTGCACTTAATATCTAAGGCAAAATAAAATCATAACTTTAAGAAAAAAGCATAACTCATGCTTCAGAACAAAATATTAAGCCACAGAAATAATTAAGGATAAATTCTGTTACATAAGTGAGTTACTTTATTATTTTACATTTTATTAACTAAAGACTCGAAGAATTATAAGAGAATCTGCTTTAATAGAAAAAATTAGTAAAAAAATAAAAACTCTTAGCTCAACTCTCCCAGTGGTGTAGTGTAAAATAAAAAGGTTGGGGAAAGTTACGCTGCTGGATATGATAGAGTGGAGGGACGCGTTTCATTAGCAAGCAGAGGGAGGAAAGTGGTTTTTATAGCTGTACAGAAATAGTTTGGCATCACCCTTTCAAACACAGTGGTGTGCAGAATGTCAATTATTTTGCTGCAGGTCCTAGAAAGGTCAAGAGACTTCATTATGGGGTTGTCACTGACAACATTTTGTTGAATATTGTTGTAGTTATAGCCTTCTGTTACTAAAAAAAACTATTTTTAACATTTCTTGATAATGTGGATGCAATACTCATTGTTGCCCGTGAGAGTTGTCAGGAAGGAAAAGTGGGCTGTGTCCTTTGAACTGAAGAATTTTTTAATGCTACATTACTTGTTCAGATTAGCAATATATCTTAACAATCAAAAATTTGAAATTTAATAAGCCGATAAAAAGATTAAAAAAATTATAATATATTAAGAATATATGTAAATAAATGACAATAATAAATTAAATACTATTAAGAATTAGAATTGGCACTCCCACGTTTTTTGTCCCCATCGGGGGAAGTAGTTCTATGGAAAAGAGGTAATGATACATGCACTAGATGAATATGAAGTTTTCTAAGGCTATAACTGTGAGAAAAATTAATAATACATTGCAAGTTTTGAACTTACCTTTAATCCTATTACCTATTTTAACTAGGCGAACATTTGAGTCATGCGGTTTTGAAACACCAACCTAAAGCAGTGGGGAGTTCACTTTTTATATTTGTGTATCAAAAGAGAGCGGGGGGGAATAATTTTGAACTTAATTTAGTTGATTTTCACTGCAAAAATTACAAATTTTAAAAATAAGAAATTATTTTTTATTGTATCCAAACTTATTATGTTTGAGATTCGACTTCTAAAGTTAGATTCAATTATGATATTTTAGTACTTTTGATGTTGAGCCTTCATTATGTAAATTTTTCTTGCCTACTATTAATATAAAAGTGGATGCAAGCCAGAGGTCTAAGCAGAAGGAAATTTGGGTTTGTTTACGGACCCTTCACAAAATTCCATAACCAACAAACGAACCTTCACAAAATTCCATGTCCAACAAACGGACCTTTCACATAATTACATATAAAAAAAAACTGAACCTTCATAATACTTCCAGTTTAAAAATAAACCAATTGCAAAATCGGCAAAGTTCATTTTATACCAAAGTTGGTTTCATGGGAGTGACGTCATGGAAGCCAACCCATATGCCGTGTAAGCTCTGTTAGTTGATAGAATGCAGCCAAGCTGTGACAACTCAACTCAATGAATGAATATATTTTGTTTTTGCTTCCCTAGCACCATGTGCGTATCTGCAATGAAAGCTTAAGCCATAGAAATTGTGCCTTTAAATATGAAGCGTGGACGACCTCTTTCTGCAGGAAATTCGCAAAATAGCGATTACACAGATTCGAACCACAGATAGCGAACCACAGATTCGAAAGGAAGTGGCTGCATTATGAATTTTTTCAAAAGGACTGATCAGCAGGAAGCTGCAGTGGAATACCAGCAAGAAGTTGCCGTGGAATGCTGGCCGGAAGCTGCGGGCGACTTCTGTCAAGAAGCTGTCGCTGAGGAGTGCTGGCCAGAAGTTGTCGGGGAGGAACTTTGAGAAGAAATCGCCATGCCGATTCTCGATGAAACATCAACTTCAAAGAAAACAGATAGAAAACGACAAATTCCTGTAAATGTAGGTCGATATGAAAAACTTTATGACCGAATCTACTATAGTGTTTCATCGTCCGGTTTTTTATGCAAACTTTGTTCTGTATATCATCAAAAAGGACCATGGGTTGATCAAGGCGTTGATTTCAATGACCACCCAACAAGATGCATTACAAAGCATGAATCCAGCTTAAAGCATACAGAAGTGGTTTCTGCAAATAAAAATATATCCAGGTCAGTAAAGAGAGCAATGACTGTAGGTTTCCAAACTATGGAAGAAAATACTGCAGAAAATAACCAAAAGCTGTTTATAAAGTATGTGAAAATCTTGTATTTCATGATAAAAAAACAATGGCCTTCAAACTTTGAGTCTTTAGTAAGATTTATTGGTGAAGATCTCGGAGTCAGGATATTGAAATATACTTAAATGATTGTGGAAAGAATGCTACATACTTATCTATGACTTATATATCACCGAATCCATTTCTATGTACTTAGAAGAACAGACATTAACAAGACTACAGTCATTCATTGGATTGCTTCACTTTGCTGGCCGATGAATCCACAGATGAAGCACAACAAGAACAATTAGGTTTAATAGTTCGTTATAAACTTTGGGGAGTACCTGACTCTAAAGAAGAATACTTAGGTATTATAAATTTTACTTCATTAACTATGGAATCTGTAATATCTGCAATAGAAAAAATTTTGATGGCAAAGGGCATCAAAATCACAAACTGCCTATTTTTTGCTTTGGATGGGGATAATGTTATGAGTGGAGTGATAAGTAGGGTGCAAAGGAGAATAAGGCATCATGCACCTCATGCTCTCTATATTAACTGCAGAAATCCTAGGTTAGTCTTGGTATTTGCTCACTTACTTAAGAAGTATGAATTGCTGCAATCTGTTGACTCCCTCCTAATAAGTTTATGGAAGCTTTTTCATTGCAGTCCATTAAAGCATCAAGTTTTCAAAGACATACAAGAAAAAGTTTATTGTATTGATGTCCTGAAAACTCTCAGTCCCAAAGCCATTGTTCAGACTTTTAAGATTAAAGTTGGTCAATTTTTTGTGCATTTCAAAAAATAAATTTTTACTGCTTTCCAGATCAACAGTAAAGCCTTGAATGCCTATATGTTTACAGATATGGATGTGGATGGCAAAATGAGGGACTCGGATCAAGATTGCTTGTCAGTTTTATTGTCTTTTTATGGAGAGGAACAAGCAGATGTATTTCAAGGTGTTTGCAAAGTGTCCTCTCCTGTAATAAATAGTTCAGCTGCTTTAGAAGAAAGAAAAAAATTTGACAAAGAAATGTCAGTAACAAAGCTGACATTTGATATGGAGAAAGCAAATGCAGCAAAGATACTTCTGAGACAAGACAAGAAAGAAGCGGCAAAGAAGATTCTAGGAGCAAAAATATCTCTAATCCAAGCATTAGAAATCCTCGAAAGAGATTCAAGTAATTGGGAACTTTACCCAAACTTGATGAAACTTTTAACTTTTTCAACTATTATTCCTTCTTCAACAGCATCCGTTGAAAGATTGTTTTCACGAATGAACCTCATCTGTTCAGAGCTAAAAACAAAAATGAAACAGGACACTTACGACAGACATTTAAAAATTGTACTAAACAGCCCTGAAAAATTAACTGATGTAGAATGTGTAGCAATAATTGAGATATAAAAGTAGTCTAGGAGCTGAAGGATATCTTTGTAAATATTTGTAAGTACCTACGCAACATTAAAAATTTTAAATTATATTTACTATTGAACGTTTCACAAAAATAAATTAAATTAAAAAATTTCACAATTTTTTTTTTTTTTTTCACAAATTATTTTTTTTTTCCACAAAATTAAAAAAAAATTCACTAGATGAACAAAAAGTTTTCTAAGGCTAACCCTGTGAGAAAAATTAATAATATACTACAAGTTTTGGACTTACCTTTAACCCTATTTTTACAAGGCAAACATTTGAGTTATGCGGTTTTGAAACACCCACCTAAAGCAAAAGGGAGTTCACTTTTTTTTTATGTATCAAAAGAGAGCTGGGGGGAATAATTTTGAACTTAATTTAGTTGATTTTCACTACATAAATTACAAATTTTATAAATAATAAATTATCGTTTATTGTATCCAAACTTATTATGTTTGAGAATCAACTTCTTAAGTTAGACTAAATTATGATATTTTAGTACTTTTGATGTTAAGCCTTCATTATGTAAATTTTTCTTGCCTACTATTAATATAAAAGCGGATGCAAGCGGATTAAATCGTTTTTCAGCTCACCAGGTAGTGTTAGCTACAGTATTAAAGTTGTGAGATGTTGCGTGTAGTAGATTTCGCTGATCTTTTTTTAAATTTTGGGTTTTAACTTAAATTATTTATGCTTTTGTCTTAATAAAATCTGGTTTGATTTTTAACAAACAGTCATTTAGTAATTCAACCATGCTCTGCAACAATCAAACTCAATGTGCAGAAAATCTTAGGTATATAAGGAGGCAATAGAAAAAGGAAGATCAATGAATATATTCAACAGTGATTGGAAAAGGAAGCTATATTGAATTTAAACTGAATTTGATAATGTAACTCTTGATAACGTAATTTTGATAATGTAACTCTTCAATTATCAGTTTCTAATGAGCTAATTTTAAAGAAAAGTGTACTATTCGGTTAAAAAATTTAGATTTTATGTTAATTCTACTAAGCCCCGAAGTTAAAACCCTTCAACATCACAACTTTGTCACAATAAATACAGACTTTATGCAGTACAAAAATGGTGGTGCAGTCAGGGAAAAAATTCTGTTTGTGAGAGAGAAAAAATCCAGAACAATAACTCCAGCTACTCTTATTTTCTACACAATTACGAAAATTAATTTGATAGATTCCCCTCTATTACACCCAATAGTTTAATGTTAAGTTCTGAAATAAATGTTAATTTGCATTGTTTTTTTATTATTTCACATTTGAAGGACTATAACTGTTTTCAAACTCATTATCAATTTAATATTTAAGAAATTGAAATGTATAGAATCATCAAATGTAAACTTTTTTTTTGTGCAAATAAAGGACAAATCTGTTATGTTTATTGATTGAGTTAAAATAAATCCAGACAGTAGTTAATCGATTTTGACATGCTCATATAACATTTCAATTTTGACATTTCCAAAAACTGGCATACTAGCTGCATGAACCCTGCTGGGGACCTGTTGAAGGGCACAGAAGTTTGGATTTGAGAAAAAAGTTTTGTATTCTCTGAAAATCATTTATGATGAAGATGCTCTTACCAAATTCACAATGAAGACTAAAATAAGATGCCAAGTAAATGAAGAATGTAATTTTAGGCTTATATTAAGACTACTTCTGATGTAAATAGTAGGAAAAATAATAGATCAATGCATTCTAGTTTTGATTAAATAATATCTACCAATGAAGGCACCTGTTCCGTTCAATAGAATGGCGCACTCGAACATATTCTATGTTGTCTTTATTTTAGTGTATCCATAGCTCTCTCTTAACAGTAATTAAGCTATACCTAGCACTTAGTATTATCTTTTCTTTAGCAGCAAAAAAATAATTCCAAATTTTTCGATGAAATACAATCCTTCATTTTAATAACAGTCAAATCTTCATCTGTGTTCTGTTTACATTCAGCACCCAATCAAAACACTTCATGTAATAATTACACTTTAATACCTCCCAAGCGCAAAGTTAGTTTCAGGTGTCAATAACCAATACATGGAAGTATTACAATAACATTCAAACCGAATATTGAACAGAAGATAATAAGATATAAATATAATTAGAAAAATAAGGAGAACAATTTGAAGCAACTTTTGCCTCCATTTTAAAATATTATAAAAATTTATTTGCCATTCAACTGATTTTTCAATTTCGATTCTAATAAAGGAAATGAAAAAAGAAATACATTGAAAGACATCTTATTACATTTCCAAGTAAAAAGGGGGGGGGGGGGAGGTGATGAATATGATGGCATGGGAAAGTGTGAGTTTATGCACCCCTTATAAGCGTGTTGCAAATAGTTGGTGTAAACTGCTTAGCTCTGAAGTTGCAGATCTTTCTTTCTAAAAGTAAAAACTGACTTGCAGCTGCCATAAAAGAACTATATATTTTATTTTAGTAGGCTATAAGTCTTGTGTTAAATAATGAAAAAAATCTTCTAAATTTAAAATTGTAGGAGGATGCCATTCTCAAGCATTCCTCTTCCACTACACCCCTGAACCATTCCAGTTTTAAAAGTTAGTGTGTGTATGCATTCAACAGTTTTCACTTAGTGCAGTAAAACAGGGAGAAACGAAATACTTTTCAACTTTCAATGTAAAAATCAGGTGTAATAAGATCGTTAACAAACATATTTTTGAGTTTGAATCTTGGGTCTTACTTTCTTCTTTGAGGATCAACCTCAAAACTGTTGAAAAAAACATGGCTTTGATTTTTTTTCATTGTGTTCTGATTCACCCTGCAGAAAAAGGGGAATCAGAATACTCGTTACAATTTATGTCTGTTCTTATTTAAACGTTTACAAGGTAAAACAAAACAAGTAATAATGCAGTGGGATGAATAGGAACACAAGATTATCATAAAAAAAATTGTTTAAAAATGTGTCCACTCTTCTAATTTAAAACAAATCAAGATCATCCAAATAGTTTTCAAAACTAATCATACTTTTGAATCTCCTTGATGTTTGCATGCCGTAATACTGCAATTCCTCAAAACATCTTGAAGAAGGAAAAAGCCTCATCTGTTTCAGAAAATATCTTTGTTCCTTGGTACTTTTTGTAAAACATACATATGTAGCTATAATCTTGTGGATGTAAAACTTTGCTCAGATTGAGTCTGCATATGAATTACATTTTTCCATATACCTTACAGAAAATGGAGTCATTTGGAGAAAAAAATTTTGTGCAATAAAGTTTTCTAGAAGCAGGGATGAGAGTGATCAGAGAGCAAAAAGGAGGAAATTCAAAAATTTGTCAAAAAAGCTCACGGAAGGAATACACAAAAATTCAACAAAAAAATATGCAAGAAGAATGATTCAATAATTTTAAAGATACAATGAAATTTCTCATACTATATAATAATTACACTTCAAATATTAGGAGCTTGTGAAGTAATCTTTGAGGAAAGGGGAGCTAAGAGGGAAAATCTTTTGTTTAGACAAGAGGAAAAGTATACCTTTTGCGAGGAAAAATGGTTCAGATCAGAAAAATGTGGATCCTTAAAACAGGGACAAAGAAAAGGAAAATGTTATATAAAAAACAAAGGAGGAAATCCTCCAAAAGGAACAAAACTGTCATCCCTGTAGAAGGTTTGAAAGGAGTAATAAGACTCTTCCTCAGTTGTTGAATCTTGCGTGAAACATAATCTTGCCAAAAACCACTTTTTAGAACCAATTTTTTGTGTTCAAATTTACAAAACATAAAAATTCATAAAATGAAAGTTTTATAACCAAGTTAAAAATAAAATATGGCATGCTATTGTGGATATTTGTACTTATCTAAAAAATCTATAAGTTAAATCGATAATAAGTACATGTTAGTACTTTTGGGAAAACTTTTAGACCATTTAAAATTCACTGAATTGTAAGCAAGCTGTTCACAAATTTGTAAACAAATTAAATGTGTTGCCAAACCCACATAACATATGTTCTGAGATTCCAAACATGGTTGCCAAATAAAAATTTATATATTATTAATAAACTGCTTTATTTATATAAATGAGTATTTTCTTTGAGAATTTTCATGAAGTTTTGTTCTGATTCACCCCGTTTTACAGTACCAGTATTGAACAAAAACTTGAAAAGATAAGAGGATTTTCGTTATAAAAAAACTTTTTTTTAATTATAAGTAATACTTGTATCGTTGAATTTGTGGTACAATTTTTGTATAAAAGTTGAATATGTTTTTTTATTCATATCTAATATTTTTGTCGTAATAAACCATCAAATATCGATGTACAGCGGCAAATTATTTTTCATCTTTAAAGAAAACCAATTCCAATGTGTTCTCCCATTCTCTTCCCATAAATTTTACAATCTGCATTGGATGGATTTTATCAGTTTCCAATTCAAAAATTTTCATTGAAAAAGTAAATGCTCAAAGCCAAAAATGTTAAATGTGAAAGGATAAAGGTGTCTCCATTTACAATAATAGAGCAATTAAATAATTGTGATTGATTGAACTATAGTTAACAGATCTTGATTTTTAAAAAAATATCATGATTTGGCTTTTCTAAAGTAGTTTCTCAAGTAAGCACTTACACGCTTTATATATACTTTGCTTGTATTTTAGGCAAAACCATTTGCTTGTTTCTTGCACCTTAGAGGAAAAAGTTCACATATGCATTGGTAATCTTCTGATTTGTTTCTAAACAAACAGTGTCTATATATTAGACATACAAGTGCTATTTGTTTTAATGCAGCAGTTACTAATAAACCTTAAAGATGAATTTCGTAGCTTATTGGTTATGGTTATTTGGTTTGTAACAAAACAATGAATATTTTAATGAATTATTTACTTAGCCTAGCTTACCTGAAACCCTTTAAAAATCCTTGTTTTCCTAAACTTTCGGAAGATGTATCATCATCCCCACTATCTTTAGCATCTTGGTGCTACAAAAATTAGCATAAAAATTTACAACCAATTTAATGAAGCAACATTTCAGTAAAAAATTTCATTTTAAATTCATGGATATGTGACAAAACCTTAAAAGGTTACTGTTATAAACAATTTAAAAGTTTTATAAGATGTAAAACTCTTTAACGTTTCCCTGGCAAGGTTTCCTGGCTTATTTAGCAAACTTCATTTGTAAATTATCAGAACTTACTCGTCCTCAACAAGACTTATTAAAAAAATAATATTGATGTCTAAGATTTTATCACTCTGGAGATGCAAACAACTCGCAATAGAGAAGAATCATAATACTTTAAACTCAATGTCATGAAAACTCAATGTTGGGATGTTTGAGATGATCAGAGTTTTCTCTATTATGTACTTTTTTAATTTAGCATTCAAATTAAAGCTCAAACTTCTCCAGAATATGACAAGAGACTATCTTTTAATCACCTATTGAGATATTTGCTGTATTGCAGCGTTCGCCACTAACTTTTAGGGCCGTACGACTTATGTTACAGCTTTTTGAGGGACGTATACACCAACATACATATCTTTACTTATTACTAACCTGAAAAAAAATGGACTTTTTTTGCATTTGATTCTTATAATATGATTCTTATTATTCTCATAATAATTAATATTTGATTCTTTTTTTTTTCAAATAAATAAAAAATAATAATTTTCATTATTAGTAAATAAAAGTCTAAAAAAGAAGTCAATCTTTTGTTTGAACGTGACAATGCGACTTGACCTAAATTTTAATAAAAGAATTTAAACTGCACTTTCAGTTTAATAAGTTTTAGTCGATATCAAATGTGAGACGATGGTGGTCGAAATCGTTCAGTTTATTTTATGATAGAGTCGATGTCTGTCGCAGTACTTGTTGCAGTCAATCATAATAAATTATCCAAATGAGATTCAGTAAAGTGTTAAGTTATTCCTGTATTTATTCTTGATGAAAACCACCTTGCTGAAAGCTTCTTCATATAGTTACTTCATGTACTTAGTGGAAAACTCTGTTCTACATAGTTAACACATACTATTTCGGATAAATTACAATTATGTAAAAAAAATGTCCGTACTGTGAAATTTGATTTTTTTTATCTTCTGTGGTGCTGGCGGGCCGGAGAAAAATCTGTCGCGGGCCGCATAGTGGCTAACGCTGCTGTATTGCCTTTCTTATTTTTACACGTTAGATTTTTTAAATACGTGTTAGATGTATTTTTACATGTCGTTATAATTATCATATGATGAAAAATTTTCTACAGAATCGCTTCCTTTTCCATACATGACCAAAAAAAGGAAAGTGTAAGCAATTAGGATTAGGTTTATGATACTTGAAAGGCTCATAATCAATCAGTAAAATAAAATTTGTCAAAATATGTGCATATTGTGTTTTATTATATTTACATGTTTACAAAAATCAGATTTACTTGCAATAATAAAATCTAATTTTAAGTCTTTCTTTCAAAAATATTTTTGTGAATTTTTAACTGAATAAATATGATGTATAGCTCAGTCAACGTAAAAAAGATATAAAGCCTGTGTAATAGGTTGGATGAAAAAACTTTTTTGTTTTTTAAATTCATTTTGGTACTATGTTTTTCAGTGGCCATTTGGGCTCTAAACCAAACATAGAAAATGGGAGGGAACTTTTCTAAGTACAGTCAAACCCCGTTAATGTGAAATTGCTTAACATGATATCCCGTTTAACGTGAAGTAAAAGCAGTTCTTCATACTTAAAACTTACCGCCTTTTTTAACGCCTAAAACTTAAAATTAAACTTCGCTCAACACAAAATTCAGTTAAGACTGTAGAGTTTTGACTGTACATTGTCGGAAATTCCTGGTTACCATTGTTTAGGTCGATAAAATTATTTGCCAGAAAATTCACTTTTAGATATTTGAATTTTTTTACTCTAGCTGGTGTGGCTTTAAAACATTTCCTAGTCCTCATAACGTGACGATCGCAAGTTGTCTAACATTTTTCTTATCATCAAACAACATTGCAGTGAAAAAAAATTCTGAATAAGCGAAATACACTTTATTTTGAATTACTTTAAGTACAACTTGCTTGAGCTCATCTGTCAAATAATCTGATCATCTTATGAATTGCTGCAAATTTCTTGGGCCATGTATGAAGCCATGGTTAACTTTTATAGTAAACCATGATGGTGTGCATACTTGCATAATAAATGAGGATAACAATATCAATTGGGATGATGGCTGGCAAGTTGGAATGTAAAGTCGTAAAACGTGTCTTGCAAAAGTGAGAAATCAGGAATGGCCAATCTTCCCAGGATATTTGTTTTCTAAAGCTTCTGATCATCTGCCTTCAAAAATTGCTTGACAAATTTGTCGTAAGTATTTTTGGTCAGTACTAAGATTTTTAACATTGATGTCATATTCAAACGTAAAATTAATTCTTTGGAAATTAACAACTACAAAACTTCAAATTTCTACTGATTTTTGTTTTAATCACACCAATGAGTCCCTTAGGCCCAGATGTTTTATCTAACTTTTCTGTAAGATGACGGAGAGATAGTTCATTAAAATGTAATTGACAAATAATACAGTGAATAGGTGTGCGGAGATTTTCTTCCAAGAACCGAATCACTCTACCATTTACTCCAGTGTTTGTTGTTTCCCCTTCACATCCAATACTGATTAAATTTGAGGTATTGAAGCTTTTTTCTTCAAGAAAACTGAGTATTCATTCTGAAATATACTTGCCACTTTTGCTTCTTAATTAAAGATGCCCGAAATAAATGGAGTGTGGCTCTCCTACTAATGTTAAACGATGGTATTCAAATTATTTTGCTTATGATATTTATTATTAATAATTTGTATATTTTTAAGGGTTTTGTCTCATCTGCCATAAAAAAAGAGTTATGATTTCGTGTTGCACATTGTAGTTTCTCACAGATTTTTATGCATTCTCTAAGCACTTTATTTCAGTACTATTCACATCATGAAGTGAATTGAATATTTTACTAAAAGTTAAACTGATTATTCTTAACTACTGTTCTTTATTTGAAAAGCCATTTTAAAAACATTTTATATTTTTATGCCGTTTTATATTTTTATGATTAAATCTAAATTTCAAGGGTTTTAAAGTACCCTCAAATATCAGCTTAAATGATTAAAAGTTTATTGTATTATTTATAGCACTTTCAAGTAATAATTGAGGATGGTGATATTCTTTTTTTCTATATTTTTAATAGTGTTTTTTTTTTTTTTTTCCTATTTTATGCATTTTTCATGAAAAATGACAATTTTCGAAGAAATTTTGGATCCATAAATAATTGCTTCCCATATTCCATATTTTACATACTTGTTTAGAGTGCCTCATAGAAACTATTAAGCTGGGTGAAATTTATGTTTTTGTATTTTAAATATTTTTTCTAAGATTTTCGATATTATGCAATTTTTATGAAAAATTCCAATTTTGGGGGCCTTTGAGGAACCCTAAGATATATTTTTTCATTGACTTCATATTTTAAGGTCTTGGTTTGGACTCCAAATGGCCACTAAAAAACATAGTATCAAAAAGAATTTTGAGAAAGGTTTTTTCGATCCACACTACTGTGTAGTTAAAAAATATTTGACAAAACTAATTATAATATATTTTATAAAAGGAAGGGCTATATTTCTACTTTGGTCTAGGTTATAGCAACCTCTGTCTGGCCCTGTTTACAAAAGGAGCAAGTGTCATCAATACAGTTACATTTAAAATAAATTTTTCTACAAAATTTTATTTTAAATGTAACTGTATTGATGTAACTGTATTGTTATTTTTAGAACAGTAAAATAAAATATTGTGAACTTTACCTTCAGTGAGACATTTCTAAATGTCTTGGGGGCTAAAATTCTTAAGAATATAGATTTGCTTAATTTATGTGGATGAGGCTGAGTAAAAAGCTGGATCATTCCATGATTATGTATAGAAGTATGGCAATCCACTAAAGGTAAGCAAACATTCTTTGACTTTACTGCTACAGTACCTGTAAGCTTTAGAATATGATACAAAAAACTATATTAAAGAAGTAATTCAGACAAACTTCATTTATTGAACTGAATATTCAATTTATAGTGCACAAGACCATTGAATCAACCACAAGAAATAGTTTGTCATGGTATAAAGTAATAAAGCAAGGAAAGGAAATTAGGACTCCACTGCATTGAAAATGAGCATTAGGATGAATTTATTTATCAGGCCAAAAACAGTCACCAGCACTTTTAACACATTGTTGACCAGCGACAAGTTAACTTGTCTTTTCATGCCCAAACATAAAATTGCCAGTCAACAAAGTGCTAACAAGCTAAAATCATATTTTGAGAATATATTTTTTTATAATCTCCTAAAATACCATGTTCTCTTTAATAATTTTGTTTCAAATAATCATAATATTTTTTATTTTATTTTAAATCCAGAAGTAGCAAAATATCATTTGGATGACATGTTATCGTAAGGAAAACTCATTTTTTAGCTACTTCTTCAGATAATTTGATACCATTTAGACCTTGGAAAATTATATTATAGCATAGTTATACATTTAAAAACATTTTTTTATGAGTTTTGTAAAAAATTTCTTTTAAAATATTTTTTATTTGGCTGTTTTATGCATGTGGCCGAATTTTCTGTGAATTGAATGACACTGACTGCAGAATGTCTGAAATGACACTAAAATGTGCTGCTGACTCATAAATGATACTTTAAGTACACTTTTTGATTGCTTATCAATAGTTGTGAATATTATTCACAAGTTAAAATTAGTTTCGCTGCAAATTGGTATTGAAAGGGAAATAATGAGAAATACAAGCAAGACCTGACAATCAACCGAAACCTAGTTTTCAAAAAATATTAATATGGTAAGTGTCTTCTATTTTTCTATTTCTTACTAAGTATAAATCAAAGAAAAAAACATGTGCAAGTCGTTTGTAACCCGCTATAAGCTATTCCTTATGTTTTATAATTTGGCCAATGTATCACCTGGCAAATGCCTTTCCAAATATTTTGTTAGAAAATTTATAAATAAAATTATTAGATTTACAGAGTTTTTTAAAAAATTAAAAACATTGCACTTTTTCCTGACAAAAATCGAAAAAAAAATTTGTATTATTTTTTACTTTTGTATTTAAATTTTACGCACATTATTTATTTTGTATATTTTATTCATACTATGCATGACTTCCATACTAACTGAGAAAAAACTAAATCTATGATAGCATAGCTTTTAAACAGTAAATCCAATAGTAGCACTCTAATGATATTTTCTTGTAGTTGCTGTATAAAAAAATTTTAAATAAAGTATGTTACTATAAAAATATAGCTCCAAATCTAATGAAATATTATTCTAGGTTTATCCATGTTACAGATTTTATCATTAGATAAAGAATTATCTTTTTTTTTTTTTTTTTTAATTATAAATTCATATTTTGGCCTGTTTAAATAAATGCACCCATTTAGGTACAGGTACCTCCATGGAAAAAAGTTATTCATTTATAAACAAATTTACTATGCAAACTACTGGGTAAGAATAATAAATAAAATAAAAAAAGTATGAAAGAAAAAGTAAAACATGCAACTGTATATTATAGAACAATTGCTGTTATTTAAATTTTATAAACACAAAACAACCCTTCTTTCTTACTATAACTAAATTAGTAAATAACTAACTTCCTGACGCATAAATTTGTATAAGATGTAAAATTTGTATATATTGCTTTTTCGAGTGATCACTATTTTCAACAAATCCTTGTAGTTTGTTAACTAAAATCAATACAAACTAAACTTTAAAAGTAATTAAAGGAAGAGTTATATTTCAAACTATAATGTTTGGTTTTATTCAGATCGAAAGTATGATGTACTATATGGTTAACAAATAGTTATAAACAGAACAATATATAAGCATGTTAAAAAGTTTATTTTTATTTATTTTCAACACTTATTTGAATTTTTATTGATAGATGAAATTTATTTTGCATCTTTGAAACCAATAATTAAGAATCATCTTTCTTTGGGAGATTATTATTTAAGCTTTTTGTCTTTATTTATTTTTATATATTTTTTTTTATTTATTTTTTCAAATACTTTCGGTCTATAACAAAGATCCAACTTCCAATTAATAAAGTTAAGCACAGTAAAAAATTAAACACTATTAATTTAATACAAGGAGGCGGACAGAAACAAATAACTATTCTTCAATTGTATTCACATTTCTCACTGTAATGATGTTTTCCTCATAAGCGAATATCGAAAAAAATATTTTTTAAAGGAATAAAAAACAACCTCTGTGGTTGATTCTGTAGTCTTGACATATAAGAGTCTAGGGTACATATAATATTATATATAAGATGTTCTAAGTGTCGACGAGAAGGATTATGGAGAATTCCACAGTGAAAGTGAACTTTAATCAATAATAAAAATAAAGTTGTGCATAATATTGCAATTTTTTTAACAAACGCTCTCTTTAACATTTTACATAGATGAAAAATCGAGAATTAAAAATGAGTTAATAAATTGGTTAACATTTCTGTAAAATATTTATAGGCAGTAAAATATTTAGGCTGGTTGGGCATTTTTGCTATTTTCTTTACAAATTTATTACAAGTATAATACAGATAAATCTTACGTAGGGGAGAAAAATAAGGAAGTCAAGATGAAAATTGGAGTTGTACTTGTATTTATTCAGAATCAACAAAAAATTATGATCGGGAATATAATACAAACTTTCTCAACTTTGCTACCACTCTCCCATATATGTAATATACATAACACATAAATTATCAAAAATATTATTTTATTTTAATTCTTATGGTTATGATATTAACATAATCTATACTAATAATTTATAATAAATATTTGCATGTTGTTATAATAATAAACACAATTTAAAATAAAATGTATAAAGAAAGTGAGAAGGCAAGAGGATTGAACATGGAATCTCTGACATTCAAATTAGCACACTACCAAGAGGACGCTTGGCAATGAGAAAATCTTTAGAAATAAGAATTTCACACAAATTTTAAGGCACTTTCCCCAGACCTGGGTGCCTATAGCTTGAGCATGGCATGAGTTTTGGGTACAACTATTACAACACAAAACCTCATACCATACTTCATTTCCCAAACCGGGGGTCTCCCATGTGAATAAAGCAACTAAAAAATCTTGCATTTAACAAATGATGATGCTTAACATTAAATTTTTTTTTAAATCTTACACTTTTAGATACTTGAAACTATGACACATAGATTGCTAGAATTTTTTTCCTCGAATACAAGATGTTCTACGTGTTGACGAGAAGGATTATAGAGAATTCCACAACAGATTCCCTGTATCCAGGAAAAATTGTCTGCTAACATGGCTCAACAACAAAAATGTTAAGTATTTATTGAGTTAGAAACAAAATATAAATAAAAGTATAGAATTAAAATTACTTTATATCCAAACACTAAATCAATCCAATGGTGAAGACGTTCAGATACATGATAACTTTCCAAAGCATTCCTATGTCTCTCGATGAAATCTTCAGGACCATCACACCACCAGGGAACACCAAGGTCATTTAAATCTGTATGAATTGAGTAGAATATTGAAGGATCTGAATAAAATTCAGGTATGCATTCATCAGGAGTCCATTCCTAGATCATTAAATAATGTATAACTAAAAATAAATTTTGAAAACATCATGTTAGATAAAAACAATGAGAGATATTTTTTAAAAAAAATCTTATTTGTCTTAACAGCTACCTAATATAGAATGTAATTTAAATAAAAATAGTAGAATTTCTTCCTGCAAATGTATATTTTACGATCCTTAGCAGTATATTTGACTAAATTTACGGGAACCATTCAATTTACAGGAACTGTTCAAAGGTATATTAATTGATTTCATACAATAAAAATACATAAATGCAAGATTCCTTTAAAATGTATCAGTGAGTGATAAAATGCAGAATTAAAAACTAGCATTGATCTTTAGCTAATTTAAATTTAAGCTATTGCTTGATACTCCATGCTAATTTTTCAAAATTATGCAGAGTAACGATTAAAACAAAGTATAACTTGACAAAAATTGGTATATACATGTTAAAATTAATTTCATGTGAGTACTAAACAATTTTTTTCTAAAAAATATATCTAGAAGTAGAGTACTAAAAAACTATACAATAAGTTCAAAGATTTCATTATCTTCAAAACATTTTACCTGAAGACGTTCGATAGTAGCTGGATATTCTGCTGGTACCCATTTTTGCCTCACATGTTGGCATAAAAATGACTTTGGCATTCTTCGAGCTTTGTAAACATAATAAGTGATATCTGCAAGAACTTCTGAGGTATGATGAGGAACCTAGATGTTAAAAATATGCAATGAGCCATGAAAACAATTCAAAGTTTATATTATTTAAAAAAAATAACTTAACTCCACAAGCAACTTTCTTTAAAAGTAAGGTTTAATTTTTGAGACTGTAGAGGAACCCGATTTATATTTATAATGTAACAACCAGAAATATTCAAAATTGTTGAAGTCCCAGCAATTCCAGATTTGGGACTTGCTACAGCTCTTACATTTTAATAAATGTATTACTTTTATAATTACAATAATGCAAATATATTAAAACATAATTACAAATTTTAAAAATTGCTTGAAGTTGAGTTAGATAACATTCATAAAAATAATAACTATTTCAGGGCTGCCACTGACTGTAAGCTTTGAAAATAGTTGCTTTAGTAGCCTCAGATTTTAAAAATAGTAGCTAAAATAGCAGTCTCACACATTGAAAATAGTAGTCTCAGACGTTGAAAATAGTAGCCTCACTTTTTATAACTTTTAATAAGATCGGAATAAAACTGTTGATTTATATAAAACATGAAAACCCAGAAACACGCTTCTTTCTATTAAAAATAGTGTCCAAAACATTACATCCCATACGGTAAAAGGCATGTGTCTTGGGAGAGGCGCTATCATATTTATATATTGCGATGGAAGTTGACCACTCAGCCTTACTCACAGACAGCACCTAAGCAAAAAAAAATAAAGCTAAACTTCACGCAAAAGCGACGGTAAAAATCGATTGGCAAAATAAGATAATTTTTTTAACTTCCAAAGTCAAACAACATTTTCAGAAAAACAAGTATCGTATTTAAAGAATTATACTATATATTGGCAATGACAATCGAATTTCATTAAAGCCAGTTTTTAAATTTTGGCTACAGAATTTGCAAAACAAAATTCTCTGACATTTCCCCGATTTCCAGAAAATTCCCTGATGTGCATCTCTGTCGAGGTTATCATTTAAAAAAAAAAAAATAATGGCCAATTTAAAAATATATGCATTTGACTGTTTAGAATTACATTTACTTATCAAAGTATAATTGCAACAAAATATAAATTTAGGCTAAAAATCAAAACAAGCATCTCTAGAGGATGAAAAAGAATGGAAAACATTAATAAAAAATTCACATAAACCAATTTACAAACTACACCCATACTTGCTAACTTCAAGGAAAAGCAAAACTGGTAAAATATTTTTCTTTTTAATTTGAAAAAAAAAAATTTTAAATGTAATTTTCTTAAATATATGTCATAGGCTGTATCCTGTTCATAACACAAATTTTAAACAGTGTCCTAAATATTTACTAAACTTGGGCATGCATGAGCATGAAACTTAAATAATCTAAAGGATGCAGACAGATTGAAGTTGTAAGAAGGATAACCGAAAATCTAACAGAAATAATGTGTAAATAATTGTTCCAAGCATAACAATGATTTTAAAAAGTAAAAAAAAAAGAAGAGCGGAAAATGAACATGTGGTTGTGGTCCGAGGTGGGGGGGATTGGCCGGTTTGGCCTGAGAGTAGAGTAGAAAAAGTTCGGAAACTTTGTACACCCAAATCGGCCAACTATGAAAACTATATATATCGTGTGAAGCGAGTCGGGATAGATGTCCGCACCCATACGGAGTACGCGAGAAGGGAAACTCAAAAATTTCAAAATTCTCCGATTGAAAAGTAATTTTACGGAATTCCTTGACATTTCCCTGAATTCCCGGTTCTCACGCCACCCTGTTTAAGCTACATTGAAAGTAATTAAATAAATTGCTTAAAAATTTAAATTATTTTATTATTCATAAATTTAGTTACAACACTGAAGTTCTAATCATTCTGCATCGATTGACCTACACGGCGAAATCGTTCATCACACCGGCACAAATCTCGGACATAACGTCTAATAACATCAATACTGTCCATACTGATGGCCCTTTCTTCCGACGTTCAGGGCAAATTCCACAAATTATTTTTGTTTAGAATAAATAAAGCGAAATAATTTGATATTTGAGAATATAATTGTGTATGCTGTTGCCTTGCACAGCGAAAGATAAAGCATTGGAACCTAACAGGTAGTTGAAAATGACTGCGGTTGCAGTCAAAAACAACAATCTTGCGTGAGGTTACTATAGTCGAACTAACTAAGTGACCACTCCACCCGCGAATATGAACAACTGTTTCGGTAGTGTTCGCTCTCCCGTACCCCTTAAAATAAATCACCATTTTGAGAAAATTCTTAGTACCTTAGTGCTGATTTTTTTTTCCATCCTACTATCGGACAGTATCCAATTTCTAAAAAAATAGTCGCCTGAGCCCAAAAATAGTTGAAGGTTTTGTTCAAAATAGTCGTTTTGGGTCCTTTTTTCATTGAAATAGTTGCCATAGTCACCTGGTCACTAAAATAGTAGCTTTAGTAGCATTTTTAGTCGCCTGTGGCAGCCCTGCTATTTGTGTGTATGTGCACAAATGAAACATCAGTAGAGTTAGAAATTTAAAACCCACATTTTTTTGCAATAAATAGAAATTTAAAATTATAAAACCATTTATATATCTAGTGGATCATTTCATTAAACATTTTGAAAACAGAAAATTAGTAAATTTAAACTAAGTTTGGTTTTGGCGGTAGAAACAAATCCAGTAAACTAAAACTCAAAGTTTAGCTTAATTGTCAAAACTTAATTTGTTATTAGCTCGCAATTAGCTTAATTAAGAATACTAAAAGTATGGAATAAAGTTACATTTTTAGTAATTTAGAATAACAATTAAAATCAGGGATGAGTTTGGTGAAAAATCAAAAAGCTGAAAACAAAACTCCAAACGTTTTATGCGTAAAGCACATTTTAAGCTATACTTTAAAAAAATTGTGGTTTTCCATGTGCGTTTATAACACTGCACCTTCTCTGTCTGTCCGTGAGAAAAATGGTTCAAAATAGAAGCACCTAGATATAGGGATACACTTTATGCTGTCATTAGGCATGGTATAGCTTACAAAAAAAAAATCCTTTAAAAGCAATGGAATCCATCAAAAACTTCAAATTTTCAACAAGTCACACAACTTTAAGCAACTATACCATGTTGACTAACAGGCCGAATATAATTAAACCTAGTTTTCTAAATTTTTAAGCTACATTTTAAGTTTTCTTTCCTTCTTCTTTTACCTAATCTTTCCTAATCTTTACATTTAAATTTTTATTCCTACCGTTCAGCTTGTTCAATAAAATAAAGAGCAACAAACAATTTTACATACAATTGCAGTTAAAATAACATCTTTAAACACAGCTTTTTTAGAAATTTTTTAATTGGGACTAATTTTCAGAATATTTTTATATAATTTTTATAAAAAATGATACAAAAATTTTAGTATAGATTCACATGAAACGGTGAAATCGATCCTTAAACAGGCACTAATCACGGATATAGCGGCTATCGCATTTACGGAAGTCTAGGCGAATGGCTAAAAAACGGTGTTGAAAATCTCAGTAATAGCCGGTATTGTATTAGAGTAAACCTCGCCGAAAATGACCATCACTCTAACGAAAGCAAAGCGCTTGCAATACCGGCGAAAATCTAAATATCAGCCGAAATGAAAATCGCAACAACGTGCGTATCGGCGATAGCATCCACGATATCTGCATAAATTTCGGTAATATAAACATTTTCTTGGTAATACTAGTGCAAATTTCGGTAATATCGGATGTTATCAAAGTACGACATTTCACGAAAACAACTCTCACGTCAATTGAAATATCAAAGTTAGAATCTAATATACCGGAGCAACTCTCAACAATAACGCTATTGTATGGGCGTAACACTCGACGAAAATTACCATCACAAAATCTCGGCGCAATTCATCACGGTAATATCAACATTCTTTCGGTAACACCGGTGCAAATCTCAGACTTTACAACAGGGTAGCACTCAACGAAAATGCCCATCCATAAACGTAAATATCAGAGTTAGCGCCGAAGATACCGGAACAATTCTCAGCAATAACGCCGTTATATCGGCGTAATACTCCGGGAAAATGGTCACCACAACAACCTAAATCACAGCGATAACGCACGTTCTAGCCACACAAATCTCGACAGTAGCGGATATCACATCAGCGTAATGCTTAACGAAAACAAGCAACACATACTAACGTAAATAAACGATAGTTCCTTGGATGTCAGACTTGGAAGCAAGCGCATTATTAGTATACGTTAATCGCGTGAAATCGTAAGAAGGAATTTACATTTTGAGCAGAGAAAAAAATGACACAAAAGGATCAAATTTCGGCACAGTTGGAAATGTACAAAAGGGGAGTTTGAGCGCCAATCTGACTAAAAAAATGTATTTCACTGGATTTTTGTACTTGGAGCAGGAATAAAGGAGGAATGTGATGCGACCCCTGCGCGATAGGTTTCCCGATCATTCGGAAGTGAAGCTGCTTCGCGGTTCAGCCTTAGAAAAAAAGTTATTTTTCCGTGGGATAGAAAAAGCGAGAAAACACGCATTTTTTTTCAAGAATTGGAAAAGAGGAACTTTCTTTGAGAAAGCAGAATTCTTTTTTTTTCTAAAAAATTAAAAAAGCGGAATTCCGCCACATGGCGGAAGAAACTCATCCCTGTAAAATATCTACAAATGGAAAAAAGTAAATATCACAATGGTTATTGACATAGAGAAATATAATTTTGCTCTGCAGTAATTTTCTTATTTCAAAATTTTTAGATCAACATCTGAAATAGATATTATAGCAAAGTATGTAGCATTTATAATTTAATTTATTTATGTATGTATGTAGATTTTTGTGTAATTATTTCCGTTCTCAAAAAATTAAATGTAAACAAATATATCATATAATAAATTATGTTAAATTTTTACAGAATACAATGCAAACAAATTAAAAATGCTAAAAAAATGTATGTTACAATTATTTAAATAGGTTTCAGAGATGCAATTATACAAACCGTTATTGCAGAATCCTGAAGTATACTCGCAGAATTATGTGAAATATTAGCTCCACTAGCTTCTACAGCAGATTCATAAATTAAATCCAATTGTTTATCCCCTTTATTCAATCTAAATTTTGATTTTGAAAGATCTCTCCAACCACCTTCAGGGGAAGAAAAATCCATGATCCACGGCATAACAAAATGACATCGTGGATTATTTTTATGTCGTCCAGCAAGCTGAAATAATACATATTCATTAAAAAGAGTTTGATAAGCAGCCATCTAGCTCAGTAGCTGTGCTTCATAAGAGCTTCAACATTTATGAAAATTTATAAGAAAAACTTTCATCGTGTATTCAACTATATAAAGCGGTGTATTTATTGCACCCAAATTAACTTTTTTTTAATATTCTATTGGTTTTGGGGAAAATTTGATGCAGTAATGTTGAGAAATATGGAACTAAAACAAATCTTTTAATGGAATATTTTCCCCTTACTTTCTTGCGAAACATTTTTTTTTTCTAGGGCGCAAAAGAATATTCATCCAAATTTAGAACATTTATTACATTAGATTAGTTTATACTGAAAAGAGATCAGTCCCAAAAAATTAAATTGAAACAACCTTGGATTCAGTATACTAGGAACTATTTTCATTGTTTTACGCTAAAAGAGAAATAGAAGTTTTCTGGGAAAGCTATAAGTCAACTGCTTATTGAATCAGTAGTAACTTGTGATATTGGAAACTGTGGAAGGTGCCTTTTAAAGCTACCTGTCCAAAAACCTAAGTAAGTTAAAAGTAAAGTTCTCCAGAAAAGCTAAATAAGAAGACATGAAACAATTTCAACCATATGTTTGTAGAATTTGAAGAATCCTACGGTGCCATTTAGATATAGACACATATAGAGAGAGAACAAAGGGACTATGATGATTAAAAGGTACCTGTTAAGTGTTTTTACATCTTTTAGGTTCTGAATTGTTTTAATTACTTTGTACAATTTCACTAATGAATTCAGATTAAAAATGCAAAATTTGAATTTTTTTATATTATATGCTAAAAGAGAATCAATCCACAGATATAAATATTTTAAGCTCAGAGAAGAAAATTATGCTACATTTTGCTATTGTAAAAATTGATATTAATATTGTATTATCCAAAAACATAAAAGCTATGTGCTTTGGCTCAATGGTAACAAAAAATTGACCAAAGAAGGGAAGTATGCATTTTTATAGAACAAAGGCTTAGCAAGAGCTTTCTATAAAGTCATGCAGACATCATATCTGCAAAAAATTGTGTTAGAAGCAGTGTTTACAACATGTCTTGCTGGCGTTGCTTCTGTTATAAATTCTACTATAAAACACCTTGAATTTTTTTAGAATTTAAAAAAATATTTAGAGGTCCCTTAAGGTCACTGAATTTACATAAAAATGGACAAAATAAAGGGAAATGGAATATTTTGTTTATTAGCTACATTAAGTACTATTAATGTTAGAATGACATTTTTTTTTCAATTATGAAAGCTTCTTTTATATAGTTTCAGACACATTTTGTATCAATTATGATTTTGCTCTAGGTAGGTCGCGATAAAAAAATATTTCTAAAATCAAGAAAAATATGATTTAGTGGACATTTCAACATTCTGTATAATTATGCACACAAAGTAATTATTACACTTAAGATACAGAAATTATTACTTAAGACTACAGTAATTATCAATTAAGACTACATTAAATACTTTTCACTTAAGTAAACAATAATTTATTTTACAATTTGTAAATAAAACTAAAGAGGAAGAATTTTTTTCAAACGACGAGATATTTGCACATTTTTTAAACATTCACACATTTTTAGCAACTACACTTTAAAGAGAATTTGGCGATTGTACTTAAGAATTTATTGTATTTACGACTTGTAACAAAAACTGTTTTTGTTCTTCATTTTTTGTTGCACAATAAAAGTCCTGGATCGAGGCAACAGCTTGTTCATCAAAATCATTTATGCAAGCTAAGTTTTTAACAAAAATAGCAGCTTTTTATAGGTTGGAGTTTCGGGCAAATCTCTAACTTGTATACTGAGGAAACTATCTTCAATTTTAGATGCTTCACAAAAAGTATAAGAAATACACAAATCATCCACTTTCGGAGGAAGTATTTCTAATAGATGTGAATTGGAACTCCTTTTCTTTCATGTTCAAGAATAGTTTTTATTTTTGATTATCAGAAACAAATTTGAAAACGTGCTAAGTGTTGCGACTTCTCTACTCAAATACTAGGAATGACATAAAGTCATTTTTAATCCTTTATTGCTTAATTGTTTATCATCATATTCTTTCAACCTTTTAATAAAATAAAACATCAGTAGTAGGGGCTTCAAAAGCAGATTGGCAAGTAAATCAAGACTGCAAATATACACACAACAAAACGATTAAATCATTTCATACCTTAAAATTATTCAACAGTTAATGCCATTATAGTTCCATTGCCATTAAACAATAACTCCATTTTCATAGTGTAAATGGCTTTTTCCATTCAGCAAGCTCGGTGAAGAGCACCTGGTTTCCAAAAGTTAGATTAATGTCTATTCCAATCATAAACGACGCAATATTTAAAAACTATCTGCAATCATCTTTAGGTATTTTTAACAATGTTTAATTGATCAGAAATAAAAGTTTTTAAACTATCTGATGCTTTAATTAGGGGTATTGATTGCTTTTTTGCTCATGGTGGTTGAGCTTATGCAATTTTCTCAGAATCTTTTAAATAAAGTATTTCTGGCCCAGTAGATGGTCCAAAGTACACAGTGATGCATCGGAAATTAGAACCTCAAACATGTGATCCAATATACTATCCACAAAAGATTTCTGCCTATTTTTTTCTCAAGAATACCTAATTCAAGCTCCATTGTAGCAGTACACACTACAATGTAGCAGTTCCACTATTTGTAGCAATTGTATAGAAACACATACCTATTACTTTGAATTCACACTTCCACAATTGTAAGAGCTTGAAAACAGAACAGAAAACATTACTGCTTTGCAGTTGCAGACAATAATTTAGGAACACCAAGAAGCTTTGCATTTTCATCTTGCAAAGAAGAAACTAGTACCACTAAACGATCACTCCTTGCACTTTTTGATGAAAAATTGAGTAACAATTTGCCATCCCAATGAACAACTAACTTTGATGCTTCAAACTGTGTTTTTAATTGTTCAGCAGTTTCATGGCAAAGACGTTGGCGTTCCAGATGAACAGTACATTTTGAATGCACAACAGGCAGGTCAGATATAGATTTGTATGGTTATAAATTTAAATTAAAAAATCATATGAGTTCATGATAAAGTGTTTTTAAACCAAGTTTAAGATTTAAAAAAAAATTGGTAAGAGAAGTCTGATACAGTTAAGATGTCTGCATATTAATTAGAAATCCAAGTTTTGCACAATTTACCTATTTTAAATTAGCTTGAGGGACCCCTAAAACTTTTTTAAATGACTTGAATTTTTTTTTTTGTAATATCATATTACAACAGAAACAACATTTTTAGAGGCGAGACCTGGCATTTTTTAAAAAAATGGGTTTTTTTTCTCTCCTGGGACACCTTAAGGTACAGGGATGGCACAAGTTCACGTCCCACCCGTATCAGCCTTGTATAAGAGTTGAAATCAAATTTTGTATCAGCTTCATATCAGTCTCGGTATAAGTTGAAATCAAATTTTGTATCAGCCAAAATCAATACCAGCGCAAATCTCGGTAATATCATTGGAAAACATCGGCGCAAATCATGGTAATATTGTATATTACAACAGCGCTCAATGAAAATTTCTTCACACTAATGCAAAAATCCGTTTAAATGCCCAATAAACAGGTACAAATTTCTGCAATAGCCGCTATTACATTGGCATAGCAACTGAAAAAAATAATCATCACACAATGTAAATCTTGATGATAGCGCTAGCCATATTGGCACAAATCTCGGAAATAACTGTCATAACATCAGCGTAACGTACAACTAAACAGCCATCACACCCAAAACGACATCACACATAAATAACGGCTATAAAGGCTGTCACATTAGAGGAAGCAATGGCAAAAAAGTAGTCACTGTATCAGAGGTTTGAGGAAATATGGACGTATGCAGGTTTCGTGGTTAGACTAGTAAGCAAAGTAAAATCGGATATTACGAACAGAGTAATGCTTGTCGAAAATGATCACCACACCAACGTAAAGAATGCCGAATGTAATCTTCTACTCGAATGCAAACCTCCTATTATATCGCCGAAAATGATCATCACACAACAATGTAAATTGCGGTGATAGTGATCATCATAGAGACGCAAATCTCGCAAATAGTGCCTATTACATAAGCGTAACTCTCAGTAAAATATACCAATGTAAATAATGAGGCTAAAGCATTAGAACAAGCATGAATCAGCGTGATAGGCTCATTCATGATCAAAATTTCAGTTAAAAAACTTGAAATTAGCAGAGTTGTACTATATCTGAAATAAGATAGAACTTTATTGGGAGAGAAACAATTCTATCTACGAGAAAAGCGGTGATTTTCTTTTAAATTTGTGAAAAAAAGAGGAAAAATATGAAGGGGGAATAAAACGCTGATCAGCAGAAGAATCACATTGGAATAGCTGATAAACGGAGACAATGATGGAAACAATTGCCGATAAATCGCTGCAGAAATGTTGGCGGTTTTCAGCCAACAGATACATACACTAAAAAAAAAATTTAAAAGTTGGTGCAGCGTTTGGCGCAAAAATCGCTAAAAAGACCGTTTTGTTTCAGTATTTAAATTCGCGCAGTTCGGTGCAATTGGCACATATGTGCCATCCCTGGAGGTATTAATCCCCTACAATCTACAATTTCCACAACTTTGCTTCTTCAATGATTAATTATATATAATGGCATAGAACTCTTTCCAAACACTTAAATGTCAACTAAACAAAATAAATATTTAGAGTTCATGCTAAATTCGTTTAAACTATTATACAGGAAAAGAATAATTATTTAAAACAAAAGTAGTAGACAAAAAACTCATTTTTCTTATATGTGAAATTAATCTGATCCGTTATAATGACCAGTTCAAATACTAAAAAAATCCAGGTAGTCTGATTAGACGCCAATATTTGGTTTTTATTATTTTACAAATCTTAAAAGAAATTCAGTATCCTAGTGCCACTGCCAAATAAGATCGGCAATGGCAATACTACTGGATTGACACACTCCTTTTTTATTTAAATTGAATAAACCATAGGCATATTATTTTTTCATGATTAAACAAAATATGTATAAAAAAACTGGACATATTGGATACTATTTCAGAGTGCCTCAATTTATGAGGCAATTAGTATATTCACTAAGCTCATATTTGTTGATTATTCAATACAATAAAAAATATCAAAGAAGTAAAAAAAAGTTTCAATAAAGCTTACCTTGTTTAATGCTATAAGATAGTCATAATTACTGATATTGCCATCAACCCATCCTTGTACTAATACAGACAAGGCTTGATCTTTTTGGTTATTTTCTTGTTGAGTGCTTGAATTACTGATTAATGGGCTATCTTTAGTATGAGGTAAAATGCGACAAGCACTGTTTGACTTGTTTGCAGTCTGCTTATGAAGCACAACAGAATGCTTTTCAGTAGAAGATCGGCATACTTCAGAATACAAACATTTCCAAGTTAATGGAAGAACCTCAATCCATAAATTTTCTTTAATTTTAATAGATGATAGAGTTATAGGTCCCATAAACAAGCCTGCATTATGAACTGAGCGTAAAACTTGAATGAGTTGATAGACAACAAATAAAGGATGAATTGTTGATCCACTTAAAACAAATGGGCTAAACTTCAAACAGTCCATCAATGTATAAGCCACATTTTCACAAACTAATAAAAAAGAATCTGGTATTTCTATAGCACAGAAAACTTGCAAGAGATTGGAATGAAACTCATCTGAAATGAAAATAAAATGGCATTTAATTTCATTAAAAATTATTTATTGTTTTAAATCTAACTAAGAACCTAACTGTTATAAGTGAATTTGAAAAAATGTTGTATGAGTGAAATTACTATAAAAAAAATACATATATTTGTGTAATATTCAACTTCACACTTTCACTATTTTTAAAATGAAATTATTTTTTTTATTTTAATTATTGGTTGAAAAAAAAATATTTTTTGCAATTAATAGAATCCTGTAAAAATCCAAACAAATACTATAATATAAAGTGATTAAAATTAAATAAAGGTTACCTAGTTTCAAAACAGGCAATATGCTAAAGACCCCAAAAAAATTATCTCAGTTGGTTGTTTTCAGATTATATGGTGCCGTCAGCAACACGAGGGTTATAATGCGCTGAAACCATGTCATTAGACAAGCCAACATACATTTACAAACACCCATGCCTTACACTGGACTCGAACACGCAACCTCACGGTCTAGAAGCTAGAACGCTAACCACTATACGGTTTGATCTAAAAAAAATTATCTCAGAATCTTGTTAAAAATTCATAGCCGCATTTGCAGTAGAAATGTTGCATTTAAGAGAAGCTTTTTTCTGTGATAAAAAGCTAATTTATATTACACAGAATCTTAAGAGTCAAACACACACACACACACATATATATATAGAACTGAAAATATCCAATCGCCACAGGTCGATTAAAAAGCATGATGAGGCAACAAAACAAATTAATCGACCGGCCACCTTTCTTTTCTCCCCTCCCCTACGGTTGTTTTTTAATTGTTACCGAATATACCGAAATTTCCAAATCAATGAAAATTTCCTTTCTTGAAATTATGTAATCACATGCGTATACACTGTTAAAATTATTTACCACAATTTGAATTCATGAGTTGACGAGGTGGTGACAGAACCGGGAACTCAGGAAAATCAGAGACATGTCTGAGAATTTCACTCTTCTAGAAAAATCAGGGAAATTTGAAATTTCATAGTTTCTCTTCTGGCATTCCCCGTGCGGGTGTGGCTGCAGCTTTATTGTTAAAAAAATCATCTTCAAACTTCAATCTGACAGCATCCTTTAAAGACACAATTATTTTTCTTCTTGTCTGGCGTTTTTCTCAACAAAATATATTAGAATCCTTATTTTATTTGTGTATTATTTCTGTTGTATTTTTAGTTATCCTATAACTTTAAAGCGATGGCACCGGTAGCCTTACTGTTAAAAAAAAATTCTCAAACTTCACTCTGACTGCATCCTTTACAGGCATGGTTATTTTTCTTCTTGTCTTGCGTTTTTTGTCAACAGAATATATTAGATTCCTAAATTCTTTAATATTTCAAATCGATTCCATCAGATTTTTTCATTTTTAATAACCCTTTACAGCGCTACATTACAGATGCGCAACAAATCTATAGGCATCCATAAGTGAAAAGCTTAGATCCTGTACTTGATTTTTTTTTTTTTTTTTGGGACTTTCACTAGCATTTTATTAAACACAATTAACTTAGGTATACGTTTTTGATTTATATATTTAATACAAATCAAATAAAGAATTGAAACATCCTTCTCCAAAGAAAAAAAAATCTGAATGCGCTACTGCATACATTCAGGTAAAAGGTAACACCCCAGCCTCCTCTTCCCTAGCTGTGCACCTAGTCGGAAAAAAAATGTGATGAAGTGGCTACTAAACTAAAAGTGTCTACCAGCCACTGGCTACTACTTGAAAATTTCAATTTTCAGGTCTATATATATATATATACTTCTAGTTTACACTTTTAGAATTCTTTTTTAATATTTCTATAAATTTCTTTTTCTTTCTTAATGTTTTCTATAAAATTTATAATACCATCAACTGGAATTACTTTGGCCATTTTCCACTTCAATTATAAAAATATAAAATGTCAATGAGTTTTGGAAAGAAACAAAATTACCTAATTTTGGGAGGGGGTTTTGCAGTTTTTTTGTTATTTTATTGCATACACTTTTTTTATTATTTTTTTATTAAAAACATAGTGAGGAAAGCTACCAGCCATATTGGGTAATTTTCCCAAAACCTACTAGTACCAAAAATATAAAAGTAAATGATAGTTAATATTCAAGCACAAAATTTTTTGAAAAAAAGTTTAAAAATTAGAAAATAAGGAATCTAAAAACAATTTTCCACACAGTTCTATCAAATGTCTCATTATCTAATAAACCAAAATATATAAGTTTTTTACCAGCTTTCAATGTTAGTTTCTAGATGTTAAAAACCACTTTTACCAACAACCTCTCAATAAATAGAAATGATTTACTAATTATCTATCACCATGTAGTGTTACAGGAAACGCTACCCTAATAGGCAAAGAAAACCCAAGTAATGGTACTTTGAAATGTTGACTCTATTGTATTTATTTAAACTAACACCACATAAAATGCTATTTAGAAAAATTTTATTTTGCACAAAACACTATTAAATTCACTTTCAAAACCAGGTATTAGTCACAGTGAGTTTCAAAAACAACAAACTAAAAATTGTATAAATGTTTAATTAATTTTATTAATGTTAGATAGTATTAATGCTTAATTAATTTTATTCATGTTAGATTGTATTAAAGCTTAATTTTATTAATATTAAATTGTATTAATGTTTAATAAATAACAGGTTCAATTAAAAAGTATACAATTTTGTGGGATTACTATAATAGCTCAGATATACAAATAGGAATGTTAATACTTTAGTTTCACTACCGCATCATATTACATTTATTTTATATTAAATTTTTTAAAAATTGGTTATCATTAAACTAGAGACACAAACAGAAAAGCAGAAAAACAAAAACATATTTTTAAAAATAACCTTCGCTGCCTTTTGTCTTATTCCCAACTAAGGCTTGATGACAAATATGTATAATTGCTCCATCCTCCCTCTCTACTTTTTCAGTTTTATACAGACGGTTCAAAAGCTCTAGCAAAGCATCTTTGTATTTCTGTAATAAAAGAACTTAATATTTTAGAAATATATTAAAATAATATACGTTAATAAATGGTCATAATTTTGACCTATTATGAAATAAATGATTTAATTACATTTTAAAATGTATGTATGTATGCGATGGACAATAAAACTTGATTTATAAGTCATTTGCACTTTTTTGTTGCATAGGACTTTAATGTACCTCAAAGCAATATGGCGTGCATCCAAAATTAACGTACTTGCTAACCAAATTCCCATTATACAATTTTTTTAATATTTATCTGAAATTATAACTATGTTAAGATATAAAAAGAAGGAGTGGAAGGGTTATACAGTAGAGTATCTCACAATTTGGAATTGTCAGGATATTGGCTATTCCAGATTTCGGGAAATTCCAGATTTTAGAGCATATCATTATTGATACAAAAAATCAATGAAATAAAATATATAAATGGAATAAACTAAGAGAAAACCTTATATAAGTTTGTGGCTTTGAAAAACATGTGTTTTAGATTAGCTATTTTAATAGTTTTGATTAAACTTTTCTTTAATTTTGTGAATTCCCATCATTTCCAATTCAGAAATAGTTTCTTTGCTCTAGTCTTTTAATTGCAGTGCCTAATACTTTGACTGGTCTTTGGGAATTTTATACTCAACCACTTCGTTTTCACTGTCATCACTTTCAGTTACAAACTCCCGTAAAAAAAACCTTCAACATTTTTTTTTTTTTTTTAAAGTTAGAAGTAGAGGGAAAAGTACGGATTACGGATATTTTACAGTATATGAATAATTCCCATTTCTTTTCTTTTTAAATTAATTAATTCAGCATATCTTTAAAAACAATTTATTTTAGTACATTTGTTTTGATTTGCATATTTGTATTATAACCTACCTGTTTATTTTTAGTTTTTCTAGTAGAGTCAGGCGTTTGATATTTTTTCCAAGCTTGCTCCCATAAGTTTTTGTAGTTTGTTTTTGTCACATAGTGAATAAGTTGAGAATATGTCAGAGAATAGCCCTTTAAAGGCTTTTCATGTGGCTTTAGGAACCTATAATGATAGTAAATGAGAAGCAAATTTAATTCTATAACAAACAAATCCATACAAGGAAAATTGTTTTAGTTGTTTAAAGATGGTAATAGAACCTTGCAAAATACATATGCTTGGAAAATTCCAAATTCAAATCAAATAAATTTTTAACTAGAAGAAGGTAAATTTTTAACTAAAAGAAAGTAAATTTATAACTAGAAATAAGAATAAATTTTAACTAGAACTAGGATTTAAGAAGACAGTATCTTCTCTGTAGTAGGACTATCAGCCTGAATGTATTATAGCAACCCAAGTGCACATCTTCATTTAAAGCTCATTGTACTATTCCATGACGCTACCACAGTAGCTTGTAAACAGTCCATAAACTGCATAATACCTGAAATATTGCCCCCATGTGCTCGAATGCCAATAATCATTCAATTTAATTCATTGGATAAATTATGCTGTTTATTCATCACAACAACTAGTAAAACATTTTTCAAATGCCTTCAAATTACTTTATTTATCTACAAAATCTGCTGACAAATACCTTAACTCATTGTTTATTTCATGCTAACATCAAAATAGAAGGTGGTCACAGTAATGTGACTTGTCTAAGTACTATTAGTTTAGAAGTCAATTTAACTTAAATTTTTATTCTTTTACATTTGAATTGTTAATAATTTTCATTCAGAATTTGATTTGATTAGAAAATTGCCTATGCATGTCTGTGTTTAGCTTGGGAGAATTTGTAATTTCCTTCAACTGTCTTTGCATTACATAGTTAGTGTATGCAGAAAAAAGCTTATTTAAAATCAATATTTCACAACAGCTGTATAATAGATTTTATGAAAAGCTGAGTAGCAAAGCCATATCAAAGATATCAAATTCTTATCAATTTTTAATGCAAAATATTTCTATTGGATATATTACCTGAAAACCCTGCCATCCTTTTTCTTCCAACTTCGTACAGTAAACAATTGCCAATCAGACTGAGGTCGTTCTTTACAAAGGGAGAACAAATTTAGAAGTTCTTCACCTGTCATACAATTATGGAGAAGATCATCAGGAATTTTTTGGCCATTTGTAACATACTTTACCCAGTTGGAATGTACCTGAAAAATATTTCTTTCATATTTATTTTCAAAGGGAACCTACCGAAATATTTGTTCAACTATAACAAATTAAAGTTTTAGAATGTTTAGATAAAAATGTCAGATTGTTTTAATAGAATTACAAACACTATTGAGTAAAGGAAACAGGAAAAGAGAATAAATTAATTTTAATATAATTTTTAAATTATCAAAATTCTGTAGTCTTTGTAAATCTATGTGCCTAAGTGTCTCAAAAAATTAACATAAAGCATGTAAGAACAAGTTTCTTTAAAAAAAATTTAGCATTCTATTATCTGCCTGAAATACACATATTAAATATTTAATTAAGTGGTTTTTTTTATATATATTTTTAAATTTTTAGAATTAATTCAGAACAAAATATTTTTTATTCTCTAGGAAGCAAGCTTAATATTAAAAACAAATATTTAATAAATGGATAGGTGAAGGTGACATTGACAGATTGTACTTTTGTTGACTAACTCTCAATTTCAGAATGAATTTCAAAACACAATTTTATAATAAATACTGAGACTTTTATAATATTAGAAACTATCTTTACTTAATTTGAAAATCAAATCAGGGCATTGAAACAACATATTACCAGATTGTAATTAAATAACCTTCAACTGCAATGGATGAGATGCACACACTTTTGAAACTAAAGCCTCCCCCTCCTCTGCAATAATTCCAAATTTTACTACCAAATTTCACACTGTGTGAATTAATCATGAAAACATAGAAATCTGGAAAATAAACAAATCAGAAATTGCCAGAAAACTGAATCTCTGAGTTCCTCTACTCTACTTATGCAAAACATGTGGTGAAAATCTAACCTCCTTTTGTGAAAAGGATCAAATGGTTGGTCAACTGATTATTTTACAGCTTAAGAAGTCTATAACATCATATTGTTGCATACTGATTTGCATTATGAGCATTTAGTTTGTAAGTTTTCGAGATTGTTTTTTAATAAATTTATTATTTTAAACTCGTTATTGTATACTACATACTTTACAGAACCAAAAATGACTAGTTAAAAAAGCTCTGTATGGGTCAAGAGTCCTTAAGATCAAAGACCATCACCTGGCTGTACTCTCTATTATCTGTTTACAAACAGACGAGAAAAACAATGACATGCACTTTTTGCATTACTTTTTAAATGATAGAAGTTGGAAAAGTGAATATATTTCAATCACGGGAAAAACTGTATCAACTTATTGGAAATATTAAGAAAGAGAAAGAAAATGGTAAATATACTTTAAACAACAATTTTTACAGTTAATCACCCTGTGTCAAGAGACGAATATAAAATTTAATTTTTAGTAAATCGTTGATGTATAGGTCTATGTTTACTTGATAATAGAAGGAAAGTACAGCAGAGGACAAAGAACAGTTACAATGGAAAAGTATTATTTGCCATGTTCTGGAAATACTGGTAGTGTTGCTTGTCTAGTTAAAAAGGATGAGAATTATTTTCTATTGAGTGTAGTATCATGTTTTTGCCTTTTATCAAACCAAAACCTATTCTAATTTCTGAGAGGTTAAAAAATATTTGATACATCTACACAAAAATGGAAAAAAAGTGTGAAAAACAAACCAGTCAATTTTATTGTTTAGTTAAATTATATGCCCAAGAAATTTAATGTATCACATATAACTTAAATGCACATAGTCTAATGAATAATAAATAATGAAACATATTTAAGGGGGATCGAACCCTATAACACCCCCTCATTGAATACAGCCCTTTTAGATATTATGAATCATCAGCCACTAGACATACATGTTAATGTTTTTAAAAATATTTAAGTAAATAAACTCTGGTCATGTTTACATCATGCTTTCACCATCTTCTGTTTCATTTTAATTAGCTTAGTTAAAAACAGAAAATATGCAAGTTTGTTGCATCAGAGTATTCAAGAGACAGAAAAAAAGACTTTTAAATTTAAATTAACAATTATTTTAGAGCATATCTTGAAGAATTTCTGGATTTCATTTAACTACTCTTTGACTTATGTTACAAGAATACTTCTTAAAAAAATTCTATCAAAAAAACAGGAGCCATTCACATTCCATTATATGTTAAAATGAATCCTTCAAAATAGTAGATTACAGATATAAAAATAACTTACATCAAAATAGGTTACAAATGCGATACAGACACCATGAATTTTTTGATAAATTTGAAACTAAAAAATAAAGACAATGTAGGTTGTATTAAATATTGTTAGTGTATTACCTACATGAGGGCATTACCGCACTGAAACATGGTTAGAATACACCAAGCTTAATGTGGGGGACAGTTTCAGGGTAGTTTTTCAAGAGACAATCGCAACATATTTATGTCTTGAATAGGAAAAATCTGCTGCCAGGGAATCAACCCTTCATTCATATTTTAGTAAGCATTGTTATCAAAGAATTTCTGAAGGTAATCAAGTGGTTCAATTTTGTATTTAGAATTCTATGTGCATCATGAAAATTACAAGGGGAATCTAGTTCCTTAGGATTACTAAAACACAAGCTTCATTTTTCTAAAATGTGCATTTTCATCCACTTAAAAGAACTTCAAAGTTACCATAAGTAGTCCTAAAAATAAATTTTTAACGCCAAAAAGTGTTTAAAAAAATTACCCAATACTTAATGTGCATCTCAACTATTTTAATTTAATGAATATTTTCAACAAAAAAATATGTTAGTTGAGCTATTTGTTAAAGTATTGTTAGTTTAAAGAGGGGGTGGTAACGAAAACTAACCAAGCATATCGCTTCTTCCTCAGAATTTGTTTGAATGTAGCTGGTGGGTATTCCTAGAGCTTCTGCACATATGGAGTGGAAACTCATAGTTTTTCTTTTTGCACAAAAATTGTTTTCCTGCAAAGCATCTTTTAATATAATCCAAGTTCAATCGTCAATAAAATTCGAAACAGTAACCTAGCGCGCTGACATCCAAACAAATCAATATTTTGAAAATTACTGGTTGCCAAATCACGTTTGATGAAAATAAGAAATGTAAATCATATTTATTCTTTTGACGGCACATTCTCTAAGTAGTGGTTAAACGTCATAAAATCAGACTTTGCAATAAATGTTTTTAAGTATCAAATAGTTCAGTTATATACAAAAACACAAAGCTAATCCAAAAAACAGGGTTTGGGGATACTTATATCCCCACAAATTCTTAAAAATTGAACAGTTTGGACAAGTTGAGTCGTATTGGAATATAACCTGTATTTATTCATATACCTGTACCTGAATGGGTGGATTTTTTTTAAACAAGCCAAAAGGAGAATTTATGATTTAAAATAAAAAATTAAGATAATTATTTATCTAATGATAAAATCTGTAACATGAACTTTCCAACAAAAAATCCCGAAAGTGGCTGTCAAATGTATGGTCATGCCTGATGTATCGGTCAGATGATGAAACATCGCGGGTTACCAACAACTTGCACATGTTTTTTCTTTTATTTATACTTAGTTAGCATGAGAATAGTAAGAATGAAAAATAGAGAACACTTACCATATTAATATTTTTTGAAAACGAGGCGTCGGTTGATTGACAGGTCTTGCTTCAATTTCTCACTATTTTCCTTTCAGTAATGTTTTGCAATTAAACGGTTTTGAAATTATGAATAATGTGACCAGATTTTTTTGACTGGATATCAGGACGTTTCTGCAAATTGGGAAGAGTTCATTTTCTTTCGTATTATATTTATCGGGTTTGGAACATGCAATTCTAAAGTCTTCTATGTTCACTGTTTTCTGATTGGTTGGTTAGTTTGTATGTTCAACGACCAATGTTATGTACAATAACGGCTAATTAGGCCGAGACCTACATCTTAACGTAGATTCCGAACCACAACGAACATCCATGCCGAGCCCGTAGCCAGGATTTTTTTTCGGAGGCAGGAGTATGGTCGAAGATTTGATATTAAATACGTATACCAAGTTACACAAAAAATGAAAGAGAAGTAGTGCTACAAGATTTACAAGCTACAAGAGATAACTATAACTAAATAATATTTTGTGGTCCTTTATTGAGTTAGCGTGTGCGTTTAGCTGATTTTCAAATGTATTCGATGCTTCACTCATATGAATTTGTCTTTAAAAACGAAAGCGACTAACGCATTAAATTTACTATACTGCAGTAAGAGTCTAAACATTTAACCCTTTAAATCTCACGGAGTCAGCGTTGTGGGTTTCACAAAACCCCCAATGACTTTCCATTCGAAAAAACTGGAAATGAATTCGCCCGACTCGTTATCCTGTGGGCCACACCTGGGTTTCCTGTGGGGTCACTGTCGACCATTAAAATATCATTACTATATATGTCTATAACCTGCAATAGGGTTGTGCGTTGGGTCATCTACTTGATATGTCGGATCATTAAGTCGGCATCTTATCAATGAATGAAATGCCACCGCTAAGTACTTGACAAGATTCGCATACAAGAAAAATTCCGAATATGTTACACAGTGTCCAAAGGGTGGGGCAGTTTGACAATGAGTATTCTAAACCCATGGTTCCCCTTTACATGCACCCCAATAGCCTATTGTTGAGGACCGTCACGCTTCAAACAACTACTTCACCACAGTTTGAAATATCCGTATCCCCCCCCTGGACCAGCCCATAGCCGACCAGGCTGGGAATATTTCTACAAGGCGATTTAGGGCGTGTTGGGATTTAAAGTGTTAATAATATAATCTGTAAAAAGTAATGCAAAAATGAAGAGGACATTTTGTATGGCAAAGTCGTTTTGATGGAAAGCACCGACGAAAACAACGTGCCAAGTCAAGTTCTTACCTATGAAATGCTATAGGTCCTCCTTTCTTACTAAGCTCCATACGTCACCAAATACATATAACTTCTTTCATACTAATAACTCTCACATTACATCACATAGAGGAAATATAAGTCCCATAACGGAGGAAATATGTCGCCCTTAACGACCTTACTTAAAAAATATACAATGTATGTAACAATGAGGAACTTGCACAAGTGAGAAAAAAGAATAATTTTTGCATTTTCTAGAGTTATCCAACGAATATATTTAAGCACTGCAATTATTTTTTATATTTATGCTTTCATTTAATCAAAAATCGAGTTTAAAATCAAAGCAAAAGTCACGTGACCAAAAACGCATAAAAAAACCGTGACGTAGTTACGCATAGATTCTGTCGAAAATCCGAAGAGGAAACTGGTCTAAAACAGGTTTTAGACGGGTTCATAAACTGCACGTTGACGTCACACGCAAAAGTAGCTTTTCCCCGCCAAATCGCAAAGTAAACAAATAATAATTTTTTTTTAACTATCTATCCGAGCTCAAATTTTTGAAAGAATGGTATTGTTTTTCATTATTTTTTTTTTCTACTTTTATTTAAAAACAAAACCAAAAAACGTGAAAGTTCCTCATTATAAAAAATATCTGGACTATACTAATTTGCTTTTATCTCGTAAGAATACATAGTTTCTCACTACACTACATTACGAAAATTGATCTAAATAAATATTAATTCATAAAAAATCGAATTAAGTTCTAACCTGTGAAATGCTCTAGGTCCTTCTTTCTTAAAAAGCTCCTCCTTGCTCTTTGTAATTGTAGGTATAACAAAAACCTACCATTTTGGCGTGTCAAAGACAACGTACAACGTTCAAGCTAATATTCGCCATTGAAATAACATTGTTGAAGAGGTGCTGAGCTGTAAAACTGCGTTTAGGCGTCCCCTTATCACGTGACATAGAGTTGTCTTTGTCCAATGGTACGATACAAGCTGCGAGAGGTGAAAGACTTGCGGCTGACCGAGGGAGTAAGAGAACGGTGGGAGTTGTTCTGGCTACGATGAGAGTGAAGTCAGTTTTTGAAATATAATTTGAAATGTTATTTTATTATTTTTTAAAAAAAGTTTGTTTAAGTGATGTTTTGTGAGAATCTCACCACTATTAAACAATTTTGTTTTTAGATACTTCATCTTGTATGTGATAATCACTCAAAATGAAGCGCTCAGCTAGATCGCTGGATGACGTCATGTTTAAATTTTATGGAAAATATCACCTTCACTCTCATCGTAACCAGAACAACTCCCACCATTCTATTACTCAATCGGTCTGCCGCAAGTCAAGGAGGTTAGAAGAGAAGGAGGTGTGAGCAAGCTGGAAAACAATTCGAAACCGGTTGTACCTATGAAGTAGGTTTATCGCCGTTTTCGCCAAGCAACTAAGCCCTTTTCGACGCCAAACTCCCAACTGCGCCAAGCTTAGTTGATTTTCTCTACCAGCGGTTCCTACCCCACGGACCGCGAGCCGCGAGTAGAGTGGTACTGGGCCGTGAAAGCTGGTAGAGAATCGCCGAGATAAATATTATCGGAGCTTCAGGGTTTAAGATGGAAACAATCGAGCCACTCGATTGTATTTTTCGATGTTGTAACGAGTGAATAACATCGATAGTGAATAATGCGTGAATTAAACAGCATGGCTAAGTTTTAATCTAGATATTGACTCTCTCATTGACGGGGGATAAACAATGTCAAAAATTCCGAAGATTTTTTTTTTTAAAACTTTGGTCACTTGTTTTTTAGTTTTCTAATTGTTGTAACAGCTAAGTGCAATAAAGTTCCTCACTTTATAAAAAAATATAATTTAATTTTTCGTGTACAGTATATTTTTTTCAAATATAGATAGTTGATCCGAACAACTAAAAAGGTTAGAAACCGCTGTTTTATACAATATAATTTTTCTCTTTGTCAAAGAGAACTTCTTCTGTCCCCCCCCCCCCCCTTCTCCCAATTTGTTTGGGAAGTTGTTTTGCGGGAGAATCTGTGTTGAGTTAGTATTATTTTTGTTTTGTAGCCTTTATTATTCTAAAACAATTATAAAATGGGCTTGTTTACTGTTTAACATTGCTTTATAAGCAGTGGCGTTATTGACTTGATGATACTTTTGTATCGATAAACAAAATTCTTCTAAAAATCATTAAATTTTTTTTTCTGAGAATAGCGATTTGACCATACAAGTATAATATACGAGAAGGTTGAAAAACAAATAATAAGATGTAATATGCAGGTGCAAATTTGGAAATTATGGTAAATCACAATATGTTTCAACTTATATCAAATGATTGTATTTCATTTGTTCTGACAGTTACTTACAAATTATTACCTTTTTTAAAAAATTATTTATATAAATTTCGATTTTGTGTGCGTGTGACCTACAAATCTGCGAATGGCTAATTAACCCTCTTACCATCATCCAATCAGGCTGACCAACCTGATGGCGGTGTGGTTAGCGCTCTGGCCACGCATGCCAAAGGCCGGGTTTTAATCCGGGTTTTGCCATAGATGTTCGTTGTGGTTCAGAATCCACGTTAAGCTGTAAATCCTGGCCTGATTAGCCGTTATTGTGCATAAAAATAGGTCGTTGAGCGAACCAACCAAACAATCGTGTGAAATTGGTCACATAGATTCGTTATCGATGACAATGCATTGTATTAAGTTTTGGGGGCTGTCACTAAAAGACCGCTATTGCAGACACTACATTGTCACTTCTAATGATTTTTTTTTATTAGCACCCGTTCTGTCATCCAGTCGAAATGAATCTTTGCAGATTGATTTGATATAGATTCCAATCCATTGTATCAAGTTTTGGGGGCTGTCACAGACACTCAAAAAGATCGCTTTAACACAGGCTTCTATTATCGTTTCTGAATGCTAATAAATCCACTTACCGTCATCCAATCGCGCTGAAATTTGATAGACAGATTCATTTTCGCTAAGAATGTATTATATCAAGTTTTGGGGACTGACACTATTATAAAAGAATGCTTTTACACAAGCAACTATCGTCGCTTCGGATGACATCACACTTCATCCAATTGGACTGAAACTTACCAGATAGACTCGCTGTGGATGAAAATGTATTCAAGCAAGTTTTGAAACTAGTAAATATTTCGGAATAGATGTTGTTTTTTCCCCTTAGTGATCAAACATTATCAAAACTTGATCTGAGTTCAGTGACTTAACACATAAAACATATATATATATAAAGGATTTATATTAGAAACTTTGTTTTTATGAGTTATAATAGTAAAAAGACTTCTTGAATTTAAGATGTTAATGAGATAAATAATTAAATCATCGAACAGTTTTCTTTCTGTACTTCAGATATTTACCCTTTAATAAGATTACATTATTAAATAAAACAAAAGGTGGTTCCTCTAATCTGGAGCCGTAATTTCTGTGTAGTTTGTAAAAGTTTAGATAAATCTGTTAATTTTTAATTCTGAGTTTTATTATGTAGGTTTATATAATAATGTCAATATAAACTGATGATAATAATTATTGTTAACCGTTTCAGTGCTTTTTGAAAGCTTTTTTTTTTTATTTGCGTTGAAGAATTTTCTCTTCTAATTGGTAAATAAATAAAAATTATAATATTATTTAGTACAGTGCATTATATTTTAAAGGATAGTGTTATGCATGAAAAAAGTTATTCATTACTGAACTGAGAATTTTATTATGAGTCTAATTTATGAATAGAAGAAAATTTATAACAAAAGATACATGAACATTGGAAAAAGTTTAAAGTGGCATCCGACAATGCCGCCACAAATGTGACAGATCTTGCAGTAAAGAAATTGGCAGGATTTTTTTTTTTTCATTACTCTTTTATCAATTTTTTCTTACAATATACCAGTTTAATATTGATTTCTGGCGAATTACAGTATTGAAATTATTCTTAATTAATTACTTTTGTGAGCATTTTTATTGAATTCAGTATTTCAATCACGTAAAATATTCCAAAAACACATCAGGGCTTCATAAGTAATAATATAAATTAAACAAAAGCAACGTAGAGAATATCTGATTACCCATGATATTACAATAATCATGTTTTGTAAAACTATTTTAGTACAATTCGAATCGAAAAAGAGCATCCAAAGTTTTCAATAGAATCAAATTTTTGTCCATTATTCCTTTTCTTTTCAAACATAAAGTTCGAAATCCAAATACCTGAAGAACTAAAAAAAGAAGCCGCCTTGTTCATCGACAAGTCGTAAAACTTCGGCGTACAAGTCACAATAGCAGGGGGCTTTTCTCTGTTCCTATTCCTCCCTCAGGCCATGGAGTGATAATGGACTTGCTTTCGGACCCTTTTGTACCCTACTATACCCATCGTCCGTTACAAATTATCAAAGAGGGGCGACGCTGTTGTCACCCGCCACCAAGGGGGGAAAAAACCGGCTCTCGCATCTCGTTTCATGCCCACCCACGGAGTTGACAGCGGAACCTCAATTGCCCTTTACAAATTAGCACCGAGAAGTCTTCAAAAGTATGTCATTGTAAAAGCTACTGTTTAAATTTCAGCGGACATTCGGAATTTGACGCACGGAAAACGAAATAATCAATTAAATTAAACAACCAAAAACTTTAATTAATATTTTTTAAGCTTTTTTTATAAAGTGATTTTAAATAAGGGTAATGCTCTGAAATTTTCGACATTAGTAGATCTTGCCTTCTAATTTTGATTTTCTTAAACAAAATGCTAACATTTTAATTTAATTTTTTTTTTAAAGTTTTTCTTTGTAAAGTGACTTCAAATAAGCGTAGAATACGAGTTTCAGTGAGCGAAGTGAACATATGCTTGCGCAATAATTAACCTTCCAGTGAACAAAACAAGCCTGTGCGGGCGTAGCAAAGAATTTTTCAGCGAGCGAAGGGAGCTTGTATTTGCGTAGCAACTAACCTTTGAACGAGTGAAGCGAGCCAGTTCTTATGTGTCAATAAACTTTTCAGCCAGTGAAGCGAGCTGTTTTTATATTACAATTAAACTTCCAACAGGCGAAGCGAGCTTGGTTTTGCGTGGCAATGAACCTCTCTGCGAGTAAAGCCCCAAAAGCTGAGATGAGACCTATACACCAATGATGGATATCCGCAACGAGGAACAACGCAGCTAGTGTAAAATATTTCCAATAGATTACGAAACGATTAAATTACGTAGTGTGCAAAGGTAAAAAAAATATTGTATCCATTTTTTAAAATATTGAATCCATTTTTTAAATTTTCATCCACAACGAGTCCATCTGCCAAGTCTCAGTTCAATTAGATGACGGAAAGTGGGTTAATTAGCCTTTTGAATATTTTTCCTCGGTAACTTTAATAGTAGAAGATTTCAGTCATTAAATATTGCTAAAATTGAACATGTTTGAATTAAGCTTTGTATCTGGATAATAGAACGTGAGTAAAGGCTACTGATAATTCTAACGTAAGGCAATAGAAACGTATGTAAAAACTACCGTTGTCTGACAGTACCAAAACTTAATAGAAAGCATTGTCATAGACAACGAGTGCGTCAGCCAAGTTTAAATGTTTAATCTCATGATAGGAAATGGGTTTATAAGTAAACCAAAGCGTTAATAAAAAGAATCTCGTAAAAGTGGCCTTTTAGTGGTAGTGACTCGCCTAAAAATTTGGAATGTATTGTCATCCAAATTGAATCCATCTGCCAAGTTTCAGGTTGATGGGTAGATGGCAAGTGGGCTAATTAGTCCAATAGTAGCGTGTGTAAAAGCAGTCTTTTAGTGATAGTAATAGCCCCCAAAACTTAACTGAGTGCATTGTCATCAACATCGAATCAATATGATAAGTTTTTTACTCGATTGAATGACGGCAAATGTGTAATTAGCCCTCCATCGATTTGCACGTTTCATACAAAATCGAAGTTAGTGTGAGGGATTTAAAAACAGTTGAATATTGCTTAATTATTAGCTGTGAAAAGTAATACGCATACCATTTGATAGTTCAGGTCTTGAACTATAGCCTACAAGCACAGAAATTGCTTTTTTAAAAACTATATTAAAAATTTGGCAGAATTTCCAAACCTACCCACGTTTTTTCCCGTAGAAGAGCGTACTAAAAAGTCGGTTTGTATAGGCTTAGTTCAAGTGAGAGTAGGGTTGCCAAAGTCTGCTTCTTCGCGCCAAGCTTGCTCGGACCTCCTCTCTCTTCTAACCTCCTTGGCCGCAAGTCTTTCAAGCCGGATTTACACGCTACCAGTCAAGGTTCCAGTTTAGATCGCCAGTCAGTGACGTCATATGACGTAACCAGACTACTGGCTCCAGTAAACCAAACATTTTCTATTTACTGGCACCGGCGACTCCGATCAACCAATCACGTGCGCTCTCCCGTGATCACCGATAGACGGCGTAATGGTCACCTTGCTGAAGTCACAGAACTGGTGATCTGAACTGGAGGTCCAACTGGTAGCATGTAAATCAGGCTTTAATCCGGCTTCACCGTTCGCCGCTCGTATCGTGCCCGAGGCTTTACGCTGGGGCAAGGAGGTTAGAAGAGAGAGGAGGTCCGAGCAAGCTTGGCGCGAAGAAGCAGACTTTGGCAACCCTACTCTCACTTGAATTAAGCCTATACAAGCCGACTTTTTAGTACGCTCTTCTACGGGAAAAAAGTGGGTAGGTTTTGAAATTCTACCAAATTTTTAATATAATTTTTAAAAAGCAATTTCTGTGCTTGTAGGCTATAGTTCAAGACCTGAACTATTAAATGGTATGCATATTACTCTTCACATCTAATAATTAAGCAATATTCAGCGATTTTTAAATCCCTCACACTAACTTCGATTTTGTATGAGACGTGCAAATCGATGGAGGGCTAATTACACATTTGCCGTCATCCAATCGAGAAAAAACTTATCAGATTGATTCGATAATGTTGATGGCAATGCACTCAGTTAAGTTTTGGGGGCTATTACTATCATTAAAAGACTGCTTTTACACACGCTACTATTGGACTAATTAGCCCACTTGCCATCCACTCATCAAGCTGAAACTTGGCAGATGGATTCAATTTGGATGACAATACATTCTATCAAATTTTTAGGCGAGTTAGTACCACTAAAAGGCCACTTTTACATATGCTTTTTATTGACACTTTGGTTTACTAATAAACCCATTTCCTATCATGAGATTAAACATTTAAACTTGGCGGACGCACTCGTTATCTATGACAATGCTTTCTATTAAGTTTTGGTACTGTCACACAACGGCAGTTTTTACATGCGTTTCTATTGCCTTACATTAGAATTATCAGTAGCCTTTACTCAAGTTCTATTATCTAGATACAAAGCTTAATTCAAACATGTTCAATTTTAGCAATATTTAATGACTAAAATCTTCTACTATTACAGTTACCGAGGAAAAATATTCAAAGGGCTAATTAACCCACTTTCCGTCATCTAATTGAACTGAGACTTGGCAGATGGACTCGTTGTGGATGAAAATTTTAAAAATGGTTTCAATATTTAAAAAAATGGATACAATATTTTCTTTACCTTTGCACACTATGTAATGCAATCGTTTCGTAATCTATTGGAAATATTTTACACTAGCTGCGTGGTTCCTCTTTGCGGATATCCATCATTGGTGTATAGGTCTCGTCTCAGCTTTTAGGGCTTTACTCGTAGAGAGGTTCATTGCTACGCAAAACCAAGCTCGCTTCGCCTGTTGGAAGTTTAATTGTAACATAAAAACAGCTCGCTTCACTGGCTGAAGAGTTTATTGACACATAAGCACTGGCTCGCTTCACTCGTTCAAAGGTTAGTTGCTACGCAAATACAAGCTCAATTCACTCACTGAAAAATTCTTTGCTACGCCCGCACAGGCTTGTTTTGCTCGCTGGAAGGTTAATTATTGCGCAAACATATGTTCACTTCGCTCACTGAAATTCCTACTCTACACTTATTTGAAGTCACTTTATAAAGAAAAAATTAAAAAAAAAATTAAAAAATTTTAACGTTTTGTTTAAGAAAATCAAAATTAGAAGGCAAAATCTACTAATGTCGAAAATTTCAGAGCTCTACGCTTATTTAAAATCACTTTATAAAAAAGCTTAAAAAATTAATTAAAAAATATTAATTAAAGTTGTTGGTTGTTTAATTCGATTGATTATTTCGTTTTCCGTGCGTCAAATTCTGAATGTCCGCTGAAATCCAAACCGTAGCTTTTACAATGACATACTTTTGAAGACTTCTCTGTGCAAATTTGTAAAGGGCAATCGAGGGTCCACCCACTGTCAACTCCTTGGGTGGGCCTGAAACGAGATGCGAGAGCAGTCCCCCCCACCCCTTGGGGAAGGGTGACAACCGCGTCGTCCCTCTTTGTTAATTTGTAACGGTCAATGGGTACAGGGTACAAGGGTCCGAAAGCAAGTCCATTATCACTCCGTGGACTGAGGGAGAACAGAGAAACCCCCCCTGCTATTGTGATTTGTACGCAGAAGTTTTACGACTTGTCGATGAACAAGGCGGCTTCTTTTCTTAGTTCTTCAGGTGTTTGGATTTCGAACTTTATGTTTGAAAAGAAAAGGAATAATGGACAAAAATTGGCTTTCTATTGAAAACTTAGGATACTCTTTTTCGATTCGAATTGTACTAAAATAGTTTTACGAAACATTATTACTGTAATATCTCCCCAGATATTCTCTACGTTGCTTTGGTTTAATTTATATTATTACTTGTGAAGCTTTGATGTGTTTTTTGGAATATTTTGCGTGATTGAAATACTTTTGTGAGAATTTTTTTATTGAATTCAGTAATTAATTAAGAATAATTTCAATACTGTAATTCGCTAGAAATCGATATTAAACTCATATATTGTAAGAAAAAATTGATAAAAAAGAGTAATGAAAAAAAAAATCCTGCCAATTTCTTTACTGCAAGATTTGTCACATTTGTTGCGGCATTGTCGGATGCCACTTTAAACTTTTTCCAATGTTCATGTATCTTTTGTTATAAATTTTCTTCTATTCCTAAATTAGACTCATAATAAAATTCTCAGTTCAGTAATGAATAACTTTTTTCATGCATAACACTATATTTTAAAATATAATGCACTGTACTAAATAATAACTAAAAAATATTATAATTTTTATTTATTTACCAATTAGAAGAGAAAATTCTTCAACGCAAATAAAAAAAAAAGCTTTCAAAAAGCACTGAAACGGTTAACAATAATTATTATCATCAGTTTATATTGACATTATTATATAAACCTACATAATAAAACTCAGAATTAAAAACTAACAGATTTATCTAAACTTTTACAAACTACACAGAAATTACGGCGCCAGATTAGAGGAACCACCTTGAGTTATTTAATAATGTAAACTTATTAAAGGGTAAATATCTGAAGTACAGAAAGAAAACTGTTCGATGATTTAATTATTTATCTCATTAACATCTTAAATTCAAGAAGTCTTTTTACTATTATAATTCATAAAAACAAAGTTTCTAATATAAATCCTTTATATATATGTTTTATGTGTAATTGTAAGCCACTGAACTCAGATCAAGTTTTGATAATGTTTGATCACTAAGGGGAAAAAACAACCTCTATTCCGAAATATTTACTAATTTCAAAACTTGCTTGAAAACATTTTCATCCACAGCGAGTCTATCTGGTAAGTTTCAGTCCAATTGGATGAAGTGTGATGTCATCCGAAGCGACGATAGTGTCAGTCTCCAAAACTTGATATAATACATTCTTATCGACAATGAATCTGTCTGTCAAATTTCAGCGTGATTGGATGACGGTAAGTGGATTTATTAGCATTTAGAAACGATAATAGAACCCTGTGTAAAAGCGATCTTTTTGAGTGTCTGTGACAGCCCCCAAAACTTGATACAATGTATTGGAATCTATATCAAATCAATTTGCAAAATTTCAATTCGACTGGATGACAGAACGGGTGTTAATAAAAAAATCATTCGAAGTGACAATGTAGTGTCTGCAATAGCAGTCTTTTAGTGACAGCCCCCAAAACTTAATAGAATGCATTGTCATCGATAACGAATCTATGTGACCAATATCACCCGATTGGTTGGTTCGCACAACAACCTATTTTTATTCACAATGACGGCTAATAAGGCCAGGATTTACAGCTTAACGTGGTTTCTGAACCATAACGAACATCCGTGCCAAAACCCGAATTCAAACCCGGCCTTTGGCATGCGTGGCCAGAGCGCTAACCACATAGCCATCAGGTTGGTCAGCCTGATTGGATGACGGTAAGAGGGTTAATTAGCCATTCGCAGATTTGTAGGTCACACACACACAAAATCGAAGTTTATATAAACAATTTAAAGAAAAAAAGTTAATAATTTGTAACTGTCAGAATAAATCAATTATAATCATTTGATATAAGTTGAAACATATTGTGACTTACCATAATTTCCAAATTTACACCAGCATATTATATCTTATTATTTGTTTTTCAACCTTCTCGTATATTATACTTGTATGGTCAAATCACTATTCTCAGAAAAATTAAATAAATTTAATGATTTTTAGAAGAATTTTGTTTATCGATACAAAAGAATCATCCTTTATGGCCCCCTGAGCAGACATCCTCCCTTTCCGCATTGGGGTCAAGTCAATAACGCCACTGCTTATAAAGCAATGTTAAACAGTAAACAAGCCCATTTTATAATTGTTTTAGAATAATAAAAGCTACCAAAATAATACTAAATCAACACAGATTCTCTCCCAAAACAACTTCCCAAACAAATGGGGAGAAGGGGAGGGGGGGGGGGGGCATAAGAAGTTCATTAACTTTTGACAAAGAGAAAAATTATATTGTATAAAACAGCTGTTCCCAACCTTTTTAGTTGTTCGGACCACCTACACTATCTGGCCAAAAGTATCCGGACACCCAGTGGTATGGACTTAGAGTGTCCTGAGGCACATATATTAATATGATGTTGGCCCCCCCTTTTGCATCGATCACAGCCTGCATACGTTTGGGAAGACTTTCCACCAATTTTTGATAGGTGACCATAGGAATTGCCATCCAGGCGTCCATCACAGCTGAAGTGAGTGCTTGCAGTGAAGATGGTCGATTTGGCTGGCTACATAATCTGCGCTCTAATTCGTCCCAAAAGTGTTCTATGGGATTTAGATCGGGGCTCTGAGAAGGCCAGTCCAGTTTTTGAACACCCATTTCGTCAAACCACGTCTATGCAAGCCTCGATGTGTGAATGGAGCAGTTATCCTGCTGGAAGAGAAATGGGCCTTCCCTGAAATATTGCCATAGAGTTGGGAGTGCAGCATTGTCCAGAATGTCCATATACATCTCAGAGTTCATGTTTCCAACCACAGGAACTAACGGACCCAGGCCAAACCACGAGAAACACCCCCACACCATTATGCTTCCACCACCAAACTTAACAGTCGGCACAATGCAGTCACTATAGAAACGTTTGCCGGGCATCCGCCAAACCCAGACGCGTCCATCCGACTGCCAGACTGTAAAGTGAGATTCATCACTCCAAAGAACAGTTTTCCACATGTCCACAGTCCAATGACAGTGAGCTCTACACCATTGCAATCGATGCTTCGCATTCTGTGGAGTGATGTTCGGCTTGTGAGCGGCTGCACGACCATGGAATCCCAAGTCTTTTAACTCTCGACGGACAGTCCTGCTGCTAACACTAACGCCTGATGAACTTTGGAACTCCTGAGAAATTTCCGCCAACGAGGACTTGCGATTTTGTTTCACTACCCTTTTCAGAGTTCTGCGGCTGCGTTCACCAAGTGTTTTCGGCCTACCGGTTCGTTTTTCTGCCGTTTCACTGCCTCGACGTTTCCACTTCACAATTACATCACTCACAGTGAATTTAGGCTTCTGTAGAATGTCCGCAATCTCACAAACTGATTTCCCACAAAGGTGGCATCCTACTATTCTTCCACGATCAAACTCACTAAGCCCCTTTGACTTACTCATTGCCTCACAAACGCATAAATACAATCTGACAAACCACTACCAACACTTTTATAGCTTTCAATTACGCATCAAATTGCGTCACTCGCCAGAACCACTTTTTTAAGGTGTGTCCGGATACTTTTGGCCAGATAGTGTATCTATATTAAGAAAAAAATATACTGTACAAGAAAAATTTATATATTTTTTTTTATAAAGAGAGGAACTTTATTGCACTTGGCTGTTACAACAATTAGAAAACTAAAAGGTCAACTAAGTGGTCAAAGTTTAAAAAAAATCATCATCATTTTTGACATTGTTTATTCCCCGTCCATGAGAGAGTCAATATCTGGATTAAAACTTAGCCATGCTGTTTAATTCACGCATCATTCACTATCGATGTTATTCACTCGTTACAACATCGAAAAGTACAATCGAGTGGCTCGATTGTTTCCATCTTAAACCCTGAAGCTCCGATAATATTTATCTCGGCTTAGATTCTCTACCAGCGTCCTGGACCCAGTACCACGCTACTCGCGGTCCATGGGGTGGGAACCGCTGGTAGAGAAAATCAACTACGCTTTTGGCGCAGTTGGGAGTTTGGCGTCGAAAAGGGCTTAGTTGTTTGGCAAAAACGGCGATAAACCTACTTCATAGGTACAACCGGTTTCGAATGGGTTTTCAAGCTTACTCGCACCTCCTTCTCTTCTAACCTCCTTGCGCTGGTCGTTGCCGGAAAGTCGTTGCCGGATGCCGATGGTGGGATAAAAAATGCACAGGCAGCTAGACATAGCGCATCGATAGAACGCGTTTGCTTTCTGATTGGCTGAGGCCGCTTTCGCAAGAAATAAAGCAAAAGTCTAGTTCTTGCAATGTTGTTGACAGACAGCCCAGTACCGCGCTATTATATGCGCTCTCGAAAGAGTCTTGGGTATTAACAGTTTTCCGCTTTTGCTTGAGGACATCTTCGATACTTTTAAAGTGTTTCTTTTCCAAGAAAATAACAAAACTGCTTTGGAAATAACGTGTTGTCATTTTTTATATTGATATTCAAAATATACCACATTCAAAATATATGAGTCGGGATTAATATAACCATTTAAAAATAGAAGCATGCAATGAATAAAATACAGAAAAGTATATATTAAATTGTTTGTAAAACATATTAAATATGATTTTAAGAGTAATTTAATGTAGGATATGAATGGAATGTGATGGTTTTTGAACAAGAACTGGTGCTAATTATATAATTTGACAAAATATTTTACTCCTCCATTTATTGAAACTTTCCTTTCAATTTTAACAAAGGTATCAGAAATATAAAGCACAACTTTCCAGAGAATTATTAAAAAATTAAATGTATAGTAAATAATACATTTATTTTTACGCATTTAATTATCGAGAAAATGAATATTAATGATTTCATTTTTCGATTAGTGCAATTATAATTTATCCATTTAACTTTTAAAGAAGCACTTACACTGTGATACGCAATCTTTTTTTTTTCTTTTCTTGTTATTATTGAAGAACAGATTAATACACATTGGTATTCACCCTTACCTGTTCCCCTTACCAATCTTGATATAAATTTTTTAATTATTGGAATACAGATGGACTATAATTTTTATTTATTAGGCCTAACAATTTTTTTCTTTCATTGAAACTAAATATTATATATATTTCAATAACTATAAATATATGTTGTAACGAGGATCACTGCGATCGTATTTCTTGCGTCTAGCTCAAAGCAGGAAATGGCTTACTATTCACTGTAAGTCAATTTTCTTTCAAATTTTTTCTTTCAAAAATATTCATCGGTATTCTAATAATTAATCTATAGCTATCGCGATCAACCAAAAAAGTTTTTAATCATTGCAACATGTATTTAATTATTATTTTGGATATCAGCCTTATTGATCAAGAGAGCTATATGTGGTTTTGATGAATTTCATTTTGAAATTGATTGAACTTAAGTCTCAAAGATAAGTTGGATCGTATTTAGTTTCTTGTAGCTCAAATATTACTGTGTGTTTCAGTGGCGGCTCGTGGTACATAGCATGTATTGTCGGGCTGCATCTAAATTATTAGACTAAAATTAAAATCCGATAAATAGCAAATCTGTTGCGCAATGCACAATTGAGAAAACCCCCCGTATAAATCAACTAAATCTGACGATCGTTGAGTAAGGTACAGCCACACAGAATGAAGTTCCAAATCAGCTGCACTGTTGCCATGGTAACAACTGTTTTCAACAATTGCTGCAACTATTATTGTTGAACCTTTTACGTAACAACTTCATTTTCCATTAATTATTGAAAGGAATGATTTGGAAAATAGTTTTTTGTTACAAAATATAAAAGAAAAAATAAGAAAAAATCTTTTTCACAACACCTTAATTTTCTTTTATTTAAAAAAAAAGTAGAAGAAAAGAATCGAAACATTTGCAAAAACGTAAGCCTGCTTTAAAAAACACCATAATGTACTGATCGTTTTGAAAAGTCACGACACCCCGCGAACTAAGGTTCAAAAATACAATACCAAGGGGGAAAAAAATACCGAAAGAGAAATACGAAAAACGCAACCGTTTCTCTTAGGAAATCCTACCAGCCAATCAGAGAGCAAACGTGTTTTGCAGATGTGCTATGTCTAGCCGCCTGTGTTTAACGTGGCGGTGGCGTTATACTTATAACATATTTCGATGCGTCGATGATTGTTACGTGAGCGTGCTTCACCCTTGGCCTTCACCGTTTATCTGTGAATCCACAGATCATTTGTAATCCTGCGAAGACTGATTTTATTCTATATCTCGACCATCTATCGCTTAAAATATGTCTGTGCTTTAATTCGGTAAGTTTTTATGTTAATATATTTGCAATATGTCTTGATCTATAAAAACTGATGAATCTAGCTAAAACTTGTATATCGCCTCCATTGTCTCAATATCAATATTGATGCAATTTTAAAACCGATACTAAGTAGAAAAATATTATGCATTGTTGATTGAGTAAAAGTAAGCTTCATGCGAAAGGCAAAGCAATTTGCTGTATTGGTCCTCATTAAGTATTTTGACTTTTATGAACTCTAACAAATTAACACCTAGGGGAACTTTAAAAATCATTTGGGAATGTCAGCAAATATTTTTTGTTGTTTTGAGTAATACTACTGAATGATTTTACTTATTTTATATTTCCTGATATACTGAAGTTTGTTTAGCTAAGTATTATTTTTCATCGTTTTTCAATTATGAAATTAGATATTCAAGCTTCTTATCATCTAAGAGTGCAATTTGTATTTAGTCATATTTCAAACAATCATTTTTGTTGTTAGAAAATTTCTATGCTAGGTCTAAAGACTAAATGCTCTTTGAACATTAATTGCAATATTTGCAACTACAGTATCTATCAGTAATTGCTTTGAGCAGTAAATTGACCACAATACATTGTGGTTGCTTTGTGTTAGTAATGTTTTTAACAAATTTAGGACAATGCCTTCATTAAATTCTGTATCAACAAATTTTTAATGCATAAGATTTCATTTTACATGGTTTATATAAGCTTTACATTTATCATAAAATTATTTTCTTATTTGTATAGATCTGAACTTTTTATAATATGCTTATTTTAAAAAGTTGATAAATATTTGATTGAATTTATGTCAAGCTTGGTAAACTTACTGATATCAATCCCCTATGTTAGATGTAAAAAATATAAATATTTTAAAAGTGTTAATATGTCTCTTGCAGATATTTATGAACTGATTGTCCTGCTACATGCTTAAAACTCGCCTCATGTGCGTGATGTGCCTGTTATTAGTTTGTTACACACATCACAAACATGTGGTTTCTTTCAAGCATGATAATGACTGCAAGCTGGTTCTGGAATCAACTGCATATTTAAACAGTACAAATATGAAAGTAAATTTAATCTATTACACTTCTTACTTGAATTTTATATTATTTACATATGCTGTATTAATTTCATTTGTATTTTTAATTTTTTATTTAACCCTTGCATTGTTTCTGTTTTAAAAATGGTGTGGTGAACTTATTTAAAGTTATGGATCTACGAGTCTGGGATGTTCATGTTCTGGTTGCTGTTTCCTGTTTCGCTTCTAATACCGTGAAACTTATTTTCTTGCGTATTTAGGTCTCTTTTCAATTCAGTCTAATAACTTTACTTATTACATGCCTTTAAGCATTTAGATAATATTGTTATCTTTTTATTCATAATTGTTCTTCTCTGTTCACCATTTTTCATTTTCCCCAAAATAAAAGCTTTAAATAAAGATAAAGTATTATTTAATGGTATAATAAAATAAACTGTTGCTATTTTTAACCATGAGAGACTACATATTTGTTAAAGATACAATTAATAAATAGAAATTACTTTAAAAATAGTATGTTAAACTTTTGTGTTCTTGGTTATATTATGCAGCATTTGTAATTTTTTGAAATTTCAAATGCAATTTTTACTGTTCAATTGACTATCCATTCAATAAAAATATCTATTCTAGCATCTAAGGTTGAAAAGTGATCTAATATCATGCGCAGTTGTTAGGTTAAGAAGTACACTCATTGTGCAAAACCAAAAAAAGACTACAATGTGTTATGCTTGATTTTTTGTTCAATGAGCAAAATGAAAATACTCATTGAGCAAAACAAATAAACTGGCACAATGTATTGTAGTCGTGTATTTTACTCAACAAGCATTTTCAACTGTTCAGTTAACACTTAATATATAAATCAACAGCTAAATACATTTTAACTGCTTTTTGTTGTGTTGATGGATATGGAATGGATGTGTAAATGATGAATTAAAACTAAATTTTAATAAATTTCTTCAAAATTAGAAGAGACTTCACTCTTTTGATTATCTTACATATTTGCATTCTTATTAATATTTAATAAATCTCAATTATTGATAATGAATATTCTTAATTTACTTTGATTGATGACATATTCAATTTACCTTCAAATCAGGTACGTGCGACTAAGTTCAAATCCAGGTGATTGCTTTCTTCAGAAAGGAGGATAGTGTAATGTTGTAAGAAAAAGTAGTTTTTAGTTGTAACTTCATCTGCAAGTTTTATGCAAATTTTACTATTTTGTACAGCTATTTATGAAGTATTTTATCCTATAGCTCTGTAACTACTTCAAAATGTTTTGAGTAAGCTGTTGTAGTGCTGACTGAAAAAATAGTTAAAACACATACAGGGTTTCCGCGCATATGGGAAGTCAGGAAATGTCATGGAAAGTCATGATTTTGAGCAAAAAAATGGCCATAAGTCATGGAAGTACAGTGAATTTCATGGATTTCTAAACATTTAAAGTAAAATCACGTAACTATGACGTCATTAATGCCCTGATCGCTATTCAGCTCATCAAAAACTCATGTTTTTATTTACATTTCGACGGAAATAACGGTCACAGTTACAAACTGAGGCCAATGAAAACATTTCTGAACTCAAAATTTGTGACATCACACGAGTAAGGTCTCGTAGGTGGAATTTTTTTTCATAATATGAGAACTGAAATTAACAGTTTTAATAAGCTTGTATTTACATTTTTTGTTGTTGATTTTTTTTCCCCCTTTCATCTGTTTTACATTCTTGATAACAAAACGTTTGATTTTTGATATAATTTATTATTATTGACTTATTCTCTTTTTAAATATTTCTTTATTATTAAAGATTGATTAGCTATTTTAACACTGAAATATCAAAGAATGGAAAATTATTTTCCCCTTTTTCTTCTGATTTGGAAGTTACTGAAACAAGGATTTTTCACTTAATTTAAAATAAAACTTTATAAAAATCATTTTATGGTACATTGATTTACTTATTATGTTCGTGTTAGTTAAAATTCATATAAGTTATTATTATTTTTGTGTGTGATTTAATTTCTTGAGTCATGGAAAATTATTTGCTTCAGTCTTGGGAAAATCATGGATTTGTGACATTTTATTTAGGCAGAAACCCTGCACATAGAAACGCTTGTAAAGTAGTACGAGAGCTCCTGCTTTTATTTTAGTTGGTTACGACAACAGTATGTTTATTTTATACAATGTTCTGAGGTTTGGAATCACTGAATTAACTTTTAAATGGATAAAGCTACAGTTATGAAAAAAGTGTACAAATCATAGCAAAACGAGATTGCACTATCATACGAAAGTGTCTCTAGTGGTGGTTTACGGAAGTTGTTGATTCTCTTGAAAATTATGAAAGATGGCAAAAAAAAATTATACATATGCACCAGGGACTGCAATATATTATTGCTTTAGTATGAAATGATGTGTGTGTAAGAACCACATATACTCAAAACTGAAAAGTGCTGGAAAGAAATAGAAGATGAAATTCCTATTGATCTCCGTCAAAAGGAGTCCAGTTGATTCAGAGCCTTAAACGAGATTTTTCTGAGGGGAAACTGTAGGTATACATCAAAAGTAATTTCCTCATCTTTGAAGTCTCGGTACCATAAAGTTTGAAGTTAGAAGCAAAAAAACAACAATCCAAATCATAGATATATAATAAAATACAAGCATATCTAAAATCCAAGTACTTCTGGCAATTACAGACCTTATCAAGTAGCTAATTTATAACTTGCAGAAAGAACTCCAAAAATAATAACTAAACAGTAAAATTTTTGTAGTACAGTCAACTCGTGATAACTCGAAGTCTCGTAAGTCGAATATTTGTTTATCTCGAAGTTTCATTAGGTCCCAAGAATATGCCTTGAATAGAAAATAACTTCAGAGTGATTTCCGATAACTCGAAGAATTTGGCCAGTCCCTTGAACATCGAGTTATTGCGAGTTGAGTGTAGTTCCTCTTCTGGAAGATAAAACAATCCAAACTTCATCTAGTGGGACAATTCATGAGAACTTCTATATTGTGTGATGCTAAAAACCAGATTTGAAACTAATTGAGATTACTGGAATTAATAGAATTTTTTTATCTTTAAATATTTAACATGTTTCCAAGAGTAGGTGGCTTTCAATAAGGTGGACTTTAATATTTGTTTCTGTTATTTTGGGGCAGTTCTTTTCCGCCTGTTTTAGATTAGCTGTTTTGGAGGTGTGTTATTGCCAGTATTACTTGGAATTCTTTTGCACTTGTATTTAATTTTATCTCTAATTTGGATTGGCTTTGTAATTTAAATTCCGAGGCTTCTGGGCAAGAAAATAGCTTTTCATGTATATTTACCTACAGTTCTCTTAGAAAAGTCTCGGCTTGCTGCTATGACTTGATTTGAACCACCTGATAAAGAGGTTGTTTAGAATTTCATATTCCACTTTTTTCTACCACTTTTCAATTTTGATTATACGTATCTAGTCACAGATCTTGCATTTTGCTGCTTTTGCACAGATGTAGTATTTTCATGCAGTTTCTTGCTGTGCTTTTGTGTGCTTCTGTTATGTTTATGTAACTGTTTAATCTTGCTGCAAGTCATATAAGAACCACATATTTAGAAGTCCTGTAAATATAAATGATTATCCAATTCCTCCTTCAAATGTGCGCTAGACAAATATACCCAACCAACCTCCCTCAAATGTCACTTTGCATTGCAGACATGGCATTATAAGGCAGAATCATCGTCATGTACATTTACTTACAAAAATAGTACAAGTGAGCAAGACCAAAATACATCTCATTTTAATAAGAAAATCAAATGAAATGTTCTCGATGTTTCCACCAACTGGGGAATAAGGAAACTGGAAAATAGAAATCCAAATTATATTGATATTTATTTTTCATGCACGTCAAATCATAACTAGTTTTCAATATTTCCAATATACTACACAAATATAAAAAACAAAACAAAACAGTCACATTTTCAACTGTCACAACAGAAATATAATTTTGAATTATTGGGTTTGAAGTTTGTTTGTTATTCACAACTTCTAATTCTGCACTCTAGATCTTGCCACCACCATGTGCTCTTTTTACTACATTGCCTGCAGCTCTGTGATTCTTTATTAATTTTTGACCACACTTCATCTGCAAACTCTCCAAAAAATGAGGGAGGATTGTTAAAGATAAGGAATTTTGATAAGAATATGGAACCTCTAGTTGCTGATGTTAGCTTCGCCAAGTCACCTTTAGGATAACCTAAGTGAGAAGTTCCATTTTTCTTTGGTGATGGGAAGATAAGACCATCTGCTCTTACACCAAAAACTTTCTTTCCTTTTTCAATGGTTGGGTAGGTAGAAATTGTAAACAGGGTGATGCCATTCTTCTCTAGCTGATTTTGAATAGTGTTGATGTAATTTTTATTTTTGCCCTGCAAATGATAGATAAATTAGCATTTAATTTTTAAGATAAATTTCATTCATCAATTAATTTAGAAAGACATTTATATTGTGTACTTGGTCAAATCATACAGTGCAGTTCCCCTACCGACTAAGAATTTCCTCAAATTTTGTGTAGATGATTTATAGGCTAGGATAACTGCAAATCTCAATTTTGAGGGTTCTATGAAAATTAATTATTGTAATCTTTTAATTTTTTTCTTGAAATGCACCATTTTTTTCTTAATTTCTTAAATAACTCCTTGCTTCTACAAGTTATTGAAGTGAAAGTTTGCTTCAAGGGGTAACTTTTTAAGTTGATTTCAAAAATGTAATCGGAATTTGTGTATCTTCGACATGGTTTTAAATTTTTATATGTTGTAAAGATGGTGTGTCACCGGGTGATGTGAAACTTATGTAAAAAATATAAAATTTTATGTTTAGAAATTTTCAAATGTCCAGTTATTTAAATTCAAAGATTTATTTAGGTTTTCATAACACAGTGGTACTTTTCAATTTGTACAACTATATTTTTACTAAGCTTAGTATGAATTTATGCAAGAAATGAAGGCGATTTAAGACAAATGTGCCGACCAAACGGCCTAGTGGTTAGCGTGCTAGCTTCTAGACCGCGAGGTTGCGGGTTCGAGTCCCGTGTTAGGCATGGGTGTTTGTAAAAATGTATGTTGGCTTGTCTAATGACGAATGTTTCGGCTAATTATAGCCCTCGTGTTGCTGACGGCGCCAGATAATCTGAATACAACCAATTAAGACAAATGTTTAAATAGCTTCAAATATGTTTATTGATATCTTTAAATATGTTTATTGATATTATCGATTTTAACAGTGGGCAATAATTCAAAACATGAAGATATGGTTCAATATTAAAACATTTTTGATATTAAACTATATCTTAATATTTTGTATTATCACTCACTGTTATTGGTGATACATATAGTTCTTGCAAAAATCTAATTTATATTAAGAATTCTTTCAGAATTAGCTACTAGGGTACTCAATAGGGAAATATTGATCTTACCTGCTTATCCCTTTCTGTCAAAATAATGAAGATTTTGGAATTGAAAGTATTTAGACCAACAACTTCTGAAGCATATTTAAGTGCATCTAAAGGGTTAATGTCTTTATGCCCATTGAACTCTAAACTTTTCAATTCATCATTCAGGAAAGTCTGAAGTGACATCCAAAGATTTCTAAAATGAAATAAAATCATGGTGATCAAAACAAATCTCAGTAAAAATTAATCAAATTCTGAAAAATATATCCAAATACAACCATCCCAAAATCTATCCAATTACAAAAACTTCAGATGAAAATATAAATTGTAATTTAACTCAATTATAACCTTCTAAATTAAACTTTGAAATTATAATATAAATAACGACAATATTATCACGAAAAATTGGTACATAAAGTTGGTTGGTTGTTTTCAGATTATCTGGCGCCGTCAGCAACACGAGGGCTATAATGCGCCAAAACATTCGTCATTTGACAAGCCAACTTACATTTACAAACACCCATGCCTTACGCGGGACTCGAACCCGCAACCTCGCGGTCTAGAAGCTAGTAGCCGACCAAACGGTATAGTGGTTAGCGTGCTAGCCTCTAGATTGCGAGGTTGCGGGTTCGAGTCCCGTGTTAGGCATGGGTGTTTGTAAATGTATGTTGGCTTGTCTAATGACGAATGCTTCGGCGCATTGTAGTCCTTGTTGTTGACGGCGCCAGATAATCTGTAAACAATCAACTAGAAGCTAGTATGCTAACCACTATACCGTTTGGTCGGCGTACATAAAGTTGATTGGAAAAAAAAAGTAAAAATTAACGAGTTGTTGAAAAAAAATCAATTCAAATTTATCATTTAATTTGAGTGATATAAAATTTCATGTGTTTGATATATTTTAATTGATGAATAATTGGTCATAATTAGGGAAAAAGTAAATTTCCTTGTTTTTTTCCCTCAGCATTTTGGGACAGTGAGATTAAAAGTATCAGATCCCCACTCGCAAACAATAATTTGCCAATATTTCATTATGAGATGCACTGTACTTGGGTTAAAAAAATTTCCATAAAAATTATTTTTATTCAAGTTTTTTTTGTGTGGTTTGGATTTGTTATGTTACAGAGTGGCCGCAGAACCTGGAATTCAAGGAAATGCTGCTAATGATTCTAAAATTAAAATGTATAGTCAACAACTTCTGAGATTCGAATATAGCTTGCGTAGATCATTTCCTTGGAATTTTATTGTTGCTGACATTGACTAAGCTAAAATTGAATAAGATTTTCTCAATCATTTTAGTTTAATCGTTGACAGAAAACCCAAACGTTTAATTGATCCTGTAACCAAAATTTCAACTAGAGGGGAAGATTGTACTGATATGGAAATAAAAACGGTATCATTATCAGCGTCGAACGATTTAAAAAAAAATTCAAAGAAATTCTGGCGCTCACAGGTCCGCGACCTTTTAATGAATCCATTAAACACAACACTGCATTACCTTGAAACTACAGGTCCACCTGTGTGTGCTCATGCACTCAAACTCAATCCCTAACAATCAGAAGTTGCAAAATAGGAATTTCAATATACGCTTGTCAGGGCATTAATGTTCCGTCAAAATCAAATTGGGAGTTCTCCGTTATATTGGTCCCTAAAAAAGAGGAAAATTCCTGGAGACCCTGTGGAGATTATCGCACTCTAAACAAACAGACGAAACCTGATATATATTACATCCCAAATTTGACGAGTTGCACTGACAATTTAAATGGGAAAAAGAGGTATGGAAAATTCGACATACAAAAAGCTTATAATAATATACCCATGAATCCAAATGATAGGCATAAAACCGCTATAATAACTAATTTTGGTTTATTTGGATTTTCTTATGCCATTTGGCCTTTGCAACTCAGCGCAAACCTGAATGCGTTTTATTGAAGTTTTGCGTAGGTCAGACTTCTGTTCTGTATACCTAGATGACTTTCTTATTGCATCACCAGACGAAGCCTTGCATAAGCTCCACATTAGATAAATTCTAAAACGACTCGATGATTACGGCTTAACCATTAAATAGTAAATTTATGTTTGGATGTGAGGAAATTCCGTTTTTGGGTTATCTAGTTAATGAGGATGGAATATGTCCCACAAATGAAAAGGTAGAACTAATATCTAATTTTAAACGACCTGTTACAGTGCAAGAATTAAGAAACTTTTTAGGTGTAATTAATTTTGACTGCAAGTTTCTACCTAACGTAGCTCAAATTCAGGCCCCATTTACATGAGTTTTTGAATAATTCAAAAAAGAATGATAAATGCGAAATTCAATGGACAGAAGAATCCATTGATGCTCTTGAAAAATGCAACTCAAACGTCACTTTACTTGTCCATCCTTATCATAACTCTGATTTAGCATGAACTTGTGGAGTAACTATAGTGCTTTTTTATCGTGAATTTTTAAGGGCATACTCAGCAGTTAAATACTTTAAGCACATGATTGAACGTCGCATTGTTATCATATATGAGGACCTGAGAAGCAAAGAAGTCCAAGTGATTTTTTTAATGAATGGAGATAAGTAATGCATTTGAAACTAGAAATAAATAAAAATTCATAATGGGTATATGTAAAAACAGCTAGTGCATGGTAGCCACATAACCTAGAAAACCAAAGAGATTTCTGGTTCTGGAAAAAATCAGGGAACTTTTTAAAATTTCGCGAAGATCAGGGAATGTTTCTATAGTTTTAAAGGTACGTTTCCCCGTTCATGTTACGGCATAGTTTAAACTTTTCATTACTGCCAAAACTATTTAAAAAAAATTGGCATATTATCTCTTTGGCATAAATGTTCTATTCGATCTACACATATGAAAAAATGGGGGAAATTCAAAATAAAGTTTGCCCTAAAATCAGGAAATTTTTTGTAGAAATCTATCAGGGAATTTTTTTTCCTGAATTCTGTTGCCACCCTGTAGATATATTTTAATTTCAGAGGTTAGTACTTGAACAAAAAATAATTTTCATAGAATTTAATATATATATATACAGGGTGTCTCAAAAGGTCATGTCCAAACGGCACACATTGTTGTGTCAGGTCATGAGGAAGCAGAATTACATAGGAAAGGGGGGTCGGAAGTGCGATTGTAATCCGCTAGAGGGCAATAAGCGCTGGCAGACGAAAGCGCGGGCAGTCGGATTAATCGAAGCGCGGACGTTGCAGAGAAAAGATGAACCAGTACAGCTATGCAGAATTGATAGACATGTATTACGTGTATGGCGCTGTAGATAACAATGGACGAGCAGCGCTACGCATGTATCGACAACGGTTCCCGAACTGACGTGTACCCGACCATAGACTGTTCGGACAATTACATCGCCGATTGCAGGAGGCAGGATCGTTCAGAATCAGCAGCCACATCGGCCGGACACGTACAACAAGGACACCGAACATTGAGGACTCTGTATTAAACGCATTTACACGGAATCTGCGTACAAGTATCCGCGTTGTGGAACGCGACCCAGGTGTCGGTCGCTCCTCCATTATGCGAATACTGCGGGAAGATCAACAACATCCGTACCACATACAACGGGTGCAGGCGCTAAGCGATGCGGATTATCCTCAACGTGTGGCATTCGCACGTTGGTATTTACAAGCAAGGATCACCGACCCACAATTTCCATCACGGATACTGTTCACCGATGAAGCTACCTTTTCCCGGGATGGTGTCCTCAACCAGCACAATATGCATGTGTGGTCGATTGTAAATCCCCATGTCACACGGTCTCACAACCACCAATACCGTTTCAGCTCTAACGTCTGGGCTGGAATTATTGGTGACATGCTGATTCGTCCATACGTATTGGCTGGACGCCTAGACGGCGTTTCGTACGCCATTTTTTTTGGAAGAAGTATTGCCCACTTTGTTAGTGGATGTTCCCCCAACGACACGCCTCAACGTGTGGTTCCAGCATGATGGGGCTCCCGCACATTTCGACAGGAATGTACCTCAGTTCCTGGACTTGACGTAGCCAAATCGCTGGATTGGCAGAGCCGGCCCTGTACCTTGGCCACAGCGATCCCCGCATCTACCCTCCATGGATTTTTACCTCTGGGGATACCTGAAGTGTCTGGTGTACGAGACACCCGTTCCATCGGACATGGACCTCATCACACGTATCGTTGAAGCGGCTGCACGTGTCCGGGAGACTACTGGCCAATTGGAACGAGTTCGCGATTGGCGCCGATGTGAAGCATGCATTCGCAGCTGATGGGGCTAATTTTGGGCTCTTACTATGAGTTGTAGCATTTTTCTTTTTTATTTGGTACTGTTTTGTTGTAAAATAAAGATTTTTACACCGTTTGTTATCTTTTCTTTGCGTGACGGTTACGATGCAATTTCACTGTCAAAATCGCGTTTCCGACCCGCCTTTCCTATGCAATTCTGCTTTCTCATGACCTGACGCAACCATGTGTGCCGTTTGGGCATGACCTTTTGTGACACCCTGTATATATAACAAATGGTTTCTTTCTAAAAAAAACATTTTTTTTTAAAGAATAATTTAAAATTGTATTTATTTTTTATTTATAATTAGATTTTTTAAATTATTTGATGTTGTAAATAACTTCTACTTTTAACCAAAAATTTTCCATTCCAAAGATATCTTTTTCGAAAGGAATTTTACTGCAAAAACAACTACAGCAAATGTTTAGATAATTTTTTTTCTTCTTCTTTTGGAGTTGTACAATCAAAATTGTGTAACAGCCTGGGTTAAGAAAAAGACGCAGAACTTGTTTTTTCTTGTTCAAAATGTTAAGCCCTAAACTTATTTTTAAATGAAAAAAAAAAAAAAAGCATTTATTTTTTCTTTCTATTAATTTTTAAGAAAGTAATTCAATAAATGAAAGATCTACATTCTTGTTATTACACGAGGGAATGTTTTGTAAATGAAAAATTATATGAATATCATTGAAAGAATAAGTTCTAACATATTTTAAAATAAATCTTGTAATTAAAGTTTTTATAAGTATCAACAATAAGTTTTTATATAAATCTAATGGATATATTAATGTTTTATAATTATTCAAAATTATTTATTAAAATTAAATTATAGGTTGCGTCATTTGAAATTTGTTTCTAAAATAGAGGTTTTGTGTTTTGACAACTTATTTTTAAACCTCAAATATTTTGAACAATTTATCACCATTACTAATGAATTTAAATGCAATATTTCATGTATTATGCAGTAAACAATTACTATTGTATACATTGAATTAAAAAAATTGTATCTCCTGATTATAAAATTGAGTATCCACTGAGTAACAATTGTTTATTTAGCTTAAATTATTTTCAGAAGGAATATTATTTGTTATTTAAACATTAATTATTCTAGTTAACATAAAATTTTATTTATAAATATGTATACATAAAATGTATACATATATATAATATGTATACATGAAAGGATTTTTAAAAAGACCCGGTTTAAACCAAAAAACACCTTTTTTTTTCTTTCTTTTTTCTTTCAATCCTGCTTTAAAGTGTTTTTCTCAAAAGTTAAGAAAAGTCGCTTAGACCCCTTTGCTTCTCAGTCTCTCATATATAGATCATAAGTCTTTAACTTTTTCTTTTATCAGAAGCCAGATAAAGCAAGTCCTCTTCAATTAAGACATTTAGACTTTATATCCCAGTATACCACTGATACACGGTACATTAAAAGTTCAGATAATATACTCGCCGACTCTCACGTATATCTACTGTATATGTCTCTAATGCAATAAATTACGAGGAATTGGCTAAATTACAGCGGAGTGATAGTGATTTAAAAGCACTGCTCACTTCACCAGACACCAAATTGAGATTTAAAGAGGTAACCAAGGTCTCTACGTTTAAAGTTCAACCATATGTTCCAGAGCCGCTACGGAGAAATATCTTCTCAGCTATCCACAACCTGTACCATCTCGGAATCCGTACCACATCAAAGCTGGTCGCGCAGAAGTTCACCTGGCTAGTAATGCGTGAAGACTGCACCATCTGGACCAGAACTTGTATCCCCCCCCCCTGCCAGAAATTCAAGGCTCTCACCTTCAGTGAACTTGGTACTTTCAAGCTCCTAGAAGTGCTTCTCCCACGTCCACATCGTGGGCCCTCGTACACCATCACAGGGTTTCACCTTCTGCCTGACAGCGATCGACAGATTCAGCTGTTGGCCGGAAGTTTACCCAATCGTTGACATGACCGCGGAGACTGTTGCAACTACAGAGAGTTTGTGCCACGATTCGGGATCTCTGGGATAATAACAACTGACCAAGGACGCCAGTTCGACACCAAGATCCGAACTACTGCATTCCGCCCGTCTTCAAATGGCCTCATCGAGCATGTTCACCGATCATTGAAAGCAGCAATTATGACCTACTCTACACAACGCTGGACGCAAGTGCTCGCTTTCGTTCTCCTTGGACTGCACTCAGCTGTAAAGGAAGACATCTAAGCTACAGCTGCTAAGATGGTTTATGGCACCACCCTTCGTCTTCCGTGTGATTTCTTCCAAGAGCCAACATCCAACTCTGCACTTGAGTTCATTCAGCGACTGCAAAACATCGTGAACGATCTATAACCTGTGCCTACTTCACGACACGCGGAAACCCCGTCTTTGTGCACAAAGAGCTTCAAAACTGTACGCACGTGTTCCTAAGACATGCCGATTGCTGTACATCTCTACAAACACCGTACCGTGGGCCATATGAAGTGGTTGAAAGATCAAATAAGCAATTTAAGATTAATCGCTTAAATCTTTTTAAATTTTTACTGCAAATCGGATAATTATTATCATATTTAAGATGCTTCTTTTATCTGGTTTATTCTATATGAAATAATTATTTCTTTTATTAGGAATTTATGTGCTTCGATACAGTTTGGCCCTTGAGTTGCCCTAGCGTCATGAAAAATCAAAACAAATCAAACCAAGATTAATCGCAACGGTAAGGAATTTTATGTGTCAATTGATTGCATAAAACCCGCATTTATGCTGAAGGAAGCCGACATCCCACCAACTGCTACATCGAGCACCATCTCTGCTACTCCATTAGCTACCACAATTCGCTCCGGGCGGCGAGTTCGATTCCGGCAGTGGTTCGCGCCTGCCTAAAGTCAGCCACTGGTAGTGGGTGATGTGGTGATTTGTCTTCACAAGTTCATCGAACTTCCCACAACGCAAATTTCACTTTAGATTTGGGTTTTTGAGAGGTTTCAGTTCGTAACAAAATGTCATCAAAGTCGTCGCACCAATAAAGTTTACTGAGAGTCCCGGAACCTGCAAATTATGACGGTGCAGGGGCGGAGTCAACATCAGTACGAAGATATTTTGGGAGAAGACAGAACACTTCTCTTCCAGACATGCAATAACCCAGAATTCGAACGTTTTTATCCTTTAAGTTTTAAATTAATCTTTTAAGTAATTTTAAAAGAAGTAATGTAATTTTTATGACGAGATTTGGTTTTCTTTCAGTTAAACACCAATCGTGTACAGCCATATCACAAGTCTTTCAAATTCAAAACATTTTAAGTGTCTTTCTTTTAATACTAACATGCTAAAAAAAGTATTCAAATGTTTAGCTTACCTCCCTTTCGTGTGCATCGTTGGTTGATAATGTAGTCCTTTTCCACCAAAACCAATTAAACTGAAGAGCACCTCTGAGTAACCATTCGCTTTAAATTTGTCGTTGAGTGATGAAAGGAGTCTTTCAATACCTTTGTAAGGGGCAGTTTTCTTTTCTTCTACTGTCAAGGAATAATGCTCTTGTACAATAAGTACCACTTCAAGACGATGCAGAATTCTCTTTTGTAAAGGCCCAGATTCTAAGGGAAAAGCATAGAAATATTTTCAAAATTTAAAATATTATTTAGGTATATTATAAAAGGTTAATTTGTACAAATATTTTTACATTTGTCTTCGAGTTTTCAATAATAGTTTATTTTTAATTTAGAATGTTATTTGTATTAGGGAAAAAACATCTTGCTGTTGAGAAAAATGAGTAAATAAATTGAAAATTGACCTGTTAGGGATTAAAATTAGCTCTCTTCATAGAACCATAAACTCGTAAATTTGATTGATACATAACATTTGACAAACTTAAAAATTATGGGATATTAACTTCATTTCACTAATTAAAAGATTAGAGGCAAAAGAAGTAAAATTATAAATACTTAATTGCACATGAGTAATACAATTACCAATTACCTCCACATTCTAATGTACTTGGTTGATGCTTGTAATAACACAATGCAGAATATGCAGCAGACGCATAGCAAGCATTGGGATCTTCTTCATATTCGGACTGACAAGTTTCTTTGAAAGCATTCTGAAGGGTACGTTTCTGCAAGCAAAGACCTCTGAACTTGTTTGAGCAGGCTTCTATAGCTGGTGGCGAGGAGGTTGCTCTAGGATGAAGTCGCAGAGTTTTGCATTCCATATTTCCAGAAACCTCATAACTTTTTATGAATTCCAGTGCACTTGCTGTTATGTTGCCATCTGGTAACTGGAAATAAAGCCCAGGATGTGGAACATTACTATAAAAAAATCAAGGAATATTTATAATGGAAAGAAAAAGTATTACCAAGGAAAAAGGAATAACAAGAAACTTTGAATAAAAGATTTTTTATTGATAGATTAAATGCCCCCGTCATGATGTTGTTGAGGCTTTTTTGTTTCACCTTTTTTCTAAAAATTCCACTTTTCCTGTGTTCTATTTAGGTTTGTGTAGGCCCTGATTTATAAGGATGATACAGCCACTATTCTTTTTTACTAATATTGTGATAATTGCGGCAAAGTTGAAAAATAGGAAAAACGTTAATTTTAAAACTTTTGACATTTTAGTTTTTCAATTTGAAATTTGTCACGTTTTAATATGGCCAGTGAAGGTAAATCTGCTTTTGTCCTATTTTCTCAATAAATTAATTTATATTAAGTTTTGCATCTTAATCCTGCAGGGGACGTGCCTTTAATTTGGCAGTAAAGAATGCATTGCACTGAAGGCAAAAAAAAAAAAAAAAAAAAAAAGCGCGATGGCTATATTTTCGGTTTTAATTATCGTAGCATCTAGCGGTTTGCACCAAAGTGTTTTGTTTTTGATATTTTATATGTCTAATACAAATTTCTTTTTGTTAGAGGGCTGTTTACTGAGGACATTTAACTCTAACTTTGAAAATTTCAATACGAAGTCCTATTTTTTATCTTTTCATTCAATTTAGAATATATAATTTACCTTAATTACAAATTTCAGTTCATTATGTTAAAAAACACGTCACTTATAAGCGAAAACGTTTTGGACGATCTTCAGGGCAAATCTCAGCATTTAAAGAATATTTCTAAGGTCGGGAGGAAAGCGCGTAGGAAAAGCGGTGTGTTTCCGAAGATTATAAAAATTCAGGTATAATATTCAGGCATATCTAAAATTACATGGATTCCTTTTTGAATCTGTTGCTATGGTATACATATACAATACATAAACCTTTTTTCCTTCAATTTTTTGATCAGTTAATTGTAATTAAAGTGACTAATTAGGACATTATTAGAACATACATAAATAAACTTGTAATTAACTTAGAGGTATGATTTTTATTGCAAATAAAATATATTATATTGACGCATGTTCCTATGGAGAATTTTGAATTTGGCTGCAATATTTATTTAATTATAAATTTTTAAATAAAAGTAAAAAAAAACCACATAGTTTTTAGCAAAAAAATTAAGATTAAAATATTCATAAAAAATTTGTTTATAACAATATTTGTTAGATTCTCAATAGGAAACACATTCACAACTTGTTTCTACAGAACAAAATTAGAATTTTGTAAATCGGACAATTTATTATGAAGTTATGACCGTTGGCGTAAAGAAATATAACACCAAAATGTCATTCTTCAGAAAACGCCTTTAAAGTTTACTAGACAAATGAACGTGATATAAAACAGGTTCACAAAACCCACTGTAATTTAAAAAGTAATTTGAGTCTCAGAAAGAAAATGGTATTATTTTAAAGGTAATGAATTCGGGAATATTTTAAAACCAAAACGCAGACTTGAGTCAAATTTTGCAATTCCTAATGTATATGTATACCTTAAATATGAGACTATAAAATCAATGTAATTACAGTGTCATGTTTAACAACAGATTCACACAAGAACATTCAAGTAACTCAAAAGTAACAGAATTTGTTAAAATTTTTAAAGATGTGCCAACTTTGCACGAAGCAAATTAAACATCAGAAACTATAATTACAGAAATATAACGTACACTACTGATCATTACAAAATTGAAGAATACAAAATTTAGGTATTTGTAAACATTATTCAATAAAATGTATTTTTTTTTACAGAAACGGTACACTGTAAACGCAATTGTAATAGGAATGTTGATATTGTTTACTAAATGTAATTTAATTTCTAACTGTTTATTAAATGTAATTTTGTTTGTAATTGTTCGTTAAATGTAAATTACTTCCTAACATCCATGTCTATCTCTCTTTAGAAAATACGAAAATTTTCATACAACAATCTCGTATTATCCACCCTACATAATTTTTGTCAATAACTTTCGGAAAAGTCCATAAGTTGCCTGATGACTCATGAGGCTGAATTTTGTAAATTTATAATGGTTTCAAATACATGTTGGTTCGCATTGCTCCTTTTTCTTTTGGCACAAAAGATTTAAGAGAAGGATATACTGCACCAAACTATAGTAACACTTAGATTATTGATATTAGTTCAATTTTAAAGGGTGAATAGCTTTTGGAGATGTATTTTAAAGGCATTTTTGAATATTGAATGAGAGAAGTTTTAAATTGATAACTCCGTACAATTGATCAAACAATCCTCATTATGTCAGTTGATTTTTCCTTACAAGAGTGATGCCAAAACTTGGTATCGAATCGGATTTGTTTCACATGCTAGGCGTACCAAACTCCTCTGATCCATGAGTTTGGCTTCGATCACTGGATAGAACCTACTAAAGAATGAATTTGGTGCACACTTCTCAAAACTTACTACTTGCAAAATGTACAGCACATTTCAATATACAGGATGTCCACAATTTGTTTAACTTTCAGAAAGCTGTAAAAAAAAAACTTCTCAGGATGACCTGAAATTCGACCGGTATGTACTGAAACAAGAGGGAAACGGTATGGCACAAGAAAAAAATATATTTAGAACTACTTTTTTCTTATGCAGTACCTATTTGAAAACATATATCTGGCATAAGCAAAAATGTCATGCTTTTTGAAAGTTAAACTTTAATTTTAATCACACCGATGTGATTATATTCACCCCGGAAGGATTATATCTAAAGTTCCACTTTCAAAAAGTTGTTAAAAAAAAAAAAAAAACACTCGTCAGAATAATCTAAAATTTTAATTCAATAAACACGAGAAGGGAAAAAGTGACATTTTATACGAAAACAAAAATATTCAAAATATTTTTTTCTTTTACCTTAAAGTTTCCCCCTTCTTCGAATATCTAGAGGCCAAATTTCAGGTAATTCTGATCATTGATTTTTCATTTACAGCTTTTTGAAAATTGGACTTTGATTGTGGACATCTTGTATGTTTGTGACGATATGAATCTACTACTGAAAAATTTAAATTGTTAAGTTTATCAGCTATGCTCCCAATACTTTGTAAAGATATAATAAATACTTTAAAATTTTAACATTGAACTATTTTTTACTTGAAACGTTTTCACTTTCAAATGTAATCTAGTATAAGATTAATACTTATAAAAAAATTGTTTAATGTAAAAGTTGCATGTTATTGATGTCTGGCCTTTAACAAACTATCGTTTGAAACAAAAATTGCTCAAATATATTAACTACACTCACTTCTAAAAGTTAAGCACGGAGAATAAAATGTTAATTTCCGTCTGAATTAAAGAAGCTGAAATTTGCTGCAAAGGTAGATCGAAGTATTCAAATATGTTATGTAACAGCCAATCATGGTTTCGCGTCGAGAAATATGCAAAATAGGCAGCCGTATAAAAAGCCGGCATTGTGAAGGGTCACAGAAGTTGCATGTAAGTGCTGATGAAAGGTGTTTAGAACATTCGTACGATTTGTTTTCAAGCTAGGCTTGTTTCTATGGCTTCCAGAAGACGAATGGAAGATTCTAAGCCCTTGCGGGCTGTCCACCAGATGTTGCTTTTTTCTTCGGCTTTCATCATTCCGTCATTTCACGATTACGGAAACAATTTCAAACCAGCCAAACAGTCTTTTGGAAGACCTGTAGCCAGTCATCCAATGATTACGACCCTTGTGAAAGATCAATATATTGCTGTTGTAGCAGCGGAATCGAAGATCGCCCTCCACACGTGTGACATCTATAAATATAGATGTCATACGTGTGGACGGCGATTGGTAAGACGATATATGTCACTACTGTTCTTCGAAGGCTACATATGAATGGTCTGTACGCCCGGGTACCATGAGTTTGTGTTCCTTTATTCGTTTAATTCAAAGGGGCACGATTAAAGTTGTGCCGCCAACATGTGAATTGGACTGTGTCTGATTGGGGTAACGTTATGTTCACAGATGAGTCCAGATTTGCCCTATAACCCGATGATAAGCGTGTAAGGGTCTGGAGGGAACAAGGCAGACGTAATTGACCCCAGAACATCACCGAATATCACGCACGCAGTTTTTGTTGTTTTGAATTTAAACATCATTTTGTTAATGACACAAATATGACGCCATCTTTTAATTTATGAAAATTCAATATTTTTTTTTATTTTATTTCTGTTTGTAATTCTTTGTTTTGTTTCATGAATAAACATAGAGCTACTTACTTGCAGCATTTCGTGTCAATCAAAGCAGTACTTGTCCATTTTTTTGCAATTTACCCCTCCGTGCTTAGCTTTTGGAAGTGAGTGTATTTAAGAATTTATGGCTAAAAGAACAAATTTTCTGTTTAACATTAATGTGTCATTTTCTTCTTGACAACATTTAAATTACTAACCACTCATTGGAAAATAATGAACTTTGGTATTTAAACGCGTTTTTTTTTTTTTTTTAAATTTTTTTTTTTATTCTTAATCTAAATATGATATAATATTATGCTGTTGCCATCGAAAATTTTAAAGTTTGGTTTAGTTTCAATATGAAGATGACCCCTCAAGATAAAAAAAAATATATACAATAAATACAGACCATCCACTATTTACAAAGGTACTTGTCTTTTTTTTTATTTCATCAATTAGAATACAAGAAATTGCCATCGTTCGGATTTTTTTTGTGCACTGTACCTGATAGACCCGCGTTAAGCAAACTAATTAATGAAATAAAAAACAATGCATTGTTTTTAGCCACAGAACTGTTTCTTTGAATTGTATAAAATGCTGTAACCAACCTTGCTAGGCTTTTAGTCTGTTGTTGATCTTCAAATTTGGATTTGTATAAAAAAATCAAATTTTAAATTCTCAAATATTTGCAAAGTATTCAACTGGCATTAGTTTCAAACGAATATCAGAATTCCCAATAAAAGTGTTATGGATGTTTAAAATTTGTAATTTGGTCATATTAAAAGGTTTACTAGTAGCCATTTCTCGCAATTACTTTTTTGAAAAAATTCTTGGTTCATTCATGAACTATAAATTATTTAAAAATAAAGGATCACATATTATTGAAGAGCATTAGATCAAACAGTACTTTACATTTTCCTAATTGAGTAGCTACTAGAAAAAAAAAAGGTAAACTTAACAGATCAGAATAATAACGGTTGCCCTGAAAGCCAAGCAATCACAGACACCCGTCAAAATTGGACGTGCACCTTCATATATCAAATATTTAGTATTCAAATGTGTACTTAGTAAATAGGAAAAAAGATAATTGTAACGTAAAACAATTATATATCCCATAAAGGAAAATATTACTTAAAATATTTTTACATAAATATGATTTTTTAAAACATTTGTTTTATCAAAGCGAAAAATAATAAAACAAAAGTCACCTTAGAGCGAAGTTATTGTTAACTTTAGCAAACTTTGTCAACTTAAAATCTTACAATATTTGTTTGTCAAATTTTGCCCACCAGAGCCTAAATGACTGTTTTGAGTCTTGGGTATAGAAGGAACTAATATTTTTGTTTCTGTTATCCCAATGAATTCCAACAGCATTCCATTTCATACATATTGAAGAGATTTTTTGCTTGCGACTGTTTTATTTCTTAATTTTTGCTTTATTATTCCTCAGACATGTTCGATCAAATTCAAATACGGGAGTTGGGTTGGAGATTCAGTTGTTTTGGCGTGTGGTAAAGACGCCATAGCTTTTTCTATGACAATGACTGTGACGTAAAAGAACATGGTAGAATAAATTAAAAAGATAATCAAAATTAGGCAGAGAAGCTCAGGAAACTGATAGGAAAATTTGTTTTTACAGGATTCCTTGCTGAAGATTTGAGATTATTAACTTTGTCGAGTTATTTTTTTTTTTTTTGCTAAACGGTTGAGTTCTTACTTTCCCTGTGGCGCAGCTTAGCTAATATTGTCTCTTGTGCCATTAAAATCCACGCAACCAACCAACAATATTTTCCTTGCTGTAGGTATAGAAGCAAGACGACAGATTTTAAATTAAACTTTAACAAATAAAAATGAATGGGACAGTTGATGTATATTAAGTTCGAGCATAATATGATAGAATGCAAGTAGATTGTTAAAAATCATTATATGCAAATATAATAAAAGAGGTAAGGCTCTTAAGCATTAAATACCGAATAAAAGGACAAAATAGTTACCAAGTTTTCGTTGTTTAAACTCCCATCGGCATTTCCGAGAAGGCCAAATGTTCCTCCGCTGTGCCACTTATCGAGTTCAAATAAGCACATGAAATATTTCCCATTGCATATGATTCGTAGAGAAGGAGACCATATTTCCAATACGCTGCCCTTCCTTACAACGACTTTCCTGGAGACAAAGATATTGATTAATTTTTAATGGTAAGATAATTGTAATTTTTATTTCCAAAAGTTTATTTGCGCATTATAAATTACCAGAGAAAAGAACGGTTTAAGTTACTTAGAATTGATTTTGAGCTAACGCAAGTTAGCGATTTCAAAATGTATCGAAAATGTATTATATTAAAGCATTTATATAGTCTGTGAATTATCTTTCATTCTCAAAGTGCATCTTTTTACTCTTTTGACAACCTACCATCGATTAGTATCGTTAATGTGCCAATAGATCACAAAATGAGCTCTATTTACACAAAAAATTGACTTAAATCTTTTTTTCTCCTTGTCTTATATGTATAGTACACACAAAAAAAAAAAATCCGAACGATGGCTATATTTTTGGTTCTGAACGTCGTAGAATATTTCAGTTTGCACCAAAATGCTTTGTTTACGAATTTCTATACGTCTGGTGCAAATTTTTTTGGGGCTGTTTACTAAGTAAATTTAACTCTAACTTGGAAAATTTCAATATGAACCCCTATTTTTTATTGGATTTATTATACTGCGTTTACCCTAAATACAATATTTCAGTTCATTATGTTGAAACGCACGTCACTTATGAGCGAAAATGTTTTGGCCGGTCTTTGACAACTCTCAAAATTTATTGCCTCGTACGTCGTGTGTATTTTGAGCTCCTACAATTTCGGGATAGTTAGCGTAAATATTAAGACTTTCTTGAATATCTTATGATATTAGTAATCAGCAAGTTGTTGGCAATTGATTGATCTCTTTTTCATTAAATTTGGATTATTTTACGAATTTTGGTGAGATTTTATAGTTTGATTAGGGGTGGAGTGAGTAATTCCGACGCCACTCCGATTTTGACTGCCATACCCTTCTCCTACGGCAAAAAAAAAACAAAAAACAAACGTGTATCACCATCCCTTGGATTTACTATCATAGTACTTTAGGGTTAAAGTGTGGACAGATTTACCAGCTGACTGAAAATGGGTGTAATTAAATTTCTGTTTGTTTTAGAAAGCCAAAAACAACGTGTGTTGAAAATTTCAGACCCTTACGTCTATTAGAAGTAGCTTTTCAAAACCATTAATCAAAAAAAAAAAAAAAAAAAATTAAAATTGTCGAATTCTGTTTGTCAAAAGTCCAATTAGAAGGCCAAAATAACTTATGTTGAACTTCAGAGCTCTACGCATATTTAAAATTACGCATTTTAAAATATATATATATATACATATATAACCTTCAAAAAATTAATTAATTATAATTATTTATAATTAAAATTAATTAATTATAAAACCTTCAAAAAATTAATAATTATAATTAATTATAATTAAAATGAATTAATTATAAAACCTTCAAAAAATTAATTAAAAATAATCAATTAGAGTTTTAACAATCTGTTTGTCAAAAATACAATTAAAAGGTCAGAACTACTTATGTTTAAAATTTCTAAGTTATACGCATATTGGAAATCACTTTCTATAGAGTCTCAGACAGACAGACTGTTTTATAATTATAGATCATTGGGGAGGTGGTTGAACCTTCACTCTGGATACGGCCCTGGTTAATCGGGAACGCTTATCAGAACATAACTCCCAACAATTTAACAATATGAACATTTTCTTTGCGTGCTCATAATAGAGCTTGTAAACTGATGTACGGCCGTTAGCTAAAAATCCGAGACGTTCTCATTTGGACATATTTTCAACAAGTCAATTTTTTTTTTACTTACAGCTATATAGTGGAGAACATTAAACTTTTCGTTTAAATAAAAATTCTCAATTTAAAAAATAAATTAAGGGGTCCGAATTACTTAATTTAAATTAAAAAATTTTGCGGAAGGACCAGGACAAACATTATTTCTCCACTATCATTCTCTCCCCCTTCCCCTACTCTTACCTCGTTTCGGCAATTTTTTCTAAAACAAAGAAAACCACGATTTCAGAATTGAAGATCATTGTGAAAAATGAATTTAAAAGTTGTTTACAAAACTTTTACAGCCAAGCACAGAAGTGCATTAAAGCAGAGGGATATTACTTCGAAATATATTAAATGGGCATGTAATTCACATAAAATTTTCCTGAGTAAATAAATTAATTATGGAAATTAATAGTCGCACCTTGTAGTTGTTTGATTCGGTTACTCTCACCAACTATCATTTCCAGGAAAAAAGAATAAATTGAAACTACACATTTCTGTAGATTATGTTACAAAAACAACTTCGACATACTTTCTGATGTACATTTTGGTGACATACACACACTTTGAAAATTTTTTACAATGCCTTTTTAATATATTTTACTTTTGAAATAAGTAAGAAAAAAAAATCGATTTTTTCAGTCCAAGTTACCAGACTACTACCGTAACTGAGGAGTTAGTGCCCTGATCCCAAGTAAATTTGCTAAATGATTTACGAGTTCAAAGCTGAAAATCACGAAATCTTCTCCACCCCACCGTAATTAGCCAAAACCATGCATACTCCGAGGAGATTGCAAAAGGCAATGTCATCAATATCGAATTAAAAAAAAAAAAAATGGTAGTTCAACTCGTTTCTTTTAATACAAAATTAAGTAGACCTACTCGTATGAAAACATCTCTATGAAATGTATTATAACGTTTATCCTATGTCTCACTTCATGATGTAATAAACAAATCCTAGAAATTTCATTAAAATTCGTGCAGCGGTTTTTGAGTTGCACAATGCTCAGTAACAAAACAATGAACTTTTATATAGACTGAGAGGCGACTGCAATTTTTGGACCCAATCAAACATTATTCTGAATTTTTTATAGAAATTGGAGAAAAGTGAGTGGATTATGAATCTACTGGTCTGCCGTGGCAAAAATGGCCGAAACTGGTCAAAAATCGACTCTTAATAAGTTGAACTAAATCCAATTGTCAAATGCGCCATAACTTGCCAAATAATGAGAATTTTTTTTTTTATTTGGTAACCCTCACTCTTTAATTTTCAATTAAGGTTACAGACGATTCGGATGTGTGGCTATGGGTTACTTGCATCTTTCACAAATGAGTCGAATTGGCAATAAACATTACGTAACTGATGACGTAACTGATGTCGCTAATTTGTCTTTCTTTTAAAAGATACAAGTTTCCCGAGCCAGAGATCAGAAATCATTTGTACTTTTTCTCATTGAAAATCAAAATGCAGTGGGTTGCCAGACGAAAAAGTTTGTTCTCTTTTTGACAAGTTATGACATATTTGGCAATCGGAATTTAGTTCAACTCATTCCAAGTCGATTTTTGATCAGTTTCGGCCATTTTTGCCACGGCAGACCAGTAGATTCGTAATCTACTCACTTTTCTCCAATTTCTATAAAAATTCAGAATGATGTTCGATGGGATCCAAAAATTACAGTCGTCTCTCGGACTAATACATTAAAAAAGATGGATATGAGTTTCGAGGTGGATATAGGATATTTACAGGCTATTTGCTTTATACTACATAACTAAGCATTTTCGAGAGGTATTTAAATAAGGAAAGAGGTGATTATAATGCTAATTATTTAGCAAAATTTGAGAAACAAGTAAAATTCTTTAAAACATTGCTCCATACAATGGATTTTTAAAAAAAAAAAGGTAACAGGATTTTTTTTGCAAAAAAAAAAAAAAAAAAGTTTGTCTGAAAAAATAATAAAACGGAGCATGAGAGAAATTTTAAAGGGGGGTGGGGGTTGCAATAATTTTCAAAGAATTCTTTTCTATAAATTTAAAACATCACTGCAAAGATCGTATAATTAAAAAAAATTGAGTACATTGTTTTCAAGAATAATAATTTATAGATTTAGTAAGCAACTTGGCCCCACATTGTGATATTTTCTTGGATACATTTTTTAAAGCTTAAAAGTGATATTATTTCTTTATTTTCGTAATTGTCATTAATGTTTTAATCTTGTTGTGCTATTTTGTTTGTTTCCCTGTTTACATGTTTTCTTATCCTGTCATGTAATTAGAATTTGTCTTTCTGTTTCACAGTGTAATGACAAACAAACAAACAAACAAACAAACAAACAAACAAACAAACAAACAAACAAACAAACAAACAAACAAACAAACAAACAAACAAACAAACAAACAAACAAACAGCTTACCCATTGTAAGAAGTCATAGGAAGCCTACTCGGAACTTTACTTCCATTAACAAAGACTTCATCTTTATCATTGACTTGAATGACCATTTCCGGAAATAATACATGGATAGATGTTCTGTCACTCAACACCGTAAATTGAGACTTGCGCAGATCATGGGCGAGCAAGAAGGTGCAGTTGGATTCATATTCTGCAGCGTCATAGACCTTCTCATCAAAGGTGTATATACTACGAGCACCAAATATCATTGCAATTTTCGATTGGGTCGCTTTACCATGATTTGGTGCAATTGCTTGATCGTTGAGTTGGAAAACTTTTGACTTTACTTCCTCGAAGGCTATCCTTGGCCACTAAAATTGTACATAATTGAACTATCTATAGTATTCTTTAAAAGTACTTAGATATTCATCATATAGTGTTATTTACCAGGAAACAAGTATTTCACAAAACCAGAGCTCTAATTTGAAAAGTCTTACATAATTTTCATTAAAATACTATGAATTGTACACAGAATGTAACATATTTAAGGCAAAGCCTATATCATGTAGGATATCTCAAATACTTTGATTTAGACAAATTTCGAATCTAAAAACGCCTAACTCCTCAAATATTTTCTTTTAGAACCCTGAATATGGAATGAAAAATATTTAAATTAGACAATTTTTAAATATCCCACACTCAGTTCAAAATTTAATTAAAAAAACTTCTTTTAAATAAACTTTAACTATCCCACACTAGCTTCGTAATTTCCAATTTTAAAAATTTTCGAATAAAAGCTTGACGATTTTACATTATACATATACAACCAGCAAATATCTATTACATATTAATAATAAATATTTTGCTTCTTATTTTTACATATCGTCAAAATATGTAAAAGAAAAACTTTTTGTTCGCGCCGAAATAGAGAGCAAAATATTAAAGTATATGCAGGAGAACGCTAACGAAATCCCAACTCAGGTATAAGTCCTTTATTTTAACGGGCGAAAAGATTCATCATTTACAATGGAGAAATGGGACAGAAATGGCCCAGAGAAAATCTATAACAGAATAATATTATATGATGTTGGCAGAATTGACGTTAACATACATCGGCCATGTGACACTTGTTACAGGGCATTCGACTTGCGTTGCAGTTAATGCAAGAGTACACCAAGGAATAATTAAAATGTATAAGAAATGTATCAATATGTTAATTGGTCCTTGCACTGGTTCGTATGCCGACTCCATAAAAACGAACTTCTTTTCAGACACCATTTGTAATACCAATTGCAGTCAACCAACGTAACGGATATTTTCGCAATACTGAAAACATACTACTCTACATGATGAATGATGACAAGCGCATTCGAACATTAGCATTCATGAGCATCCTTCGTGCAAGGAAAGCAACAAACAAGGAAAGTGAGATAAAAATTACTCCATCCCCTCTTTAATTTCAAAGCTGAGAATTACACTGACACTGTTGATTAGAGTAACTTTAATGTAATAAAACCATCAATCGTTTTGCGCATGCTGTTGACGATAACTTGGGAAGAATGGCTAAAATTGAAGAATTTAAAGATTTGGTTCTTCATATTCTAAAGTTTCTCATCAGTAACAAATATAATATATTATATTAATAAATATGTAAGATAAGTCTATAAATTATATCCATGGCATGATGTTACTCAATGCACGATGTTATACGATGGGACGATGTTACACGATGTTACATGAGAAGTTAGGCGATGTTAGTCTCAGTAGACTCTTTGTTCATTACTGTGTCTATGTTAGGCAGTACTATACTCTTACAGATGTATAAAGTAATAAATGTGTAAGTGTATTAATTATAAGTATGATGCTAAAAGGGCCATAAGTGTTTTAACAGGAAGTAAAGCTTGTAGTAAATTACATTTTATATTCAAATCTAACTATTTATTTTAATAAATGTACTTTGTGTAGCCTAGATGTTTTAGTCTGGTGTGGTTAATTAAAAAAATGAGTGGCACTCTTTTATAAATAAAACTATTTGAATTACCTCTTTAAATGATTCCCATTCCAATATCCTTCCTGTAACAAACTCCATTTCCAGTACTCGGTCTTCAGGTAAAAACATATTGATAAAGTATCCCATACTTTTATGAAGATTTGCCAAACCCATGTAGAAGTAGGATGGTAAGTTGAAGTAATCAATAGCCCAAACTAAAAAAATAAATTTAAAAATAATTTTCAAAGTTACTTATAAAGAAATGCATTTAATATATATTTAACGGTTCAGATCTGAAGGTGAGGTATACTATTAATATCTTTAAAGCTACATTATTAAAAAAAAAAAAAAAAAAAAAAAAAAAAAGGGTTATAATGGTTCTGTACAAACTCTAAGAGGTTTTCTTCTATTCAGTTTGCTTATAAATAACTTGGGAAATTTTTCCTAAACACATTCTAACTGGCTTTTTAATTACCTTTATTACAGTTTGAGATGATACATTAACCTTTAAATAATTAGTTAATCATTTGAGTTCCAAATAATATGAGTAAATTTGGTCCTTGTGTTTATAACTAACTTTCAATAAGAATTTTTTCGTGTCCTCTTAGTGGAGGAGTACTTTGGGTGCGCTCATAGACTGTTCTTTTTTATGCAGATTGTTCAATTGTGATACCCTGCGCATCAGATATTATGTTTAATAGTTTCATGTGATATCTTTCAAAGCCCTATCGAAACGGTGGAGTACAATTGCATGATGATTGTTTAAATGTAATCTACAATTTCTTAACTTTCTCTTCAATTACTGAAAAGTTTTATGTTATGGAATTCTATTTTACACTATTTACTGGAAAAAAAAATATTGCCTATTTTATTATGAAGTAATTTCCCATTTGTTGTTATAAGTAGACATGGATGATGGAGATATCAAACTTGCATAATGTGTACGGAAACTTTTTTTTGGCTTTAATTTTTTTGGTTTTCTCCAACAGTTTGATTGGTCACTATATTTTCGTAAAAACAAATAATAAATGTTATAACAAATAATTATTTTTTAACTGTTTTTAAATCAATAATTATTTTTTAACTGTTTTTAAATCAATAATTATTTTTTAACTGTTTTTAAATCAATAATTATTTTTTAACTGTTTTTAAATCAATAATTATATTTAAGTTAGTTTTTCCACTGTTCAGTTTGAGCACAGTTCATATTCTACAATTTTTACTTTACGTAATGAAACTGTATATATTCATTGTAATTATTTATTCTCTTTACCTCACACTTTGCAATACCAACTTAATTATATATGTTTTTATTTGATGAAGTTTTTATAATATAAATTTCTTTTCTCTTCGTATTAAAATCTATATCTTTTATTTATTTCATTGATTTTTTTAATAGTTTCTTATTTACCTAACCCCATATTACCTTTACAACATTGAAAATCCCTATTTTATATACTATGTATAAGTCTTGTTTGTTTTCTTAACAATACAGGGTGTCCCTAAATTCGCCATTACATTTTAAATTTCAATAAACAATTCAAGTATTTAGCGTATGAGAGTACAATTTGCAATAAAATGTTTCTTATGATGAAAAGATTTTTTTTAAGCAAATAAAAAAATAGTTCTAAGTGTTGTACATAGACGGCGCTGTATTTTAAACACAATACAACGAACACTGGATTGAAAACTCAAGACAATCAGTTACAAATAATTTTGTTCTTCACTTGCCATATATAGAGCATTTTTTTCGTACAATCCATTACCATGTCTTCACCTATCATAGCTCGTACAATATACAAACGATGGTGTAGTTCTGTCTACGCATTCGCTAGTATTGAAAGCGAAACCGACCGGATTGCATGCTTATTTCGTATTTTCAGCACTTCAACGTCAGCTACAAGGAAAGAATACACTATCCGTGACATGACGCCACAATAAAAAATCCAGAGAGATTAAGTCTGGAGAATGAGGTGGCCATAACACTGGATTCGATTTATCAAACAGGAAACTCCTCATTCAAATAGTCTCTTACAATTCAACCCCAGTAAGGAGATGCTACATCTTGCTGGCAAAATCATTTCGGATGCAAATGACTAATTTGAGGAACAGCGAAATTTTGCATCGTTTAAATTTTGACTGTAGGTTCAATGAAAAAGAACGGCCCAATAGCACGTTTAGGCATTTTGCCGAACCACTCGTTAACTTTCAGACTTTCTCAGATTACTTAAAACTACATAATGAGGGGTTTCCGAGCCACACTTTCTCATGTTGCGCATGTTGACCTATACAGACACATACAATGTTGCTTCGTCTGTGAAGGTGATGCGTTTTATACGAAGTAATTATTTGAATCTAATATCAACCAAACTTAAGATTGAGCTGACTTTTTGATGCATTGTTAATTGTTTTAAAGGTAGAGTACCAGTGCAACATTTGGAATTATTTGTGTTATTTACTTAAAAAAGAAAATTTCATCGTGAAAAGCATTTTAATGCAAACAGTACTCTCGCTCGCCGATAATTTGCTTTTTTATTGACATTTAAAATGTGATGGATACTTTTTGGATACCCTGTATTGTTTACTCATTATAAAACGATGAAATGTTTTGTTATTTTGTAAACTGTAGTGTTGGAAATACTAAGACAACATTATTTCAGATCCACTTAAAATGTATAAAATCACTAGAATTTTCTACGTTAAACATTTAGAAGTTATCAATCCATTTAACAGTATCAATGCTTATGATCATAAATTTTTTTGTGTATCCACTTAAAATTCAGATACTATATATTTATTTTAAAAACTTGTAGGTTCTTAAAAGGTTATTTTAATTAATTCCATTGTCAGCTTTTCTTTTCAGTTATTGGTGAATGAATGGTAAAGAAGAAGAATAACTGATATTTCGAGCCAGTTATGAATATATTTTTTAAATATGAAATCTATATTTTATTATTTATTATTTCAATGTATTTTTTTAATTGATTTCCATATTTAATTAAATGTAAAAAAGGAACTTGTAATTAGGTTTTCAATTGTATATTACTGTTTTTTACATTTAACGACTCATTTACTAAATTGTGTTAAATTGTTATGTTTTAGACAATTAACGTAAACGTACTTTTCCCAAACATTTTGTTTTGATTATAATAATTGCAAAATTGATTAAATTATTCAAATACAATTCAAGAAAATATAAACAATTTTTCTTTAAATAGGTTAAAATTCATACTTATGACAGATTTTTCTTTTAGAGTTTCATAATACTTGAAAGAAATTTCTATTGTAGTTTTCAACAAATTATTTAAAAAGGATAAAGGTGTATCAAAAAATGGCTTGAGACTTCTAGCAGTATCCCTTACGTTTTTCCACAATAAAAGCATGAAATTGTTTCTCTGTAATAAATGGCATAAATTAATTAATAAACAGAAGTATATATTTTACTATGGAATTAAATGCAAATTTCTAAGAATGGTTATCACAAATAATTTTTTTAATGAGAAATTATGTAAGGAAATTAATTAATAAAAACATTTCAAGTGTATACATCCATTTAATGAACCAACCTCAATTTTTAAAGTTTTATATACATGCACTGGGTATGCTTCAAAAATTATTCTTTAGTTTTATAAAATGAAGCTAGCAAAATTACTAGTTAATTTATAATAATGAGCTATAATATATTTTTTTAGTAGTGATGCATAAATAGTACATAATTCTCTTTCTCATATAAAATTAACTAAGAAATTTTATTTCATGAAAGACAAAAATTGTAAATCAGCATTGTTTAACACAGTGATTCTCAACCTTTTTTTTGTCACGGCACACTTTTAACGATATTTCAAAATTTGGCGGCACACAAAGAAAAAGATAAGTTTAAAAGTTGTCTACTTTACCTACCTATAATAATACACTGTAATACACCTATTACATACTATGTAAAATAGTTTATGATAATAATTTGGAATGTATAATAAAATAATATAATATGTACTACAAAAACAACAGTACGTTTATTAAGGCATTAATTACAAATATACATTTCTAAAATTTGGCAGCACACTTTAAGAATTTGGCGGCACACAAAAGTGCCGCGGCACAGTGGTTGAGAATCACTGGTTTAACAACTACTCCATAGCCAGCAGGATTGCTTGCAGAGGAGTGCAGAGCAATACATGTTGGTGCAAAGCATCTAAAGCTTTTGATAATACCTTGATGTTTCGAAAATGCAAATTTTATTGTATAATGAATTGTTAATTAGCAGTTATGCATTAATTTTCCTTTCAAATTCGTAATTTTGCTGGACACACAGGTTCTATTTTCTATGAATTTCATCGCTTTCATCCAACATATTTTTTTTATTTATTACCTTATTTTTTATTTTTCACAAGGTGCAAGATCCTCCCAGGCGACGCCTTTTAACTATTCATTACTATTACTGCTTTTTACGTTTCAATTTTTTAAGAAAACAAAACAATGATATTCTTTTTAGATTAGAAACATAGTATATAAATTACAGCAATCTTGTAGTTTAACTTTTATATAATATGTAGTTACAAAATTATAGAACATTTTTGTTCACTTTTGAAGATAATAATAAGCATACTTTCTCGAGAAGACTCTTCCAGTATTTGTACAAAGTAACTTTTAACGTAGGTGCTAGAAGCTCGTTTACTGGATGGTGTGAATCTTTAGCGATTTCGACGATGTTGTTCGACGTTGTTTCATATCCTTTTAACATCAATGATTTAATTTTAGAATATGTATCGATGTTAATTTTTGCGGTCCAAATATGTAAATTCTCATTCAGTATTTGTCCTGATAGATGTAAGTCCTTAGTTTCGTCTGTCTGAAAGAAAATTCATGAATTTATTTTTAGTATATGCAAGTTAAATTGCGTTTAGATATTTTCTATATAAGTCAAAAATTTTTTTATATAAAAAAGTAAAGTTGCATTAATTAGCTTTAATATATCACTTTATTTTAAAAGAAATATTTGTGGTGGTCTCGTGTACAAATGACAAATACAACACCTGGACACTAGTGGTCACTTTTGTCTAGTGGTAAACACGCCTGCTGTCTACTGATCTAGGAGTCACTAGTTCGACTCCCCGGTAGTGCACATCATTACTTTGGTAACTACCGGACATCAGAATCATCCTGCCATCTATCGACGCCTTCTGAAAATACTGCACGACTTTCACACTACCACCTCAGCAAGCATTCTCCGGTGACTCACTGTCACACAGCAAGCAACCTCTGGCAACTCACTGCCATATAGCAAAGCAGCCTCTGGTGACTCACTGCCACATTCAACTCACACGCAAGCAACTCAATCGTTCGCCCCTTCGCGACTCACTGGGAAGAGTCTTTGTGGTGGTCTCGTGTACAAATGACAGATACAACACCTAGACACTAGTGGTCACTTTTGTCTAGGGGTTAACACGCCTGTCTACAGATCTAGGAGTCCCGGGTTCGATTCCCCGTTAGCTCACATCGCTACATATTCATTCAATTAAATCTAAAGCTAAATAACTACTACGTCAACAATGATATCATAATTAATTCTTTAATTTGAAAGACATTTTTACATTTCAAATATATAAATTTATAAAGTAACTTTTAATTTAGTTTTAATTTACTTAAATTTGATTTTGAATCAGTTTACTTTAATCAGTCATTTACTTCATTAGTCATTAAAAATACTGCAGGATTTCCACACTACCACCTCAGCAAGCAATCTCTAGCGACTCACTGCTATACAGAAAGCAACCTCTGGCGACTCACTGCCACATAGCAAAGCAACCTCTGGTCACTGCCACACGCAACGCACTCAACTCACAAGCAAGCAACTCAATCGTTCACCCCTTCGCGACTCACCGGGAAGGGGCTTTGTGGTGGTCTCGAGTACAAATGACATATACAACACCTAGACACTAGTGGTCACTTTTGTCTAGTGGTTAACACGCCGGTCTACTGATCTAGAAAACCCTGGTTTGACTCCCCGTTAGCACACATCTCTACGTATTCATTCAATTAAATTTAATATCAACAATGATAACACAATTAATTCATTAATTTGAAAGACATTTCTACATTACAAGTATATAAATTTATAAAGTAACTTTTAATTTAGCTTTCATTTACTTAAATTTGATTTTGAATCAGTTTACTTTAATCAGTCATTTAATTTATCAGTTTATTTAGTTTAAATTAAGCGAATTAATTCGACATAAGTTTTTTTAATAATGATTTTAAGTATAATGTTTTTGGGAAAATATGATGAGACGTGGGTATGAATTATATTACGAACCTTGTTTTTTTTTTTAATAAAATTTATGCCATTTCATAACTAAAAGTTAAAATCTAATTTAGTAAATAATTAAAAAAAAATTAAGTTATGAAGAATAAATACCTGTTCTGTTGTATTTCCATACTTTATAACGATATTTATATTTTTATCATCTGAAGAGATGCGCCTTTCAAAAGACAAACGCCTTTCATCATTTGGCATTTTAAGCTTCACTCTCAATTTTCCGTCATGAAGAGAATGGATATTTAATTCACTACTGCCACCATTTTTCTGAAATACAAATAAATGTATGAAATATTACTTATAAAATAAAATTCTTTTTAAGGTGATTATTCTAACACCACTTAAAAAAGATCAAAAACTTAAAATCCTGAGTATTGAATTATAAGTTTTATTTCTATCAGGTGGATAGTTGCGAAATTAAGTATTACACACAATCAATTAGCGCTTGCTTGTTCAATAATTAAATATAGATTCGACCTTACATATCAATAATTTTTTTTTCAGAAAAGGAATTCAGTTTTATTAATCAAATTGAAATTTTAATCGGTTATCTAACCCCTCCCCCATTATTTAAGCTCCCCTTTATTTAAGCACATCATTAACAAATTTCTAATACCATAGTCAATTCCCCCACAATGCAGTTAAGAGCAATTTTGGAGACGATACTTCCCTTTGGACTATTTTTAATTGCTTCCCATAAAAAAAATAAAAAAATTCGATTTATGTCAACTATTTACAGAGATACTACTGTTTAAGCAAAACTTAAAAAGGAATATTAGGAAGCAGCACAATTTTTAAGTTTGCATAAATGGTACTTAAAATGAACTCAAGTATAAAAATGATGAGAAAAAAAATGATTTAAATTATTATTATTAAATACTTTATATATTTTTAACAAAAATAACGTGTCTATTAAACTATCAATCTAAAAAGTATTTTACTGATAGTATAAATTATATTGGCTCACTGTAAATCTCATAACTTGAATGTACATTGTACACTGAGTGATCACTTTATTATGACCATCCGGTCAAAATGCTATTGAGCCACCATTTTCTTATAATACAGCATTGTCTCATGTTAAAAATATGCATTCAGAGGTACTTTAAGACTATCCTTGATGAATATCAACTGCAATTTGCTTCACTGTTATCATTCTGTTCTCTTTATAATTCGAGAGATTCTTTATTCTGCCCGATCATTCACCACTAACTGACGATCGCAATTTGCCCGTTCAGACCCAGTTTGTGGCCAGAAATTCCAGTCTTGATTTACAGGGGTTTTAACTGGTCAGAATGACCTGAAATTTGACCTGTATATACTTGAAGAATGGGGAAACTGTATCGAACCCAAAGAAACGGTATCGCAAACTATTTCGAAAATTTTTTTGCTTATGCCACACCACTTTCTTCCTTTTCCAGTATATCCAGATTATTTTGACGAGTGTTTCTTTTTTACAGCTTTTCGAAAGCTGAACTGTAATTATAATCACCCCGGAGTCATTATAATTAAAGTTCAACTTTCAAAAAGCATAATTGAAAAGCTTAACATTTTAAGCCAAATTATGGCTTTCAAAAAGATATGGTATGCCAAAAGAAAAAGAATAGTTCGAAATAGTTTTTTTTCTTATGCTACCGTTTACCTTTTCTTCGTGTATTTACTAGTCCACTTTCAGATCATTCTGATTAGTAGGATTTTTTTCAGCTTTTTGAACATTGAACTTCAATTATAAACAACTTGCAATTCTCTACAGCTGCTTGCGAATATTTTGTAAAAGCGGCGTTTTCGCTAACGCTTGTTTCATGCACTAGAGCATGAATGGACTAAATACTTACTCTACTTGTGAATATTGCCTTTTTCTTATGGTCCTTTAACCCTACTCCTTCCCAATCAGCAGTTACGTTGATTGTTAGTAAGGGATGGGTAACATTACAAGTTTCATAACGATATTCAGGATTTTTATCTTCAATGATTTCTGAAAGAGTAAAATGAATAATTAAAATACATTTAATAACCCTTTATTTTCTAAAATCATTTAATTTGTATGCGTACATATCACTTTTTTGCTACAAAAGTGACACAACTCAAAATCCTTCATTTTTGAGTTAAAGTATGTATGTAATCACAGACTACATGAACTTGAAGCTGGAAGAATGACATGAGTAACTTTCAACTTGACTGCAACTTCTAAACTCTCTTTAGCAGTTCAACTAGATTCAAGTGCATACAGTTTGCGATTCCATCACCTTTTTACTCAAAATGAAGAATTTTGAGTTGTGTCGCTTTTGCGCCAAGGGTGCTATGTATCAGGTTTAATTCTAATGTGCTTAGTTTATGATATGATATCAGGTGACGTACGCATTGTACATCAGGGAGTAAATTAAGCAAAAATAACGAAATACAACATAGAGATGCAAGAGTATAGCTAAAATTAGAAAAACACTTATATTAGTTGTAATTCAGTGATTCGTATTTATATCTTGTAATGAATGGTCAAGCCGAAGAAGAAATATTTAATATGACTTTTAAAGTATTATTTTGTTTCTTTCAAAAACCTTATAGTTACTATATTAAAACAGCCAAAACAAATCCTTCAAGCTTAAGACAAAAACAATATTCTCAAATTCCTTCAATTTCCTAATAGAATCTAACTTTTTAACAAGTTTAAACATGGGTGCTAGCAGAATATTTTCTGTGGAATGCATGTCGCACACGGAGTGATACAAGGAGGGTAAAGGTATTCTTCAAATCTTTCAAAACTATTAAATTGGATTTCCTTTTGTAATGATGATTAGTAGTTATTTATTAATTTCTAGTTTAAAGGATTAATAAAAAACCCATGTGCTTCTTTTTTACCCTGTGGATTTTAACACTTTATTTTCAATTTTCTAACGCTACTAGTTGGTTAAATTGTACTCCCTCGGCCGTCTCTTAGTGGTGGTCACGAATTAAACTACTTTATACTAAGGGCGTGTTGAAATTTTATTTGATAATCACTGTTTTTAAATTAGCTCATAAAAAGTAAGCAATTATCTTCAAATGAATATGAATTCCTATTGAATCAGTCATTCATTCTTACAAAGACAAGAATATTTCTATTACTTACGTTCAATACTGGTATTCAGCATATGCCAGTATGACGAATTACTTTTTAAATCCAGTAGCAAAGTATGAAGATCTTTTCCATTTGAATTGCACTTGTAACTTATGTTCGATGACAGATCGAAAAAAAAAGATCTAATATCATGTTTAAATTCTACCTCCATGCATTCTCCAGTTGGGTATGTCCGTTTGTATTCTATGGTATTGAAAGATTTAGTTTGTGATGGCACATGTGTAAAGAAAGACTGATGGTAAAGAGTTGTGATTTCATCTTCTGCTCTGTACACAGAATGGGTTGTTAATTGAAGTTTATTGTAGCTACTCTCCATAACAAAATTTTTCTGGAACCTACAAATAAAGAAAAATAATTTGTTAAATGAATGAAATTTGATATTGATTAAAATGAATAATAGGGTACGAGAACTTTTTATTATTACTTTCATTTATTCGTATGTTTACATAATGTAATGAAAGTATTGAATTAGGTAAATAATTTATATTTTTTATTAACTATATGACGCTTGTTTTGTTCATTTTTTACGCATTCGAACTGTTACTTTTAATTTATAAAAATTTTTAGTCTCAAATTCTTGAAGGAGTAAGTATATTTTACCTTTAATTTTTAAAAATCTAAAACCATTATTTTAATGCTTAATCCTCAATTTAAGAATTAACAATTGTTTAGTAATGGATATAAAACTAAATTAATTATTTTTTATTTAATTAATTATTATTTTAACTGCAGTTAGACACATCGTAAATAAACATGAAAAAATTTAGACCTGAAAGTTGTAGGTCCTTTCGATAATACGAAATATCCATCGAAAGAAATCCATTCTTTTTCGTCAATGAAGGGATACTCGAAGCGTATTTTCGCTTTAATTAACTGATTCCGAAGTCCTTTGATATCGTGGCTTGGCAAGGAATATCTATCCACCAGCTCTTGCCTGCTCATCATTTGCGTATCTGTGTCAACAACCAATTTAATTTCATGTTCTTGTAGATTATAAGCTTCACTTGCTTCTTTACTCCACCATCCAACCTTTAAATTTATAAATTTAATAGTATAGTTACAGGGTCTTTTCGGAAGGACTCCCTAACTTTGAAATGACATAACTGCGAAATAATGAGAGACATAAAGAAGAGACAAGTTGTATGTTGGATAGCCAGGTATGGAATTTTAAATACATCGGTATGCAAATTTAATTGATGGGAGTAAATTTGATGACGGCTACATATGGTTTACCGGTGTGGCTTATTTTCATTTTAGAAAGATTTGTCAATAAACAAAATTGTTTAATATGGGGTGCTGAAAACCAGTCTGTGTTTTTTGTAAAATCACTGCTTCCTGCAAAAATGACCGTTTAGGGTACACTATTCAATACAGGGATGATAAGGCACTTTTTTGTGTGAAGGAAACGGTAATTTCATTCCGCTATGTTTAAACTGTATTGCAGTAATGTCATTTCGAAATTAGAGTCCTCTCGGAAAGATCCTGAATATAAAAATACAATTCAACAGTATTTCAAAGTATACAATATGAACGCCTTCTAGTGTATGAAAGTTTTTCCTCAAGGAAAACAAAAATATAAAATGGGAATCTATGGGGGCACCCAAGGCCTCATCATGACAAGTTGGGGCCCAAGGCCCGGACACTTTTAGGGGCCCCTTCATCAAATGCGAGATTTATTAGAAATGAGCTTGACTCGTTGTCAAATGAATTAACATTAAATATAGAAAAAGTTGATAAATTAATGTCAATATACTGTCTTCTTAAAGTTTTTTTTTTATCATAAATAAAGAAACAAATTTCAAATAACCAAATTTATAAATCAAAACAGGTAAAACTTTGTGATGTAGCATTGCATTTCACGATCATAATGTGTAGTAATATCTGTGACAACAATATCTGCATCATTATTCACAACATCAAAGCCGACATTTGCTGAGCTCGAGATTAATTTGTCAAGACTTTCAATATTTCTTCGAGAAATATTGTTTTTTTTACGCTTTTAAATGATGGTTTGATGCATTTGAATAAATACACTCTGGGATACTAAAAAAAGGTTAAAGATCAATACAAAATTATTTTTAAGTAAAAATTCTTTTATACAGATTGTAAGAGATATTCACAAAAACAAAGAAAAGTTATAGGTTTACAGCCAATTTCGGGGCCCCCTAAAATTTTGGGCCCAAGGCCCGGGCCTTGTGGGCCTAGGCGATAATCAGGCATGCGAGGACAGAGCGCTAACCCTACAGCCATCAGGTTGGCCAAATACAAATGACTTTGATTTCATGAGAAAATGTTAAATCCACGACAATGTTTCTGTCAACTTTTCTGGGGTTTTTTATAGTACAGTACCACCTCTAAGTGAAGTTTTAATGTTTTTGAATTTAAAAAATACATGCAATGACAAGTTGTTTTCCTGCAAGCCGCGGTACTTAAATTTATTGATGTTATAACATTTTTTAAAGCGTTACAAACTCTTGGCCAAACTTATACAGCAAAATCACACTCTTTTCTAATAAAAAATATGTAACTAGTCTTAACCTTAAGCTTCGTATAATATTTATTATATACTTACATAGTTACCACCGACATTCTGTGGCTGCATTACAGCTCTAGCTAATGAAATTTCATACAACAATTTATCAGCTTCTTTAATTTTCTTTACTTTTGCAGCCCAAGATTTTCTTGAAATTGTGAGGTTGAATAACTGGATCTGCTTGTCGTTAATTTCATTGTTTGGATTTCCCCAAAAGTCATACGTAAAATTCGCAAAGGCCTAAAAAGAATATAATGTCCTTATGAATGAATTCCAGAAAAAAAGATAAATTCATTAGAGGATAATGAAAGAATCACGCAAGCCTAAGTTTTAACATTATCTTCTGTTTTATAGCACGTAGTAAAACAAAACTATAACAAAATCTGTTAACACTGTAATTTCATCATATCAAATACTGTATACGTCGATGTACGATATATAGCTTTTTTACTTGGTGTAATTGAAGGCATAAGTGGATGAAGGAGGTATGTAACAAAACCTTGTTTTTGAGACATTCCCTCGTAAAGTATTTACGTTTCTACTCTTTTATATGTAATACATTTGTTTCATTAGTTAAAATATATGTCGCTAAGTAGTTAAGAGATTCATGGTAAGTTTCAAAAGTTAGCCTAAAACTCACTCCTTCATTCATCGTAAAAAAATCAGATTAAAAAAAAAAAAAAAAAAAAAAAAAAAAAAATGCCACACCCCTTTCATTTACTTAGCTATAGCATAAGCTAATGAACAAAAACTATGATGGTGCTTTTTAAACCTCTATAATCCTTTAAAAAACTGGTTATGAGCATGAAATTTTATTTTATATTTAGAGATTTTGACATTTTTATATAATTAAAAAAATTGAATTTAAAAGTTTTAATGAAGATATGGTGTAAGAAACATATCACACAAACTTATGCTATAAATTATTTCTTAATTCTTATAGTCAACATTTACTAAAATAATTAAATGGTTACACCAAATACATTTTGTGTAATTAACCCTCTAGTTCATAGTGTAACAAGTGTAACATATATGCAACACAACTTGGGAGTAAAATTGGAGTAATAATTAAGATATTTTATTACAATTTGAAATTGCAATTAATTATATCCGTTATACTAAGATTGTTTATACATAAAAAAGTACTTTTTATTAGTATATTTTTGTAATTAACATTAGTTTCAGCTACTATGACTAGAAACACCAGTTTAAAAACTAGTTACATCATAAAGAAAAAAGAAAAAAAAATCATGCACTAGAGAATTAAAGAACCACATATCGATACCTTCTCGTCTGAAATTATACAACCTAAATTCAAAATAATAGAATAACAGAACTTCCTAAACAAAACTTGGAAATACGTCTTATAAAATTAACATATGCAAATTAAAAGAGTGACGTATATAACATACGTCACTCAGGAATTCGCAAAACAATTTTCAACAATTATACAGATATTATTTTAGCAATTTAAGGTTAATTAACATATTTAAAAAAAATTATGCTGATTTTTTTATAAGGGTAAAAAAATTTGAATAATCAATTCATTCAATATGTATATGAAAAGTAGAATTTTTTTTTTGCATACCTTCTAACCAAAAGGTTGCGACAAGTAAAAAGCTTGGCATTCGGAAAATCTTACTTTAGTCTTTTGCTGAAAATGGGTCCTCAACGTGATATTTCTGAAACAACGAAACCGTGTATTTTATCATTGTATAAAGGTTGGAAAGAAAATACAATTTATCTCAGATCAAATGAATGTTTTACAATCTACGGTTATGAATACAGTAGAACCGGCCAACTAAAAAGTAACCGTAGTAAATGTGGTAGAAAGCTTGTAACAACTGTAATGGGAGAGTGCAAATTAAACGAATCGTCCAAAATAATAGCTTTAAAATTGTTTTTTTTTTATATCAAGAAATGACTTCCGTCGTCAACAGATATTTGAAATAAAGATTCATCTCGGAATAAAACACTTTTCCAGTCTTGTTTCTCCCGGATGAGCTTCGCTTTTGCACCAGGACAGTCGTGCACGTCTCTGCTTCATGTTCATCTTTTGTTTTACTTTGGGGCCCCACGATTGAAACTCAAATTTATACAATCTCCTGAGTGTAGTTGATTTTAACACAACTCCAGATTCTTTCCAACATTTATTGATGTAAAAAACAATTTTAAAGCAATTATTTAGAACGATTCGTTTTAATTTATGTTCATCTCTGGCAATTGTTACCAGCTTTCTACCACATTTACTTCAGTTACTTTTTAATTTGTCCGTTCTTCTGTATTCAAAACCGTATATTGTAAAACGTTCATTTGATCCGAGATAAATTGTTGTTTCTTTCCAGCTTTAAACAATGAAAAATACACGATTTCGTTGTTTCAGAAATATCACATTGACGACCCATTTTCAGCAAAAGACTAACGTAAGATTTTCCGAGCACCAAGCTTTATACTTGTAGCGACCGATCGGTTAACAGGTATGCAAATATTTTGTCTGCTTTTTAAACTCATATTGACTGAATTTATTATTCTAATTTTTGATCCATACAAAAAATAAACATGATTTTTAAATGTACCCTTAAATTGTTAAAATAATATTTGTATAGTTGTTGAAAATTGTTTTGCCAATTCCTATACATGCGTCACTCTTTTAATTTGCATATGTTCATTTTATCATTTTACACTACGTATTGCCAAGTTTTGTTTAGAAAGTTCTGTTATTTTATTATTTTGAATTTGGGTTGAAGAAGTTGAATAATGCTGTAACCAGTTACTCAATTTAAATGAAATTTTACACACAGCTTGTTCAGACTATAGAGAGATTCGAACATTATTTGTTTTGTATTTTTACAATTGTTTTTTAAGTTCCTAAGTGAGTTGTTTCCCGTTTATGTTTCCAAGAATGTCATTTTTAGTACCAAACATAACATAGGCGTCATCGGTGTCAACTGGATTATTTGCAGTGGGGTTCAGATCACGTACAGGGGGATTCCATCCCAACTGAAGTTTTTGTTCCAGTCTTGATTTCTCAAAAATTATGATTGGATTTTCTACTAAAATATTAATTAATAATAATGCATTAATATTCTGTGTTCAAATGAATGTATTATTTTTTTCAGTGAATTTTACCTCTTTTCTCTACTATATTTTTACTTTTCAAACGTCAAGGGGGTGCAGTGCACCTATCTGCCCTTTATATCCCTGTTTTATCATATGCTATAATATTTTGAAAAATAGATAAATATTTACCAGTATTTTTGAGTTCGACCTCTCACTTTTTGTCAAATTGAGATTAACCTGCTGGCGTCCTGCTGTTTCCAAAGACCTTGCATCAAGTTCTACGATGAATTGAGGATCCTTTATAAAGCAGATTGTTTGGCGTGTTATTGAAGTTGAGTAGCCACTTCTTTCCTTCCAGTTTATTTGAAATTCTATCCACGCCTTAGATTGGTTCTCCCAAAACGAAGCAGGCAAAATCAAATGAAGCCATTTGTTATTTGGATTCGAACTGAAAGAAAAAGTCATATAAACTCCAAAGTAGAAAAAAGTAAGCTATGTAATAAAAAAAAATTTATAAATTAATCTAAAAATTAACACATAAAAAAAGGTTTTTAATATAAATTCTTTATTACACATTGTCAACTTTTTATGTACAATCGCAATTTATTTATGAGAGTTTGAATTCAGATCGAGTTTCATAGTGCTGAAGAAAACCATCGATTAAATACCATTAACTAACTTTTTTTGTCCCCAAAACTTAATAGAATGCTTTTTCATCAATAACGAGGTTATCTGCCAAGTTTCAGTTCCGTTGGATGACGACAATCGGTCTAATTCGTACTCAGAAGTGTGTGCAAAAACGGCATTTTAGTGACTGACCCCCAATTTCATTCAGTATATAAAATCTCACCCAAAATTGTGGATTGATTACACACTTTTTTTTCTTCACCTCAACTCATCTTGTAGCCCATAGATGTTTTACTCTATTCTGATCAGGGTTCTGCGCTGGCCAGTTAAAAAACTAAAGTGGCATTATTGTCAGGGTACTGCCGAATTATTATTGCTTTGTAGCTGAATGCATTACTATTCTGTTACCGATAAGGTTCAGTTACAAAAAAATATTGCTTAGCTGTTAGTAGAGTATAATTGTAAAACATGTATTGCTATATTATTCTTGTTCAGAATAACTAATGGACCAGGGTAATACCACTATAGAAACCATGAAAACAGCTATTTTTTTATGTCCAAATTCTTTTGTGTATAAAATGTATATTATAATTATTTGATAAAGGTAGTATGTTGTATGTTAGTGTGCTTAATACTGAAATATATTTGCTAAACAAAATACATTTGATTCCCAAAGATACATGTAATATGTTTGCTAAACAATATACATTTGATTCCCAAAGATACATGTAATATATTTGCTAAACAAAATACATTTGATTCCCAAAGATACATGTAATATATTTGCTAAACAATATACATTTGATTCCCAAAGATACATGTAATAGAGTCGGTAATTTTATAATTTTTTTTAAAAATAATTTGTATCAATACATGGAAGTTAAGGAGGAGAAAAAACTTACTTTTCGTATGAAAGTAAAATTGATCGTTTTACGCTCTCGCCGTTTTCCTGGTAAACTTCCTCACGAAACCTGTATAGATTAGAAGGAGTACTGAAAGAAAGTATTTTCTCTTTTGTTAACGTATTCACTTTTTGATTTTTTGGTGATTCATTCAGACCAGTGTGGCTTTCTGTAAGCTCTTCATGCGTAATCTTTTCCTGTTCCAATAAACGATAAGAAATATGTAGATATCTATCTATTATGATATACTGAAACTAAAATTTTAAAAAGACTGCTTAAAAATGAGCAGTGGTAATTTTTTAAAAGTATTGTCATGATTATGGGCGCTATCAGGAAGGTGCAAGTGGGTGAACATCTGGCTGTCAATAATTCAAAAAATGAAGAAAAGCGTTAGAAACAGAATTGAAAATTAGTGCATAAGTATTACTTGAAATATCATTATAAAATTAAATTCATATATTTTTTTAAAAATAAAGTTTAAATTTTTTTTTAAATCCACTTGCACATTCCTTCAAATAATCTTGACGGCACCAATGGTCATGATAATTTTCAAATTGTATACATACGTCATAAATAATCTCGTATCGATTATTTTCTTGTAATTTTAAAAATGAGATTATTCTTAGACCAATATCTCTACTTTTGTCCATTAGTCTAATTTTCTTGAATTGTATGTGGTAATTTGGATTTTCTGTGATTTTCAAATTGTATTCTATTTCACCTCTAACTTCATCAGAGTTGCCTTCAAATGTAATTTCTCGTCTATTTTCACTACCTATTAAGAAACAATTACGGTATTATAAGAGGTTTTTTTTTACACATAGCAAAGTATTTCTTTAGAATTAATCATTGCTACTAATTAAAAGTTTCCCTCGATACTGTAAATAATAATTTGAAATGAAAACGAAGTATTTCATATAAATAATAAAAAAAAAAAAAAAAAAAAACTATTTTTACTCTACAGGTTAATAACCAAAATTGCCATGGAATCACGTGTAATGCAATCAGAAATGTATTGTTTATTTTCACTATCCATAAAAAAAACCCGGAATTTTATCAACTTTTTTTCAATTTCAGATTAAGTTTTACATTATCATACTATTATTAATCAAACAAGTCAAAAAACAAAACAAGTCTAACTGATATATGAATTAAAGATTTACAAAAGTTGTCTGGCTCTATGTAGATATAATAAATATATGGATACTTAACTGTAAAAGTTGACAAATTTAATTTTGAGGAATATCTACCTACTTTACGAAGCGTTATGTCATTAGTTTGCATTGTATTTCGATTTGTGTAAAATATATTTTGTATGGGGATTTATTTGTTTTCAGTTTAATAATTTCTATATTGTAAAGATAAGGAAATTGTATAAGAAGCAGGAAAAACGTAGGTATTAAAAATATTGATGCCTAATTTCATAACTATATAAATATTTAATTATGTAAAAAAACAGCAAGAAATTTATGTGAATTATAAATTACGAAACACTTAAAAAATTCGCGATAGTTTTTTTCTAGTTTTTATATATTACTACAAATATATATTCATAAGTTTCACAATTTATGCTTTATATTAATAACAGAATTTGAAGTAAGAAGAAAGGTAGGCATTTGTATATGAATTCCAAATAAGTACGGCATGATTAAAAAAACTGTCAGAAATTTTAACTATAAACTAGAAATTTTAACTAAAAACTATAAATTTTAACTAAAACTTCTTAAAAAATTAAAAATATTTACGTGAGAAATTAATTTCTTGTTTTATATTACATCGAAAATCTATTATTTTTTCAATTTATGCTTTTATTATTTATCAAATTTAAATTAAATAAGAGGAAGTGCAAGTTTATTTATGAATTCCTAATAACCACTGCAAAATTCAAGAAAAAATGTCAGAAATTTATACTTAAAATAGCATTTTATTCAAGAGGCATTTTTCTTTATTATTATCATCAATAACGAATATTATAAATAAAGGAACTGTAACTAACCTGATGTACTAAATGTAACGATGAGTTCTTTATTTTTTATTCCTGGAAGTTTTACTATTTGTACATCATATGACTCAAGTTTTCTAAAAAAAGCATTAATTTGTTAAGAATCTAATGAAAATAAATAAAATGGAATAGATAATTTAAGAAGTAATAATTAAGAATAAAAGTAAGTAATGAAATGTATATGCATTCAAAATTATTTTGCATTGAGTAAGAGAACATGAATGAAAATATAAAAATATAAATTAATATTGAAGATTAGTTAAATGAAAAAATAAACTAAGATTTAAGGTTATGTGAATAAAGAATAATTTTGCTAACATGCTTTGAGTTGTTGAAATTAAGTTTTTCAATAAATTATCTTGTCATTAGTTTCGATAAAATTGTTTAGAGGCATGTAACGAAAATGATTAAACGATGAAATATTTTATTTATACTCATCAAAAGGAGCCATGTTGAGTTTCCACTTGCACCATCCGGACATTAATGCCCATGGTTTTAAACGTTGAGTAACATGAGGATAAGATTTCGACAGACAAAACTGAAGTCCAAGTAATGAACTTGATCCTTCGTCAGTACACCAATCTGATGCTGTTCTTTCAATATCCCAATCAGCAAGGTCTATATAATCATTGTGCTTTATGAGTTGATTGGTACGACTGAAATATAAAGGATTCTATTATTTTAAGCATATTGATTTGACTACAATATATTTTGTAGAATTTTGTACTAGGGAAAATATACTTCCCTACCAAGTTAATAGGGGATATTATTTCTTTTAACACCATTGTTTAACGTTGCATTATATTAATTGACTTGACAGGATGACAAAATTTCCCTCCTCACATTTAGAGCAATTATCAAGCGTTGGACAGATTCTATTGATTCTAATTGTGCCACAAAGAATCTTTCTGAAGCTTCCAACATGTGTTCAATAGAGTTTATTTCAGATGCCCTCACTTTTTAATCGTTTATAGCAATAGTAACACATAATATTCCATAATTCTCAATGACGAAGTCAAAACCATAAACTAATCAGAATAGACTTGCATGGAGTTAGGACTAATAAATACAATACACATTTCTTGTTTAATGTCATGAAGATTTCAGTCCAGGAATCTGACAAATTCCATTATTAGTGTGGAACTGACCGTGAAAACAAAATATTTATAGGTGACTACAATTACTTGGTACTTTGAAAAACTTAGTTTCTTTCATAAGTTTCCAGCAAGAGCTGATGCTGATACTAGTTCACGTTAGCATGTGAAGAGGACAACTGCAACCCCCTCCCCTAGTATCCGTTACAAAAACAAGAAACTAAGCTCTCTCATATAAAAATGTCCAGTCTCATAGTGCCCCATACTCCCCTATGTTACTACAATTCAAGGTAAGCACTGATGTTCAAAGAAATCATATCCCCAAATAAAGACCATATCTTTGAAATATTATTTAATTATCAAGGATTCATCTTTGCAATTGTGATTAAATGATACTCCATTCTTTTAAATATAATCCCACTGTAGTATTTATATTTTGGACTTGTGTTTTTACATTTATCATTATGATATATAAAGCTATCTCGTTCACTTTCATATAAATTTCTTGTGTCTTCGATACTCCTTTGAAAAGTTATTTCCGAATAACAGGAATATATGAATGAGTTTTGAACATGAATGTATAAATCATAATACAGAACATGTGTGCATTTATTTATTTTAGAGTAGTCACATACAAATCGTTCTAAAGCCGAATAACATAACAAGCATAATGAGGACTACAAAGTAGATGACTAATTAAAAATTAACTATAATTATAACCATAGTTTGAATTGAGTTTTTCATTCTAGTTAATGTGAAACAGGCGCTGCCCTTATTCATTCCAATTTTCCCTTCATTAATACCGATATTTTTAAAATTCAGACGCACATGGATTGTATATATTCTAGAATATACTAAAAATAGATTAAGTTCTTACAATAATTCCAGTATCTTCTGTGTCTTCGATGGCTTCATAATACTCAGCAATTTCTTTTCTTTGGAGTATTCTAATTTAACTTGCAATTGAGTGGAAGAGTAGCCAGAGCTATTTGCTTGAACTCCAATTTGTGTTATTGTTGGGAAATCCAATACCATACGATTTAAGAAAGTCAAAGCAGCACTGAATAAATAAGAAAACTTGGTAAGGAAAAGAAACGGGTGTTTACAATAATACGAAAACATAATTTTCTTACATCATGATAAAAATAAATCATTAAAAGTGGTTTAAATAAGCAAATATTTATGTTCTGCTTTTAGTTAGTTGGTAAAATCAATCAAGTTTTTATATAAAGATAAGTTTTTCATTCTGATTATTATGTTATAATTATTGTTTATTACTAATTTTTCGAATTTAAATAATTAAATATATTTATAAAATATTTCCTAAATTATTGAATGACTAAATATTATCTGAGAGTATTCACTCAATATTATAATATAAATAATATAATATAATTGAACTATACCTGTTTAAAGCCATCTAGACCCTGTTTTATTATCAATATATCTTCATAAAATTTTATACACATGCAATTAAAACCAAGAGAAAATGACATAAAAAGGAAAAAAACACATCAGTCAATATTTTTCTTAAGATAGAAGTATATCGCTTCAAGAACGAAAATGATTGAATGGTCTTAACATTGGAATAGTTTCAAACATCTGTCATGCAATTGTAGTCCTTAAAGCGTCCTTTTAAATATCGACATTTTTTGAAGCTTTCCTTTTAAATATGGAATATATTTTTTTAACATGTTTAGATAAATTTCCCTGTTGTTATTAGTATGCACTAGAAGGAAACAGACATCAGTCAAGATTTTTCCTAATATGAAATATAGCTCTTCAAGAATGAAAATGATAGATGATCTAAACATCAGAATGGTTTTAAACATCCGTAATAAAATATAGTTCTTAAATCTTCCCTTTCAATATCGACAGTCTTAAAAGCCTTCCTTTAAAATCTGGAATTTATTTTTTAACATGGGGTTTAGATAAATTCTATGTTGTTATTATTATGTACGAAGTTTTATGAAGGCTCAAACCAGGTGTAGTATAATCAAAACAAGCATGCGTTGTTGAATTACAAAGATGTTTGTTTTCTTATACATGCATGTATTTTGTTTTATATGCATGATATTTTGCTTTTGTTACATGTTTATTGTTTATTTCCGTATAAATTTTTTTGAAGATGTTGCTTACTATAGAGTCTCAGAAGGCTCTAAACAGGTGAATTTTAATTATAACAACCATGCACATTATTTGCATAGTAGTAGTTAGATATTTGTTTTCTTATATCTATTAGTTCTATTTTCTTATACATGGTATTTTGTTACATGTTTATTGTTTATTTAAGTTTATAATAAAAAAGGAAAATCACACTTGTTTTGGACCTTGGTTGGAAAGATCCACTTGAATGCAGTTCAAAAGTTTCGTAATTAAATTCCACTTTTAATCCACTTCGAACTGAGAATGCCAACGTTGCATTGGTAGTCCAGTTTAAAGGCAGTCCCATCATTGTAGGTACTTGATGATAGGCCTCGATGACTCGGATTACTCGAGTAGTATTAAAATTTAAACCATCTTTCAAGTCTTTCATCAATGTACGCATTTCTAATAGCTTGGCTGTCAATGCTGATATATCCCCAGAAGATACATAGCTTATGGTCGTACCTATTGATAAATTTATTTATTAGTATTGAAATATATATTTGGATGTCCAATTTCTAATGACTTCATGCAAGTTAGGAAAGTTGTTATACTTTGAATCGAGATCACACTATTATACAGGGCCTTATTTCCCATAAGGCCCGTAGTCCTGTACGGAGGGCCCCCAAATCGCCTGAAAAATTCTGAATTATCATGTAACTATCAATATCCTGTTCAGCGCACTTGATAAATGCTATAAAACGTGAACCTATATTTTAATAAGTCTTATTAGTTATTAAAATCATAGCATCCCAACATTAATTTAATTAAGAGGGTAATCGAAATTGCCATTAATATATAAATAACACCATCAGTTGTCGATGGGGGCTACATTTGCTTGTTGTGTCTGTAGTAGGTAAATGGTTTTCTAAATCGGGCCCTTTATTCCTTAAAAATCACGTAGTTGCCGTGCTGTCCGGGTTTTTTTTAAATTAGATTTTTTTAACCCGTCTGTATTTAAAGAGTAAAATTTTATAGTCTTGACAAAAAAAAAATATGTTACCCATTGGAGAACATTCGTAGTTCATAACGAAATTAATTAAAAAATCGGATTATATGTCAGAAAACGGATATTTTTCAACAACGCATAGCAAAGTAATAAAAAAAATGATAAAAAATACAAATGTGCTTAAAAAGATGCTCAATTATTTTTTTATGAAATTATAATTTTTAAGAAATCTAATAATTTAAATCATACCAAATAAATCCAAGAAAATGTTGAAAAATGGTGTTGACTTGGGTTTATATTTCCTGTACATTTCTTCCAGCTTTTTAATGTTTTTTAGGATGGATTCATCGAATTTATACTGTGTCCCCGAGTTCAAAGTATCCGGTTGAAATTCTTTAGCCACTTCTTGAAGAGCATTGAAAATTTTATCGTACGAAAATGCTTCTGGATTAAGATTGTCTTTCATAATCTTTTGAAATATAATAGCAAGGTCCTCAAGGCCTGAAATATGCATAAAAAGATAAGTTAACAGAACTTTCAGGCATTTAGTGTCAGAGGGATTCATTACTTCTCCTTATTACCTTCAGAGTAAATTCTTGTTTCGAAGAAATCTAGCAATTGGCTAAACATCCGTATAAAAAAGTCAGTATGAAAATAGCGGGGAACCACATCAGATTGCTCGTAAACTTTTGAAGTAGTTGCTCGGAGTCCAAATCTTCTCATTTCATGTGGCATAAAAGGAAGATCCACAAAAAGTCCGTTTATTGCAGAAGAAGATTTGGATTCTGGAAGATGGATAAGACTGTCCAGTGTTAATTCATTAGCAGTTAACAATTGTGTCATAGCACGGATAAACCTAAAGTTGTGAAACAAATAAAAATATGTGTTACTAAACATTTATTTATTATGCAAAGACTATGAACTATTATTAAGGTAATCGGTGGCAAATTATGGAATGTCATCGAACATCGTTAAGAAATTTAACCATCATTAATAATCCAACATTCTTTTAGTAACGAAGTACAATTATTAATAAATCACCGCGGCATTTTATTGGTGGACAGTAACATATAGCACCTGACCTCTCGGTCGATCGTACATAATTTGGCTACATATGGCTATATTGGGTATCCTCATATCGTCCTGGCTGGTTTTCCGGATATTCCGGCCAAACCGAGATATTTCGGCAGACCAAGTTATTATATAAAAAAATATTAATATTTTTATATATTTCCTACGAATTTTAGAAGGATAGAGAACTATATCCAATGACTTACTTTGGTGATGCTTCTTTGAAAAGTGAATCTTTAAACAAGGACTTCAGGCTGTTTGCGATGTATGACTTCAATTGAAAGTTTTTATCACTTTTTAAAATATTGAATACGTCACCTTCGTAGCCATATTTTTGAGGTATTCTTACAAGATAATCATAAGATAATGTCCTTAAAGTAGTTGTCTCGTTTTCGTTTAGTAAAAGTGGTAAAAGGGTTTTATATATTTTTCCACATGAAGCATCATCTTGGCATGGATTTATGCTTTTTATAGCCTGTAAAAATTTCAAATTACTTAAGTTAAAAAGTAAATAAAAATTAATGGTGTGTTTTAGCATGAACAATTTCTATATCCAAAGTTTCATTAAAATTACCGCTATATATTAATAATTTCCAATGTAAATATCTAACTATTTTACGTAAGTAATTGTTCAAGATTAAATATGACAATACACAATTTTTGTTTTGTTTTAGTATGCTATAAACACTCCTTAAAAGTCAATAAAAGCCTTAATTTATATTTAAAATTATATTTTCATAGATTTGAATATAAGTCCATATTTTAAAGCCACGAGCAGTTTTAATATACAAGTATCATGTTTGTTCTTTTTTACAATTTAAATATTGATTCTCATTATAACAAATTAAACCACAATTAATCTTTAGTTGATTTTCAGATCATACAAGTGTTTATTTTAATTTTAATTACAGTTTTCTTTTTCATAGTCGGCTAACCTGGTAAATTTAAATAATTTAAAACATGTGTATGAATAGTTTTCAAAATTAATTTGAGATAGTCTTCAGTGTTAAAATGAAACAATGTAAACGGACATTTCCAAATATTAAGTGTTTTTAGTTTAAAAGTTTACAATTAAGTATTCCAAATGCCGAAGAGACTATTTCACTTCAAGCGACTTTTTAAGAAAGAAGAAACGCATTTATTTTCCTCATGGAATGTTGAGATATCATAAATTTTATTTTTTCATAATGCGTAGTATTTTGTTTCAAAATATGTTGATGATTTAGTTTAAAAAAAAAAATCTTAAGAAAATAAGAGTTTTAACAAAGTTTAAAATTTTAATGAAAAATTGAAATGGCAATAAAATAGATATTTTTGGAGTTGATTGACTCAATTTCTCATTTAATACTTAAAAATGTAAAAATATAACAACATAAATTTACCTCTAAGGTGGAAATTCTGGTTTGGATTGGAGTGTCAGAAATGAAGAGACATTCAGTTAGCTGGTGATATCCTTCTGGTATCAGCAACAGATAAATTTCACCCATATTGCTAATGGCCTGAAAATGGGTTGTTTATTGTATTAACATTTAACATTTTCTACTAACATATAACAATTAATTTAAATTTTATTCTCTCTCTTTCTCTTTTTAATAATGCTTCTGAATATCCATTTAATTAACGAACTGAAATTTTTAGGCTGCTTACCTTTAGATCCTTCACTAGTTTTTCATGCATATCGGGAGTTGATTTACCTGAAAGACATTTCTCTCTTAGACTGTTTGGGAAATACCTCGCAATTTCTTGCAACTTTTCCAATTCCTTGAAAGAAAATAGCATTATTGTATAAATTGAAAATTATCAACTCAAATTAGACTGTAAAGTGACAATTTCCTGAAAACAAAATCCGAGCACACATTCTGGTGGAAATGCAAACGTGTAAAAACTAGCAGTGATAAGAGGAGGTACTTGCCCTATTTCCTATCTCATTTTGAACTACAGCTTGTGCTTACTTTCACTCTCACTATATAGTTTTTTTTTTTTTTTTTAATTCAATCACCTCCACTCATGTCACATCTCACTCAATTGCAATTACAAGTCACCAAACACGTGCAGTAAAAATGATACACAGCATTCAGTAGCACACATTAGGTACAGGTCCACTTTTTGGGTCTGATACACGCATTCAAATTTATAGACAAGTTTCCATCACAAGATAGATATGCGCTATACAGCGTTAGATGTGATATGCGTTACTCAGCGTTATACATAAACTACACAACGTTATATATAAGCTACACAGCGCTATATATAAGCTACACAGCGTTATATATAAGCTACACAGCGTTATATATAAGCTACACAGCGTTATATATAAGCTACACAATGTTAGATATAAGCTACACTGCAATAGTAGATCTGCGCTTATTTAACGAATAATGATACTGTTAACTGTTCCAAACTTCTTTGTAATTTGTGTCCCAATGACATTCATATCAGGTATGTGCGCTAAGAGTTCCGAAATGAATGGTCTATCTAGAAAACTTCCGTCTGAACAAAAATCAGCCGATTGCTAGTACGAAATTACGCTTCGAGGATTCCATACTATAATAATTGCCATAAGATATCAATTGATAAGATGAAAGTATCTTCGCCTATTGCAAGATTATGTTGTCTAGCACATTTATTTAGTTTTTTGAGGGAAAATCCTACTATGCATCGTATTTCTAATTTATACATTTATGGAGTAATCCTTTAAGCATATCAAACAAATGTGGCAGTATGTTACAACCACCAATTTGTCTGTGAACCTTTATGAAACGGTGTTTGCATAGAGCTGTTACTTAAATACAGGGTGTCTATAAAATGTTGAACACATTTTGATGTTGAATAATTCATAAAATAATGAAGATAAATTTAAATTGATAAACCAAAAAAAGTATCAAATGAAAATATATGAGTTATTATTCTATGTATTGTTGAGTGGATGGGTTCGAAAAATTTGAAACCAAAGCAAATCAAAACTTGCAGAAATTTATTCCGATATAACTCTTCGCGGATTATCTTACAACTCCAGAACTTCTCATTCTAGTAGACTCAATACAGCTCTTTTCACAACAATAGAGTACAAAACAGCAGTTAAAAACTTGACAACACAACTGCTAAAATCGCTGCAAAAGACAATGCAATACAGTTCACTTTCGGAACTCTCTGAATGCTCGCTGAGAGACAGCTAACTCAGTATCTCCAGTCAGTCATTAACTCAACTCAGTCAACTAACTCAGTGACTCAACTAACTCCATCATCCGCTCTCTTGGACTTATATAGGGGAGGCGAACCTTTGTGAATCTTCTAGAGATAGACATTTGGAGAACTTTCCAGATCATAGTCGAAAAGTCCTATACATGTACATGGGGACCGAAAATGTCATCAAAACTGTCGCCAATTTGGCTCTATCTCGCCAATTTGGCGAGATTGCCATCACCATAATGTTAAATGCCCTGCTCCTTGTAAAACTCGCTTCCCAGCGTTATCTCTGTAAAACTCGTTATCAAGCATTAAGACACATATTGCAGGGAAGCCAAGTAAAGAACTCTTGCACTGCCTTATGCGAAGTGTACATACATTTATCTTTTTACATAATTAATGCTATGAAACATTTACAAATATACAGAAATTCGTAACAGTATAAATGCCATAAGTTTGTTCATATCTTCATTATTTTATGAATGATTCAACATCAATCTATGTCCAACATTTTATAGATACTCTGTATAATCTAGATATAACTAAATAATGAATACACTTTGTATTTCTAAGGCACGAAATAAAAAAAAATTGTAAAATTAATTAACTCCGATTGAAATTTGAAATATTCCGTTTTTTTAGAAGTAATTTTTTCATGTTGAAACATTAAATACATATTTGACTGTGTCTATTTTATTCCTGCAAGATAATCTTGATTATCTAATTAAACTTTCTAGAATGCCATAAAGAATCAAGTAATAAAAATATTAAATATTTGTAAATTTTATATAAATATAATACAAAATACCAATATTTTACCTCTTCTTCCAAATCCTTGCGTGTTGCGTAAGTTCTTCTGATGAGGGATCCTATTGACATCCAGCATAAATTTGAATCAGTGTCAATGCACATATTCTAAAAATATATAACATCAGTAAGGTATAAATAGATTTAAGATATACTAAAAAATGCTTAAGTACTCACGGAATGGTTATTTAAAGATAAAATATATTTTATGAAACACATACACTTATAAAATATTTCGATACATATTAAGTTTGTTTATTATTCCTTGTTATTGTGGCCTTTATGTCAAAATGTAAAAACAATATATTTTATTTCTGGATTTTTTTTTTAAATTTTTTTTGTGATGATCCTTGATTCTCCCCTTTATACGAAACCACCTCAACTTATGACAAATAATTTATCTACAATATCTCATTATGCTATTTGTTTGAAATTCGAAATTAAAATTCCTGAAATAGTCCAAACATTTTGGAAAGTTATGATAGTATACAGTAGATGACACAAAACTATAGAAAAGATAAAATATTAATTTACGCATATTTAAGAAACCTAAGGAAGTTTATATCGCTCTGCAATAGAATGCAATATCTAACTGCAAAATTTGAAAAAAGAAAGAATTGAATGCACAGCTTACGCCCACTAGTAGTCATTAATCATGTTAAGAAGCAACATCAGTAATTTTGATAAAATTAACAAAAAATTTTGACATTTATTACGGATCTACTCTTACTTACCATTATATATTTTAGAATGGCAGGCTTTTCGAAATGCATGTTGCTCCAAGAAAAGTAAATAAATTTCAAATATGCCGGTGAAATATCGTTAAATCTTGCTAGATGAGAAATGGCTTCGATACATGGAAGACTGTTGCACTGCACTAGGGCATCCTTCAAGTAGGACATGCCTAGATCCTGCAAGTAAATATAAAAAAATTTAATATTATTTTTCCACCAGAAATTTCAATTACAAAATCGATTTATTACCTAAAATTGCAGGTAGAGAAGTGAGGAAATAGTTGCCCTTTTTGAATAAAACAAATATTTATTATATTAATTTATTTCAATTAATATTATATATATATATATATATATATATATATATATATATATATATATATATATATATATATATATATATATATATATATATATATATATATATATATATATATATATATATATATATATATATATATATTACAATTCAATTTAGTATTGCGTTTCATATTCGCTGCACTTCAAATTTTATTGAATAAACTTATTTATAGTTTTAGTAGTTCCTATAAATGACATTATGAGAGATTGATATTAATCTAGAAATATTTATATAAATCTGTATTTTTATATTTAGTGTACTGTAAACTGTGTAAAAAAAAAAATAAAAACCTTTTTTATTTACTGTAATACAAGTCAGAAAGGGGGAAAATATTTCTTGGTGTTAAATTTTTCCCGTTTTCCCTTAAATCATAATCAGACCATGATACATTTGTTATAATATTTAATTGTCTGAATTTTATTTTCTGTACTATAAATATTAGATGAGAAATTGGCTGATTTTAACCTAGAGGTAGATATTTATTAAAATTTTATTTTGTTTCCCATATTCTGTGCACTGAAAACTGTATTGAGAAAAACTTCTATAATGTTAAAAACTATAAACGAGAAAAATATATTTTTGTAACAATTTTTTCCCAAACAAGTGTTATAAGTCACTTATTTTTTCAAATGTTGTTGTTTAAATTTTTTAAAATTTTGTTGTTTCAATTTTGTGTACGTGTATTATGAAAATAAAATAAAAAATCTTCAGATAACTTCAAAAGTAAATATTAAATCAACTTACTTTTATATCTTGGGAGCAGACTTTTACCCCCGTTAAGTAATCGCAAGATTTAACTGATTCAATAAAATTTCTTAAATTTTGTGAGCTTCTCAAATAGGCAACAAAATCCGTAAACTGAGTGATAGTTGATAGCCTTATTTCTTCCTTTGAATCTTCGACAAGGTTGGAAAGCATGTTCTTGGCCACTCGTAGGAAATTGTCAGGATTGTCTGTACGTGGATCCGGAGTACGCTCGTACTCGAATTGAATGCCTGTTTTTCGAGTCGACGAATATTCTTCTTTCGTTGTCTGCAGGCTGGATTTCACAAAGCTCACAGTGTAGCTGTAGAAAACAGATACAGAATAATCAGGATTAATAGGGGCAGATTGTAGACCTGTCCCTGCTTCATTGATCTAATGCTTCTCCCCCCCCCCCCCACAATATCTGATGAAGGGTTACTTTAAAACATATGAATTTTTGTACCAAGTAAAACAACAGTAATAAAAATCAATAATAAAATTTGAAAGGAAAATAACCGGATGCTTTCTAAACCCTTTATATTAACTTCAATTTTGTGTGGGTGGGATTTTCGCTGGATGTGTATGTCAATGGCGGTGTATGTATGTCGAAATTTTGCGGAGACCTAATTAACCTCCTTACCGTCATCCAATCAGGCTGATACTTGGCAAAGATATTCGATATCGAAGACAATGCATTCTATCAAATTCTGGTGGCTGTCACTGTCACTAGAAGGTCGCTTTTATGGTATGGTGATAAACCAACTTGCCGCCACCCAATCGCTGTGAAATAGCATTTAACCGATCATTGAAAAAATGCTTTCCTGTTGCCAAAAATGTTTTAATAAATAAATAAATAAATAAATAAATAAATAAATAAATAAATAAATAAATAAATAAATAAATAAATAAATAAATAAATAAATAAATAAATAAATAAATAAATAAATAAATAAATAAATAAATAAATAAATTTAAAAAAAAATGGTTTTAATCAGAATAAATAAAGATATTTGGATGTGAAAGCATAAATCCACATTAACTTTTAATGAATAAATTTTGAAAAGTAGTTCATCGCATATTTTGATGATAGAGATGTTTTTAATATTTAAAATTTAGATGCAAATATCAAGCACACGCTGGCAACCGAAACGGCGCTATTTTAAGGAATATAAGAATTGGCAATGCTTTTTTTTTACAATTTCTTAGAATTATTCCAGAAGAAATGACGACATGTCTTTTACAAAATAAAGCCTGATAATGTAATTTTCGTCTCAGTTGCTGACAAAACTTCTCTAAAAAACAGTGAAGTCGTTATCAAGCTTTCACAAAAGCTTCAATGCTTACAACTTCAGATATAGTGATACTTCAGACAGGAAAATAAACAGAGAAGCTCTTCCAAATAAGCTCTAAGCCTCCAACTAAACTAAAATTCCATTTCCCGGCTTATATCCTAGCGTGCGAACTTTCTCAAAAGATTTAGGGAAACCTAACTAGAGCTTAGCACGTGCTGAAAAAATCTCGAAATTTCTTGATTAACTGGGATTTTGCCAATACACTCAAGCTTGTATTATCGATGTTAACTAATAAATTTAAGAAAATAAAACCTATAAAGATTTATGTATATACTATTTACAATTAATTACAGAACTATTGTATACCAGCACTTTCAATCAGTTCTTTCCTGATATAAATGCTTGTAATTTGACTAAAATAGATTTAAATGCATAATTTGGGTCCTATAAATATACATGGAAAATTTCATTGCCATATTTAAATAACTTTAATATTTTATTAATAAATTTATTAAATTTCTAATAAAATTATGAAATTTTTTCAAAACACACAATTTTCAGTAAACATGATTAAAGAAAGCAATACCGGTTAAACGCTATTGAAGCAAATGTTGTTAAACAGTTGTAACTATATTTCTAATTTACATCGAATATATATATATATATATATATATATATATATATATATATATATATATATATATATATATATATATATATATATATATATATATATATATATATATATATATATATATATATATATATATATATATATATATATATATATATATTATGAAGCAACGTTTTGGAGCATAGTTATAATAGCTAGAAAAAAATTGTGTATTTTGAGTGAAATTCATGTTTTCAACTTAGTCGGACACCTTAATACTACCAAGTGCGATGCTTTTATTTTGATGCAAGTTTAATTTCATACCGTTTGATACTCATGGAAAAAATGAGTCTTAAAGGAGTTAAATGTAGTTTTATGCATTTTCTTAGATGCAAAAAGTCTAATATTCGCTGTTTCGAACAGGGAAGGGGATGTATAAATATAGTCGATTTTGTTTACAAAAATATGTTTTCATTTTTCAATATATTTTGTAGTTTTAAATAAATTTATATTATTTATAATTCATAAAAATACACTTACTAAATGTTCGTTTGAACTGCTACTGCAGTACTATGCGAAGACTCCAGCATGATAGCGTGCCTTTCTTTGCAAGACACTTTATTTATTATCTTTTCGTTCAAGTTAATACTGTAATTGCAATCTGCAGTTGAATTGATGACATTTTGAATGAAACTCTGAAACAAAAACAGAATACTTCTAGTATTCAAAATACATCAAAATAAATAATCTTACATATCATATTTCTGGTAGGTATCTTTCGAAATCCTTGTCACTCTTAATACAAAACCAAAATTCATAAATGATACATCAATTTAAAGGCTAACATCTCCGCTTTTGACGAATAGTTTCAATACAATTTCACATTTCGTTAATTGTTACAGAATCGAAGCTAAATTAAAACAGAAGTATTTGAAAAATATTAAAATTGCGATACCATATAGTTGATGACAGTATATTAAAAAAGAGATTTTCAATTTAAGCCCGTTGAGGAAACCTAAAGATTCTTATTTCTCCCAGCAATAGATTACAATATCTAACTGATGTACTTTCAAAAAAGTGATTTCTCTAAGAAAACTTAAATATGCAGGCCCACTACTTTATATTTATATTGTTAAAATAAACACACTATTTTAATTAATATGCTAATTTTTTTTTATTAAGTTTCATTAAAATCTGTTATAGAAAAAGAGGCGACTGCAATTTTTGGACCCCATCGAACATCATTCTGAATTTTTTATAGAAATTAGAGAAAAGTGAGTAGATTACGAATCCACTGGTCTGCCGTAGCAAAAATGGCCGAAACTGGTCAAATATCGACTTTTAATAAGTTGAACTAAATCCATTTGCCAAATGCGCCATAACTTGCCAGATAATGAGCATTTTTTTTTATTTGGTAACCCTCACTTTTTAATTTTCAATTAAGAAGGTTGCAGACGATTCAGATATCTGGCGACGGTCTACTTGCATCTATTAAAAGGGAGGCAAGTTGGCAATAAACTCACTGATGACGTAAATGATGTTGCCAATTTGGCTTACTTTTAAAAGATACAAGTTTTGCCGAGCCAGAGATCAGAAATCGTTTGCCCTTTTTTTCATTTAAAATCAAAATACAGTCGGTTGCCAGACGAAAAAGGTTGTTCTCTTTTTGGCAAGTTATGACATATTTGGCAATCGGATTTTAGTTCAACTCATTCCAAGTCGATTTTGGACCAGTTTCGGCAATTTTTACCACGGCAGACCAGTGGATTCGTAATCTTCTCACTTTTCTCTAATTTCTATAAAAAATTCAGAATGATGTTCGATGAGGTCCAAAAATTGCAGTCGCCTCTCGGACTATTAGAAATTAAACGTTCATGAATGTACTATTTGTCTTTCTTATCTTCGACATTATGATCTAGCCATCCTCCACTCTTCGAATTTGTGACTTGTTTCATAAACTGACTAGCTACGTTGCGAAGTGGCTAAACTTTTGGATTTGCATACGCCAGAAAACACTAAAATGATAATTTTTCTGATTTTGTAAAATTAAATTATTTTCATTGTACCTACCATGTTCCAGAACATTGAAAATGGGCTATATTGCCAGTCTCTTTTGCTTGGAAAAGAACAGTGCAGCATGTCTTTTCTTGTTTTCACTGTTCCTTCTGAAGTGTCGAGTGGGAAAGAGGTCATAGGACATATGCCATGAATATCAGTATGCATCTGCCAAAAACAAAAACTTATTTTTTACCCTTAACAAAATGCACTATAATATGGAGACATTTAATTACTATTAAGGTAGAACACATATAACTAATCCTTGCCAATTTGGATTTCAAAAATACCACCAAATTGGGGAATACTGCAAAAAATTGGCGAAAAAACTTTTCTCCGATTGTCTAAGTTTAAATTCGATAGCTCTATTTGCTGCCAAGAAGTGAACTTCCGATAGAGTTACGAAGGAAGTACTTCAATTTATAATATCTTATCAAATTTTATGTAATCCAACTCATCTTATCTTGACCTTCTAACTACCCAGACTCAGACAGAAAGACACTTTGAAAAAGTTTTTCACTATACTACTATTGTGGAAACGATATAACTATAAAAGTTTTTTAGCTAATTTATATAGAATAAAACAACGAAGTAAAAACCTGCATGTTGTGCTCAGACAGAAATAATCTTTGTATAAGTTTTTCACTTCATGATGTGTAGACGATAAAATTATAAACTATTTAACATGGTGTAAGATAAAGTAAGTTTTTAAGTAATGATCGACCTATAGTTGTCAACTTCTTGATTTCTGTTAGCTACTCGAAATTCAGTGAAAAATCAATTGGAAATTATTGGAGTTAAATGTACACCTTACAAAGGCGCTCGCTAAAGATAAATTTATAAAAGTACGGTATTTTCTCATTAAACTACTGAATGAAACAACTTTTCCTAATATCTACCTAAAGCTGAAACAACTGTTCCTAAAATGTAACTCATTTGTTTGCTTGAATTGTAAGTATCGCATTGAGTTTTAATTTCCAAAGTGAAATTTTTTAAAATAACTTTAATTTTTGATGGATAATTTTGAAATATAACTTCTGTAATTTTTACATTCGAAAATAATAATGTAGCAAGAAAAAAAATAATTAAATAAACTAAAAACATTTATTTTCGTATATATTTTAGTATTTGTTGTAAAATTAACGTATAAACTATATTTGGTTTTTGCAAAAAACTACGGTCACTAACTTCTCAGGAACAAATGGCAAGCAAGCTTCCTTAGTTAATGAAAAATATTATTCGTCGTAACAGAATGAAACTTAAGACTGTAAGTCTAAGTTTCATATAATAAAGAAGATGATTAAACACAAAGTAAGTTACGATAATCATCATCATTGGTCACCATTATCATGCTTTGAGTGAGTAACTCAAATGACGATTTTGAACATTAACCTTTTCTAACGAGGGAATGATTTTTAGTTTAAAATAATTCACAATTGGCGACTTATGCCGTGGCAGTGTCTTCTTTGTTCAATAAGATAACATACAAACCTCTTTAAAATGTCTCGTCGTGGAGGATAATTTGAACACAAATGCCGATAATGCCCCTCTTTTGATGTTCACAAAATGTATTGGATCATGATCATCAGTGTATACTTCTTTAACCTCTCCTCCAATAAGTAAAAACTTCAGCGCATATCTGCAAATAATATTGAAATTTATAAGTTTTCCCCATTATTAATAAAGGAAAACTTTTTTATTTAAACTACGTTTGACAAGCAGCTACATTTGTTAATACTGTCTGTCTATCACAACAATAATTCTCGCCACGTAAACTAGACTATTTTTCCACTGGTATTCCAGTAAAATACATTTTTCACTGAGTTACCTTTTTGGATGCAAATTTCCTGCATGCATTACCTCTATTTTAAATCGACGAGTTTTGTTACCATAGCGACCGTCACTATCCAGACTATCTGGCGGGAGCTATTTTCCTGATAGACAGACAGAACATATAGACGAACTGATATTTATTAATCTCTGGGGAAGTAAGAATGGGTACAAAGATTTAATACATCTACTATTGTATAAAACATATAATAATATCTTAGATTTTTCATACGTAATTGCTGTATCGATTCAAGTACTTATTATAGAATAGTATAAAGATCTATTTTATTATCTCAATTCAAAATTGCTGATGCTGGAGAGTCAATGAAACTGAATTCCGTCCCACAAAAACCAAATACCTCATTCACCCATAAAATATAGTAGTCATATTATTAAAAATCATTTGCTTGAAGTTTAGCTTTCTGCCTAAAAGCTTTTATGCGTCCAATTATTTTGACTAATTGTGTCGGTATGTCTTTTGGCTATAATTTGCCCACCTGTGAGTTATCCTTTAAAAATCATTGCGTATATCCTAATAATAAATTATATGCTTTTGATATTGTTGGATGTTGAATAAGCTCATTGTTAGTTGTCTTCCATAAACGTGGAACTACTGTTACTTATTTTGAGCGTCACCTTCAAATCTCTAGCAGAATTTTTTTTATAAGGGAATATAAAGAGATTTTCACCATGAAATAATATTACTTGAAATGCATTGGAGTTAATTGAAATAAAAAATATAATTAGTTAAAAAGTGTACGGAAAAGGGTAAAAAAGTGTTGTAAAGTAATTTTCAATGCAATAAAATGTTTCATATTTATTCTTTCTATTCTTGAGCTTATGGAAAATTCTTAGGAACTGCAGAATTTGACACGTAATCGAAGATTCTATTGAAATTGATATGATATATAGAGGAATGTCAATAGTTAAGTAATCACTTGAGATACTGAAGATCATTTGTCTTTACGTATTTAAGACCATTATTCGAGAGGATCCAAATATAAACCACACACCACTTATTTGATTTCTGAAAGAATTTATGATTGGTATCCAGATACTCCCAAGTATGTTTCAGATGCTTTCGTCTAAATAATCTTCAGCAGATCAAATAATTTTTTAACTATTGGTATTTCCTTATTCAATGTATGAATTTTAGAAGAATATTTGATGACACAGCAAAATCTTCAGGTGGTATTTGAACTTTCATATTTCAAATTACTTTGAGAGGTCTGGTAAAGGTTGTTGATCCATCCAGGAAGTTTCCGATCCAGGTGCTCCTCCTGTTGCAGTCAAGGAACAATGATCTAGTCGAAAGTTGTAGAAGCAATCTGATGCGTGAGATATTTTGACATCACACTGTATGGAAATTTTACTTTTGTCATTAGTAGTCCCAACGGCTTCAGCAAGCGCATAGCTTTCATATCGGTAGGAGTAGTCATAACCAGGATGAAGCACGCTTTCTGAAAAAAGTTTGAAACGTAAATTTGTGGATATCACGGAAACAACTTTACGGTATGGGTTCACCTCTTCAAAATAGTTTGATGAGACTGTTTAATCAACAGATCTCTTTGATAAATGTGATATGCATAACACTTCATTCATAACTTGTGCAAATCAAAATGTTGTGTGAAAAGAAGCAGAATTATCCGAATTTTAAATACATGCAAAAATCGCTGAATCGATAATTTTGAAATTTTTAGCATTACTACCCTTATTCTTTATCCTATCGAAAGGCCTAATCCAGATTCAATGTAATAATATAAAAGTATGTATTTTTAAAAGAGGAATCAAATACTGCTAAAAAGATTCAATTACACAATTTAAATTTAGGATGATTTCTATTATAAGGGAATAATACGTTTATCATTAAAAAAAGAGATTTCTGAAAATATTGCAGCGTAATATTAACCTTCGGAAATAATTTAATCCTAACTGTCATGATATTATAGTCTTTTGTTTCAAGCACAATCTTGTAGTTTTCGATATATTTACTTTAACAAAGTAAACGGAGTCCCTCAATTTTACTATTCTGCCAGTAGATTGCTATTGAAGAGGATGGGGATGGAAGGAAAGTAGCAAAAGAGGATTGTCGCTCTGTCGGTTTTGGAATTTGTAGCAAATTTCGTCTGTGATTTCTACAAAATGTTACGGTTTGCCTCCACATTTTCGGCAATGTTTGGCACCTGATCATCGCGGCTATCGTCATATTAATCTTTTTGCTTCCAGAACACTTTTATTACATAATAGGGGAAGTGTGCAAAGTACATTAATCATTGATATAATGTATTAAGGCAGTGGTTCCCAACACATGGTCCGAGGGCATGTCTTTACTATTCAAAAATGTCATATTATGTGGCAGATGATAATTAATTACTGCCTTATTCATATCAATAACAAATAATCTAGTACACAAAGTCAGTTATATTTGTTGTAAATGTTTATCAACAATTTTCATTTTACTTATTGTGGATTGGGAAAACAACTTGAATTATTTTTCTCAATGTGGGTATCCGAAAATTCCTACAATTCCGAAATTCCGACCAGCTGTGTAAAAAATAGTTTTATATTAATGGCATGGGAAAGCGCAGATGATTAGATTATGGGAATTGACTCGCCAATATTTGATCTCCCAGCCAGAGGCGATCACGTGACTAAATGGTTTCTCCTTAGACGGGAATGAAGCATTTATACGGCTAGTGATGGCGTTTAATGACTGGTGATTTTAACTGGTACTCCGACTGGTGACATGTAAATCAGGCTCAAGGTTGGGAACCCTTGCATTCAGGGAACGAGTTTTTTTTACATTGGCATGTCTTATCACAAACAATGGGGAAATCAGGGCCTTGTTTTATGCAATGCTTCTAACTATATATGCAGGATGGTTTAAAGTATTTATCCAAAATTTAATATTTGAAAAACGCTTGAATATTTCCTGATAATAATCTTTATGATTTGGTGCGTTTTGTGTTAAATAATATAAATAATGAAACTCTTGAACAAAATTAAAAGCACCATATTTTTTTTAAAGGAATTGCCATTGATGCTTTAAAGAGAAAACCAAAACAGAGTACTTATACATCAACTTAAACAATGGAACTGAAAGTTGAGGAAGTCTGAAAATAAAAATTAAAAAAAAAAAAACTATTTAGAAATTTTGTTTTTTCACGAAAAATTTCTTGAATCTGTGCTGGTATCACAACTTTTTTTTTTTTTTTTTTTTAAATCGTAAATGCATCCAATTTTGATGGATATCATTTATGGACCTCTTAACACAGATGTTATATATAATGTACGAGTTAAGTGGAGATTATTCTGAAGTTCTGGTATATTATATCAAAATGAAGGTTAATAAATACAATTTTAATTGCAATGTCGATAGATGGCGCTATATGCAAAAGTAAAATTTATGATATATCTTCCTTGACTTATCGAACATGGTATTACTTTTCTCATAAAAAAGTAAAGATTCGACAGATTGCATCATTTCTTATAAACTTAACTATCAAAAAAGATACATTTTATCTCGCACACACACGAATGGGTTAAAACAAAGAAAGGATTGAGGATATTTTTAGAAGCAGAAAGAAACTCACCTTCATCCGCCGATGAACATTTTGTTGCTGTTAACTTTCCTAAAAAATGGAAATAAAAATTAAACTAAATGTTTAAATAATTTCGAGGTAATTCAGTGTAAGCAATTTAAGTAACAATTGAGTAACTGTTTTTCAAAAATGAATTAAAAACAACAACTGGAAAAAGATAGACATGTACCGCTTGCTGCATTCAATTTGAGCAACTACGAAATTTTATCAATCAATTTTGAAAAATAATTACAAAATTCACCTACAGATAGCATTGTTGAAAGAAAAAAAAAAAACCTGTCTGGATATGTTGAAAAACTACAAAACGATGTTTCAATTGCTCCATGTTGTTCTTGGAAATGGAGGTTATTTTGAAAATATCGTTTTGTAGTTTGTGCAACATGTTCAGACAGTTTTTTTTTTAAATTTAAATTTTCAATCAACAGCTTTATCTGATAAAAATTAGTGCAATCAAAATTAGCACATATGTTTTCAGAGCATTTTTCGTGGGTAGTTGTTGTGTTCGTGGGTAGTCGTTGTGGCTCAACTCATTGAGCTGTTGTAGCTCAACATTACTGCTTGAAATTTGGCATGAACGTCTTCTATAATCTATAAAGTATTTCATTTCTTTTTTTAAATTAATTTAAACAGCAAAGTTAGTATTTCCAAGCTACTACAACCTCTAAGGTAATTAAAATATAAATTTAGATAAGGTTCTAAACATAAATTTCCCTGTTCGATTAAATTCAGAAATTAAAAACTTGGAATTTGAAAAGATTAGTATGTTATTATCTGGTTGAATTTTAAATTAATAAGCTATCCGTATTTTTTTCCACTGTCCTTAGATGGCTAACAGAAGCCAAGCGTTATAATTTTTAGAATGTATCTCTTTCATCTTAATCGTAAAATAGATATTCTGTTTCATAATAATCTAAGTTTATTTATTGCACATAATTCTTACTGAAGAGGTCTTACAATGGAAATTTTTTTCTCTACTAGAAAAATTAGGCGATGATTAATGGCCTAAATTGGCGATTATTTGGTAATATTTCTTTTGTGTTAAAATATAATGGAAGACAAGGTAAATTCCTTTTGGAAAGCACGAATTTTCAGCTTTTTGAAAAGAAAGACTAAGATTACTATACTTACCAATATTAAAAATAGGATTATGGTAAAATTTCACAAAAACACGTTGTGTGTGAGTATTCTTGCTCAAATCTTTAAGTTTCTAAAATTCTTTTTACTTCAACGCTGCACTAATTAGAACATAAATTATGATAATTTGAAACTAATCTGAAATTGTAAATTATTATAGGAAGCAATAAGTTTAAATGTGTTTTTCTCAGAATTAATTTTGACACCATCATTACTAACTTGAAATGTGAGAATTCAAATGAACCCAAATAAAAGCTTCTGTAATTATTTTGTTAATTGTTATATAGGGTTAATTGTTATACTAAAGAAATTGGATGATCATTTTATGAGTTACAGCCATTGGTTTCAATGGTATCAAAGTGACACTGTCAAATATTATATAATCATTTTTCGATTATTTTTAAAAAGTTTTAGGAATAAATTTTTAATAGTAGTATATTTCCTTCATAAAGGTACTTAATTTACTTATGTATAATTTCTTTCCTAATAAACTTTATAGTTTTTCAATCATCTTATTTCAAGTTTTTTAAATATTTTATAAAAATGTCTGTAAAATAATATTATATTTCAAATTTTAATTCTATTACTACTCTAGAGTAGCTTAAATATAAAAAGGCACTTTCAATATTCCTACACAAAGTATTTTTTAAAAAATCTGCCGAACATAGGCAAGTATCTTAAATTACCAAAGTAGACTCATATAAAAAATGAAGACGTTAATGAAGCGGAAATTCGAGTGTTACAGGATTTCGAAGCAAATGGACATTGATGTTCATCTATGACAAAACTTAGTACTAAGTGATGAAAAAAAATGTGACGTAACTTTTTACATAAATAATAAGAGCAGAGAAATTAAAATTCAACTAGATGGTTTATAAAACTTGTTTGAGTATGACGACGTCAATTATTAAACAAATGATTTTTCTTTATATAAAATTTGAAACTAATAGGTTAAACTTAGATGTTAGAGAAAAATGCACTTGAAGGAAATAGGGTGCATATTAACGTTAGTTACTAATTTGAGACATATTAAATAGAGCAAATACTTTTAATTTTTACAGAGATAAAAATTGAAAAATTGTGTATGACAATTGAATTGGATGCAACATATATTCATATAATGCTTAATTTTAATTCGGTATCTAACTGTGTACTTTAAAGTTTTTAACAATTACTAATATGCTTAAATTAAGAATTAAATAATTTAAAAAACTCAATAAAATTAGAAATATATTTGAATTATTTCTTGAAATATTTTCCTGTTAAAAATATTCTAAAATATAAAGGATAATTTAAAGATGAGAATTGGCAAAACACTGCAATATTGACAAAGTTTAAAAACATTTTTTTTTAAAGTTTAGGAAATAGTTTTATAAGCTTAGGAAATAGTAAATATGAATTGTAATTAGTAATTAATTAACCTAACCTGTTGATAACAGAATCAAGAGACAGAAAACGAAGATATTGAGATTCTTCATACTCCTGTGAAATCGAAGAGAATACTGCTTAGAGATGGAGTAGTCAAACACGTTGCGTTCATCGTCGCCATATCAGATATCAGTGAGGGGGCAGGCACATATTAAATACAAATAGGAATAAATTCACACTTAAAATTGTTAAAATTCGAGTATTGTTTTAGAGATATTTTTCGTTTAATAATCAAAATACTTTTTAAAAATTGTTATTAATAATTTTTTTTTTTTGGTTGTATACATAGGTTATATATAAGAGCCCTTAGCTATACTGCTAAGGAATGTCTTTAGAATGTCTTTTTAAGGAATGTTTTTCGATATTTGGGTGGAGAATGGAAGTGGAGGATCCTTCAGGGAAATTTTTTCAAAAGGGAACTTCACATATTCCAGTTTCGAATGAGATTAAATTTAAATTAGTTATAATACCCAAACTGTCAATTGAAATATTATAATTAAAATTTTTCTTATAAATGAACTTCGATGAATAAATAATGTTTAATTAAATTTATTGGAACACTTTTAATAAGAATTTAAAAATTAATTACTTTTGAGAAGAAAATTTTTACATACTGTAACAAATACTAACAAAGTTTATAAGAAAGAAGATTCAAAATCTGAGACGTTCTTTTAATTTTTTCTAGAGAATCTGCACCCCGTGGGCCTCCGGTATTATCACTTCTAAAGTTTTTCTTAGACTTATATATTTTGCTGTGGTATCAGCCTAGTCGGTATATTATCACTTCATCTGAGTTATGCCAATGTGCCATATTGTTATTAATGAACTTCGATAAATAAAATAATTTTTAATTAAATTTATCGGAACACTTTTAATAAGAATTTAAAAATTAATTACTTTTGTGAAGAAAGTAGTTTCTACATTCTGTAATAAATACTAACACATTTTATAAGAAAAGATTACTTTATGAAAACACACATTAAAAAATTATTTGTTTCTTAAAGCAGAGTCAATAAATCTGCAATGCCGAAAGTACAGGAACCTGTATTTGAATTTCATGTCTTTAACCTGAACCAAAGGAAAAGCCAAGATGAACGAAGTTCGCAGCAGATGTTCGTACAATCTTCTTAAAGAAGATTCAAAATCTAATTTTATTTTTTCGAGAGAATCTGCACCCCGTGGTCCTCCGGTATTATCACTTCTAAAGTTTCTCTTAGACTTATATATTTTGCCGTGGTATCAGTCTAGTCCGGTATATTATCACTTCATCTGAGTTATACCAATATGCCAAAAGTCTTGGTTTAAAAAAAAAAAATCTGGATTATGTATATATACAAACAATATAAAAAGGACAACATAACTAAAATTAAACTGCATTCTGTGCTAGATCTGTGTATCCCTCTTTTTTGCTCTAAAACGTTCCGGAGTTTTGGTATGATATGGAAAATACTGCATCTGAGAGAACAAATGCTGCGTACGTTTTAATATTAATGTCTCTTTGATAATTAAAAAAATACTTCCAAATAAAATGTTAATTAATAGTTACAGATTATTTTCTTCTTCTTCAAATGAATATAATTAAGATATACACAACACAGTTTCTTTTTCTTGTGTACTGGACCACTTTCTTTCCCCTTTTTAATTTTTCGAAATCCAGGTTGTCATTCCCTGGCGGACTCCGATATGATGTTCTCAAGAATGTTCGTCTTATCACTGTTTCATTTAGAACAGGTTCAAAACTAAAAGGTTTTGATTAGAAACCTGGCATTGGTATGAATAGAACTTTGATACCTTTCGAAAATAAAGTTCTCTTAGTAATGGCGGTTGCCTTGCCTTGGTTCCAGATCGAACCTCGCACTCACCTATGATTTAGCATTGCGTAAAAGCTACTCGAAAGATATACAGCTTGCTCTCAATTTAAGTTTAACTTTCAAAAAGCTGCAAAAAAAAAAAAAAAAAATACTGGTCAGAATAATTGAATATACGCGAAGAAGCGGAAAATTGTATAGCGTAAAAAATAAATAAATAAATAAATAAATAAATAAATAAATAAATAAATAAATAAATAAATAAATAAATAAATAAATAAATAAATAAATAAATAAATAAATAAATAAATAAATAAATAAATAAATAAATAAATAAATAAATAAATAAATAAATAAATAAATAAATAAATAAATAAATAAATAAATAAATAAATAAAACCGAACATAGCATAACTTCGAACTGGTTTTTTTTCTTCTTTCCCCCCCCCCCCCCCCCTTATACCATACCATTTTCCCCTTTTAAGGCTAAAGTTTTCAATCAGATGTTGATTTTTTAAAAATGCAAACTTTTTCATAAGGAAATGTTAACAGATAAGCATTAATTTTCGGCTCAAATTGATAATTTTTATGATTATCAATTTGATTCGTATTTCTTTTTCCGATGAATTTCACCGTTTTCTTCCACTATTTTTTTTATATTTTAATGACCCAGGCGTTGCAAGTACACTCCTTTTACTCTCATTAGCAGTGCCCATGTTCCAGAGATAATATTTGAATACCCTAAGTGTTGACAATTGGTGCGTTATTATCACTAGACCGAATGTTATTCACTGGACTTTGCTGTCGTACCACTAAGTATACACATGCTTTCGAGCAACAGAAAATGTCTGAAATGCTTATTTATCTGATTGTAACTTTTCTTTCCATGTGAGTAATAGAAACTTTTCGCCGTTAAATGCTACTTGCAAGGATAATGCTTTGCTAAAACCTTTTAGAGATAACACTAAGTACCCAAAAGAAAATGTCTAAGATCTATATTTATATGATTGCAAGCTTTCTTAAAAGAATTGTAAATATTTTCCCCCAAAACCTCTTATGCAATTTACTAGAAACATTTCAGCGATAACACTAGGATACATTACAGCAAAAGAAAACCGCTGGATTTTATAGAAACTAAAGAATGGTTCATCAGCAATTGAATCATCATTAGAAGCAGGAAATAAGCCAAAAAATAACCCTCAGGAACTCAAAAATGGCTGTTTAAATTATTAATTTTTTAATTAAATCAAAACCTTCTAACTGAATTTTCATAGCGTTGTTTTTTACGTATAGGTATTGTCAGAGATCGGAGATCATAATTAAAGAATACAGTGCTTGTATTCCTTAGTTCAGCAGTGGTGCTGAGTGTTTGCTACAAAGCACATTTAAGGCAAAGGGCTAAAAGGGTAGTTGTAAGAAAGTAGTATGCTAGCAAGTACGTAAAAAGACGGATACATTTGTTGTTGAAGTAACACTAAAAATATATATATAATAAATTAAAATTCGATTAAAAAGCAAAATTTAACAAGTCGTAAACTTTTATGGCATATAAAACGAGTACAAGACAAATAAATTAATAAAACTAAAATGCAAGCATGAAATGTTGCAACCGTTGTGTGGTGAAAGTACAATTGTAGTAACTTCCACGGACACGCGAATTTCAACTTTTTTTTATCAAAATTTCGATGTAAATCCGGATTGAAATTTCATGGGGGTGGAGGGATCATGCACTTGCTTATAAATCTGACAACCACGGAACCTGCATACGTTCAAAATTCTCACGGCAATCCGCCATAAATAATTATGATGAATTATCCAATTTTTTTTTTTTATTTTTGACCTTCTTCTCTGCAAGGAGATCTTAATGTATATTGTCCATAAGATGGGCGTAGACACTATTTGCAACTTTTTTTTGTAAGGTTTGTGTCATATAGTCAAAATGCTATTGTCAATGGAATCCAGAGTCAGATTTCTTTAATAATCTTGTTACGCACATACCAGGGTGCGTTCGTCAACGGGTATGATAATAATAATGAAAAAACTAAAAAAAAATATTTTTAATTGGACAAAAATGAATTCTTTCCCTCTCTCAACTGATGAGAATAGTTATTAGACAATAATAGTAATGAAAAAATTTAACATTTTATTCTTAATTGGTAGAAACATCTTACCGAAACAAATTTAGAAATTCAACAATTTATTAACAAACTATTATTTGTGACGGGACTTAACCGTGTGAATAATCCGCTTGAAAAACTTTATATACCCTTTTTAAAATGGGTATCCAATTTAAACATTTGGTGTAGCGAATAAAGTGCGTTAGGGTTTTCAATAAAATCTATATTTAGCATACCAAAGTTTGTATTTTTTCATATTTGAGTTTGTTTTGGAGTAAATCACACCATTCAAAGACTTTATTTAAACATTACAATGGAAAGGTAAAATATTTTTGCATACTTTTCGTTTGTAAAGTGTCGAAAGACAAAACTCAATGAAGCGATGACTTAATTTTTATGACGAGCTAACCTTAGAAATAAATAGCCTTTCCATAAGCGGTCTCTTTGCTTGGCAGTTTTTTTTTTCTTTGCATCATTTGTAAAAATCAGTATATTCATCAAGACTATTTTAGCTCTTTTTTTTTTCAAAAATAAGTATTTTGTATTACTAAGTACTAAATGCAAAAACAATTTATTTGAAAAATATTTTCTTAACAATCTACAAAGTGACCAGCTTAAAAGAGACCCCAGATTGAAAGATTCAGATTGTTAAACGTAATTTCAAATAATTGAATTCAAATTTATGTTTTGGAAAATAATCTGGGGTCTCTTTTATGCTGGCCACCCTGTATTAGCAATTAAATCATTGAAGAAATATCTTAATAATCATATTCATAATAATATTGAAAATACTACCAGGCTAAAAATTAAAAACACTGCACCAGCAAATTGTTGATTTAAATGTTCTGTAACACTAAACTGCTAAGCTAACATAAATAATAACATAAATAATGAAATATTTAACCAAAATATATTTAAAACTAAATATTCTTCGAATATTCATGATAATCTATAAATTTAAAATTAATGTAATGCTAGCCTCCAAAAGGCCGAGTTTTGTTGGTTCATTTACATAAAATATGGGTGATGATGATACAGGGTGGATCATAAGTCGCGCAACCCAGAGTTCAAATGCGTAGCAAAATAATAATAATAATAATTAGGGAATCGTGCAAGTGGTAACACTGATCTCTCTTTTTCGAATTGAAAGTGGGCGGAACTTCTGCGACGGTTTATGTGTTGCAAGTTCGAAGTTCACAAATACTCAAAGTTCACCGAATTTCCGATGTCTGTTTATTTTCGCACAAACTCTTACTGCCAAGTTCAAAATTAATTCCAAACGAAATTTCCGGGAATACTGGTGCCAAACAAGTCAACAATAAAGCGTTTGGGGGATAAATTCAATGAAGGGAAAATAGCCGATTAACAGCAGAAGGGTGCTCCTCTGAAGACGACAACGCTGGAGAAGCAAGAATTACAACTTTTTTATGTTTTTGTATACGTCAAAAATATTTGTTTCGATTTGTTTTCGAATTTTTGACGAATTGGGGCTGCGCGATTCATGCCCCTCCCTGTTGCAGAAGAAAAGACGTATGGCAACACGCACAAAAAAACTGTTACTTAAATAATTGTGTGCACTTAATCAAATGAATAGCTTTACTATTTTTTAATTTTTTTTTTATCAAATGATGACTTTTTGTAATCAATTTATTCTTTGAAAAATATTTTCTATTTAAAAACGGCAAAAAAGAAAAGTAATCTCCCTGATATTATCTTCTGATTTATGAAACATACATTTAATTTAAACAATATTTAATAAAGCCCACTTTCTTCATTAACACTTTTTTAATTACATCTTTCATTGATAATGTCAGTTTATGAATCCAGTTTTGATTAGTTTATTTCCAGTATTGACTGATAGATGCTTTCAATTCTGCAACTGAATTGCACTACTTTCCATCTACATAAATCAATAGCACAAGTCATCCCCAAACATTTTCAGTAGGATTCAAGGTCGGACTAATGGCAGGGTGACCAAAAAAAAAAAAAAAAAAAAAAAGGGGGGGGGGGGGCGATTCTGTTCTTCAAACCAGTATTTCATTTCATTTGAGGTATATAGACTTGCTCTGGCTTGCATAAAATTTAAATCCAATCCGTAGTTTTGCCCTGCCTTGGAAGCAGAGAACTTTATAAAAGTAATCTGTTTCTAATAAGTTATGTTGACCTGCTAAAGTAAAATAAAGTAACTTTTTAAATGGTAAAAAATAGCAGCCCAAACCATCAAACTCCAGACATCAAAATTTTTACTGAATGTTGATTTGATTTACTCCTTGAGATACCTTGAATAATAATACAAACCACTCGGAATTTAAAAATTTAATTTTTTTTCGGGAAATTTTTCTTTCTTCCGCCTCTCATCCATTTCCATGTACAATATTAAGACCGCATGTCCTTGTGATGCAAAGTTAACTGTGCAACTTTTATCTTCGATCATTTTAAGCTTTCTGCTGATTTTAAAATTTATCAAATTCTTTTACAAGTAACAAAAAGGGAAAAATTTGTAGAACTCTGTTTTGAGCAAAGCCCACTTTTTGACGCAAATTGGATAATCCTTCTTTCATCCTGATCGATTGATAGTGGATTAACTTTTTGATTTTACATTATTACCAGGAATTTTCCTATAATTGTATATGGCACCATATAATCCTTTTATAAATGCAAAGGTTTTCCGAAATGATTGCCATATTCCAGACGTACTTCAATTTTGGTTCTTTCAACCCCAAATAAAAACAATCGAAAACTGTCCGACTAAAATTGCTTTCAGTTTATAAATTATTTTTTTACTACAATGAATGCTAGTATATATTTCCACCTGTTGTTTTAGTCGGTAATTTATCCTAAATATTATTTTTGAACGGTGAGTTTTGTGACTATCCCTTTTTCTCCTTTTATACAAAACCAAAACTAATAAATAATTTATGTATTAAAAGGTTAAGACATTTATTTCTGACAAATTTTTTATTTACAATTGCATATTGTGTTATTGTTTATTAATCGAAGTTATAAGATTAAAAATATTCCAACAAATTTGGGAAGTTGTGATAATATATACTAGAGGGCAGCACGATATATAAAAAAAGAAAGGATCAATTTAAGCACATTGAGGAAACCCAAGGAATCTTATATTTCTTAGCAATAGAATAGAATAGAATAGAATATCTAACTCCGATAAACTTTTAAAAAACGTAGTTCCTCTAAGAAATCTTAAATACATAGGATGCACACGGGTCGACATGTAAGATTAAAAAATAATTATTTTATAATTAGAAAACCACTAAAAGGGTTCGAAAAATATTTTAACTTTGTGTTAAAATAAGGAATTATGTAAATTTTACTGTTCTCACATCCAGTTTAGAGTCTGTTGTGAGTACTCATCAAATAAAAATGTAGGGTTCATTAAAAGTTACGTATAAAACACTTCATTTTCTTTTCATACTTGCTTCGTGTCATGCAAATTCTTGTATAACTCCTATGTTTAGATTTATATGTTTTAAGATTACTATTAAGATAAAGTCAAGGATAGGAAGAGGTGGGAGGCTCCCACCTCTTCCTATCCTTGACTTTTGAAATTTAAAAATAATATAGAATAGTTTAAAAATTCATAGAGAGCTGTATGCTCTGTAATATAGATTTCACATCATTAATTTTAGGCAGGAAATTAATTCATAAAAACTAATCAAAATTTCATTAAGAAATCTAATACGTGGGAGCAGTATATAAACCTTGCTTCTTTCTAGATGGCACACATGCGATGGACTGCAATTTTATACAGAAAACTAAGCTTAAAACTGCTTTTAACCTAAGTCTAAATCGATACTAAATATAAACTAGGAAAAGTGCAGTATAACCAATTTTTAGCAGATTACAGTCTTTTAATGATTAAAAATCAATATCCTATTAGAAGTTATTTACTTTTTTCTAATTAAAAACAGGGCCGCTAAAAACACAAAATCTTTAAAACATTATAATGATACATTTATTTGAGGTTCTATGGTTTTTTATATGAGAAAGCTGCTAACTCTTACTCACACTCTCTTATCCGATTATTTCTTAGATGAAATTGCTGTTGAAAGTAAAAAAAAAGACAAAAAATGTCTTAAAGCATATACTGTAGTATATACATTGAAATGGATTTTATACATTTTCTTAGCCCGTCGATACATTTGCCACATAACTGTATTTACCCCACTCCACCCTAACGAAAATGTACAATATTGCAATGACAATATTTTGGTACTTGTGTATTTTGTTTTGAAAATAGTATTTTATTCAATCAGTAATTTTTTTTATAAGAAAATTTAGAAACTCTTTCTCAGTTAATACCTCCATTGATTGATTTGATTAATAACTATGCAATATGCCTCTCTACACACAAAATATGAATTTATAAAACAAGATCAAGGTTTTCAGCAAAAAAAAAAAAAAAAAAAAAAAAAAAAATTTCATTTTTAAACCGTAACATTTCTATAATTAGATAAAATAATTTTATTGTTTATATTTTATTAAAAATGCATTTGTAAATTGGTATATTTCTTAGTCTTTTCCATTTTTATCACAAATTAAAAATAACGTTGTATGAATAATAAGTACATTTAAAACATAAATTCTAAACAAGACTCAGTTAGAAAGTTACGTTTGATAAGAAATATATCAATAACCTTTCACCTTACTTATCAAATAATGGTCAAAGTTTCACTCAAGATAGAATATTGGAACTTGAGAATTTATCCATTTAGCGTAATTTAAGAAACGAAAAATAACAGTGTTGAAACAACACATCCACAATTTACTTAAGGGCAATGGATTTAATGCCTATCAAAGATCAGATTTCTTTCAAATGGAGATAAACGAATAAGCCATGTCGTTTCCTTCAAGTTATGACCTAGTAACACACACTGTAATACAATGTTTGAAGATTTAAGTATTAATAACACGCTTAAATAGCTTATGTTTATTAATATAGTATAAATGGTTAAATATAAAGTTGAGGTTAATACGATGTTGATATAAAGTTTCCTTAAGGTCGTGAGTAGTAATCAAACATCTTGTAATACAGTTTAAAAAAATACTTTGACTATCAATAACATATTATGAATAACAGTTTACTTCAATTAAATTTTAATATTAAGTTTATTAAATAAAATTTTACTTGAAATGTTCTTATTTGTGAATTATACAAATACAGGATGTCTATAAATTAGTTGGGCATTAGAGCTCAAATAGATCTGTATAACTCATAACAACTAGGCATAATAAGCATTTTTTTTTTCATACAGAATGGCATGGTGAACATAAATTAATTGGGGAAAAATAATGGTTAATAATGCCTAGTTATTAAGAGTTATACAGATCTATTTGTACTCCATTGCCCAACTAATTTATAGTCACCCTGTACAAGAAATGACAAGTATAGATACAAGGACCATCTTGGTTGGTCCCTTTTAACTCCTCTGAATAATCTCCAATACAAATACATCTGGTTTTCAAAACTGTTTACACCAACACAATTTGAAATGTGGTCTGACATATTGTTCCACTTATCAACCACTCTATTGCAAAAGTAATGTTTTATATTATCCAAGTTAAAATGCAATTTAAATAACTTGCATGCATGTCCTCTTGTCCTGTCTCCTGTATTGAACTCTAAGCCTTTGAAATCACTCTGTATGCTAAATTTAAACAACTGAATTAAATGCACACTTGATCTTCTTTGTTTCAATGCATACATATTTCAATTTCTAAATCTAGCACAATAATCTAAACTCGAGTTCCTCTGCGTCGCTTTGGATGCTTCTACGCTAAATCTTTTTCATAACATTGATCTAGTGATAACATTCATTGATACAATAGAAACCTTGCGAGTAAACGATATTGTAAAACTCAACCATGTCAATAAAATACATAGCAAATTATTTTAGACAGCAGAATTTTCTGGAGATTTCTCCTACAAGCTTTTTAACCCCAAAATCTTACTACAGAATTAGCGCATGATTTTCAGAGAATTTTTTAACCTATACATTTCAATAATGCGGAACAAATAATTCAAAATTACGTGATATTGAAAACTTAACTTAGTACAAGGTCGTTTGCTTCTTAGAAGAGATAATTAATTTGTTAATTAAGACTCACTTATTTACTTTCTATTTGAAACAAAGGAATGTATTTCTATTTTAAAAAAGTGTGTTGTACTTCTTATGTGAAGCGTAGTAATGTATTTCTTATTTAAAACAAGGTAAACATGTTGCTTCCTCATTTATTCTAGTAATTACTTTTAATGTTACAAATTTGCCCAATACTTCAGACTTGAAATTACTGAATTGTGAAACAAGCATCTGAAGCATACATTGAAATAAAAGCTGCCCTTAAAATGTTCTTGTTTTTTAATATTAGAAGAACGCTTATTTATATTAAAATGGAGACTCTTTGGCAATTACTTCCTGCATGATTTTCACTTCAGTTTTTTACTCAAAGTTTTTATTCATCAACTAAATCTATAACACAACCTCATGTTTCGCATTTAGTTTCGAATAAGGTATCTTTCAGCTCATTAATAGCTATCTATCTAAATAAATAACTCTAATCTTCAGGTACAACTCTACCATTCACATTTTTGTTGATGATGATGATTTTTGTGAATGACAATAAACATATCGGTTAAAGAAATTAAACTGAAACCACAGAGTCAATTACAGTTCAATGTCCTATCTTACAAATGGAAATAACCTCATTTACCTCGACTGAAATGTAACATATAATTCAAATAACTTTTTATCATGAATTAAATATAATTTTTAGCAATAACTAATGTTTTCATTTAAATTTGTTGAGTCATATAAAGTGCATAGGTAAAATTTTAAAAACCCTAATACTTTTTTAGAAAACTGAATGATCGTCACAAAAAAAATAAAGTTCAGAAATAATATTCAAGATTATTGTTGTTATTGTTATTATTTTTATTGTTACTATTATTATATTTCTTTATACAAAAATATCTCTGTATACTAATGATATAAAATTAATTAATTTCTCTATCTTTTGGAAATATATCACGAAATGATTTTAGTATTTTAGTGTTTTCCAAAAAGCTTTTACGTGCAAATTCTTACAAATTTACAACAATTGAACGCATCACAATTATAATGCTTCTATTAACAATATAAATTTTTTAATTGTTTTGTCGAATAGTAATTGTAAAACTTTCTTTTAAATGAAACAAATTAGACATGTCACTACATACTTAAAAGACGACTGTACCAATTTTCCCTTTAAAACGTACTTATATTCATGACAACAGAACATCTTCAGACAAAATAACTCATCTAAAATAGACAGCTGTATTGCCAAATTTCAGAAATTAGTTGTTCATCTTCATGATAGGTGAGAAACACACTGCATAACTCTCGAATGTATGTAATTGAATAATTCTCTGGGTTTAATAAAATACATTTTACCAACTCTAATACTTTTCAATTGATTGCAACCGTTGTATATTAATCATTAAATAGGTTGGTGAGCATTAGAAAGTAGGTATCGGAGGTCCTTTTTATCAGTGGCATAAGATGTTGGTTGCCCTCCCCCTTCCCCTCCAATATTATTATATTTAATTTTTGAAATTGAGAATTATTATTTCACTAAATTAATTCATTGATAACGTGGTGGAAATTTGACAGTACATGATTGTGTCTGTCATTTCACAATAGTTTTCCCCCTCAAATTCATATTATCGTTAAATAATTAAAAACTGTTAAGTTATGAAACACGCAACCCGATGGATATTTCTTTAAAATTATTCATCAATTCTATCAGTACTTGTATTTTCTGTTTTCCCTGCTGTGCTGGAGTCAAAAATACATTGTTCACTTTGTTTCATTTTGGAAGTTTCGTTTATTAGTCAGATTTTATGTTTAGATGATACTTGATATGTATTGAACTATTCATTATGATAGATTTTAACAACAACACTTATACCATCATGGGTACCGCCAAGGATGGTAAAGGCGGTGTACTTGCCCCCCCCCCACCTGGCGTTTGGTAATTAAAAATAAAGTGAAGCAAAGTGTTAAAATTTAAAAGAAACAAAGTAAAATATGGGTCAGAACTATCAACTGATATTTCAGTAGGAAATCCCATTATGACGTTTCAAGAAAAATTAAGTTTAAAGAAAAACTTTAGCCGCCTTTAACTCATTTTATAACTAGATTGAGTAAATTTTAGTTACAATTCAAAGTTCAATACTTGGGTAATTTAAAATTTTATAACCCAATAAACAAAATTTATAAAAAATAAGCAATGCTACTAAAAAGTGCAGATGTTCACAAATGTTTCGTTTGTAATTTTTTATACGTTCCCGGTTTTTAGGGCCGACGTCCGAGTATAATGCATTCACCCCACCATGCTTCTTCTTTTACTATGAAAAACGAAAGCGTTTTATTTGAATAAGGAATGTTAGACATACAAATTTAATTCTTTATCTTATTACGAAACGTACAATGTTAAAATGTCAGATATTTAGTTTAATCCATTGATTTCTTTAGAAATGAAGATATAACATAACAAAGGCAAATACCATATTTTTTCTTTAATTTATTGAAAAAAAATTATTTGGTACTTTTTTAGCTTATTGTAAAAGGGAGAATCCCATCTGATGGCTGTGGGGTTAGCGCTCTGGCGCCTCGCATGCCAAAGGAACCGGGTTCGAATCCTGGGTTAGGCATGGATGTTCGTTGTGGTTCGAAATCCACGTTAAGCTCTAGGTCGCTGCCTGATTAGCCGTCATTGTGCATTAAGATAGGTAGTTGAGCGTACAAACCAACCAACCAACCAAAAGGGGGAAAACTTGCCACTTACATTGTCACTGTCTACAACTGTCTACCACTATCCAATACAATTGGCTGTTTCCCCGAATCATTAAAATAGAAAAGTTTAGACACCATATCAATTTGGTACGAAAATTGAATAAAAATGCTATAACATAGATGTTCAGGAACATTTTAAGAACATTATTTGAAATTTGTTTGTGGCGTTTCTGCTCTTTTGAAAAAAAAATCTGATCATTTTGAAGAGTTAGGTTATCAATGCGATGTGGAGATGGGCTAGATTGAGTTACATATGCCACTAATTATGACATCATACAACAGATAATTAAAACATATGGTAAAATACCACATTCCATTTAATTCTAAAAGTTAAGGGGAGGGAGAGGACATTAGATATAAAGGGCTATTAATAATTTTCCGATCATGTTTTTTGTCCCCCTTCCCCCCCCCCCCTCTTTCTCATCTTAAAAGTAAACAGTTCAAATAAAGCTGATTGTGAAGTGTCAAAACTCTAAGCCATGACAACCCATATGTTAAAACAGGCATTCAAGGACAACTTATGCACCAAGTGTTCCTCATCCCTTCCTAGAGTATCATAGTTATTAATGTAAGATGATAGCTTTACAATTGTAGTATCGAAAAATAGTTATTATCTTATTATGGCGTTAAGTAATTGGCTTATTATGGCGTTTAAGTATTATGGCGTTAATAAAATTGGTGGCGCAGATACAGTGGGTAAAACATGTTTCCGTACGAAGCTATGACTATATATAAAAGTTTATTTTGTCACACAACATCCTGTATGAAGAAAATAAAAATTAACAAATTAGTTCAACACAAATGCATATATTATTTAGGAATATTATAAAGAAAATATATCGAAATAATTAAACAGTAAATTTAAAGAAACAAAATATGTCACTAATTAGGGAAAAAAAGTTTCTGTACGGAATTTATATAGTTTAGGAAAAATCTTTTTTATAATAACCAAGTTATATTTAATGCTTGGTAAGGCCACTTTTGGCCTTTATTACTTCTCGCAAACGTTGTGGCATAGCTCCCACGAGTTTTTTGTAATTGTTTCAGGCGAAATATTTCTCTAAATATCCTGAATGACGTTTTTATGGTTCAACCATGTTCTTGATTGTATATTTTTTGAGTTCGCGACCGATTTCTTCCCATAAATGTTCAATCTAGTTTAAATCGGGAGAGTGGGGTGAATTATGAAGAGGGCTGTTTAATTGATAGAGACAACATTCTTGGCAAATCTCTTGGCAGTGTGTTTAGGATTGTTGTCTTGCTGGAAAATAAATGTAGTTACAAGTGACAATTTGTGTGCACTGGTTAAGAGATTTTACTTTAGAATTTCAAGCTACATGTACCAATCCATATTTTGTTTTACTAAACATAAATTGGTGACCTCAGCACCCCTCATATACCCCCAGACCATAACGCCTCCACAGCGTTTAACAGTTCCACGTAAATTCTTAGTTAGCATCTGTTGATTTGTGTTTTCTCCAGACCATAACTCGACCATCTGACCCCATGGATATTAAATTTTGGTGGTGCACTTATTCGCGGATTATCTTAGACCTCACAATAGTATATTTCTTTTATGCAAGCTGTTTAGCTTTGAAGATCTTTCCAAATCCTCAACAGTTTGAAACTAACGGTATCATTCAATAATATATTGTACAGTAGACTTCAAATATATACTAACTATTTTGCCATTTTTTTCATAGATGATCCATCATTTCATAACTGAGTCACGAATAGCTTTAGGTTGGTTGTTTTCAGATTATCTGGCGCCGTCAGCAACACGAGGGCTATAATGCGCCGAAACATTCGTCATTAGACAAGCCAACATACATTTACAAACAATCATGCCTAACACGGGACTCGAGCCCGCAACCTCGCGCTAAAAGCTAGCACGCTAACCACTATACAGTTTGGTCAGCAAAAAATAGCTTTAGGAACTTCCATTTTAGGACAATCAGCTACAAGCTAAAATTAAACAGCTGTTGCTATCATGTCTTCGTGAAACTTGCATACGCTTCATTTTTGAAAATTTAGTGCAAGTCTGTTGCAAAAGACGTCAGAATTAATTTTCATATATTGCACGTAAACATTTTTTGCAGGTCACTTAGCAATATCTTTTAAATATTTTAATTTAAATACTTGTAGCGTTTTGTAAAAACAGGTATTTATTGTAAACTCACTTTAAATACTCAAATTAAATATATTTCAGTAGTCACTGAAAATATGAAGCAAAAGATTACAAATTATGCTAATTTATTTGTAAATTTAGCTTCCTTACGGAAACTTTTTTTACTCACTGTAGATGTATGCCTATTTTCAATTGTTATACAAAGTGGGCTAAGTCTATGAAATCTATACAAATATTAATATAACATGAGCTACTTGGCGTATGGGAATACCGTCTCCATTAAATGGTTCTAAAGAGAAAGAGCAGTTATGTTCTAAGGAATGCGATTTTAAGAAAGAGTTGCAAAAATTACGCTGTTTGAACTGTTTACATTGAGTTTCTCTGTTTATAAATTGTTCTGCACTTTAAAAGTATAGGAGCACCAAAATTGTGTAGCATTAAGTGTCACCGCTATCTATGCATGATATTTTGAACAATAAATGTTTACTCTTATGAAATAAATACTGCCTCATAACTGCAAAGCGTTCTGTCATCTACAAATGTATTGATTTTATATTAATTTTTTAAATATGTAATGTTTTGGTTATGTCTTAAAAAAGCAAGAAAGAATCTCCAGACAAATTCTGAGAAAATAGGAAATAAGCTACATTATTATGAAACTGGTTTTTCATCCGTACTTTTCCACTAACCTTTCAATTATTAATCGTATTGCCTTCTAAATTGCTTTGAAAAACAAAATTACGAATGAAGAATTTTTTTCAAAATTAAGCTAATAACCTTTTGCTCACATCTTTTGTAAAATGTGTTTTAAAATTGACTTTCAGAATACCAAACGAAAATTTTCTTTCCAGAATATCTAGAAGTAATTAGTTGTTTTATGAGTATTGTATAAAAATGTTTTCCATCTGTTCGTAGTAAGCGGGATTTATTTTTAAACCATTACCTAAGTAAGAAAATGCAAAAGTAATTTATAATTATTAATAATATAAATTAATTTTTCTCTTCATTTATTTCAAAATAATAATGAAAACGGCAAAAAAGGAAAGTCAACGTTTCTTTTCAATTCATTAAAAATTAAAAGCTACTAAAAAGAAGAATGCTTCTTGTTACGTTTTAACTCCGGGTACTTGGTATTAACTTAAAAAATGCAACATGGTAAATGGGGGCATTTATACCTTAGTCCAAACCAAACTGTACACTTATATAGCTAACAAATGTCGATGTTTACTCTTACTTATTTTCTTATTTCTTTTCATTCTCCAATAAATAATTGTTAATTATCTTGTTAAATAACGATCCCCTGAAATATGTTTGCAATCTTCATTAATATAACTTATTGCAACTAAAAAAAAATGTCAGGAGGAGAGGAGGAGTTAGGGTCAGATTTCCTTCCACCTCTAAGATCCTTAACACTTAACTTATATAAAAATGTTGTTTTGCTAAGAATGAATAGAAGCACTTAGTAATTGGGCATATTTTCAAAAGAATAAGGTTAATTTACCACCATTCACACAAAATAAGCTTACTGTTGTATCACACTAAAGTAAATAATAGAAAAATCAAGATTTTCATATACTTTGTAGAGAAATTCATTTACGGGTATTTTGTATAAGTCAAAATTTGATCAAAAATTAGTTACACATTTTTTGGCATACATCACAAGTTAAGAAAGTTCAAAAATATTGATAATATGTCACATATAGGTGTAGAAAGTTCTTCATAGACTTGATTTTTATACGTATAAGCACAGGCAGGAGCAAACTTAGTTTTTGATAGAAAACTCCTCCCAAATAAATTGTCTGGTTACACCCCAGTGATTTTGCATCACAACTGAATAGTATTAAATTATTTTTGTAATTTTATAATTATTTTTTCATTTAGTTTAGTTTTATTGGTTAAGGTCTAAATAGATCATTAAGAATCAAATTTTAATGCTTCTTCTTACATGTATACAATAAATAATAATGACGAGAAGATTCTATTTAAATTCTTTAAGCATAAACAACATTGCTAATTTCTAGGAAGTACATCATTTATTACTCTGGACCTTAAGTCCAAGGTTGTTTTCAGTCGGTCAAAAGTGCTGTCTGGTGTCCGTTCAGACTTAGAGTTTGGGCACTCGCAGGATGGCATTGTGTGGGCATGCGCCTGCTCCGCCTGCTTGTGTAAAAAGAGATGTATGCTGATGTTGTTCAGTTGTATTGATGTTTTGTTCAGTTATACGATGTTTTATAAAACTCAAATAAAAAAAATTATTTATAATGGGCTTGGACTTAAGGAACAGGATAAACCCGTAAAAAGTACATCGACCCTCAGCCGGTTATTTTTTTAATGATTTTTTTTTTTATTTCAATACTGTAAATTTGAATATTTCTTTATGTTTCTAGAAAAACATCGGAATGCAATATGAGGTCATAATTCGTATGAAGTATTTTTGCCTAAGGATGTTTCGCTGGGTTAATCATGTCCGTGTGAACTCGAAAGATTTTATTAATCTATATCAAGATAGAATAATTTTCATTCACATAGCTTCAAAACATTATTGACCTCGTAAGAAATTATAAAAATATTCGACACTGAATGACGTAAAACTGCAGGTTATTGGAGTTTAACGAAAGAGAATGGTTTGATCTCAAAATTTTAGTTTGTATTTTGATTAGTCAGTAATCAATTATCTTTATTTTAATGAATTTATTTTTTGCTTATTTTTCTTTTTTGTTTTAATTCTATTCACGAACTGTTCCCGGCATTACACTATATGCATAGTGTAATGCCGGGATTCAACTGTATATGCATTATTTATTTATTTATTTATTTATTTATTTATTTATTTACACTGTCAAACAAAAAGACCAATTACAATTACATGACAGGACAAGAACACATGGAAACAGGGAAACAAACAAAATAGCACAAAAATAAATTAAAACTTTAATGACAATTACTAAAGTAAGGACATAATATCACATCATTTTAGCTTAAAAAAATTATCAAAGAAAATATCATAATGATAAGTATAGAAATATAATTATAGATAAGTATAGAAAGATTTTAATTTTTGTATCAGTATTTCATGCTGTAAAGAATTTTTATGACTTAATAATGTGGTTATTAAGCTTATAAATTCGATTATTTATTACTAGCTGAGTAGTCCCGCGTTGCGGAGACCCGTCATTATGTATAGGTTCCAGCTTTTGACGCTTCCCGAAAGAGGCTCCCTTCACTCGCTAAAAAGTTCTTTGCTACGCTAAATGTTTCATAACTAAAAAAGTTTCAAGCTTCGCCAGTACAGGCTCGCTTTGATCGATAAAAAGTTCATTGTCTCTTAAGCACAGGCTCTCTATGCTCACAGAAAGGTTCATTGCTACACAAGCATATGCTCGCTTCTATTGCTAAAAAATTCTTTGCTAGGAAAACTCAAGCTCGCTTCTCTAGTTAAAGATTTCATTGTTAGTTTTCAAGTTAATAACTCCCCTTTAGTACAATAATACGACCCCAAATAAAAAATATCAGGTAAAAAATAAATATCTCGTCATACTTTTCTATATTTCTTGTTCTGCATCTAAAAAAGCGGCAGTGTTGCGTTGGCAACTCTTAATGTCAAAACCGTAAAACCTGCAAATATGTTGTCCGAGTAGGCCGGTTTTCGACCCCTCATAACTCAGTTCCTACAATGGCTAGAACCATGATATCTTGTTGTGCCACGTGAATAAACAAATAATAACAGCATAATTCTTAATATTCTGAACTGGGGAACATGGGGAAAAATAACTTTTAGGATCCCCGAAGTCGGTAATTTTATTTTGCCACTTTTTAAGGTTGTGATCAATGATCAAAACTTAAACCAGCCCAAGAACCAAAAATGTTTGATGAATTTCCGCCATTTTTTTAAAAATATTTTCTCAATATGTTTTGTATGTTTCATTGAGGACAAGCTCATCTATTTCCAGAAAATGATACCGGAAGTGAAAAATTTCAACCAGGCTAATGAATGACAAAAAGGATCTGCGGATTTCGGTTATCCTTCTTTCGCTCCATGTAAGAAGTGAGAGACTAAAACTTTACGTTGAACTGCTAAATCGGTATACACATTAAAAACTACAAATATTTGCAAGTTAAACTACGTGCTTATCAAAGCTCGAAAATACTTATTTTTATTTTGAGTCAGACAAAAAATCATATTTAAAAATAATATCTTAAATCTATTAATATGCATGGCTCGTTTAAAATCACCCGATGTTCACTTAATTTTTATTTCTATAAAAAACTCTGTTGATTGTCTATAGATGTTCTCCCCAATAATTCTAATTTAGCTCATGGAGCGCTTAGAGCTCTAAAAAAAACACAAAAAAAACAAAAAAAAAAACACGCTGTCGCTTGTCTGTAACAGTTAAATATCAGAACTTCTTTGATTAACCTTTTAGTTGGCGTTTGTTTTACAACGTCTAGTTGATTTTTATGTACTTTTTTTTGGGTGATTATAACAGGCTAATCCATGCATCATTTCAGATTTTTAAAGTATCGTAATACTATTTTTTTTAAATTTTGGGATTACTTTTAAAAGAAAATATGCAGAAATACATAAATAGTATAACACTGCTAAAGTAATCTGCAGAAAAGTAAAGTTCTTATGAAGGGACCAGTTGTAAAAAGTTGTTAGAAGGGGACAGTTGTTAAAAAATTCAATTTGAAATTCTACTTACAGGATCTCACTTTAGAGAACTGTCGATTTCTCTAAAGTGAAATTTCAAATGCCGCTTTACTTGTTTCACTACACTTTTAAACCTTTAGATTCCATTGATGGTAAACACTTTAAGAAGAGTAAATTACATGGTTTTTTTTTAATATATATATTTATAATTTTTCGAAATTCTACAAATTATTTGGTACTTTAAATATACAGGAGATTGAAAACACAATTATGACCTAAGACAAATTAATATGAGACGTAATTGAGACAAAGTCAAGTCCTATCGTAATTGGTCTAAAAGAGACAAGGAATTCCAAAAGATTTTTTTCTAAAAGTGACTTTTATTCGAACTTCCTTTCATGTTTACCTTTTTTTATCTAAAATTCATTTTTTTCATATCTTTTCAGTTCCCACGCTCTTATCATAAAAAACAGACCTCTTCTTTCAACTAAATCAGCTGTGTTTATTACTTTATTTTCAGAGTTCATAATTTAAGAAACATATTTATCGCACACAAACATCAACATAAACATTCCTGAAAGTGCAAAGAACTGTTTATGGTTATTTTCCCGAAATTTTCAGCTTGAGAATTTTTCACTATTTTTAAGTCTATGGCTATTTGCTACGTCCCTAAAATGTATTCTGCGGATGTATAACGTGTTGAAAAAGACCAAGTCCAAAATGTGATTTTATTTTCCACTTCCACATTAAAAATAATAAGAAGAAATTTTGTAAAACACTGCAGAATTGGAAATGGAGAAACGCATTGGCGCGATTGTTCGGTTCAGTTGCTTGTTATTCAAGCTTGCACAAAAACTTAGTGCTTGCATGTTGTTCAAATTTAGAAATTATGAACGACATACAGCAGTAGCCTTAGTATATAGTATAACAACTCACTCTGATAAAATAAAGCATTAGAGAGTTGAAACCACACATTCGTGGAACAACAATCTAATGTGTTTAACAGGATGTTACACTTTCATTAATGAATCTCTCAAGAATAGAATTTATTTTTTAGAAATTACCACAACATTGAAGTCATTACGATGAAATTATTGATGGATATGACTGTCGTTGATAGATTGAAATGCATGAACATAACTAATGATGTCTCAAATGTGTTTGGGTAATATAATTTGCATAATTTATCCGATATTTGATTTGGCGAATATTCTCGAACACGATTTGATAGTAAAATACAACTTAGTTAAACAATTTTTAAAAATGATTAATAGCAATAGAATTTCTTTAAAATCACTGTTGACAAGTTGTAAGGTCATTGGTATTGAAGGCTTAAGTAATATAAAAAATTGAAAAAAATTATAAAACAAATATTTTCTGTATTTTAATTAAAAAACAAACATCAATACAAAATACAGTTTATGATTCAAAACACAAAAACACGCTGTGTGAAGTTTTAAAAATATGGTGATGTGAAGTGCAATAAATAAATATTAAAAATTTTGATGCTGAAAAATCTTCAAACACATAGCGAAGGTATAGTGAAGTGAATGTTGTCAGTCCAGCTAACAAATTTCAGTTCGGTAGGACGGTTGTCTAATTAGCTCCCCATGGTCATAAACTTATTCAACTTCATTGCAGACTTGGTAGACTGCCTTGCAATCATCTCCACTTCGGCCTCTACGGGAAGCTGTATAGTTCTCCTGGAATGCAGTAGATTTCTGGTTTTCTAAAGCATAACTAGCTGCATATCTAGAATAGAGATAGAATTTTAAGTTGATTGCATAAATTTGTAGATTTTTAGTTAATGATTAAATAAACAGGTAATGGATGCTTCAATAGGGAACATTATTATCGTAATCTAGCAAATCACAGAAGATGGGAGTCAGCATAATTTTTGTGTAGATTTTTAATTCATAGATGTAGTAAAGAAGGATTTTAGAATAAAATGATTATATGTGTAAACGTATTTTGTAGATTGAGGGCGTAGGCATCAAAGTTAATTTGTAAGTTACAAAATATATATATATATTCTGATAATTACCAAAAAGTTTTGAACCCAATTACAGTGCTATTCAGTAAAGGTAAACATTTTCATTGAATTTTCTGTTTCACAAAGAAAAAAAAAATTCACACAAACAAAGACAAACTTTTGAAATTTCTTTTTTCTCTTCAAACTTATGAAAATTCGTACCAGCCGTTACTAAAACCGAAAAATATGACCCAATAAGATTATCAAGTTAGCAGTAAAATGCTTTAACTCAAAAAGTAACTGGGTATTCGCATTTCTGATTGCAACACAATCATTGCTTACAATAGATGTAGCTGGTTAAAGCCGTCATAAATACAAACTTCTACGTAACTGAAGGTTATGGAAGCCACATTTTTCTCAATAGCAGAAATACCATAAAGAGAATATCAACTGAAAAACGGCTCTTAGTTCGTTAAGAGACCTCAAGATTTAGTTCGGCTGTTAAATCAAGAATCGATTAAAAAAAATTAAGAACAACCAACATACCCTCCAATTTGTGCAATGAGATATCCAACTTCTCGTCCGTCACTCACAGCCTCCTTGCTAGCCTCACAGAGATACTTCTGGACACAGCTGTTGTTGTTGCTCATGAAAGCCCTGATGTATCCCTTCAGCAAGGACGCACTGGCAGTTGCCGCATCTCCCAGAACAGCTCTGGAGCCCCTTGAAGAGGAAGACCTTGCCCTTTGTCCCAAAGTGTTCTTCAGCATGTCAAGGACACTAACAAAGATATTCAGGATCTGCTTTGAAGTTGCAGCACTCTCCTCATCATTGCCGAAGATGAGCTTGACCAGGGTTCGGATCACATTCTTGGACGTCAAGAACTGGGATACTTGTTGTTTTTTATTGCTGTCTAGGTCATTGGAAGTGAGTGAGTTCTGCTTGTTGTTGTTGTTGTTGTTGCTGCTAAACTTTCTTTCGTCAAAGCGAGCTGCCCTGGCACTGGCTGTTGGGTGGTCGGCTTCAGATGTTGAGGGAGATTGCTGACCTGCCTCTAGGTTTGGCAGGGCTGCGGCAGCTGCGATTAGGCAGGTGGCGATGATAATCCACTTCATTCTGTTCAAAAGAAATGATCTTTAATTGAATATTTCTTTTTTATTTATTACTTATTGTGAACTGGTAAACTCGTGCTAAACGCTTGTCAGTACTTTAATTTTTAATACCTTTCTAATTGATTTAAATTAAAATAGATTATAAACATAAAAAAGCCGTTAAAAGCCAAACATGTTCGTATCACATGTCGAAGAAATAATACTAAATATTGTTATATTATAACTACATTGTTGTACAATTCATTGTAATTTTTGAGACTATAAGTAGTAATTGTTTTCGATCTAGGATAAATGAAAAGTTATTTTTCTGAGAGTGAATGCGATTTAAATCATTTTGGCTTTTAACTGTTCAGTAATGTGCATAATAAATAAAATTTATTATTAAAATACCAGATTATTATATTTAAAGGATCTTACTAATTACATTACTATTATATACATGTTCTTCAGTTGGGTTTTATTATTGGTACATGAAAAACAAATGCCGCAAGTTTATCTCGTTGCTATTGGTAATCAAAGACATCAAGTTCGATAAAAAAAATTATGTCATTTGTTCAAAAGGGGATGCATATTGGATTTTTATTGATAACATTTTAGGAACTTTAAAATTGGATTTTCTTAATATTCTTACTTTTAACAGTAACAGATTGAATATTGCTTCGTTTAAATTTTGTCCTGCGTTCAACATATTTTTCTTTCAAACATTGATTGTATTTTACAAACGCTTCAGTTTCTTCGATGCCATTCTTTAAATGATGCAGTCATCTCTGAAATCTGAGAATACTTTGTAACAAAAACTCTCTTCGTTTTTTACTGTGAACGAAAATTGTGCGGTTTAAATGACACATACACCTTTTAGAAAGCGTATTTTGTCAAAAGTTTTCTTGCCCTCTCACCCTCTATGTTACTGTAAGTCTGAAAAAGCGAAAAACCTATACGAAAACAATGTTAGGATTGCTAATGTAACAGATAAAAGACAGGAGTAAGTTTAAATGTTCAATTATTCTTTTTTTAACTTAAAATATAACATAAATTTTTCTCGACTTATATTATAAAACGAAATTTTTGTCAGAAACGAAAATTATTCTGATGTTAGTGAGTGCATATACTGATATTTGTAATTATACAATACAACTTCCAATTCTTCATGGCACAATTTCTATCCTTTGTTGGGTATGTTGTATATGTTAATGCAGTGAATTAAAAATAAAGTCGTGGTATGCTTTGATTTTGTATTATAACACTAGTGCCATTTAAAATCAATTGATATTAGCAAGAAATTGGACTAAAATCTTTTAAGTTTCACCAAATAATTTTATATACTTACCTTTTTTTGTGTTTGCATATGAATATACTAACCTTTCCTCATTGATAGAAATAAATACAAAGATGGTATGACTCAATTCTTTATGTGGATAAAAACATGAAATTTCCTTACCATGTAACAGACGTTTTTAACGAACTAATATTGAATGCGTACCTGTAGTTTTCACAGCCTGCATTACTTTCCAAAATTAAACTAATGTGAAAACATCATAGTTAGATTATTCTAAAAAGAGCTCTAGTTAGATGATTCTGAAAAATTTAACAATATCATATGAAGAGAAACATCGAAGAAGATATTAATGGACAAGTATGCGTAATAACTTAATATTTTATTCTATACAAATGTTGAAGTTGTTATACACTACAATCGGAAAAGTACCATTAAATCTCACGAAATTTCACATAATCAAAAGGATTTTCAATTATTTAACCTGTGAAACCCCGACCTCATTGTTGAAAGTCTAGTTGATCTATTTGAAAATATTATAAGAGATTACGAATTAAAGATTGGTGTGACGAAACTTTCGCAATTATCGTCCAATACAAAACTATTTGGATCCAAACATTTTCTTCACAAGTAAAACTCAATAACGAATTTCAGAATGATATTAAATTATTAAAATTAGATTTCATTTTGTTTGTTAATTAATTTGGTTTGATATTTATCTCAAAGCTCTATTTAAAAAAAAATAACAGTTAATAGTTTTATTTCTTTCGTAAAATTTTTTTGATGGAGTTTAACGAGTTCTTATTATCTTCAAGGCGAAAAAAATATTTAACAGTCATTGTTTCACTTCTAATATTTTACAATAAAACTAAGGAAAATCTCAACGGCGTTTCGACGTACTCTGTAACAAAAGATTCTTTTGATAAAAATTGCAGAATCAGTCTTTTACAATCTGATCCCTATTCAGAACCAAGAATATATCACACGATTTACAAATTTATAAGAGCTGAACAAGAAGCTTTTGAGTTCCATTTACAATATAATATTCTTATTTAACATATCAAGGTCATGGTACAAAGCAAGTTTTCCAACTCGCTGATTATGGAAAAAAAATTCTACATATCTAGAAAAGCGAAACACGCATCTGCAACAACACGCTAAATGGCAATACTCTTAATGCTTCTTTACCGTTTTGCTCCAGTTCCCATACTTTAAGAATATACTTTACAAACACCGGATCTTATGTTAAGTTGAAAGTGCTTTATTAGTGTGGCATATATAATAACACCCAGTTTTGAATAGTATTCTATGAAAAAAAAATCTTTTTTAAATGTTGTTTATATGAAGTGTTTGGTTGCGATTTTTCTTGAAATCAGAAATATCTTTTCGGAATATACACAAAGAAAGTTTATAGGAAATTGGCCATAAAAAGTGTTCGTATTTGAAATTTTATCTTTATGTACTTCTTATATTATTTTTATTTCTTCTTCTTACACTCTTTTATAAATTCAAATTAAATATTCATATATTGACACGTAAAACTGAATAATTTGCTTAAAAGATTTTACAAAATAATTTTTTTTTGTTTTTTAGTGTGGATTTATTGAACAAGTAAACGGGAATAAACTATTTTTTGTTGCAATTAAGCATTTATTAAATTGGGCTTTCAAAGACATCAAATACAAGTTAACGAGAAAAAAATTAAGTCTTGAAAGTAAAGTTATCATTGCTTAAATAATAAGATCTCGTGTGATTTTTATTGATATTGCATACTTTATGACAGCCTGCCGAAATCTACTCACAAAACCTAATTTATTTATTTGTATTATGATTCTTTGAAACTAAGTCTTAACATAAATAAAAACCTTCCATTTCAACATTAATTAAAGAAAGTATTGGTTTGCTTGATGCTTTCTATCAATTTTATTGGATGTTTGACTTTTTATTGGTTCACCAGGAATCATCACAATTTTTAAGATATACATATACATTAATAATTGCGAAATTTGACTAAAGTATGAGGTTTTTTTTTCTTAAAATATTTCCGAATTCATTATCTATAAAATGATACCATTTTCTTTTAGAGATTCAATTACTCTTTAAATTACAGTGGGTTTTGTGAACCTGTTTTGTATCACATTAATTAGTGTAGTAAACTTTAAACACGTTTTTTCAATTTGGTGTTTTATGATTTTACGCCAACGATCATAACTTCATTATAAATGATTCGATTTACAAAATTCTAATCATGTTTTGTAGACAATAGTTGTGAATATATTTCCATAAGAAATCTAATATATATTGTTGTAAACACATTTTTTATTTATATTTTAATCTTTTGGTAAAAACTATGCATTTGTTCAAACTTTTTATTTAAAAATTTATAATTAAATAAATATTGAAGCCAAATTCACAATTCCTAATGAAAACATGCATCAATATAATATCTTTTATTTGCAATACAAATCATACCTCTAAGTTAATTACAAGTTTATTTATTTTCTTTCGAATAATGCCCTAATTAGTCATTTTAATTGCAATTAGCTAATTAATATATTAATTGAAGGAGAAAAAAAAGATTATATATAAAAATACACTATTTTTAATTCTGATATACTGCCAAAAAGTTTGAATTTCTAACATAAAAATTAAAGAAAATCATCTCAATTGTATATGTATATCTTAGTGTCAACAAAAAGAAAGGTCACACAACTTCACAATGAACATATGAAGGCATTCGCAAGTCGAAACATTCTTGCTAAAAATCAACTGAGGATTTATGTTTTATTGAATTTGCTTATTTTAATATTTTGCGTGACCTCTGTTCTTTTCCCAACCTACTCCTTGTTTACGGCCCCACATTGAAACCAGTTCAGAATCTTCAAAGGTCAAGGTTAAATCCTGGAGCAGGAACAGCGGTATCCCCAATGAGGGAAATGTCCAAATTAAGTAGGTCATACCATTCACGCAGTTGCTAGGTTCTCTCAATACAGACGCAACCAGTAAAGCAATATTTGAAACTGACAAATTCTAAACATTTTATACACATTCAGGATTCAGATGAAAGTTCTACTGTATCATTGATAAAGTTTTATAAGTGAAGATGCCAATGAAAATGCGATTAATTACCAAATATATATTTTTTTTTTACTTGTAGCTTCCACAGTTCCTTATAATTATTTTCTGTGTGCAATGAATTTCTTATTTATTCATAAAACGTATTCTGAATCATATCTTTAATAACGATTTTTAACACATTCTTTTCTAGATATTTTTTTTATCAACATTTCGTTTCCTAAATCAAATTTTGAAGAAGTATTGTTTTAAATTAAGACAATACTGGTACTGAGCTATAATATCAATAATAATTATATTACATAAATAAGTTTAACTGTAAATGCATAACAACTGTCAGGACGAAAAGGATTTTTGCCAATAGCTGTCTATTCACAAGAACATGGTTTAAGTATGGAGAGTAAATATTAATCAGTTTCAAGACAAATTAATATCAGCATTAGAACCATTCTTATAATAGTAACAAGAACAAACTTCCAGCAAAAATCGTACTTTAGTATAATGTTTGAAATTTCTTCCTGACGTTAAATAGATATAACTAAAATTGACAAATCTGAAATTTCTGTTAGTGCTAAAATTGTAGAAAATAATGAATGATGCTAGTTTATTTAAAAACGCATTTTAGACCAACCTAACCATACTTTCGAGAAATTTAAATAGTTATTATTTATTAAGAAATGTGGTTGCTAGTTTAATTGAAATAATTCTTAATTAATAATTAACATTAAAATTACAGAAGCATCTCTAATGAATGAAGCAATAATGAATGAAGCTAGTTTATTTAAAAACGCATTTTAGACCAACCTAACCATACTTTCGAGAAATTTAAATAGTTATTATTTATTTAGAAATGTGATTGCTAGTTTAATTGAAATAATTCTTAATTAATAATTAACATTAAAATTACAGAAGCATCTCTAAAGAGACCTATATATTAGAGCAGTTAAATTATCAATACAAAATCAATCTGATTATTACATTAAAAGTTATTCCAAACTAGTTTTTAATGCATGTTGCAAATATTAAAACATTGATGAACTTTGCTTTTGAGAGAGAGAGATATATGAAATATCTATTATCCAAAGTCTAAAGTTCATGGAAAACTATTGAAAAATAATCAAGATTTATGATAAAAGTCAGACTATAATCTTTTAACTAAAGATAAACATCAAACATCAGTGTTCATCATTTAGTAACCCAGATATGACTGACTCGTGACAAATTACTTAGCAAAGGTCAATTCGCACTGCTAGTCAAAAAGTCCAACAGAAGATTCCTATTCAAACAACGACAAAGAAAATGGGAGGGTGGGCACTCGTGTCCGGTTACACGTTTAATCGCAACACCAAACAGCAACACATCAAAGATAACATCCTCCAACGATGTAATAGCTGTCACTCGCAAAACTTGGATGTTCATGCTATTGACCTACTTGTGAGGACATTGACCTATTATCTAAGGACAAGAGGAATGAAGGAACCGGACGTGCAATCGACTGTTTGGGTTTCTGAGTCACGCTTATGGATTAACCACACAGGGATGTCAATTGAAATGTCAATTTGCAAAATATGTCAAGCGTTAGTTACATTGATTGAGAAAATTGAAAATTGCTGATCTGGTTTTTGTTTCTAAAGATAGATTTGAGTTTTGAAAATGATCAAGAAATTTCAATTCCAAACTCGAAGACTGTTTTGGGATTTTTTTGTTTTACGATTTTAGATAGTGGAAATTTTTTATTCGAATAAAATGAATTTCAAGTTGTGGTGACAAGAACTGGTAATTCAACTTGATTTCAAAGCGTCATCTACAAATTGTGTCAATTAAGGAACAGATTTGGGATCATTGAGAGCCACAGGTCAAATCTTAAAACTAAAGCAATTATGTATAAATTTAAACTTTGAAATTAAAATTTTTTTACAAAAGTTAATTACTCTGATAGTGGCATATCCGTTATGAGATAAGCTTATATCCATCTATGAATTCCCTCAGAGAAAGTTAATTAATCGAAAAATCATTAATTTAAAAAAGTCTTGGTGGTTAGTCAAAGAGAAAAAGATATTACAGATTGATTCATCTGCGTTTAAATAATATTTATTCGATGGGTGTATTGCGTTTACATTTTATATCTCAGTGGAATGAAGTGGCCTTACTTTCTCATTGTACAAAAGACATTTGAAAATTGATATAGATAGTATAAATGTCACATTTAAAAAAAAAAATGAGATTTTCACTTATTGGGATTTAATGTCTCCAAAATTGCTCATGATGATCGCCTAATTAAAATGCGACACCGTTTAGAACCCTTATACTACGAAGTCAGATGACAGAGTAAATGGCTGAATAAACGTTGATTTGTTGATAAAAAATAGCATGTTATATTAAAAACAAGAGAAGAAGTTTATGTATATCAAAAACTCTTCCAGAAATATGAGTTAATGAGATAACAATTTAATTTAATAAAATTTTATTTTCAAAGTCAAGACGATTACTAAAATTATTCCTACTGCATTACGCCACTTGACCCTATATGCATTGATAAATTAGTTTTGACCGTATTGGTCACATGGAATTTACGAATTTTGATGCATCGATTATTTTTACAGAACTTTTGCCTTATATTCTGATAAGGCATGCGTATATCAAAAGGCAAATAGAAGAATTTTGGCACAAATAACTAATTTAAGATTTTTAATAACTCTGAATTTTTTTTTTTTTTAAATTAACGTTAAAAATTTTTAGTCAAGGAAATAGTATGTTGATTAAATGAATAAAAAAATATGCAACTTGAATGTTTACAGGGGCCAGAAAATTAGACGCCAAAAGAAAGAAAAAGACAAGAGATAGTTGGTCGAAATGAAATGTAGCACAGAAATAAACTTTTCCCATTAAAACTATTTAATCAGCTCAATTTTATAAATCATGATTTTAATTTCTTTAAAATCTTAAATAAGGACTATATCATCGGGAAAAGATTTTTTTGAAATCCTATATCCATCTCATCATATAAATTGACTTAGTGAGTAATATGTCATGAACATTTATAGGGAACCAAATAGATCATAGTAGATAGTTCAGGATAAATAGCATTTTATGTGTGGTTGTTTTGCACAGATTTAACGTGGAAGAAAAACAAAACAGTAGACATTGATGAATCGTAAGCATTGATGTGTTTGAAATAAAGACTAACAGAACAAAAATACAGTTCAAGGAAGCCACGTTCATCCCATGGTTAAATTGAAGCTTGGAAACAACACTTCGCATTCCTCTAGAGAAATAAAACATCGTGGGTCACGCTGGGATTTTCTGTGACCTGAGGACAAAAAGAAGCCAACAGGAACTGAATTCGAATAGCATAAGCGTTACCCCAATACCCAAACTCACAGTTCCAGATGATAGTTACTTGCATCTTGTAACGGTCGAATGGAGAAAAGAGTTTATTGAATAGCTTTAAGCTTGTACATGTTTATACACTTCAATAGATTTCCATACCCATCTAATACATCATAATTGAGGTATATTTGCACTATATAGTGCTAGAAAATAAATATCTGCATTTTTATAGTTTAAAAACACTCATCTTCTTCTTCTCAAGCACTAGAGCCTGATATAGACTAATGCTGTCTCTCCAATTCTTCTTCATATCACTCCATCCGGCGCAATAGCCCTCCATCGCTTCGATTCCATTTGTCCTAGGTCTTTTTCAACACTATAAATCCATCTGGTGGGTAGTTGTCCCATTAGTCGTTTGCCCTCTATATTTGAAAATGTAATATTTTGGTTGGGAATGCATTATCATATCTATATACATGACCCAGCCATCTAATACGAGACGCTTTTACTATTTTCATTTTATCGAGTTCATCATATTTTTTATAGATTTCATGATTATATGCGATTCTCCTTTCGTTATTTTGTTTTATTGGGCCAAAAATTTTCCTTAAAATGTTTTCTTTCAAAAATCAGTAAAAGGTCCTTATCTGCTTTGTTCAGTTTCCAGAATTCGACCCCATAAAGAGCAATAATTCTTACCAATATTTAAAACATTAAGTTCTCAAAATGTCACTTATTCAGATGTTCCTCTGTATATTTTCAAGTAAAGACATGGCCGAATATTAAAAGGCGAATTCAATACCATTATTTAGATGGGAATATAAAGTTGTATAGCTATTTTTGCAGTTAATTTAGTTGTAGAAAAATGTTTTGAAATCTATACGCCTATGATTTTTGTCACTCTACCGTGTAAATACAAATAATCTGTATAACAATCTTTTATGTCGTCTCAAAGTACTTTGATGATTTTTGTACAAGTCTTATAGAATTTCGTTGACTTAGTAGAAACTTTTTACATAGGAAATCCAATAAAAAAAATGTAATTTGTTTGAAAACTTTTTTGAAGATCGCAGCGTTTAAGGAAAAAAATTTGATAGGATTAAAAAATTATTGGAATTATTGGAATTAACATTTATGGTTTTCTTTGTAATCAAAGCTTGACGTAGAATTGTTTCGATCAGTTTCTTAAAATGCTATGTTTATTTAAAAATCATGTAGAGAATATGTGAAGGATTACCAAAAGTTACTTATTAATTTTTAGTAGTTAACAGATATTTAACGATGTTCTCTTCAAATGACTCTTTACAGGTTTGTTATAGCTCCTGACGGTTTCAGCACACATAAATGCACATTTAAGCTTCTGCACAATTAATTCATTACTTTCTTTAAGTAATTCTTTAAATTTAATTTCAAGACTCAAAATGAAAATTTACTATCATTAATGACATTAAACGTTTAAAATTTTACATTTAACAGTTAGCATCTTTGTTTAAAGCATTCTTGTTAAAGCATGTAATGCACAATTTGAACATTTATATTGAATAATTTAAACAGTATAAATCCCTAGCTTATATTACTGTTTAAATTATTCAATATAAATATTCAAATTGTGCCTTACATGCTTTAACATGCATGCTTTAAACAACGAAGCTAACTGTTAAATTCAAAATTTTAAACATTTAATGTCATTAATGATAGTAAATATTCATTTTGAGTGTTGAAATTAAATTTAAAGAATTACTTAAAGAATGTAATGAATTAATTGTACAGAAATTTAAATGTGAATTTGTGTTTGCTGAAACCGTCATATATATAGATTAATTTCAAATAAATCACAAATGTTTAGATAATACATTGACTGAAGAAAAAATCAATTTTATAGTCTAACACTCAGGATAAACTTAAGCATTAAAATTTTACTTTCTCGTAAAGAACAAAATATTCATACGAGGACATTACACAAAATACCTGCATAACTATAAGGAATTAAAATTAGAAATAAATATCAGCTGGACAATGTTTAAATATCAGATCAGATTATTTATTATATATCAGATTATATATTAATATTGTTTTTAATCATGAATTGGATTTGAATGCAATTAGGCTTTGATATTTTTTGCAATATAGACTGATTAAACAAATTAATAAATTGAACTGATCCATTTAATTGTCAGTGATGAGAATGCAATAACTGAACAGCTTTATACAAGAAGAAGGTTGCTTACATTGAAATAGCATGGTGCTTATCTTCTATTTATATAGAGCTATTCATTTGCACATTACATGACATTAATTCATTTCCTTAATTCATTCTTCTTATTCATTCATTAGTTCATTAAAGAAATGGAATTTATTTGAAGAAGTATATTAAAAGTTGAAAACTACTGATAATTTTATTTATTACAGATAATTTACAGCATTTATAATTATCTAATATATTTGAAACCAGGGAGAACATTGATTCCAGATGATCTTAATTCATTCTTCATTTTTCATTTATTGAATATATTAAATTTATTCGAAAAATATATATTAAAAGTTGAAAACGAATACATGCAATTTGTATGGTATTATTTAAAATACATTTTTAGAAAGTCCAGTAATTAAGCTTAATCAATATAATTAAAAAACACATTTTAAGACCGATTAGCAGAAAGTCTCGGACAAACGGCATGACAGATAATCGAGCTCGACCATACTCACCTAGCAATCTTAATAGTCTTGGGCCAAAGAAAGGAAGAAGCACAAAGCAAGAAATCCAAACCGAAACAAGTCCTGTCTAAGATGCGGGACGGGATTTTATAGATGCAGCCGGAATACCTGTCTCGCATGTCTTACCTGTTGGTCACGTGACTACCCGGAAGTGGTTCTGCCCGAAGTCACGGGCGAGAGAAAAAGAGGTGAAGATCGTGGACTCATCTAAACAATTCTTGGACACAATGCTCAATGTAACGCGGGATAGTTTCTCCTGGGGATTCTGGTCCCGAGTTTATTCTGGAAGAGGCAGGGGCGTACCAAAGAGGGGGGCGTATAGGACCATTTGCATACAGCGAAATTGATTTAATTTATATTTATAATTGATAAGAATTGTATTGGTACGTGTCTTAAATCGTTGGGCGATGGAAAGATTTCTTTGCAGGAGCAAATTAATATTTTGTTCAGATTTTGATTAAAATGTGTTAAGTGCATTTATTAACCAAATGTTGAGTAATATTTATTTAACATGGGAATCACCATGAAGGTGCAAAGGGGACTTTTCAAACCACTTATACACTTGTTATCTATTTAAAAATGCAAAAACCTAGAGAAAAAACGTAGAGTTCACAGAAAAAAAAAGTCGTGTTACATGTAAAATAGATTTAAAATTAGTAATTCAAACAGAAAATTAATGTTAACTATCAATCAACATTTTAATTGGAAATTTAATTAATATTTTTATGGAAAAATTAAGGTTTGAACACAAACTTTAATCCGCTTACAGCCCCCTGTGTGCTCTCTGCACCGTTCTGCATAAAATAAAGCTATAATCAAGAACTGTAAATGCGTTTTAAAATGTGACATGTTCAAAATGTGAAAGTGTATTATGTTTTTGAGTCGACATATAAGTTCGGATGTCGTAACTATAGCCTCAGAGGAATCTATTTTAATAATTAAGGTATTTATGGATGAAAATTTTAGTAATTCAATACGAAGTACAACCGGTACCAAACAATACTAAAACAGTATTTTATAAACCATCGTTTAAAGCATCTAATAGTTACGTAAACGTTTCGCATCTCTTAGTATTCTAAGATGTAAGAAAATTTCATAAATTCAAAATGATGTACGTACGCCATGATTTTGTAAACACTTAAATTAAGAGTTACTAGAAATATACATTTTTTAAAGTCAAAATGAATGACTTATGACATCATCGTGTGCATATCTAAAAATTTAAATTCGTATGAAAAACTAATGAAAATTTAAAATATTCAAAATGACGTACAAATATCACTGACTAAAAAAATTGTTTTAAAACCATTATTTGAAGAATCGTATCGTTAAGTTTCCCATGATCCTCTTACTATTACAGGGTAAATGAAAATCAAACAAAAAATAAATAAAATAAAATCAAAATGACATAGGTACGTTATAAATGTTGGAGTTATATGAGTACTAGAAGCACTTAAAAATTAAGTGTTTCTAGTATTCGTAATATATTTTAACTGACGTTATTTTAATGACGGACTTGCGACATTATCGTATGCATTTATAAAATAACTGACCCAAAAAAGAGTTTTTACTACAAATCCTTTATAAATGCATTTGCAACTTATTTAAACGATTTTGAACTCAGATAGAGTTTTAATAATGTTTAGCCACTGTGAAAGACACATGTATTCCGTGTAACAGATGAACTTTTTTTTTATCAAAATTTGATAGAATATATTGTTATCGACAACGAATATATCTGCCTAGTTTCAGCTCGATTAAATGGCAATCTTGTGGGTTAATTAGCTTTCCGAAATGCAAACAAAATCGAAGGTAAGGTAAGATATTGAAAAATTCAGATATTATACGTGAAATCGTTATATTTGCCTTGATCTGCTCAAGTTCACTGGGTATCTGAAATTTATGTACTTTCAATTTACTTAATAACAGCGTCGTCTTGTACATTTGTACAAGAATCAAAGGTAATGTAAGAGATTGAAAAATTCAGATATTATAGGTAAAATCGTTTTATTTCTCTTGTATATATCTACTGGATATGTCTATATGCTGTATATACCTATATTTACTAGATCACAATAGGGAAGGTTTTGCAAAAACCTGTCCAGAAATCTTTTCCCCTGTTTAAATTAACTTTCTACACACAGTTTTACGAATGCATAGCTTTTGGCTTGAATACAATACTGTCGTCAAACGCTTATAACTCTTGTCTTTCTGCGTGTCTTTTCATCCATCCGTCAGATTATGTGCCCGATGGCAAAGCTTTTAACCAAACCTACAAATGCTACAGATACCTGTTTTATTTTAAATCAAAGGTCTCAGTGAGAGAAGTTGTCAATAGAAAACAAACATCTGAAATTCAACTATAAAGTTTCAACAGGAAGTACAAAGATATTCAACCGGAAAGATTTGTGTTATTTGAAAACTACAAATGCTGAGGTCATGACCTTAGTATTTGTAGTTTTCGTTTAGTTTTTGAATTACATTTATACTACATATCAAATTAAGGGTCACGGGATGTTCTGACTAGATTTAAAATTTTACCAGATGAGTGTCACTATTTTAATTATACGATTAATACTTAGTTTGGCACCAAAAATATCGAAAAGAAACGTTGTGGAAAAGTCTATGAAAATTTCACTAACTTGGCAACTCGGCATAATTTTGATACGAATTGTGCCCAGTAATGTTATATTTGAGCAATTCATATGCAATTGTAATGAGTAACTTTACAAAGATAGATCCTATGCAATTAATTTTCGACGCCATTAATTGTACTAATAAAACAGATTGAACTGCAGTATGAAAGTTTAAAATGTGCTTGACATAAGATATATGAGACGCTTGTGATAAAATTAAAGGCTATATTAATACACACTTTAACTGAATATTTATTAACCAGAATTAACAGTTCTACCATTTAAGGATAAATTCCACGGAGTTATACGATTATAGTAGAATGTACATACTGGGAGAAAAGAAAAAATAATAAACTAATTTTATCATTACTGATTTAAATGTATAGTTTAATAAACAATTCTTTACATTTCGTACTCTTGAACATGCGTTAGTACATATAACTTTAAATTTTCTTAAAATGAAGATTCTTTAAGATGAATTTTTTAATTTAAAACCTTCGTGCTTTTTGATGGATCCTACATAATTAAAAAAATGTATATCTACAAGGAAACGGAATCAAAAGCGAATTTTTGCAAATATTTGAAATTCTCAATATATGGACCGAATTCTAAAAACATTTATTTGTCGAGACGTATCTATAAGCTTTTATTTTCCTCACACTGCGGAGTTAAATATACATGGGCGCCCGCAGGATTATTTGCAGGGGAGTGCAGATCCATTTTATTGTGTGCTAATCAATTTTTCACCCATCATAAATTAATTAATTGATTAGGTTTTTTTTTTTTAATTTTTATCGAAGGAAGGTTTGTTTAAAATCTAGAACGTTTTAATTAAAATTATAATTAATAATCTTAAAACTAAAAGTAACAGAATAAATGCATTGCTATTGCTTCAAATACTGAATTAAAATTATTGCAGCTAAAGAGTATTTTGGATGTCATTGTAGAACAAAAATTTATAGTTCTGCAAATCGCAAACAATATAAATTTAGAACATTTTCAGACTTTCCCTTGAACTACATGGATAAGCATTGAAAATGGTAAGGTACTTTCTATTTCGGAAATGTTGAAATCGAAGCTTACCTCTGTTTCTTGGTCTTTTAAAAAAAATTTCAAATATATATGTGACGTTAAAATTGAAAAAAAAAAAAAAAAAGATTAATAAGCCCGGTGTGTGTTGAAGTCTAGAAAACGTTTGAATCGGACAAATCTTTCGATTAAATCCATGATGAAAACACTTTCTTTATAGGCAAACTATTTTTTGTTGCTGTCATTTTCATTTTTCTTTAAATCTGTTAATGAAAAGTCATATCATTTAATACGGGGCATAATCAGTTGTTCTCAACTGTTTATGTTGCATCTGTACTTTCAACGGATTTCTAAAGTAGAATACAAAATATTATCATTTCCCAAAACAATGAATTTCTTGTAAAATTACAACCGGAAATAATTTCACAAGATCATCCTACTTTTCAATGATTCAGTATCCTCCCTCCCCTTCCACCTTTATTTCTCCAAGCTTTCTAATTGTAACTGTACTCGTACGTTTTTTCCTAATAGGCCGGATGTCGTCGCGAAAGATATAACTGATTCCTTCTCACGGAAAACAAAAAATCTAATTCAAGAAATACTAAAAATTTAAGCTAAGTACAAAGAAATGTTACAAAACTAGAGTCAATGTTTGCAATGGAAGTTTCTCAAAAAGAATGAAGAAAGATATCTTACTCTACAAACAAAATTTAAATTATAATAAAGAAAATTAATACTTATTCGTTATGTTGTGTATAAAATAAAATGTCGAAAATAAAAAAAGTTTGAAGATTTTAATTTTCAAAATGAAGGGGAATGCAAGTGCACCCCCTTGCACCCTCCTGGAGGCGCCCATGTAAATAATATTTTATATCTTATAGGCGAGATAGTAGAGAGGGTAACTTTAATTACACAACAAAATAAAATATAGAAAAGAGGTAGAAAGCTTTAATAAAAACTATAATTTCTCAAGAATATTTCAATCAAAAAATGGTCTTTCATACCAATATGCACAGGCATATATTCGATTACCATAGAATATTCTTATGGACAGGGCTCGATTTAGAAAACTGATAACTATCGGCCCAACATAGCAGATGTAGCTCCTTATTGACTATCGTTGGTGTTATTTTAATATTATTGGCAATTTCGTTTAAGTAATGAGCTATTAAAATATATTATCATATTTAATTCCATTGATCAAGTGCAATGGATAGAACTTTGGTAATCACGCACTAATTCAATTTTAATTACATACATTATGACAAAGAAACCATTTATTTTTAAATAACTGCAAATAACGACACTAATTAAAATAATTGAGGATACACTGGTATCGACTGACGTAATTACAAGTGTATGAAAAACTGTTAACACAATAATTTAAATAAATTGATATTGTAAGAAATTTGACTGTCCAGTTAAAATAGTCATAGTTACAAAACTTTTCTATAGTAATTAGAAATTGTGTTTTCTCACTCTTTTGAACAAATATTCAATAGATAAAAGGTATATTAACTAAGATATAAAGTTAAAAAACTATTTGTTTTGGCATACATTGTAATTTTTTATTTATTAATACACTTCTTCAAACAAGGTAACTCCAGATTCAGTACATTTTATAAATCTATATTTGAATTATTTTTTATAATTGTTTTTCTTATTATTTATCATTTTCATAAGAATTTTTCAGGCACTATGGTACCCCCCCAGGATCGGTGGCCCTAGGAACGGGCCTTATGGGAAATAAAGCTCTGTTTTGGGCTTAAAAAATAACTAGGAGCAATGAAATCGGAAGTTAAGGACACCTTCAATAATCTTTAAAAGAAGCGTTTGTAAAAAATCGATTTCGATGTTACTTTGTGTTGTCATTTTACCAGTTACATCATATTTATATACCAAAACGTAAGATATAGCAATTCATCCATCACATGACATAAATGAATCATTCTAACATGCGCATTTTAAACGAGGGCCCGAGAAGCAAAGAGGTCCAAGTGACTTTTCTTAACTATTGAGAAAATACACTTTAAAGTTTCTTATTTATATTAAATTTGTATGAAAATTACTCGTTGTTTAAATACTAATTTCTGGAATGATGACATCACAAGTTTTCATAGAATTTAATATAAATAAGAAACTTTAAAGTTTATTTTCTCAAAAGTTAAGAAAAGTCACTTAGACTCCTTTGCTTCCTAGACCCTCAAATTTAAAATTTGGACTTGTTTCTTGTTATATTTCCTTGACTGACTGTCCACAGAGTGCTCATCAAAATAGTTAGATATACGAATGGGACAGAAAAGCGTCGAATTATAGATATAGACTATGTCTTTCACTTCTATAGTAGTTCATATAAAAAAAACCTATACGAATACTTGACATTAAATGTACTCGTTTAATATAAACTCTACGCATTGCATTCGATAATTGAATTATGTTTGAAAGAGGATCTGTAAGCATTTTCGGATTTTAAGTAAATGACTAGGACGGGAAACTTTCAGGGAGGCCTTTTAAGGGTACGTTCTATTTTTTTAATACTTTTACTGAGATTCAAGCATAACACAAAATTGATAGCAAATCATGTCGAAAGTAGTGGATCGTATAGTATCAACTATTAGTAGTTTCGGTGATTGGGTATTAAAAAGTGCTAAAGTGGAAAGATAGTATTAAACTGCAAAAAAAAAAAAAAAAAAAAAAAAAATATATATATATATATATATATATATATATATATATATATATATATTACAATTTATTAAACCTCAAAAAGTTGTAGGAGTGTAGAGGCGGGTAGACGGTAGTAGAGTTGCGGGGAGGATGCTCTTCTGCCCCCTAGATTTTCCTCAATCGCATCACTGATGATGACTATGTGTATAAGGCCCTTCCAAAGTGAGAAATAAAAACCGGTTGCCATGGTAACTATAGGAAATTAAATTATCACCGAATGCATAATTTTTATTTTATGTGAATGATGAATCTTCTAAAGTAAATTCTGCATTAATTCAATTTGATTTTTTTTATACAGTTGGATAACTTTGATTTTGTATTGAAAAATATTCTGGATAACCGGTAAAGTTGAATACAAATATAATCCATCTCCAAAGATATGCATACTATATACTTTGCATAATATACACACAAAACAAAATTAACAAACGAAACGATTTTAATTCTAAATCTAAGTTCATTCATCCTATTTACTGCTCCTCAAAGGAAACGTGTCAAAATCAATTCCTAACCCACACTCTACTATTTAAAACAATCTTTCAGGATAAATAAAACTTATCCAAATCAACTCAAGAACAATCTTGATGTGCGTTATAGTTATACAAATACAAGAAACCAAATAAATAAGTTGAGAAAATGTAAATATACAAATGATATTGTAAAAACTTATACAAATCTTCAAGCAATTTTGACATGTGCTATAGTTTTACAAATACAAGACACAAAACAAATAAGTTGAGAAAATGTAAATATGCAAATAAAATCGTAAATAAATTACTTGAATGATGTAAGAAAACGAATATTCTCGTATTCAAAACCTGTTAATTATCATGTTACATAAGGATCATGTGTAGATTTATGTGTGTCTAGACAAATGAAATCAACTTGAGCTTCAAAAATCAAAATGATTTTTTTTTTATCTAGCATGCCAAATGGTAAATGTAAATTTCCTTTTCCACTATGTACTGCAATTTATATACTAGGAAATTAAAGTCAGAGTAGTGTGATTTGAATATTCTTAATTTTTAAAAACAAAAGATTTGACTCTTAACAAACAGGGAATGCCATGTTATGATGCACAGAGGAGGTTGCATCAGGCGGCACTAGGCGGCACCGTAAGAGGGCGGCATAAGCAGCGAAATCAAAATACAATCCGAATGATTTTTTGCTTATGTAAGGCTTTTTACTGATCTATGTGTTTCTGATATTCATGTACTCGTATTCGCCTTTGAAAATGCTCCCCTGATGCAAATCATATTGAACAGCTCTCATTAACAATTTGAGTTTTCGCTTTTAACTCCAATACAAAAAAAAAAAAAAAAAAATCAAAAAATCGAAATTATCTTTTTATATTATCCATATGTATGCTGTGTGTTTGGTTATTACTTTAGAACTATCCATATGTATGCTGTGTGTTTGATTACAACTTTAGAAATAAAAATCGATTTAGAGCCGATGTACAGTTTTCCCTGGGCTTTAAGTCCAAGCCCATTACAAAGTTTTTTTTTATTATTTTATTTGAGTTGTATAAAACATCGATACATCCATACAACTGAGCAACATCAGCATACATCGCTTTTTATACAAGCAGGTAGAGAAGGCACATTCCCTCATAATCCCTTGCGCATGCCCAAACATTAAGTGGGGACAGACACCGTATAGTATCAACCACACAACGGGCCACACTTTTGACCAATTGAAAACAATACCCTTGGGCTTAAGGGCTAGGTTAATAAATATGAAATTGAAGAATTCTGTATTATTTTGCTGCTAGTGATTCACATGGGCACATCCAGGAGTGGGAAAGGCTGTGACTTGTATCCCCCTTGAAGTTTAAAAAAAAAAAAAAAAAAAAAAAAAAAAAATATCAGTTCCAAGGAAAAATAAAATATATGTTATTTTGAAACCATAGTTCAATGTTACAATGTGCCATTTTTTCTTTATTATGTTAAATCTTCTGCTTATTTCCGATTTCGTTTTATATACATATAGCTGAGCATATGCATGGTGTGATTTTATTTTTATTCGCCTGTTGTCTGGTATTATAGGAGGGAATGGATGTAGAAGAAATATTTATTCCTTTTATAGTATAATTTATGTGTTGTTCTCTCAATTCCTGAAACTTCTTCTCTTTTAATTATTAGAAATCAGATATATTTTTAGAATTCAATTGAGTACTTCCTATATTGTCTTTGTGTTTCCTGGTTTTTTTTTTATTTTTATTATTTATTATTATACCTGTAACTAGGAAGAAATTAGGATGATTCACTGTTTTGTATTTTTACGTCTTCTGGTTTCCTTTGTTCGAAACACTGTCTTTTGAATATCGCGAGAACTACCTTGGATGATAAAAAACATAGAAAAATAAGAAAATCGTTAAAAAATAATTTTTGGTATTTAAACTAATTTTTCTTGTAAGAGTAAAAGCTTTTTCTTTATCATGGTTGCGTTCGGTACTATATAAATTTTCAGAGGAGTCAAAAATATATACCGTGATTTTTTTAATTATCCTCAAAGCAAAAATGTTTCAATATTCAATTGTTAATTAAAATGTCATTAAGAATTGCAATCAACCTGAAAAGTTAACGATTTAAACAAAATTCTGGCAGTCTTGCACCCCACTGAAAAAATCCTGCCAGTGCCGATGGTAATTCAACTGAAGAGGGTATGACTGGACTTATTCAGACACAAATGGGAAAAGTTAGTTTTTGAGCCAAAGTGGCTTAGAGGACAACGGAACTAATATAAAAGGAGTGAGAAAGAGTGTACCGAATAGAATGCTTGAAAAATACCCAAGGACGTTTTATGTATGTCCAGAACATTTTATTCTTTACAGCTAGTTGTGAATAATGCAGTTTTTTCTTCTACAGAAACAACAACTTTTTTCTATTGTATAAGAGCTTTGCACATTATATCTGGCTCGATAAAGCTTTGGGAAGTGCTAAAGAACTTTTTTTTATATATAATTCCCAAACCATTGAGTGCTACTAGGTGGTGAAGCAAAAAAGGTAAGTTAAAATCTGTATGATTTCAACTTAGTGAAATCTATATGTGTTATTTCAAATAATAAAACATAAAAAAAAAATAAAAAAAAATTCAGAAGTTAATGTCAAAGCAAGAGGGTTAACAAATAATATTAAAAATTGCAAGTTTATTTATGGTGTAATTATTTGGTATGAGATTTTATTTGAAATAAATTCAATCTCTAAGCTAGTGTAATCTGCAACTATAAAATGCGTTATTTCAAATAATAATAAGTCAAAAAAGATGCAGAAGCTAATGTTATAGCAAGAAGGTAAAAAAAAATATTAAAAAATGACATGTTTAATTTGTAGAGTAATTATTTGGTAAGAGATTTTATTTGTAATAAATTCAATCTCAAAGCTATTGTAATCTGTAACAATAAAATGCGTTATTTCAAATAATAAGACGTCAAAAAAGATGCAGAAGCTAATGTGTAAAAAAAATTACAAATTTATAAGTGGTGTAATTATTTGGTATAAGATTTTATTTGAAATAAATTCAATCTCAAAGTATGGAACTTAACAAATTTTCATCTTGTGTAAGGATGTTATCACTTATCAGAAACTATACAGAAATCTGAAAGTTATAGACAGTCTGGATATGATCAGATGAAATTATTGCAAATGAGATTGCAGATAATCTTGAATGTAGAGTCAGAAAGATAAAGCGTCAATTGAATTTTAAACTGTGAATGAACGAACAATTCACGCTTCTTAAAAGAAAAAAAAACAAAAACATTTTCAGTTTTTATGGCGTTCTAAAATTTAAAGATATAGATAATAAAACGCTGGAAAATTACTGTACTTGTCTTGAGTCAATACTTCCGGTCAAAAATGAATTAGATATAAATGCAAATGATCTTCGAAAAGAATCATGGGTTGCATCCCAAACGCTACCATATTCTGTGAAACTTATAGATGTTTTAAATTACTAATACCAAAGTAACTTAATTACTTTGTATCCGAATATTGCTGTAGCTCTGAAAGTTTAATTAAAGTGAGTGTTGAAATCTTTTGACGACAGCAATAACAACTTTTTGGCGTAATTTTCGATATGCTTTAAAAAAAGGAAAAGAAATATTTTTAATTAATATTTGTTTTTCAGCATAAAGTTAAAAATATTTCTTTTCCTTTTTTTAAAGCATATCGAAAATTACGCCAAAAAGTTGTTATTGCTGTCGTCAAAAGATTATATATATATATATATATATATATATATATATATATATATATATATATATATATATATATATATATATATATATATATATATATATATATATATATATATATATATATATATATATATATATATATATATATATATATATATATATATATATATATATATATATATATATATATATATATATATATATATATATATATATATATATATATATATATATATTTAAATTATGAAGTGAAACGTAATGATCAAAGTTTTGGGAAAAAAATTCTGAACACATAACTTATCCACAAGATTAAAAAAAAAGTTATTTTCTTTTCGCCTTCACAATTTTTATGAACATACACATGATAGTTTTACATTCTCTAAACAAGAAATTATCATTCTATATGGAATAGTTTTTTTTATAAAACAGTATTCATATTTAATTAAAACAGAATTCTTTTTAATTAAAAAAAATATGATATTGTTTTAAAGGATAATTCTGCTTCAAAGAATAAATCCATAAATTAGCTTTAATTTCCACCATCAATATTGAGTTTATTCCAGATACTTAATAAAATACCTTGCGGATAACTTAAGTTTAGAATTTTTAACCAAATTTTCCATCATTACATTTCACTTAATAACTTTTTAAAAAACATTCAGATGCTTAAAATAAATGTTGTTTTCCAAAAAGGAATTAACATTATGCTGTATAAAAAATATCAATTAAAAATAGAAAATGGGGGAACTAGGGATACTTGACCCAAATTTTTAGTTTTGGTTGTTTAGTTTTTATTTTACATTAGTTATGGGTGTAAGTGATGTCTATTTATACTTCATTAATTATTAAACAATATTTATGAATATCCTTCTGAAGTATTAATTGTAAAAGTGGTAAAATATTAAACATAAAAACCTTCAACTTGGATCTAGTATCCCAATGTATACGGATACTTGACCCACCCCTTAGGGATACTTGACCCAAGTCCTATATTTAGAAGTATACAATTTAAAATTATAAATGCAACACTTTTTTATAATAATAACATAACTATCATTAATAAGTCCAATGTTAATACTTTTCTATACTTGTTCAATGAGGTCAGTACTTTTTATTTTTATTAGCTACATAATGTTAATATGGTGTCCACTTTTAATTTTTAATGTAGGAATTTAAAAATATTAGCAGTTTGAAAGCTATCTCTGTTCTTATACAAGTTCAATAATAAGAAAATAACTATTTATTTAACTGCAAATGTAAACACACTTTAAAGCCCAAAATTTGTAATTCTATAATTTTTCATTGAAAACTCAGGTGGATTAAGAATAGCCTGAATTTTGACAGGTTTGTGTATCTTCAGGTGTTTTGTACATTGAACATTATAAAATCTTTTGAAAGGTGAGTAAACTGATACACCTAATGGTTGTAATCTGTGAAAACATTATGGAGGGAATTATAATACCGTTAACTGATGTAACATCGATGGTAGGCAACGATATACAACTTTAAAGAATACCCATCAGTAACAATTTATTTGTTATCAATTGAAGATATTACAGACTTAACAAAACGGTGTAAGAAGAATGAAAAAATCAATAAAACCTTACAAATGCATTCGAATAGTATCCCTATCTTGAGTTAAGTATCCCTAATTGTACATTTACTACATTACCCTAAAATGCAACCATTTGCAATTAAGTGGATAAACGCTATTATATATGTAATTGTAGCTAAAAGTATGCACAAAAAAATAAACAATTTAAAAAAAAATCTTACTTTTATACAAAAACCCTTTTCACATCAGCTTTTACAACACAAAGATATTACTTTTGGAGCATGAAAATTTAATTTGTCTTATAGTTTAAAAACGGATGCAAGGATTCAGTTGCCATTTTCACCATATAGTTAGCTAACTGAAGGGCAAGAAGTAATGTCACTTCCAACTTATAAAACCTTCCCAATTCTGAGAAAAGGCATTGGGTCAAGTATCCCTAGGGGTCAAGTATCACTAGTTCCCGTATCTTAAAAAAAAAAACTGCATATCGAAAATTAAGATAAAAAAGCTATTTTTGTTGTTGTCAAAAGGTTTCAACTCCCCTGAATACTACCTGTCTCTGTAACCAGTGGCGAAAAAAGTTTTTCGAAATTAAAATTAATAAATTAAAAAAATAAATTAAAAATTGAATCAACTTTGGCTCCCACTCTAGACTACATATCCCTAATTGATGAATTAGTAAAAGTTAAATTTAGAAGGATAAAACTGTAGTAGATTGTTGTAGTTTTAGTAGTTAATATCATTATTTAAAAGTAGTTAATATTTTCAAAATAAAATCTGTACTCGGATATTTTGTGCAGTTTTCTTTATCACAATCGAAGATTAATTTAACCCTTTATTTACTGAATTTCTTTAAAGTTTTTTAAATGTGTGCTAACTTTTTTAAATACTTAATTTAGTTGCAAGTAAACATCCAATAGTACAATTTTTATTATGTCATCTCCAAAGTCATTAACTATATAAAAAATAATTTGGGACGGGGAAACCTCGACAAGGACTCTACGAAAGTACAATTTTTGCAATAATATTTTATTTTCTAACATCAATACTAAATTGAAAAACATAAAAAGTTGAACAATAATTTTATCAAACATTCGGTGCATAGTATAAAAAAGGTAAAATAGAGAAAAAATAGTAAATATTTTATTTTTTATTTATTCATTCATTCATTTATTACATATCTTATATTCAGAAAGCAGGTGATTTGCTATTTTTTATAGTATTAAAAAATTATCATTTACACTTAAGAATACGCTACATTCGGAACACTTTGAATGCGGGCTTGACTCAACTTTCCTAGAGGCACACATTTCACCTTTTTCTTGTGATGTAAAGCAAGCGTTGAGCAGTGGTACCCAGTGTTCTTGAAACGAACATCTTTAGGCACTAGAGGCCGGAAATATCGATCAAAATAAATATCGATACAATATCGTTGCCTAGAAAAAAATATCGATAAAATATAGATATATATTTGATTTTCAATTTTGCCAGAAACGATATTTTTCGGGGCAAATTTCTACTTTTCATGAATTCATGCCAAAATTGTTTTCATAAATAAATTATAAAAATTGTTTTAATAAATAAATTATAAAAATTGTTTTAATAAATAAATTATAAGAATTGTTTTAATAAATAAATTACATTATCAATCAGAATAAATAAAATACATTTGGATGTCAATGCATAAATTCCCATTTATTTTTAAAGAACAAATTTCGAAAAGTAGTTTATCGCATATTTTGCTGATAGAGATGTTTTTAATATTTAAAATTAGATGCAAATTCCAGGCACACGCTGGCAACAAAAACGGCGCTACGTTAATGACTACTAATAAATGATCTTATCTTTCCATTACATTATGTTTTTTTTTGTGGTTGGGTGCCATTTTAAATGTCTCTCAACCAAGTCCAAACTTTAGTTTTGAAGTTTTTGAAAAGGGCATAACGAAAATCGAAAAAACATATGGAACTACAAAACGATCATCAAAAAACTAAAAATATTTGAAAATATCGATATATCGGTGACTTGTATAGATATTTTTAGTATCGATAATTTTTAAAAAATATCATTAAAAATATCGTCGTATCGATATATAGCCGACCTCTATTAGGCACAGATGCAAATCCTCCCCCCCCCCCCTTTTTTTTTTTTTTTTTTTAAAGCTTGCTGTGGTAACACAATTGTGTCACTTTTGGGCCTACCCCTTTTTTTGGATATTTGCTTCCCTCACGTTTGAAGTCCATAAAATATATTTTTCCTTTCACACCACAATAAGAAATGTATGAACATTAAACGTTCGATAAATAAATGTATTGAAAAGCAAAAATATAAATAACACCATTAAATAGTACATCAAAACACAGACGGTATACGTTGGTTGGTTGTTTTCAGATTATCTGGCGCCGTCAGCAACACGAGGGGTATAATGCGCCGAAACACTCGTCATTAGACAAGCCAACATACATTTACAAACACCCATGCCTAACACGGGACTCGAACCCGCAACCTCGCGGTCTAGAAGCCAGCACGCTAACCACTATCCGGTTTGGTCGGCCACAGACGGTATACGATACCTAACTTCAAAGCATATTGTCAAACACAAAGGCCTGGCGGAACTGAAAAGTCCCAACCATGAAATAATATATAATTTTATTATGTGGCCTTATAATATTTATAAAATTTCAAATTTTAAATATTATATAATTTTAGAATAATAACTATAAAATTATAACTTACCAAAATATGACACAAATAAGTACAGGGTGGTCATAAAGAAACTTTGCCAATATATTGACTTCTATCTTTCGTTCCATTCAACAGATCAAGATGAGATTTCAGGTATAGTTATTCAGAGGTATGAGCTCAAGATTCTGCGAACGGCAACAAAATGGCCCTCACGGTTACTGTTATGGGTACAGAAACTTGAAATTTTCGAATGGCAATCCCCACTGTTTCCTGTCATAAAATACTCATTGCGTGCGAAAACCATAAGACGTTGGAACCGTATGTGTATCACAGAAAACGGACGAGTTATGCACGCAAAAAAAAACAAACAGTTCTGCGAACAGCCAACAAAAACACGATCTGAGTTTACGGAGGAAATTTGCTCAAGACAGAGCAAGGCACTAATCATAGAACGCCGCTCGCCAGATATTCAACGTAGAAAACCACTAAAACTGCCTGTGAGTCCAGATCGTGTTTTTGTCGACCATTCGCAGAGCTGTTTTTTTGTGATACACATATCGTTTTAACGCTCTTTATGGTTTTCGCATGCACTGTGCATTTTGCGACAGGAAAAAGTGGTGGTTACCATTCGTAAATTTCGAGTTTCTGTACCTATAATCGTAACCGTGCGCGCCATTTTGTTGCCGTTCACAGAATATGAAGCCTGAATAACACAGAATAACTTTACCTGAAATCTCATCTTGATCTGTCGAACGGAACGACAACTAGAACTCCATATATCGGCACAGTTTCTTTCTGACCACCCTCCATTTTACATACGTATACACATGGGCAATTTTTAATTTTTTAGGCATACATCTTGGCCTTCGTCGTCTTTTATTCATGCCACTATCAACCTTTTAAAGAGAAATAAGCTTGTTCTGCCATAGACAATCGAAGAACGAACTCCTTAACAATGGACTTTATAGTCCCTTCACAGTCCCGTCAGTAAGTAAAGGTTTACAGAAAAAATAATTTAAGGGACGACATTTCTATGACTTGGCATCATACTGAGAAAATCTACCACACGGTCCTGTTGACAAACCACCTGTTTTACTTACATATCTACATTGTGCTGCAGTCTAGTGGTGAACTATTGAGATTGTGAAATAGATCACTTTTCCTTTCAACAGTTTAGCCCTTCTAGGATGTACTTATGTATGCAGAATTGTTGAAAATGTGATTTACACCACTTTGATACTCCTCATATTTAAATTATGCCTATGCCACATGATATACTGTGAAGCCGATTAGGGGCCGTAAGAGACGGAGTAAACCTCAAAATTAGCACGTTTTTGCCGTCAAAATCACTAAAATTTCAAAGCGTGAGGGAGCAACTGACACCCTTCCTCTCAATCGCTCCAATTGCATGTCAGTAAATAAAATTAAATAATACCTATCTATATATCACTGATGTCATTTAATTACTCAAATCAAATTTAGCAATTCAATATACAAATATATCATTAAAAAATATCAATTATTTTATATTTACCAAAGCATATCCATTTAAATTAGCTATTGAAAAACGATATTTATTGGGTGTCGTAAGAATAAATATTCAGTTAATATATTACGGTCTAAAAACTTTGCTAATTCTTTTATTGCCAAGCTGGTAACTAATTAACGAATTATACAGCCATACAAATTGATTAACTCATCCGCATTTAAATTTAATGCGTCTAATTTTGTCTAATTTAAATTTAAAATTTACTATTCAACAGAGGCAGAACTAGCAAAAGAAAAAAAAAATTAAATTCAAGAATCAGTTTTAGCTTATAAAAATGCAAATAAACAACATTGGAATTGCGTGCGTTAAACGTCAATTATACTTCAAATTTCATAAAAAATGAGTAATTTTAAGAAAAATTAATACTTCTTTTACAATGCCTAAAACTCACTAATGTAATTTTATGCCCGATTAATACATAAAAGAATATTTGTTACAATAGACGCACCGTAATAAAAGTGAACAAAAAACAACAGCAATCTAAATAGTGCAAAATCGGCCAGACACTACCTTTATGGACGTGGATTGGTCTCTGAGATGGAGAATGGAGGTATATCGTTTCATTCGCAACTTATAATTAAACAAAATCTCAAATTTTAAATACATCGTAAATTTTTACAAAACTGTAGTTTTCACATGGTAAATTTTTACAAAATTTCTTCTTTTTTGGTTGTTTTTGGAGTTATTTATCTGCGAAAAGTTTTGGGATTCCAAATTTCATTTCAGTAATTGAATTTTGTTATTAAATAAATGTAAATGTTATTTTATAACAATATCTTTTTAGAATCAACGCTGCGGAATATCATTAAAATTGTCATAAAACTTCAATAAAAAGCATCCAATAAATACACAATGGACAGTCGTTTGACAAACACAATTCGATATGTCCATCATATTCATAGTTCTAAGAAATCAGTTCTAAATCAAATTCATAGTTCTACGAATCGAACAAAACGAATTTCAAGAATCACTCTTGACCTTGTGCGGCAGACGACTAAAACTGTGTCAAAAGGACAGCGCCTTTTTCAATGGTTTAAAGAGAATTACATCCATTCTTTTCCTTTTCCAGGGGAGCGTGACATAAATCACTGTTAAAAAGAAAGTTCCCTTTGACTTCTCCCTTTTAATTATTGGACCAAATCCTTATGACGAGTAAGCGATCAAAATGAGTTCAAAATGAAGGTTCTTTGTACAATGTACAATAAAAAAAAAAGAGAAGAAATTTAAAATATCTAACTTGATGCATCAGCGTACGTACACTAACGGTTTGCTGAGCCCTAAATATTGAGGCCTTTTAAAAGGCCTTTTTAATACCAACGCAATTACTTTAAAAATTATTCGTAAAATATTTCACAATTTACACTCTATTTACTATTACAAAAAATTACGCATACGGAAGGAAGGGGAAGAGAGGAGCTATATATAGGCGACTAATATTTTTGTAATAGATAGCTGACTTTCCTACTGAAATATTAATTGTTATGCCTTTACTTTTTAAAGTAAAATAAAAACTCTCTGTTATTTGATTTCAATTAACGTAGAATAAAATCTCTTTAATGCATATTTAGTTTCATCTTTCACTCACATAATTAGGTGCAAAATGTATTTATGTAATTTAAAAAAGTAGCGAACAAAAAACTTTTTGAACTTAGAATCTTGATTATTTTGAGATTATTTTTAAATATAATTTTTTTTTCTTAAACTTTCTTTCATGACATGCAAATATTGATTTAAGACGTGATTTTAAAACTGTACGGATTTTATGCCTCAATATTTATACCATTCTGTAATGTATGTAGAATCTCAAATGAATTGCTTATTGCAGAAGTCCCATAACTGCAAAACGTCCGATTTTGAGAAAATTATAAAAAGTAATAAAAAAAAAATCACCCGACACCTCTTAAATTAAAAGTTGAAACTACTTCATCTCTTTAGTTCAAGGTGCCTTTTATATTCAATTTTTTTTTCAGTAAATAGTTTTATAGGTGTGCGATATTTTTTTTTTAGTCTCAAAACTAAACATCAGTTATGGGATTTCAAACGATTCAAGTAGAGTTTGCTCGGCTCTTGAAAGCTCATTATTGATAAACACATACTATTTTGGACAAATTAAAATTATGTTTAAAAAAAAAAGTAAATACTGTGAAGCTAGATTTTTGTTCTTTTGTTTTGGCGACGAGCAAAAAAATCTGTCATGGACCATATAAGGATCTTATAGTGGCTAGTGTGGTTTTAGGGGTTTGCCTGCCTGGAATAAAATCTTGATAGACACAATCGCTATAAAATAAACTTCTGTAGAACAAAAATTTAATTAATAAAAAAACTTATGTAAGAAAAACATCAAACCTAACAAGCATAAAGAAATACATAATCCTAAAATCGAAAAATATGATTAAATGTTAAAACCAAATTGAAGCACTGAAATTTAAATTGCCAGTGCTTTGAGTGTTGTCGCAGTCTTTGTTTTCCAGATATTAATTTCGGATCCTGAATAAAAAATCACTTAGGAAAAAAAGACAAAAAGCATTAGTATAATTCCAGGAAATTTTAATATAGAAGAAATCAAAGTCATGCTTGGGCCGACTGCTGTGCACTTGATAGGAAGTCCCAATATGTGTTCAGTTCAAATCAAGGAATGGGTGTCACAAGTGAATAAAGCTGATACAATATTCTTTTATCATCGTTGTAAAACATGTTGTGATATAATTTTCTTATCTTTTGATCAAACAGGGGATATTTTTGCAACTTGTAAAAATGCAGTTTGTAAACTTAATTCAAAATGTAGCTTTTGATATCAGGTAAATCTTTAAATGCATGACGTAACAGACAAAAGAGCCGCAGTGCAAATTCACCGTTCACACGGCACTTAAAACTACCCATAATAATTGTAATATGTATTATGCATAAAATATTTAGTGGTGAAAACAATCAAAATGTAAAAGAGAGGTAAATATATGCAGTGTTATTTCGGACTACAAATATAGCTGAATAAGAATAAATTTATGTACAGAACAGTGGGGCAGTAAGAAATTTTTTGAGGAGTGTTTTAGGCAAGTTTAGTCTGATAAAGTGTACTAAAAATAATAAAAACCACTATTACTTAGAAAGAGAAAAAAAACAGAAATCTGCATGAATGCAGAAGATTTTCACCCCTGCCTATTGCAACAGAAAAAATTGTTTAATGGCAATAATAAGCATTTGTAAATGTCAGTCTTTCATGGTAAAGTAGTTAAATCAGCTGGTGACTAAATTGATTTTAGAATTTATGCCATCAGTCACTATTTTGTTTTTCACTTCAGAAGCAATTTTCAGTTTGTAAGCAAGTAGAGAAACAACATTGCTAGTTGATTTCCTTACCTTTCTGAAACATCCAATAAGTTTGAGGTTAGAGTATAGATGAAGATGTCACTGCAATATTTGATTTCGTTTTGATTACAACAGTTTAAACTATTGACTTTTTATTTTAATATCTTTTTAAAACTTGAGGTCATTGACCAAATATTTAAAACAATAAAAAGAAATCAAATACATAAACACAATTATGACTGCTCAATAAAAAGGCACAGGTTGTTGGTGATGGGACAATGGAAAAGAAATCTTTACTTGAAAACAAATAGGTAGTTAAAATATAAAAGATTCTGTTCAATAAAATTTTGCTTCATTATTCTACAGAATCAGAAATTCAATAAAAAATATATAATAGCTTTTTTTTTAAATATTTTTTTTCTTTGATATTAGTTCAGTTTGTTGATCTGAAAATTTAAGTGTTGGGGGGCTAACTGAAGTCTCCTTACTTAAGATTATTAGCAAATCTTGAATGTCTAAGCTTCCAAACTATATAGATAGAAATTGAATAAATCTTTTTGATGTACTATTACAGTGTTCCCACTCTTATTGGACTTTCAAGGACCTTTAAGAAAATTCAAGGACCTTTTGAAGAAAATTCAAGGATCTTTTTAGGAAAATTCAAGGACCATAAAATTAAAAACTTAATACATAAAAATACAAAACGGAGATTATCGGTATTCATTAAAAAAATCAAGGGCTTTCAAGGACCTTATCCTTTTTTCAAAGACCAAATTCCATAAAATAAATTCAAGGACTTTCCAGAACAATGGGAACCCTGGTATACCATCCCAACAAAAACGAGGTACCTAAAACGGGACACTCATTGCAAATTCAACAGGGGTATCTGGAACAAAAAGTGGGAGGGTTGTTAGCCTTTTAACAGTCTTTTGATCTGATTGTGTATGTGGGACTAAATATCCTATGCAACATATGAACAAGGCAAAATTTATTTTCAAAATCACATACACACACAGCTATCTAAATTTCTATTAACTTTGTGTGTGCTATAACCTCATAAAAAAAATTAATATTCACAATCTTAACAAAATAACTCATAGTTGCAAAACATAGAATTCACAATTTAATTTGATGCATTACAGGTACAAAAATCTGAGGTATGGGCAGTTAAAAAAAATTTGGGAGACTGCAGTTAAATACAAAATTAGAAATGAGGAAAAATTACCTCACGGAATTGTAACATAAGCTAGTTTAAATCTTTATTTTTCAAGTATCTTATTTTATAAATAGATTTATTAATGAAATGTCAACTAATAGTTATTCAGTGTTCCCACTGAAATATCAGAATAAAAATCAATGACTTTTCAGACTTTTAAGGACCTAAATAATTTTTTTAAAGATCTTCAAAAATCCATTTTTAGGCATCATGTCGTTAATGTGTGACTTTACAGCTGTAAATAGCACTAAAATATGAAAATCTTCCATGCACAATTTGCACTTTGCCTTATGAACAGACTTAGATCATGTTACAATCCATTTTTCATATGCACTGTGTTAGCTATAGCACTTAAAATGTGTACTTTCCAGGCATAGTATTCGTAAGTTGCTTCTGCTAAAATACAAAAAAAAAGTACTCACTGGTCGTAAACTCTTTTAGCTTGCAAAACATAAACACTGTTATCACATGTTCGTCTCACTGAGAACAGTGTGTAACTAAAACTCTTTTTGAATTCCATTCTACCAATCAGCAAATATCAACCAACCAAATGATGTACAAGTTGATACATACGCAATACAAATATATAAGAAAATTCCAGTGCTGCATAAATAAGTGGTGGTCCTGTGGGGATAAGCTAATCATAGTTGAATTTTTATAAATATTTCAGTCAATCACACAACATCAGCAAAAATTAAGGACTTTTAAGGACCTTCAAACATATTCAAGTACACACTTTTAAGGTCTGGAAAATAAGTTAAAAAATTATTAATTTTCTGATCAAATGAATAGTCTAATAGTTTAGTATACTAATTTTCCTAAAGAATTTTACCACTTCAGTTTTTATTTTCTAAAGTCAGAAGGGTTCAAGAGCCCCTTGTCGATCCCAAGTGGCATCAATGCAACACCACTTTAAAATGTCCATTGTAGCCCTTTTATTTAATGCATTACTGAGAAATAACAATAACTATAAAAATAAGGTGTTTATTGCACATTGTATTTATAAGCACAAGAGATAATTTTCAGAAGCACAAATATATAAATTATTTTATTTTGTAACAATAAATATTAGACATTTGTGTTCTATACTATACACACAAACATAATAAAAATCAAAGACACTAGGAATTTAAAATAGGCAGCAGGTGAGCTTCTGAATTGTAAATGTAATTGTCTAAGGAATATAATTCCTGATTGTCACTGAATAACAAAAATAAGTATTTTAAAGTTTCTGCTAAAAAGAAGCTCTCCATCAAATCTCTTGGTTTTGTAATTAGAGGATTTCGAACATCTCCAATGGAAGTATATCCTCCTTCTTCAACTTTTGCATATTTTTCAAAAGCTTGAAATATTTGCCAACCCCAATCACGGTATGTATCATTCCGAGTAAAGTGGTATAAATACCACAGACTTTCAACCGTCTCTGGTCGAAGCAAATTGTGAGCATCATTACTCTGTAAAATAAAAATATAACAAGTTTAAGAAAGATTTTTAAGAGGATAAAAAAAAATAAGTTTTAAAAAAATGTGAATTATAATATTTTTTTAAAATTAATAATTTAAAGATATAAATAGTCATTAAATATGTCAAATATTTCAAGAATAAACTTGGTACAAGTAATAAATATAAATTCAGTCAATATTTTACTGAGATACAACAGAGATAAAATATAAATTCAGTGAAGAAATAAGAGAATACAATTAATCAGTGTACCAATTATGCAAGGTATATCTTGTGGAAAGGTATAAACAGCTAAGTATTTGAAATTTTTTTAATACAAAGTTAAGTTTATGTTTAAATTCTTAATAGATTGAACGAGAAATTTTGTATAATAACTTTTAGTATATTAAGTTATGAATAAGTCAATTAGACTTATTTTATAGCCCCAACAAAAAATTAAGAAGTTTAAGAACTACTCACAATATATAACATTATAATGTTAAAAATTTGTATAAGTAAATATATTTCAAATGATAACAATTTCTAAATGTTGAACAATTAGAAAACAAAGCATTTATGATACAATTAGGTTGAAGATTAGGAAATATTAGATTGATATTTAAAGTGGCAGATTTGGTAGCCAAAAACAAAGATGTCAGCAGATTGCTGTTCAGATACAAATATAGGGCAATGCTTTTATTGAAATAAAAATTTAATTATTTTAATTATTTCAGATAGCTAATGAAGGGGTATCAATACAAAATGCTGAATGGGAAATAATAAAAAAAATTATTTCAGGATGAAGAGGGTTTTAAAATAAAATAAAAAGCCAAATTAAAAGTTCATTAAAACAACTCAAACAAGTTTTTAAAGAGAACCCTCCCCCAAATCAGTATAATTCCAAACCAGACATTTCAGAATTTATGATGGTGTAAAACTATTAATGTCTCTGATTTTATTTTTTTTATAAGATTTCATTGGGTTGGTTGGTTGTATTCAGATTATCTGGCGCCGTCAGCAACACGAGGGCTATAATGCGCCGAAACATTCGTCATTAGACAAGCCAACATACATTTACAAACACCCATGCCAACACGGGACTTGAACCCGCAACCTCGCAGTCTAGAAGCCAGCACGCTAACCACTATACCGTTTGGTCGGCAGAGATTTCATTGGGAAAAAATGATTCAAAATTGCAGACATCAGTGCTTCATGAATAACAAAAGACATTTTTTTCCAAATAGTCCAAGAAAATTAAGTTTAGAAAATTAAGCAAAGAAAATGTGTGAAGTAAGGATAATTTTTACATTTTTTAATTGCAAGTTAAAACAATTTCATTTTATTAAATGTGTTGTGCAAATATAAAAAGCCATATTTATACTTAAATGTTATTAATTGTAATTATTAAATGTAATTTGATGAATATTTATTTAAAGAAGTCTTATGTGTAGTATACCTTTATAATTATATCACTTGTTCCATGAGGCTGTAAATTGAAATACGCTATTTCAGGACTTAATTTTGTGGCAGTTTGAGCATACATGTTATAGCAAGTATCCATTAAATCAAAAGCTAAGCGTAAATGGGAAGATGGCATTCCATAATGATATCCTAGAGCTAGTGTTCCTGGTAAATAACAGACAAGGTGATCCTAAAAGAAATGAGACAAAATTAATATGAAAGGCTTTAATTTTTTTTTATTTGATGATAAAGATCAATTCACCCCCAATTACTTTATTTTTAATATGAATTTATTAATTGAAAATGTTAATATATATTATGTATATACATATGGTTATATAAAATTTTTTTAGCATAAAGCCTACATAATACAGGGACGTGAGTGGCTGAAGACCCAAAAGATTGTAATCATATGCAAAAAAATTGCACCATACTTTATATGTGAAACTTGCTTTAAGAAGTAAATATCAAAAAATGCTACATGATGAAAAAATGGCACAATAATAATAAATAACTTAATTATTTTTCATTCAGTAAGTAATAGAAAAGAAAAATAATATTAAATTATTAAAAGTTTAATTGCAAAATAAGTTGAACAGATTATGAAGGCATCAGAAATCCAAAATTAGGCATTAAAACATACTTATGACCTGTTCATTTACGACCTGCAATTTACGGCGATAGTGTCTGCAATAGAGAAATATTCCCCCTTCTGAAGTGGATTCCAACATTACAGACGCGATTTGATAATTCCATGCATTTTCAGACAAAGACAGGGGTCAAAGTGACAAAATAAGAATAAATAGGATTTTTTTGAAAAAAATATAGGACAATATAAAATATCAAATAACTGCACACAGTTGCTACTGAACTTTAATTTTAACTCATTATATATTTCATTAATTAAAACTTTAAATGAAAATTACTGAAATGAACATATAAGACATACTTATTTGAAGGACTTTCACACAGCACTAATTTTCCTTCCTATAAATTTTTCTTTAATAGAGAATATTAATAAAAAGTACTTCGAAAATTACTATCACCCTTTAAAACTCATTATATTGAATTTAAGAAAACAGAAAAAAAACCCACTAAGAAAAAGAAATCGCCTGATGCTGAATATATCATCCTTTATTCGAAATTACCTCAATATTTCATACTTGGTATTCATCAATAAATCAAGTTTATATTAGCTACATTTGCAATTTTGAGTCTTTTGTTTCTAGCATGTATAAGTGCTTGAGCTGACTTATTTCTTTTTATCCTTATTAGCAGTCTTTTGTTGGTATAGATTTATCCTACGGTGCCGGAAGGATTGGCGATTTAGCGCCAAATGTGGCAACCCGTTGACTTAGTTTTCGGGTAATCCTAGAGAGCGTTTAGATTTAGCGACAGATTTTTGACGTCATTTTCAATTTTTGACTTTTTTGAAAAGTCGCTATCCGAATTCTGACACTTTACAGCAAATTTTAACCCTTTCGTTTCCTTCATCAATCATTGACTGGGCACTCGAAATGTCGATTTTGGTCCTGCAAGTGTATAATAAAGTTGATTTTTCCCCGTTCTTCCCGAGGTAGTTTGTTTCTACATCGTTTTCTTTGGTTAAAATTCCAAGTCCAGTACGGATCGTGCGTTAAGAATTGATTACATAGAGCCGCGCCAAATTATGGCAACCATAGGTAGTTCACATGTGATTAAAAAAAAAATGGCGAGGCTGCTATTTTTTGGCAAAAATCACCTTAGCGTAGAATCCGTACCTGACTTGGAATTTTAACCTTAGCTTTTTCGCTTCTCTTTTTGCATTTTGACCAATTAGTTTACTACGCGTGCTATGGAAAAGTTCACTTGTTTACAACTCTCGTCGGTCGAGTACAGTTGAGTTGTAGGAATAAGTCATCGTTACCTCTGTCAACGTGCGCTTTCCCTATGGTCACGCAGAAAGGAAGTGAGTTGTCAATGCAACACGTGACGTCACAAGAGATACGGCGCGGCCGCTTGCTAACATCGCTTTTGTGGGTTTTCAGGTCTCTTTCACTTACGATCGCGGAAAAGAATCCGGAATATAAAAAATGGCAACAATCGGCACCGTTACTACAAATTTGAAGAAAATATAGGTCGAATTAACACAGAAATATAGGATTTATAGGACAATTATAAAATATAGGACAATATAGGACGTTTTTTCCGATTTAAAAAAAAATATAGGATTTATAGGATATATAGGACGTCTGCGACCCCTGCAAAGAGGATAAATCCACTGGTTTCCTCGCCAGTAAGAGTTATGCTGCAGGGTCAAACATATTTTTTGAGAATTTTCTTTCGAAAACGGAAGATTTCTTTTCTTTGGCGGAATTTTTGGAAAGAAAAGCAAAAATTTGCAGTGAAGGAAAAAATGAAAATTTGCAGAAAAAAAAAAAGAAAAAAAGCAGAAGTTCAAGAGAAAAAAAGATAAAAATGTGGATTTTCATATAAAATACAAAAAAGTAGAATTCTGCCAAAAAGCGGAAGAATCTCAACCCTGATAATATCTCAAAGCACTAATAACCAAGCAAGAAAGTGAACCTTATGAAACAAGATGGAACATGTTTTAGGCATGTATCTAAACTAAACTCGGTGGTGTAACAGCCCTGTGGGAGGCCTTGGCCTGCTGTGCCCAATCCAGCTTACTTAACCATGGGCCACAGGGTGCCATACATCAATGTTCTGGTCTGATGGTCAGTCTAACGCGGGACCTCCAGTGTTTAGTTGCCAAGCGCATGCTTGGTTCTCATTTAATTGACCCACTTAAGGGATGAAAGGCTGAGTCAACCTTTCCCAGTCCAGGAATCGAACCGCGGAACTGTGCCATTGGGCTTACAGGCATGTATCAAAATGATTAAATTTTTTGCTAAATCCAACAGTTGTTAAATTAAAAGTTTTGCTTAATTCAAATAATTTAATCTTTACATGATAAGGGGCAAATATATTTGTTTATAAATAAGTGATATGCATTTTTTAAATCCTAGATGTGCTGAATGGATTAAGCATTTTGCATATAGCTACATTTGAAAAAGTAACCTACTTACTATTGAAATTTCATAGCAGATCGGTTCCAATTGAAACCACAATGCAATGTGATATCTAATTAAATATATCAAATCTTACAGGATAGATCAATTGATATTCTAGAAAGATAGTTTCAGTATCAGAGTCCAGGAAACTAGGGATTTCCTTCTAATCCTGAGTGAAGTCTATCTGCAAAATGTTGCTTTCTCAAATTACCCTCTTCATATAAATTTAATATTTTCTTTACATTTTTATATCAATCATGTTACTAGACCAAAATATGAAGTCAAAAAGCCAAATTTTGCTCTTCAATGAAATTATTTAACATGCTGTGGTATGACTTACCGACAGTTCACAATACTTAATTTTGTTGAAATTTTTTTTGTCCTGTCAATGAAAGTTATTTTTTCTAGTGGTCTTTTTATATGGTGGCTTTTAAAGTGTAATTGCCCAAACAACATCTTTAAATAAGACTCCTAAATTTGGACATGTTCAAATGTCTACACCCTAGTTAGATTATAATTGTTTTATGTTAACAACATATAATGGTGAGGACACAGTACATTTAATATGCAACAAACTCCATTATTATAAACACGAGTTGTTGGTCAAAACTCAGGTTAAAGAAATTCCCTAGTCAGCATAATACTATCCATGAAAATTAAAATTTAACTTTGACAAAATGAATTGTATCAAACAACAACAGCAAAGTTTTCAAACCATTATGTATTCCTGGATACGATCTAAATATAAACATAAACATATTAAGAAGTATATCATACATCTAGCTGTTTTAATTGGTTTCAAGTAAATGCAAATGCATTTTTTGCTCTAAAATAATAAATGTTAGTTTTTTAACTTACCATCTTTGGGCTATAGCTACGTCCACTTAATAACTCTCCGACAAAAGTCAATTTCCCTGGAGAGGACTTTTTTACTAGATGTTTCAAAATGCCATCAATTGCTTGCATGTAGTCTTCTTTCAACCTACAGTTAAAAAATATCATAAATGTAACTTAAAGCAGTGAAAAAATGATTTACAAGAGAAAAAGTAAGTAGTTTTAGTTTAAGTGTTGATATAACAAAATTTATTTCTTAGTTTCAAATAAAATAAACTTGATTAAAAAATGAAAAAGATAAACATGTCACATAATTTATGTTCGATTGTGCAATGAAGGAAATCTGGAAGTACATTATTGCAAAGCAGCATTCACCACTAACTTTTAGAGGCGAGCCATATGACTTAGGTTGGAGGTTTTCACAAGCCGGATAAACCGATATATGTACCTTTAATTATAATCGATTTAATAATACATAGCTTTTCTGAAAACTAAAAAAAAAATATTGATTTTTTAATCTTAATAAAATTACAATTGATAATCCATTTTTTTTCCTTCAAATAATTAAAAAATAGTAATTTTCATTATTAGTATATTAAAAATTAAAAAAGAAGCAAATCTTTTCATCCAACATAACCATGGGACTTGTCTTAACTTTTAATATAAGTATTTAAACTATACTCCTAGACCAGACTACTCTGTTGTACTCAATATCAATTGTGAGACGATAGAGGTTGAAATCGTTCAATTTGTTTTATGATAGAATCAATGTCTGTTATTGTATTTGTTGCAGCCAATCTCAATACTGTTATAAATTTTTCCACTGAGGCAATGATGGCACAGTTTTTACGGTACAAAAATATTTATTCTCTCTTCAGAAAACTCACAAAATTTATTCAAAGGCAACGGTCACTCTCAAGCTTCAGCAAAAACAATTTCGAATTCAGCGATTATACAAGCTCACTCCAATAGGTAAACAAAGCGATCAGCTTTCAACGAAGTCCGAAGTCAATCTGAAAACTTTCCCTATCTCCGGTCTTTAAATACCAGGCGCGTGAAGATATTCGCGAAATTTCCAGCCAATTCGTCGGAAAAGAAACGTCTCGAAATTTTTCGATTGCTTTAGGTGTTGCCACCTTTTTCTAACCTGTATAATCGCTGTAAAAAAATAAAATAAGATAAAAATAAATTACAATAGAATTTTAAAATAATACGTCACTATTTACACTATATACAGACAATTTGTGCAACAATACATTGTCCAAATGAGATTCAGATTAGTTATTCCTGTAATTATTCTTATGAAAACCATCTTGCTAAAATAGCTTCTTCATTTAGTTTCTTCGGGTACGTAGTGGAGAACTCTGTTTTACATAGTAAACAGATACTATTTGTTATTTCGAACAAATTACAATTATGTAAAAAAAAAATAGTCCCCACCGTGATATACCATTTTTCATCTTCTGTATTGCCAGCTGGCCGCAGAAAAATCTGTGGTAGGCCAAATCCGACCCATGGGCCGTGTGGTGGCTAACACTGTTGTAAAAGGTTAAAATAAATAAAAATCCTCAAAATTTGCTATTTTCTTTTAATCACTTAAAATATAAATTAAAAGCTTTCTAATTCAAATGACATCAAAACTATATTTCTAGCCAAAAGTACTACTACTCAAATTGCCAAGATCTTTTATGCAATAAAAAAAAAATAACTCAATATTTTTTTAGGAAATTTAGATACGTCGCAGAAAAATTCTGTGACTGCCAAAGAATTTGTCACAATTCTGCGGTGCGATGATATGGCGAGAAACACGTTACTTCTGTCCAATATGCCAAGAGAAGCCAGCACTTTGAGTGGAAGATTGTTTTAAAAATTATCACAAAACATAAAAATTTATTTCTCAGTATAAACTTTTTCTTTTTGAATAAACTTTGTATCATTGTATTTTCTGTTCATTTAAGCCAAACCTGATTCCTCGTAGTTGTACAAGTAATGAAGGGACGAGACAACTCATAGTAGGCGTCCTGGGCAAATAAACAATCTACGAGATATCTCGTAGTTGGCAGTCAATGTGATAAAAGAGTATGCATTTTTTCTTTTGTGAAAAGGGAATGCCTTCAACGAGACCATTCAAGAGGAAAACAATGACAATATCAGATTGAATATAATTAACAATAAAGTAGGCGTACTAATGAAACATATCAAGTCAATTTTTCCAGTTTTAGAGTTATTTGTTTATACTAACTAGAGAGTTACATTCTATCGACTGAAGAGAAATCCACAAAGTAATTTTTCATTTTTTTTTTCTCTCTGTTTTTGTAAAGTTGGGTATTTTGATTCACTGTTTTTTACTTGTAAGTTGGCAATATGAGATATGACAGTAAAATTATAACAATGACTGTCAGATTACAACAATAAGAGATTATGATGACATATAGAAAAAAAATTAAACTTTTCTTTCTTTATAAACTAGTAGTTGATTGCAATTTACATGTGAATTTACAATCTATAATTTGGTACAGCTGTTCTATATCCTACTTTGAGACTGGAAAATTCCACTTTTGTTATGGCTTTCTGCCAGTTAATAAATAAAGTTCCTAAGTTGGTTAGTACATTGCGTTGTGTTCCTTATTATCACCTAAAATTCTCTTATTGACCACAAATCTGAAAAGAAACCCCGTAAGATCAAGATACCCCCCAAAAGAAAGTAAGAAATTCACACTACCATCATTTGTTAAGCGAGCAACCAGTTTAATTTTATCAAGAAACCAAAAGATATTTACTCATTACAATTACATTATTGAAACAGAATATTAAAATATATTTACTCAATCACAATTACATTATTGAAACAGAATATTAAAATATATTTACTCAATTACAATTACATTATTGAAACAGAATATTAAAATATATTTACTCAATTACAATTACATCATTGAAATAGAAGATTAAATCAACACTTCCTAAGAATTAGGCAGTAGCAAAAAAACATCAACACTTGGTTAAAAGGGTTTTAAAGGGGGGGGGGGGGGAAACAACACTTGACCAGTCGAAAGGGGAAATGACCAAATAACTAGATCTCTTAAAGGATCCGACTCAAAATTAAGATTCGTTCACCTAGGTTTAGATTAGATGAGATGAGAACTTCCAAAAAAAGGACAGTAATAAGCTAGTTAGTCTAGCCGCTAAAGCAAACAAAAAGAACCTGTGGTAGACATGCTCCGTCTACGGATGATGAAGAGGCAAGAGGGGATCCACCGGATGAGAGGGGTCCAGAACTCGGCTTGTTAAAAATTGTTCTTGGGAAACTAAGCGTTGAGACGTATCAGGAGAAGCTGAACGGGCTAAAGGCTCCTGAGACACAGTCCGAGGCAGGGATATCCGGCTGTATTAATGGATCACCTGGATGTATTTCGATGACAGCGCGGGCTGGATGTAGTTTGATGACGGCACGGGCTGGATGTATTTCGATGACAGCGCGGGCTGGAAGTAGTTTGATGACGGCACGGGCTGGATGTATTTCGATGACAGCGCGGGCTGGATGTAGTTTGATGACGGCACGGGCAGGATGTATCTTTATTCAATTTACCACCTCGGGCAGGACACGGAAAAGGAAAGCTCTTCAAGACGCCACCGGCTGGAAGTATGTATATGTAAGCTGGCAGGACACGAAAAAGGAAAGCTCTACAAGACGCCACCGGCTGGAAGTATGTATATGTAAGCTGGCAGGACACGAAAAAGGAAAGCTCTTCAAGACGCCACCGGCTGGAAGTATGTATATGTAAGCTGGCAGGACACGAAAAAGGAAAGCTCTTCAAGACGCCACCGGCTGGAAGTATGTATATGTAAGCTGGCAGGACACGAAAAAGGAAAGCTCTTCAAGACGCCACCGGCTGGAATTATTTATATGTAGGATGGCAGGTCACGGAAAAGGATGCTCGGCTCTTCAGGACGCCACCGGCAGGAATTTTTGATATTTAACATGGCAGAAAGTATTCAAGAGGATGTGGAACTATTTTCGCAGCGTCGAACAGGTGGTGAGAATCTAACTCCGATCAAAATCGCCGAATTGGCGGACATCTAAGGCCATTCCAAGGCCCCTTCACAACATGGCGGCACAGTGCCATTTTCTCGCCGCTTCTGCGAGCGTCCCATCACTTTTTCTCCCGCACGTAAAAACACCTCCTTCCACCACGAGAAAGTCCAGACAGAATGAATGTCTCGAGACGCTTTGCAGCCCCGCATAACCTGTTGCACCAATCAGGGACGTCCACGTAGCCAAAACGACCGGAGAATTCGAAAATTCCCCTGCTTTTTTTCTCAGAACTCGATGCAACTCCGTTGTGTGGGGTAACTAATCTAACTACAAGGGCAGATCGGGGGAAATATACGTAAAAAGGAACCAACCATTTCCCAAATCCTCTGGCCAAGCGTTATTTTTACATTTTTTTCGTAACTTGTATAATAAAAGAATCAATTCCACAAAACTTACATACTTTCATGAATTAACTAGCCCCAGTTATATTAAATATAAATTTCAATACTAGTTTGTAAGGGATTAATTTAATATATATAAAACGTAATAAAGAAGCTTTGTTATTGATGTGAAATCATCACAACAACTCCTCCAACCTTCCCAAGAAAAAAAATTCGAAAAGAATTTTTTTTTTTCTCTTTGTAAGTATGTACTCAGCAAAAACAAATTTTTTTTTTTTTTTAAACATACAGAGAGTAAAGAAAAATGTAAATAAGGAAATAACAATCACAAGCTGGGAAAAGACACTCAGGCCTGGCATTAAGGTAATTAAAAAGGAAAAGCACTAAAGCAATAAATTGCAATGGTAAAAAAAAATCTTTGGTTAAAAAAAAACAATAATAAGTTGAATACCATTTGTAAATGCAGGCATAAAATTGTAAAACAGATAAGTGAATGGAAGTAGTTATCCACATCCAAAGAATTCAAAACAATTTAACAACCCAGATGTAAACATAGAATCCAAAGTAAACAAGGCGCAAAAATGTAAACAGATATCGAATGTCAACAACCAAGGCTGAAAAGGCAACCCAAGGTATAACAATTATTTAGTTAACAGCACAAAATATAGGTAAATGAAAAGTATTGCACACACTTAGCCCGCCAATTTGGCGAGAGGAGAAAAATTTTACAATTAATATTGCACAACACCAAACACCAGAAATTCAAGAGTGAGTCCATCCCCCAGTAAAAGAAAAAAAAAATGAAAAGTTTAACTCCCCAAAAAAAATCAACTCTCAGACCCAAACAGAAAGAAGAACTCGAAATGAAAAAAAAATCAAAATCAAATAGGTTAAATAAGATCAACATAGCAATTTCGCCTGTAGAACACTTCCCAACCAAAACAAAGAATCTTGACAAAAACAATTAATTTCTTCTCTAATTTTGTAAAACAACCAATAATTAAAAAGAATCACTTAACACAGAGTGGCCTAAAGAAAAAAAACATTAACTTAGAGTTCCACCACCTTAAAACCTTTAACTTCCAAAAAAAATTAATCTTGCCACATAAACAAGCCGTTCACCGAAATAAACAAACGGAAGGTTAGTCCTTCACAAAGTTGTAACACCAACCAAGATGCAAACTAAAATAGTAAAAACTTCAGACAGTAGGCCAGGACACCAGGATTACATTAGTAAATAGACCTTAAATATCCCAACAATACCATTAGAAATAAAATCACCCGCACTGCATAGCATACACATAAATCAAATAAAAACAATCAAATTTCCACACTTAGATCCAATCCATAAGTCGTGGCTTACCATTACACAAAAATAAGAAAATGCAGGCGAGATGAGTATATCACTAAAGAGTTCACACCAGAATCAGTGGCATTCAGTTTACAGTTCATGTTAAACAAATGGCATTAATCAAATCAGTTACTTAAATTCTAGTAAAGAAAAACAAATTCGTCGAGTTCATGACTTGGAATTCCTCCGAGAAAGGTATTCAAAAGTGTAAATTACAAAATAAATTTAGTTTAAAAAAAAAATGCATGACAAAAATTTAAAGTCCAAGATTCCCATATTCTACACAACAAATCAACCAAAAAGAAATATATAAAATAAGGTACAAAATATAATCAAAACAAGGAGTTGCCATTTACAAAGCTCTTAGCCCTCCCCTTAATCCTAATCTTGGCTACAAGTAGCTTGTCCTCATCAGACCAACCCGCATGATTTCCCAGGAGGTCAATCTGGTCCAGAAAATCATTAACTGTTACCTCTGACTCCCCACTAAATTCCTCGACAGAGTCCATTAGGTGGAGCCTCTGTGGAGCAGAAATGTAGCTAGGAAGTGTGTATTCCTGTATGGGCAAGTTCTCAGCTGCCATGGCTATATTACCCAAAGAGGCACTTAACCCTTCATCTAGTTCTACAGTAGGGTCAGGCTGGTGCCCTCTGTTTCTCCTTAGCTTTGGCATTTTCTAGCTCAAAGCAAGAATGACCAAAAAAAAAAATGTAGATATGGGGATGGGACTCACTCCAGAAAAAGGCAATAACAAATCAACAGAATACCATAAAAGACCAAAAGTGTCAATTCCCAACAAAAAGCAACTAACATTAAAATAACATACCAAATGCACTGAAATGACAATAAAGGTTATAACACATAACAGAAAAAATATCAGAAGTTCTCACTCACAAAAAAAAATTTTAAGTTTAGAACTGGTGTTCAAAAGGGAAGAAAAAAAACTAAGTATTAATAATTAACTCATATTCGAGGGGTCACGGCACCAGTTTGTTATGGCTTTCTGCCAGTTAATAAATAAAGTTCCTAAGTTGGTTAGTACATTGCGTTGTGTTCCTTATTATCACCTAAAATTCTCTTATTGACCACAAATCTGAAAAGAAACCCCGTAAGATCAAGATACCCCCCAAAAGAAAGTAAGAAATTCACACTACCATCATTTGTTAAGCGAGCAACCAGTTTAATTTTATCAAGAAACCAAAAGATATTTACTCATTACAATTACATTATTGAAACAGAATATTAAAATATATTTACTCAATCACAATTACATTATTGAAACAGAATATTAAAATATATTTACTCAATTACAATTACATTATTGAAACAGAATATTAAAATATATTTACTCAATTACAATTACATCATTGAAATAGAAGATTAAATCAACACTTCCTAAGAATTAGGCAGTAGCAAAAAAACATCAACACTTGGTTAAAAGGGTTTTAAAGGGGGGGGGGAAACAACACTTGACCAGTCGAAAGGGGAAATGACCAAATAACTAGATCTCTTAAAGGATCCGACTCAAAATTAAGATTCGTTCACCTAGGTTTAGATTAGATGAGATGAGAACTTCCAAAAAAAGGACAGTAATAAGCTAGTTAGTCTAGCCGCTAAAGCAAACAAAAAGAACCTGTGGTAGACATGCTCCGTCTACGGATGATGAAGAGGCAAGAGGGGATCCACCGGATGAGAGGGGTCCAGAACTCGGCTTGTTAAAAATTGTTCTTGGGAAACTAAGCGTTGAGACGTATCAGGAGAAGCTGAACGGGCTAAAGGCTCCTGAGACACAGTCCGAGGCAGGGATATCCGGCTGTATTAATGGATCACCTGGATGTATTTCGATGACAGCGCGGGCTGGATGTAGTTTGATGACGGCACGGGCTGGATGTATTTCGATGACAGCGCGGGCTGGAAGTAGTTTGATGACGGCACGGGCTGGATGTATTTCGATGACAGCGCGGGCTGGATGTAGTTTGATGACGGCACGGGCAGGATGTATCTTTATTCAATTTACCACCTCGGGCAGGACACGGAAAAGGAAAGCTCTTCAAGACGCCACCGGCTGGAAGTATGTATATGTAAGCTGGCAGGACACGAAAAAGGAAAGCTCTACAAGACGCCACCGGCTGGAAGTATGTATATGTAAGCTGGCAGGACACGAAAAAGGAAAGCTCTTCAAGACGCCACCGGCTGGAAGTATGTATATGTAAGCTGGCAGGACACGAAAAAGGAAAGCTCTTCAAGACGCCACCGGCTGGAAGTATGTATATGTAAGCTGGCAGGACACGAAAAAGGAAAGCTCTTCAAGACGCCACCGGCTGGAATTATTTATATGTAGGATGGCAGGTCACGGAAAAGGATGCTCGGCTCTTCAGGACGCCACCGGCAGGAATTTTTGATATTTAACATGGCAGAAAGTATTCAAGAGGATGTGGAACTATTTTCGCAGCGTCGAACAGGTGGTGAGAATCTAACTCCGATCAAAATCGCCGAATTGGCGGACATCTAAGGCCATTCCAAGGCCCCTTCACAACATGGCGGCACAGTGCCATTTTCTCGCCGCTTCTGCGAGCGTCCCATCACTTTTTCTCCCGCACGTAAAAACACCTCCTTCCACCACGAGAAAGTCCAGACAGAATGAATGTCTCGAGACGCTTTGCAGCCCCGCATAACCTGTTGCACCAATCAGGGACGTCCACGTAGCCAAAACGACCGGAGAATTCGAAAATTCCCCTGCTTTTTTTCTCAGAACTCGATGCAACTCCGTTGTGTGGGGTAACTAATCTAACTACAAGGGCAGATCGGGGGAAATATACGTAAAAAGGAACCAACCATTTCCCAAATCCTCTGGCCAAGCGTTATTTTTACATTTTTTTCGTAACTTGTATAATAAAAGAATCAATTCCACAAAACTTACATACTTTCATGAATTAACTAGCCCCAGTTATATTAAATATAAATTTCAATACTAGTTTGTAAGGGATTAATTTAATATATATAAAACGTAATAAAGAAGCTTTGTTATTGATGTGAAATCATCACAACACTTTTTGCTTTTTTCCTGGCTTAAAAGAAGCACTAAAAACAGCCAACGATTTGATCATCATTAAATATTTTTTTTTAATTCAACTATGACAGTTGGAAAGCAAATGTTAAACATATTTTACATACAGTTAGGTACATAGAGATAAAAATTATTTGATATATAATCTAAAAATTGAGATTTTTATAAGAACTTAGTTGCAAATTAAGAATTAAAAAAAGTAAAAAAAAATAAATTTTTTTTTAACTATTTTATATATTATTTGGGAAGAAATGTTAAAAATACAAATAAAAACTAGTCATTTTCATCAAATACAGAGACATTTAAATCTCATTGATATGCATATATGAATAATTTTATTTAAAATATTTTAACCCAAAGGTTCTAACACAATTAGATACTCTGTACATGCTCCTAACATAATAGTCATCAGGCAATTAAGACTATTTCAACATCTATGCACAAAATAAAATTACTTGTAAGGATATCTTTATCACTATGATTCTAATTGCGATGTGATACAACTTTTTTAAAACATTGCTAATTTAAGAATTTTATTTGAAATTCTCTCAAACATTCACTACTTTTAAAATAAAAATAGAATAAAAACATTATTGGTAAAGCTCGCCAAAATTTCTTAGTATATATGCAAGCTAACAATTCCAGACATTTATTTTAAAACCTTACCAATCAATTGTTCTTCCAGTTTGAATCCATTGTTTAAGCAAATATTCATAATAGCTATCAGCTCTTGCTCCAACTGTTATTGTTGATGTAGAACGGAATTGACCACTTTCAGCATTAATAAACATGGGAACTAAACCATCTTTCTTTGGCAATAGATGGAGATGTTCAGATACCTTAAAAGCTGACACCTTATTCAAAAGGAAAAAAAGTCAATCTAGTTAGAGTATTTTTTAAACATAGATTACATAATTACACTTTCAGAAAAAAAAAATCTAACTAAATTTTATAAGCATTACATTCTCATAGTTACCAAATAGCAAATTTATTAAAATTCAGTAAACACCATTTCCCCAAGCATTAAGCAAGTATAACTTATATAGGTGTGTAAAGATTTACCATTGATAAATCAAGTGTCAAAGAAATTAAATCAACTTCCAACATCTCCATGCTCTTTCTGTTAACTTAAAGTGCAATTAAATTTAATTACCTTTTCTATTAAAATAAAATATTTAAGGAAGATAAACATAAGAGATACTAATGAAGAATTATGCATTTGCATGGTTAAACAAAAAATGTTTTTAATAAACAAGTACAGGGCTGCCACTGACTGTAAGCTTCGAAAATAGTTGCTTTAGTAGCCTCAGAAGTTAAAAATAGTAGCCAAAATAGTAGTCTCACACATTAAAAATAGTAGTCTCAGACGTTGAAAATAGTAGCCTCACTTCTCATAAGATCAAAATAAAACTGTTTATTTACATAAAACACGAAAACCCAGAAACACTCTTCTTTCAATTCAAAATATTGTCTAAAACATTATATTCCATACGGTAAAATGCAGGTGTCTTGGGGGAGGCGCTACCATATTTATATACTGCAATGGAAGTTGGCAACTCAACCTTACTCCCAGGCAGCACCAAAGCAAAAAAAAAGAGCTAAACTTCACGCAAAAGCGTGTATAAAAATCGATTGGCAAAACAAGATAACTTTTTTTCAACTTCCAAAGTCAAACAACTTTTTTCAGAAAAACAAGTATCATGTTTAAACAATTATACTATACATTGGCAATGGCAATCGAATTTCATTAAGGTCAGTTTTTAAATTTTTAACAAAATGGCTAGAGAATTTGCGAAACAACATTTTAAAAAAACAAACAAAGAAAATAATGGCCAATTTAAAAATATATACATTTGACTATATAGAATTACATTTACTTATCAACGTATAATTGCAACAAAATATAAGTTTAGGCTAAAAATCAAAACAAGCATCTTTAGAGCATAAAAAAAGAACAGAAAACATCAAGAAAAAAAATACAAAATTCGCATAAACCAATTTACAAACTACACCCATACTTGCTAATTTCTAGGAAAAGCAAAACTAGTACAATATTTTTCTTCTTAATTTAAAAAAAAAAAAAAAAAAAAAAAAAAAAAAAAAAAAACTTATTTTCTTTAATATATGGTTATAGGCTGTATCCTGTTAATAACATAAATTTTAAACAGTGTCCAAAATATTCACTAAACTTGGGCATGCATGAGCATGAAACTTAAATAATCAGCATTTTGGAAGTGGAGAAAAGATAAATAACACATTAAAGAAAGTCTTGAAATTAACAGCTTCTTATAAAAAATTAATTACTCATAGATATACAGAAATAAAATTTTGTACAACAAAAATACTATCTTAAACCACAAAAGTACATGTTAAATGAGGAAAAAAAAATAGTTTTCATAAAACATGACAAGCGCAGCATTTGGCGAAGGGGGGGGGGGGGTGTAAGGACTTTTTTTTAAAATTCCATAACCCTTTGCCTAAATGTATGCAGTAAAGCATTTAGATTCTTTTTTTATTTTTTGGAGGGGGAGGAGGATACTTCAATTCTGTGTTTGATTTACTATATTAAACATATAAATCAAAAACACATACCATTTTCAGTTAATTACGTTAAATAAAAGGTCAAAATTAAAGTAAAAAAAAATCAAGTACAGGATCTAACCCATTTTGCTTATGAATGCCTATAGATTTGTTGCACATCTATAACACAATGCTGTAAAAGGTTAATAAAAACGAAAAAATATGATGGAATCAATTTGAAATATTAAGGAATTTAGGGTTCCAATATATTCTATTGACAAAAAACACAAGACAAGAAGAAAAATAATCATGTCTGTAAAGGATGCAGTCAGAATTAAGTTGGAGGATTTTTTTAAATAATAGGATTACTAAAAATCTAACAGAAATAATACGTAAATAATTAGGGTTCTAATGTATTCTGTTGAGAAAAAACGCAAGGCAAGAAGAAAAAAAAATCAAGTCTGTAAAGGATGCAGATAGATTCAAGTTTGAAGATTTTTTTAACAATAAGACACCGGCGGACGCGAAGTTATAGGATAACCAAAAATCTATCAGAAATAATGTGTAAATCATTGTTCCAAGCATAACAATGATTTCAGGAAAGAAAAAAAAAACGGAACATGAAAATGTGGTTGTGGGCCAAGGAGGGGAGATTGGCCGGTTTGGCTTAGCTGCTGAGAGTAGAAAAAGTTTGGGAACTTCGTACACCCAAATCGATCGGCCAACTATAAAAACTATATATATATCGTGTGACGCAAGTCGGGACAGATGTCTGCACCCACACGGGGTATGCGAGAAGAGAAACTCGAAAATTTCAAAATTCCCTGATTAAAGAGTAATTTTGCGAAATTCCTCGACATTTCCCTGAATTCCCGGTTCTGACGCCACCCTGTTTAAGCTACATTCAGAGTAATTAAATAAATTGCTTAAAAATTTAAATTATTTATAAATTTAGCTACAACATTGAAATTCTAATCATTCTGCATTCATTGCCAACACGGCGAAATTGTTCATCACACTGACACAAATCTCGGAAATAACATCAATACTGTCCATACTATGGCACTTTCTTCCGGCGTTCGGGGCAAATTCCACAAATTTATTTTTGTTTAGAGTAAATAAAGCGAAATAATTTGATATTTGAGAATATAATTGTGTATGCTGTTGCCTTGCACTGCGAAAGATAAAACATTGAAACCTAACAGGTAGGCGAAAATGACCTTGGTTGCCGTCAAAAACAACAATCTTGCATGAAGTTACTATCGTCGGACTAACTAAGTGATCACTCTACCAGCGAATATGAACAACTATTTCAGTAGTGTTCGCTCTCCCGCCCCCCCTTAAAAAAAAATCACCATTTTGATAAAATTGTTAGTACCTTAGTGCGTTTTTTTCTGTCTTTTAAAGGAAATTATTAAAAAAAAAAATTTAAATAATAAAAAAAGATAATAATAAAAAGAAATAAATTTAATAAGAAATTTAAAAAAAAAAAAAAAATAGTCGCTTGAGCCCCAAAATAGTTGAAGGTTTTGTTCAAAATAGTCGCTTTGGGCCCTTTTTTCATTGAAATAGTTGCCATAGTCGCCTGGCCACTAAAATAGTCGCTTTAGTAGCCTTTTTAGTCGCCTGTGGCAGCCCTGCAAGTATAATTATATTGAAATTTCCATTTATAAAACAAACATAAACTTACTTCATATTTTGGATCACTAGTCAATCGGCTTACATCTCTGAATTCTAATTGAACAGTGGATATTTCTGAAACAGTACTGTCTTGGCCCCAAGTTGGTGGATGAGCATGTCCAGTTTGAAGATTAACATCCGAGTATGGCATACCAGATGAACTTTTAAATCCAGGCATTAATCGATTAGCTAAGTCTACCTGTTATAACAATAATTTTATAGGCGGATTTCAATATAACAAAATAATAGTATATATATATATATATATATATATATACACATACACCAGAATAAAAGTAACTTTAAGAAAATACACTATTTCTTAGATTGTCACTGAATATAATTTATTTTAGAATAACTAATTTTGAAATTGTTGCATATCATTCCAATGTAAAACAACTATATAAATTAACATGTGAAAGTCATTTAGTGTTCTAAGAAGTTTTTTAATTAATGGGCTAACTTTTGTAGATAGTTCCAATTTTTTAATTCTTTTATTATACAAAAGTATTTATGAATTTAAATTCAATTACATAAAATTCATCCAGAATTCAATTACATAAAATTCATCCAGAATTCAATTACATAAAATTCATCCAGAATTCAATTAAAATAAAATTCAATCAGCAGTGAGTAAAGGCCACTTAAGTCCTTAAAAAATATTTATATCACTGATTTCATGTAGAAATGTGTCCTCATATAAAAACAGTTCATTGAGCTAATGATTTTACTATGTTATTAATTTTACTAATTTAAAAATACTAGATGCTTTTTATAGATTTGATTTATATAATTAAAATTGAGTGAAAACCAATTATGTTTTTTAGGTGTTTCTTTTCTTGAATGAATGACTAGGTACCATAATACTAACATAAATTAAATTATGATAAGAATTATTGTCTTCACATTGAAAGATAATCAGAATTTTCAGTGCATATTAGGTGTTTTTCAGTTATAAAACATTACATAAAATAATTTTTCCAAAAATAGTTAACATTAGTCAGCAAAAATATAGTTAATATTAGATAGATAAATATATCAATTTAAATATTTCGTAATTTACCCTTTCTATTAAAGCAAAATATTAAGGTTAAAAAAGAATAACACATTAATTATAAGGGCTAATATGACCAGCAATTGAACTGCGCTACAGTTCAGGGATAAACATCCTTACAAACTGGTTAGTTAAAATATATCCCTTAACATTTTAGCTTTACAGGAAAAATACTACTTCCAAAAAAGCAGTGTTTGGTTATTGGTATTGGCTTGTGCACATTTAAGAATTATCAATGCTATGTATAAATAGTCACCAGCTTTTGTAAATAAACATGCCTTACTCTGAATTTAATATTTGAGTGTTTACCTTAATTTGAATAACACGATTCAATTTCCATAAAAATTAACTTTGAAATAGTATTTTTCAAATTTTTAGATAAAACATTTATCTTGTAATAAAAACTAGGTTGCGTAGCAAACAAACACATACATAGCATTGATGAGGAATGACATCATAACATCGGCTTACAAATGAAACACACTATTTCAGTTTCAGAGTAAATTGCTATCTAGACTAGAGAGTTATATTCTATCAACAGGAGAAATCTACCAAGTAGCGTTTTTGATGGATAGTGCCATGAATGTTTTCTTACAAATAAATTATGTCGTTTTTTGGAAGTTTTTTGTTTTTGAGACGTTAAGTTTTTTGATTTAGTGTATTTCACTTGTAAGTCAACAATATACTCATTGCTCTAATGAAGCAAATAATAATAAACAAACACTTTTGGATTTTTCCATCAGTACAAACTTGAAAAAAATTTATTAATTTTATTATAGAAAAAAAGTTTCATTATAGAATAAATTTTAGAAACCATACAAAATATAAAACATACTGCTTTCTCTAGGAAGATTGAATCTTTACTAAGATGAAAGGCACTGAGAAGACCACCCAAAACTCTAATAGTAGTCTCGAAAAAATTTACATCTCTATTTAAATTGAAATTTAATTTATCTCTAACCCATTTCTTTGCTTCTTCAAATTCTAAATAAAAAAAGTCAAATTAAATTACAATAAATATGTTACACATTAAATGAAATCTTTGTTAATAATCAGCATTGAAAAGTATAATATAAAATATCATAATTTTGTCAAAATAGTTGTCTTTTATAAGACAATAATACAATCCAAACTAGTTTGCACACTCTTCATCAATGCATAAGATCTTATATTGCATTATTTATAAGTCAATTATATTTTATAGAATAATTAAAATACTAAATAAATTAAAATTTTAAAAATTGTATAAAATTCAAAATGATCTGAAAAAAATTCCAGCAAATTTACTTTTTATAATAAAAACTAAATAAATTATAAAGACAACTGTGTTTCTATAATACAGCTTTAACATTGTAAGCTAAAATGTTATGATTAATATGCAAAGCATTAAATTACTGAAGTATATGTTTAATTTAAAAATAAGGCTCAAAGTAGTAAAGATAGAGTTAAGAACAAATTTGTTTGGAACAAATTAATTGTGCAAAAAGAACATGAAGGCTAAACTGTATCTAAACGTAACAAAGTAAGGACTACCAAGAGCACTATGAAAATAAGGCTTTTTAGAAGGTGTTTCAATGGAAACCGTCCTTCATTTGTGTCATGAAATAGAGAAAACCTGAAAAAACTCCTATCAGGAAACCTGACAGTCGGCCAAGACAATTTTTCACAAGTGCTAGAGCCTATTAATTTTTTAAAGCACAGTTTGGAAAGAACTGAGAAACAGTGAAGTCTTCTAACATGTTAAGTAATGGTTCTACCACAGAGTAACAATTTTGGTATTTAAGTAGTTGGAAAAGTTCTATAGTAGAAGTTAGGCCCTTTAACTGGACACTGCACCGAAATAGACATTTAAACCTGTTAGGTGTTGTAGATGACCCACTGTGTAGAGGTTGTTATATGACAGTGGAGAGTTCTACGCATGTTTTGTGTGAGTGTGACTACTACTCTGCCCAACGATTTGAGCATCTGGGATACCATTGTATCGATCCCTGGGAACTGTCAAATGTTCCAATCAGGTCTATACTGAAATTTATTTCGGCAACCGGTCTTTTTTAGATCAAATAGGGGTTTTTAGTACAATAGACAATAGTAGCGCTGGTACACAGTAGAGTCACCCCTATTCATAAGTCATAGTAACAGTTTGTAAACTCACCACTAAAAAACAAAGGCATTAACATATAATTTTCTGAGTTATTCAGAATTTTTCAAATATTTTAGAATATATGTAAATAATGCTCACAATTTTTCAATAATTGAATCACAAAACGAGTATAGCGATATTGATTGTTTTTCATTCAATATACAAAAGTGAGCACTAATGAAGATAAAGCTAAGTCTTTAAAACATTTAAACTCCACTGTATGCTTTGTGTACTAAGCTAAATGCCTTTAATTGCCACATTACTTTAAACGTATTAAATTTAATGGGATTAGATTTTAAAGCCCCTCTTCTTGCAAATATTTAAATTTATAAAAGTGGTAAGAGCAGGTATTATCTGACAAAAGGGCATTTGGCATAAAAATGTAACATACCCCACAACATTTTTAAAATCCTCTCTTATGTAGCTTTCATGCGACACCATATACAATGTAATTCAAAATATTATCATGATTGAAATAAAATTGGTTCCATAAAAATAATATTTGAACGATTTTCTTGTTTACATTTAGGCATTCATAGACTAGTAATGTAATAAATTTTATCTGAATCCCCCAATCAGTTCAAGCATTATGGAAATTTTAATGTTTCGGACAGACATCCAAGTGATTCTACAAGTGTTCTGTTTATGAAAAATTCTCTGGTACAAATCTACACAAGGGCCATACTGCATCCTTACATTGTGGCCCCAACAATATTGAATCTAAATATTGAATTTGGTCAGATGATGAGGCACAAACACCTGAGCTAGCACCTTTCTCCACATCCATCTCCATAAACAAGAACATTGAAGCCTCAATGGATTTAATTTGGAGTAGTTGCCACTAATTTATACACCAGTATCATGGAAGAGTATTGGCATTTGGCTTCCATTTCTATGACTTTTCAGTCATGAGGCGGATAATGCCTTATTTTACCGAGTTACAGGGTATAATTTTCTTGTAGAAGTGTAACTGAAATTTTTTCCCAAACTAATTCTTTTAATAATGCAGGTTACAAAACAGGCCAATTACAAATTTAATACCAACATAATTATACAAAAAATAATACTTTCTTTTGAAAGCACCAAATTAACCTTCCTAAACCTATGTTACACTTACCTTCTTTTAATCCCATGATATACATGGTATCTAGTGAGTCAACTATTGTAAGGCCTAAACCAAACCAGTTTTGAAATGTTTTGGTGATTGGTTTGAGGTGATCATGTCCCCAGGCAAAATTTTTGTAACCTTTCCAAGCATGCAAAAAGGCAGCAACAATTGCATTTTGTTTGTCTTGTGATGAACCTAAATATAAAAGATTTAATAATAAATACTTTTTAATTATTTGATAAATAGAACTAAATTTCAATATTGTTAGCTAAATTTAAGAATCAATAAATGGATATTTGTATTAAAGGGTTTTCCACCACAATCAAATATTATAAAAGCTTATACAAAAGTGAAACAATTAAAAATTATACAATTTCCTACACAATACTTCATACAATAATAGTATAATAAGAATGGTAACAGAAAACATATTTTCTCAATTTTTCAAAAGAGACAAAAACATAAGGAAAACATCTGGCTTTCTGATTATAACAATGTTGGGTTTAAATTTACTAACATGTTTTAGTGTTTAAATAGAGATTTCAAATTTCATAAGCAGTAAGCTAAAATCAGAATTTTCTTTTTAGTAAAATAGTTACGAGTTGCATAACTTTTGATGTTTATCGAAAAGACTATTTAATAATTAAGAAACTACTAATATTAACTTGAAATAAAAAAAACTATTTTGTACCAAATATTAGCAAGACAAGTACTTTTACACAAACCCGTTTGTTCTTTTTGGGAGATGGCTATCATTCAGATTACAAAAACAGAGATTTAGCAAATGTTTTGTAAAATAAAAAAATAAAAAACTTTTTTAAATTTTAGCATTAAAAAAAAATTCCATAGCATTTTAAATAAGCAACCAAAACTTAATCCCTGAAATATAGTCTTTTGATGCCAACATGTTACTCCATTTGATGCAGCTCATCTTTGAGGTTTTCAAATCACCAAAGAGAAATTGAGAAAAAAAAGGACATATGCCATTATGCTATATAAATTTTTGCTATAAAAAGAGTATGCTATAAATTCGAAAATTGAACTTTTGAGAAAACAGGGATTGACAAATTTTAGCTCGTTTTTTGGAATATGAAACAAAGACTCACTTATAAACATCCAAGTTAAGATTTTTACATAGTTTTTAATTTTGAGCCAGGAATACTTCATTTAAGGCTTTTTTGGACTTGGCTCTTAACACCGGAAACATTTACTCTTCAATTAGTTACAATACTTTTTAAATTACATGCTTTTATTTCAAAATTAGTTCATTCTCTTGGTAGAAAGAAAATATAGGACAGTGAATAATTGGGCCAAGAGTTAGTATTAGTTAATATTTTAAGCCTAGTTAATATTTTTTTTAGTTCAAATTTATAGTTTAGGAAACTGAAACTAGTTAGATATATACTGCAATACAAAAGTTTAGACAATGACATCATTCAGCTTTAAAATTGCAATAGTAGAATTACAAAAGCCTGTAAATATATTCCAAAACTCCTTTAATATACTATAATTACAACAAAGTGATTTAATTTTCTATAAAACTATTTTTTTTAGTAAAATCAGAAATGAGGTTTTTGCAAAAGTATAGATGTGATCACGAATTTATTTCAGTGAATTTTTTTTTTGCATTTGCAAATTTAAAAGAGATGACGTCGCAGACTTCGAGTATTTAAGTTCTGCAAACGATAACACTTCATAGTCGAGATGCCACAGGAAAAAGAAATTGAAACGGATAAGTTTTTGCGAATTCGGCAGTTAAAAGCTCAAGGCAAGCTTGTTTCGTATATATCAACTATTATTAATCGATAAAAAACTTCTATTTATCGAGTTTTAACTAATGTATGCAAATACAAAGAAAAACCCAGATCTGACAGGTTGCATGTGACAAATAAATGTGACAATCATCAGATCTAAAGATCGATAAGTACTTAACAAATGACTTTTCGTAAAGTTCAAAATAAAGACAAGATTTTGGAAACAGAAACTATGGTTCATTGCAAAAAAAAAAGATACCAGCTCTGAAGCCACATCATAAGTCACAAAGAAAATATTGTTTTCAAGAAATCATATGCCCTATGATGGCAATTAGTGACATTTAGAGATGAAAAAAATGATATCTGGTTGTTCTAGATGGCAGTGCATTGTACTGGCATGACTTGTAGAAAGAACCTCGGCATTTTTTTAGTCCCAGACAAGATGATGGCTTTGTGATGGTTAAGACAGCTATAATGAACAAAAATCTCTGCACCTTACTAATGGTAACCAAACATCACAGCATTACACTAAGACATTGGAAGATAACCTGCTGCCATTTGCTGAGTTTCAAGGTGGCTCTTTGTGGAAATTTCAGCAAAAGAACATTTCGATTTCCACAGTAGACAATACAAAAGACAGATTTAAATCTCAAAATTTAAAAGTTCTTGACTGGCCAGAGTATAGCCGAGATCATAATATAATAGAGAATCTTTGGGGTATCATGTGTTGCAAAGTTTACAGCAATGTTAGACTATAATCTTCTATAAATGAACACAAGAGATCTATAGAGGATAGGACAGTATCAAATTGAGCTCTAAGCCATGCAAAATGTAGTTTCTTCCATGGAAACTCATACTTATAACTAATCAACAACAGAGGATGCACATTTAAGTTTAACGTCATGTTTATTTAAATTTCATTTAATTTTTATCGATACTTTTGAGATCATGTTAATTTATTTTGTTACCAATTAATAACTTGTAATATGCACATTTAACTTTTAGAGTTATAAATATTGTAAAATACGCATTGTATATTACACTGAAGCAGTATTACAAAAATTGATTAAATTCATTTTGAAATCAGTGTGAATTTGTTCATTGTCAAAACTTTGGCATCGCAGTATATAAGTACAGTAAAAGCCCGATTATCCGGAATCGCCGGGAAATTAGGATTTCCGGATAACCGAATTTTCCGGTTCATCGAATGTCAATGTATTTTCGCCAAATTTAAACGGTAAATAACGCTAGTGATGGCATCTAAAATCATAATCGTCACAACCGGAATATTTAAAAAATACTCTACTTAGCTTTTTTAGTTAAAATAATGTTATATTTTACCCTTATAATCGGCATTAATTTGAAATATGTTACCAAAATTAAATAATTTTCATATCAGAAATTCCGTAAAAAAAAATATAGAAGATTAAGCTTTGTAAAATATGTAAATAAAAAAAAAATAGAGAAGTCTCTTGATTGTACCGATTCTAACCGAACCTATATTTTAGTGTTACCGGGCGGACAAAGTGGACTCGCTATTTCAGTTCCGGAGGGGAAGTTTTCTTGTGTGTGTTTTCACAGTCAGATTCCGAGAATTCTGGACAAGCAGCTTTTGTATTTGGAATCCCGGTGATTCCATTGTCTTCCCCCCTCCCCACACACAACCTACTTTGTACCCTAAAGTAAAATATGCTCGGGAAGACAACCTTCGTATTCAAAAAACGACTATTATGTTGTATAGAAAAAAGGAATACAAGAATTGTAATGCATATTGCCACGAAATTCCGGATAATTTACGGACTATTAAGTTTTGAATTTGATTGTCTGGTTGTTGGCTAATCCAAAAATAAATATTATTAAAACAAAATTACAGCGAAACAGATTTATTTTTTAATTGATTGCAAAACACGCTAATAGTATACAATAAAATATAACCCATACTTTTTGAAAACAAAAAAGAAAAATAAACATTTTCCGTTTTGTGTACAAAATGATTGACTAGCCTACAAATCTAAATTTGATTGGGATTATAGGGGGAAATGCATTTAAATGGATGCAATTAGGTTTTATTCTGATTGATCATTCGGCCGAATTGCACATTTTCCGGATGCGGTTGAAAATTTACAAATAAAATCGCGGGTATAAATGAATTATGGATGCATCGATACTGTACGGAATAGAATGTTATCCGTTATACATGATTTAAAATTTTGTGAAATGCATGTTCCATATGTAGATCTAGCCTACAAACCGAATGATTAATTTTATCCGGATTTTGGTCAAACCATTAAAAATTTTTGAATTTCCTAATTACTCTGCCGGATGAGGTTGAGCACGAAATTTCAAGTAGAAAATCACCTTTCTTTGTTATAATTACAATGAAAGTAGTCCATAGATTTATAGATTCCGCACATACAAATTACACATATTCTGGAAACGAATATAAATTTTTATGCAATAATCGATGCAAAATTAAATAGGTGCAAAAAGTGCATTTTTTTTAAATTTTTTTTTTTTTATTAGAATTCCGGATAAACCAAATTATCTACTGGAGAATGTTTTCCCGATGCTGTGGATAATGGAATTTTGATTACGAAGCCCTCTTTCTTACACAATTGAAACAAGTTAGATTTGTTTATAGATTCGGCAAATAACCACAGTATATTTATTTTTTCGGATATGTTTCAGGAAAAAAACATTTTCCATTAAGAATATTAAGGTTTTTTGCTGAGAATTCACAGTTGTTTGAATAAGAACTTCGGCATTCCGGATAAACCGGAATAAAAAAAAATCACTTTTTATAATAAAATATTTATTTCTAATCAATGCAAATTCAGCTATTTCGCCATTACAAATTATAAACCATCAAAATAAAGAGAAAAAAACCACTCAACTTTGAAATTTAAAAAAAAAAAAAAAAAGTTGACTTATCGCCATTTTGGCGAAATAATGCCAATTTTCTCGCCAAACTTGATTTTCAAAAAATGCCGGTTGATTGAGCTTTCCGGTTAATTGAATGCCGGATAATCGGGCTTTTACTGTACAATGGGATTTTAAATTATTCAAATAATTTTCATTTTTGTAATGTCTCCAATAAAGCAAGTTAAAAAAAATAATATCATTACGTAATCATTACAAAAACTTACTTTTTTCTTCTACAGCAGCTACTACCATTTTTTCTATAAAATCACCTCCAACTCCATCAAAACCCACTTTTTCCATCTGGAAAGATCAATACTCTGGTAAGATTTATGAAATGCATCATATCTGACAGATGTAGTGTAAATATCAAAAAAAAAAAAAAAAAAAGTTATAATAAATGTTTTAAACACACTACATATTTTTATAAATATTATTTATATACTAAACCATACAGAATTAAGAATATACAGTATGTAATAATAATCTCTTTTTAGAATGGACATTAATTTATTTTCTTGTTTCAAAGCATGCATTCCTATTTTTAATTCTTTCTCCAATTCATTCACTATTAATTCAATCTTCCCAGGCTAGGCTAATAGTGCGAGATTTGCGATGTCAGCATTTTCGTAAGAGAGTCTCATAATTAATATTCAGTATTGCTCGCTCTAGCATAATTTTTTTTTATAACTTCACACCCATGGTACTTTAATTTCTGCTAAGCTCAGCATGATTCTCATGGTTTAATACAATATTAGTTTACAGTCCTCTCTTCGACGACGCTGCAATTAATTCTTTCCATTTCTGTCATCCTACTCCCAAGTAAAACTTCTCTCTCTCTCCGAGCAACATATAACTAAATAAATGTGTTCGATTGTCTCAAAAAATTTACTGACTTGCCACACTGGTTTAATTTCCAACAAGATGTGAGAACATTACAAGTATATATTTGAAAGAAACAACTATTCTAGACAAATGCATTGTTCTCATTCTGAAATTTTCCATACAGGTTCCAGATAAAACCAAAACTCTGATTTACCCACTCAAACCATGTTATATGGTAAGAAGCATATCCAGGATTATCAGTTGAGAGGGTATGGCATTGCACCACAGCATATTGTCTATTTACTGTCATATAATATGACATTGGGAGGATGCAAGTTTTGCTAGAGATTTTAAGTAATATATATGTTTTTTAAAATACATTGTAATTCAGCGGAGTTCAGTTTTAATTATTAATCAACCCGGACATTTTTGGTGTCAGAGGGCAACTGGTAGAACAGGGCTACTGTAATATCAAGACTGTGTGGGTCACAATTTTTATGTTTGAAGTAATTTTTTTACCAGGAATTAAAGTAAACCTTTTCATCTCCATAACAGTGAATGACTGAAAAATTTTGTTGGCCTGAATAATATTTCAAAATATCGATTATGTCCAGGTGATCGTTTCCCGCAAAAATAAAAATCCATCGATAAAAGGTGTATGCTTTCTTTCATTTATAGGTAGGCGACCACACAGAAAAATTCTCACCTCCACACTCCTTCTCAGCTTGGCTACGCCATTGGATGAGATATTATTATACAAGAGCAAAATCATCTTTTGTGAAAAAGTTTTATACTAATTGGCTATGGCAGTGTATTGTTTAAATTGTGTATTTAACTCATATTGTATTGTAAACAGTGTATAACTCAAATAAGCTTTGAACAACTATTTCTTTGTACAATGGAATACAATATTCTTTTTTCACATGAAGAAAAATGCAGTTACGACTTCTGTTTGAAACAAAAGAGTAATGGTAAAATAGTAATGATAAAAACAATATTTAATTGCTTGAAAACTTCATTGAATGCCTTATGAAAATGTTAGCCTCTAATTCAATAAGATTCGGGTAATAAAACACTGCACAAAACTTCATCTTTCCCAAAACTTTTACAATAAAAATAAACTAAATACTTAAGGGAATTATTTAAAATTCATACGTATTAAAATAAATTACCTTTAGCTTTGGAACACTATCTTTCTCTGGAACCGTTAAAGGGCTACTTAATATGTGTGGTCTATCATTGAAATCAAACCTAATTAAAGGATCATCTACTTTACTAGCTTGAGCAATTTTGTGAATATCTGGTTTACTATCAAACATAAAAGAACTATCAGTCCAAGGCAGGAGAACAATAATGCAAAGTATCATAAAGAAAAGTAACATTCCTATCATAAACCGCTGTAATCTTGAGAGTTGATTCCACAGCTAAAAAAGAAATTTTTTTAAAAACATAATTCAATAAAAAAAAAAAAAATTTGTAAGAAGTTTCAAGAATTAGAGTTGCTAGGATATATATAAAATTTATTGTAAACTTATTAGTTAAGAGAGTTTCATGTAAATGCCACAACCAATATATTTAACTACACATGAAATTATAATATTATTAAAAATATTTTTTAGATAAATTTGTCCCATTTACCATGGAATTGCCCTATTATAACTATACATACAAGGTAAGGAGATATTTAATATATTAAACATTTTGAAGCTCCAATTACTATTAAAAGTAAAAAAGTAACAAAACAAAAGTTTTACAGAACCATAGTGTAATAGCAAGATAACAATTACGGGAGGGAGGGAAATATTTGTCTTTAAAAAAAATGTGTTGTCTTAAACTTATCAGACCTTTATGAAAACAATGATCATAATCACTAGAACCAACTTAAATTTTTGTTTCTAATCATGCCTTCTATTGAATAGTATAAATATTCTTCATATTTTTTCTTAACTTAGTTTTTCTCCACTTTAACCTTCTATAAGTACATTTTTCTTGAAAACTATTTTTGCTATAATTTAATTTTTGTTTCTATAAATGCATATTGCTACAAGTTACATGTAGAACCTCAATTTCATTAATATATATAGTAGTAAAATTTAAATTATTTACAAGTGCATATTTTTGGGGGACAAAATTATAAATTTTCTCTTTAAAAATATATGACAAAATTTAAATGTTTTTGGTCCCACAATTAAAATTAATTCTTATGCTTTAAATTTTGATTCTAAAAACTGAATACTTTCATTTACAGTAGTTTATCCATTGGTTGAGTCCAATGAAAAAAGGTTCCTAAAGTTATTAATATGCAATAGAAGCAAAAGTATTTTTAAAATTGTATTTCATTTTAAAGCCATACCTCCCCATTAGGGAAACACATTAAAGATTTTGAATGACAAATAAGGTACAATACTCAGAAACTATCAATCTTAATTAGAAGTATCGGCAATATTATGTAATTCAATAGCTATTCAAAAAGTATAAAATAATTTGTTCAATTGTAAATAGGTGAAAGTAGACATCTTAGTTTTAAAGTTTCAGTAGATTGAATTTTCCTTTTAATTACCATTTTCCAAAGCACCTGTATTCTTTCACTTATCTCGATAAAATAAATTTAATTTTTTATGGAAACTTTTTTTAAAATTAGTCTTTAAAAACATTAATTTCATTTCATCAAAGTGTCAAAACAAGATGTAAGTAAAGTTGGGAACTTGGACCTTGTTTTATCATCAGCTTTGTAGTTGCATAATTCATTGGAAATGCAAGACCATAAATTTTTATCTTTACACTTAGCTAAAGTGCAGGCATTGCCCGGGCTATAACAGCTGTGGCCGATAACGATAGTGACATCGATATTGAAAATTGTATTCATTATAACTTAAGATGGTTGGTTCAAACACTGATTTTCATCCACACTAATAGCTAATCAGGCAGGGACGCACAGTTTTACGTTAATTCCAAACCATAACGAACATCCATGTTTAATATAGGATTTAAACCTGGCACCTTCGATATGCAGAGCCAGAAGGCTAAGCATACTCCCATCAGGTAATGGGCTGTAACTTAAATGGCAATCCCAGAGTAATAAAAAAACTAAAATGATAGTATGTTATCTTATAAATAATTCATGATTGTTCCAGAATTTATGATAACTTAACATAACTTAAACAGAATTTTAATTTTAAACTGAAATAAAAGCTTTATAGGAAAGAACTATAAGGGATTGAATGAGTTTTGTAGTAAAGTTCTTTAATATTACAAAAATTGATAATTTTAGTACTTTAAAATACATTTTATTCAGATAAGACATAAATACATTATATGGTGATCATACTAATGAAACTGATGGACAGAGTGGTGGATGTCCAATGAAATAACTTCAGAGCAGATAAAACGGGTTCTAGTTCTAGACTATACTTATAAAATTATTATATTCTATTAAATAGAATATATTTACTTTATTTCCAATGAATTTAAGAATACCTTCTTTGGTAAAATGCACTTTAGATAATTTGGTCAAACAAACTAGACATATTCTTTTATTGCATGTGGTGTTTTTGTAAGATTACTTTTCTTTGCATCGATGTGAGAAATAAAACGAAATAACAAGTTCGAAGTGTAACTACTATAAATATTTTTTATTGCAATAACGTTTATTGGTGATGAAAAATAGTTTTTCACCATTCCCCCAACAAATATGTGGTGGAGCGTCTTTCTCTAAACATTTACCTTAACTAAAAAAATGTCTAATGTCCAGCATTTTTTTTGCAGGCAGCATCGAGCAATATTGTTATACCACTCAATAACTACATTCACTTTATAAAATTATAGAAGTAATTAATTGGTATTTCAATATTTGAAAAGATCACAAACTAAACTTAAATAACCATTTAAATTAAAAGTTAAAATGTGATGTTAAATGATAGTACATTGCAAAGCCAATTAAAATTTGAAAAAATTAATACCTAATAAATAGAAAAATTTATTTTATTTCATTAAGTGACTTATAAGTTAAATCCAGAACTTGGAAATAGTTTTATCAGTGTCATATTTACTTCATCAGAAATTTTAGTAAGTACATATACTTTCAGAAAGAGTTTATTAAGACATAACATAAAGTAGTTAAGATATTAGTTGATGGTCTTATTAATATTTCAGATGAACTAAATACGAAGCTGATAAGACTATTTTTAAATTCTGGACGTAACTTACAAGTCACTTAATGAAATAAATATTTATAAAAAACTTATTTAAAAAAAGATATTCTATTGCAGAATAGAACATATTTATTTTATTCCTATAGTAGGAAAGGAGTAAGGCTAAAGCCTTATATCCGTGAAACATATTTAGAAAAGCAAAAATACAATTTCCTGAAACTGGTAAAAAATTTTTTTGCAGCACAGAGTTTTTATTTCAGATTCTTTCATTATTTTTTCATGCTTTTCTTCCAGCCACATAAAATGGTCTATTGGTTGTTACAGCAACTTTCTTATTTATTGTGATATTGCTGGACTTCTTTATCATGAAGGGTAGTATGGTTTTTTTAAAAAAAAACTAATTCTTTCCTGTTGGATAATTTTTAGAGGTGCTATCCTTGTAGTAACAAAAACTATTTCATAATTTAAAATCCTTTTACTCAAATAGTTCAGCTTAATTACAATGAAATAAAATGAACTTAAAAATAAAATTAATTTATTGATAGGTTTCACAAAAATTTTACACTAATTACTTAAAAAAGATGTTTTAGCATTCTATTTTTCTTAAAAATTTCCCTTTGTCATACAGCAAATTACTGTGTTTTCAATTTTATAAGTATACTAAATAAGTAATTTGTAATTGAAAAACATATGTAGTAATAAAAAGGTAGAGATAAAAGTTTCTAAAGGATGTGGCGATTTTCCGAAATTTGACGCAAATAAAAATTAGTCATGTAGCTACTACTTATACACACTATAAAAATCTTAACGTAGCGAGAATTGAATGTATGAAATAATTCGTCTTTAAATAAAATTTCCTAGTATCATTATATGCTAAAGTAAATCTGTATTAAAAAGTAATAAGGAACTTACTCGTCGAACACTACGAGAATGTGGGTGAGAAATACCGGCATCAACTAGAAAGAGGTTATCATTCTTCCTATCTTCTAATAAGCAACCCTTTTCAATATCACTCTCGACATTAAAATGCTTATTGTAGTTTCGCGTCATTTTATATACTTATATACTCGTAGACATCACACATTCAAGCAATTTTAATTTCATAACAGCCCTAAACAACCGAATCCTCAGATTGTTACATACCTAAATGTAATAAAATCTGAGAGATTAATTGGCTTTGTAGCATTCTATGAGAATTGTATCTATTCATTTTGAAAAAAAAATTGAGATAATTGATAAAATCTTTACGCTTCTTTCAATGTGCCTGCATAGTGGAGATCACATTATGGATAGCATATATTCGGAAAATCAGAAAAACTGAATTGTGGTTTGAACAGGTACATGACTTATAAAAACATCACGCACGTTTCTTTTTTTGTTTCAATAGCGAAAGCAACACTTTAATGCAGAAAAAGTAACCGAAGCTTGATACCATGTATTCATTTAGTATCTTTCACACGGATACGAACAGTGTGTGTATGTATTCTAGTTTACGAAAACAAAAACACATTTGGAAGATACCAAAAATATTCTTTATGTTTGCAACCGTCACTGGTAACTGCTTTTCGCATCGATGAGCGCAATATCGAAGGGGACAAAATAAAAGGAGCAATTGCAATTAGCTGAAATTTCAAATTTATTTTTAAAATTGTATTGTATCAGTAATTATGGCTCCAGATAACACAAATGTCACCAGATGATAAAATCACAGTCCAATGTTTCGTTTTTAGTAGTAAAATGCCAATTGCTGACGTCACATTTGCAGTGGCGACCCAATGCAATTTTTGTGTGGGTGGAGGGGGTTTACAGCTGAAAATACAGACTAAAAATGAAAATTTGCTGACTTAGTTTATTTAGTATGTGTGTTTGCCAGTGGGTTTACAGAAAGTGACTTTCAATAGACGTAGGGTTTTGAAATTTTTGACGCAAGTAATTTTGGTAATCTAATTGTATCTTTGATTAATAGAAAGTTTAAATTTTGATTAGTTTTTTTAATTAAGTTTTTTAAAGAAAAATTTGTCTTTTTACAAAGTGATATGCAATAGGGGTAGTACTCTGAAATGTTGAAGTAGTTTTGACCACGGTCGACTGTAAAATGTAAATATATAAACTGTAATAACAATTGTATTTTGTTTCTTGGAGGAGAGAGGAGGTAAGGTTTTTTTTTTAAATTCTCGAAGAGAGTGAAAATATCCTGGTTCGTCAAGTGCCAAGAGAGAAATCTTAGATCCTCATTAAAAGTAGACTGATTAAAATTTTGGGATTGATTAATCAGGAGTGTTTTTGTAATTGTTTTCGTATATGTATAAAGTTATAGGGATTCGAAATGAAATAAAATTTCAAAATTTTCATCATTTTGTAAGCCATGTTTTAAAACTTTACTTTGCAAAATAAGTAATGTGTACGATAAGGAGTGAAGCTGCAAATATCAAACGAAATTGCGAAATATCGCCTGGGTATTTACCCACTCCCTAACTTTTGAAATTAAAAGTTGAAAAGAAAAAACAATAACATTCACAGAAAAAAAAGCAATATTTTACATTATTTTTTTGAACAAAAATTTAATACACAGCTATCAATTCACATTTCATTAGGATTCTCATTTTTGAAAAATCAAGGTTTGAATAATTACGGATGTTTTTGTTTTCAAATTTTCTTTATTTAAAAAAATATTTATGGTGGCTATCTTATGCTCATGGATAATTTTAGCGAAATTACAGGTCACATGGGCAGCTGGGCACCATTAATAAGTATACAAAAGTTGAACATCATAGGTCAATCCGTTCGGGAGTTATGCTAACCATAAACAGACACACAGACATTTTTTGTATACTACTTTTTTTTTTAACTCAGCACGTCCCGAAAATCTGTTTAGGATGCAAAGAAGTATCTCTATGTAATTAGGACCTGAAGCTAAACATTGATTTAGGGTGATTTTCATGTCTAGTAGAAGCGTCAAATACAGGCCGGATTTTCGTCGTTACGCTAGCTTACTTAAAAATGGCTCTGTGAGATAGATACCTGCATTTTAATTCCGTTAAATTTTCCTCGTTAGTACTATCAGGTACTTGCTCCTGCTGTTCCCATTCTTTTAAAATTTTGTCATACGAATCAAATTTTCTGATCGATATAAATTTAGAAATCATGGTATTAAGAGGTTTTTTCGATTGGAGATGCAAATCACGTTAGTTCCAGATGTTCTTCGACCCTCGAAAGATTTGTCTTATATCTATCACCCCAAAAATTAACAGTTTTTTTCGAAGAAAGATAGAGTTTCATTATCCAATTCTGTTTTCGTTTTGGTTTCTACGGGATCTCGTTTACCAACAACATCTAATGACCAAACGTCACGAATTTCGCTAGCGCTATGTAGCGACATTATGGGCATGGCATGATTCGAACTATTTGATCAGGATTTTGATCTTCCCATAACTACCCAACCCAGGTATGTTTGGACCTCAGTTAATTTCGTATGATTTCCATATAACATCATTTGCACCCCTAACTGCTTTTTTCATAGCTGTAGCTATAGCTATGGTTTTATTTAGATCAGTGTCGTACTCTTCACACAACCTGTCTAGAATATTTCTGTTTCTCAGACCGCTGACAAAGACGTTCCAAAGCATTATATTTAGCATACAGCTATAGTATAGTAACAAGCTACATATTATAGCAACAAACTATATTATAGCATCAAGCCATGTTATAGCAACAAGCTATATTATAGTAACAAGTTATATTATAGCAACTGCTAGCGAGTGAAGTTCTGCTATAAATGCACACTCTCCTCTTCAAAATGTTTCTGGTTAAGGGGATCTGGGACTCAAAATTCTAAAATCTTTAATTTTAGAATTATGTTTCTGAAATTTTTTATGGAGTAATGTATGATGCTTTGAAACTTCAAAAATTATTTTAATTTTTTAAATTTAAAAAATATTTTTTTTTAAACTTAAGAACTTCAAAATTTTGATATTTCCTAAATTTTATATATCCAACAAACTTTTTTAAAAAATTACTTCTTATAATTCATATCAAAAATGGTGTTCATGATTTTTCAATAAAGTAATTATAAAATTAAAAAAAAAAAAAAAAAAAAAAAAAAAGGGTTTTGTGCAAAAACTGCATAAAATCCAAAAACTTTAAAAAGAAAGTTAGACAGAAAAACAGAATTACTGAAGACAAATTAAAGAAATATACATAAAAAATAACTGTGGAAAGTTTCATAAATTTATAACAAGTAGTTTTTAAGTTATATCAAATTAAACTCAAGAAAGGGACAAAATTCATCACCGAGAAAAACAGTTTCAAAATTTCAATATAGCATGTATGAGACACAGTTGTCATGTAACAAAAACTTAAATATTTCGAGTTCTACTTATGATAAAACCAAAATTTTTATGCCATTTTATTCAAAAGTATTTGTATTATTTTTTACAATAATGATAATTTTTGTTGTTGAAAATTTTACAAATTTCGAGTCTTAAAACCCTTTAAGGAAAGTATGTCTGCTTTGGATTATCAAAGGTTTCGGATTCAAATGTTTTGCCAAAATATCTTTAGGTTCATCAAACATTTTTTCTGACGGAACTTCTGGAGTCAGTAAGCTTTTAAGCAGGTTATAAAACTTAGCGAAAAGGCTAGAAATCAAAACTCTACCCTTTTTTTCAACAAGAACATTTTTAGTATCGAAATAGGCTGTAAACGTTTCAATGTACGAATCGAAACTTTCTTCATTTTCGTCAAATTTTGAAATGTTTGCGCTAATAACTTTTTGATTTTGCACTTTAACATTACCTTGTAATTGAAACTTTGTTTTGTTCTATTTAATTAGCAATTAATTCTTCCATTTTAGTTCTATAAATCCTCATAAAAAACAACAACAACAATCCCTTACCTTATCCTTGGCAAGTATCTAAATTGACAATATAAACGCTACTAACAAACTATAAAGCAGTCTGACGCATCGGCACTCATTCCGATGCGCGTTTCTTGTTGAAAACTGTAGTTTCGTTTCAGCCTTTGTGATTGATTTGTTTCTTCTACGAAAATCCCATCTTCTCGTAGCCACTGCGAAATCCTTCGGTAGCGTTTACTTGTACTGTGTCCACATGCATGTTATCGGTGTGTTAGAGCTATTTTCTTATTGGACACAGGCCCAGCATGAGTCACCTAAGAGGGCGGTGGACAAACTTTCTAGAGGACACCAGGATCTTTTCCCACCTATCAAACTATCTAATTTTTCACTTACAGATAGTGATCTACACTTATATTTTTAGACGACTACAAATGAAAAAAAATTATTAAAATCCACTGTTATTGTAATATTTGCATTATAAATAAATGTGCAAGTACATTACAAAATATAAAGTTTACACAATGAGGATTAAAATAAGACACGAAGATTTAATTCTCTGATAGAATAGTATGGCCATCATTTTAAAAACAAGAAGCCGCGACATTTCAGATCTGCCTTCACACATCCTGTTTACTTCGTTATCGACAAATTAATTAAAAAATATTCCTTCTCAGTGGTCATTACAAAATTTCTAAATGTGTATTAGTTAATAGAACCCAAAGACAAGTTTTAATTATATGTTCAATTTCGAAAACAGTATCTTGAAGGAAGACTTTAGGAAGAGGTATTGTAAACAGGTATTTGTAAACTTTAAATAAGTCCGAATATTGGAGCGTAGGAATTTTATTCTATCAATATTGTAATCAAAACGCTTAAATAAAAGAATTACTCAGTACATTTAATAAATTCATCTCTCGTCGTCCCCTCCAAAATCTCTCCCTACTTCTACGTCAAATAATATAAATTAAAAAAGAAGAATCTCAAAAACCCTAAAGCATTCAGTTATAGGGATTCCTAGTATTCCTACATGAGAAAACCGTTTGGGAACAAACCAAATAGCCAAGTAAAAGACACGGAAAATCAATTGACCATTGGCATGAAATACTTAGTAAATGAAAAATTATGGAAAAAAAAATCCCATATGTACTGTCATATTATTTTGTGTCGAAAATACCTAATAGAACACTGAAATGCGAGAAGCATCTTCAGAAGTTGAAGCAACGTTTTTATGTCTTACGTCCTCTTCTGGCCTACCTTTAAAATCTGAATCATCATGTGTACCAAAATTGTTTCAAATTATAAAAACTTGTTCAAAAAGGGTGATGCTCCATTTCAGACTTTGGGATTAAGTCTTGAAAATTTTAACTTTTGAATAATGCGAAAATGAAATATAAATACACAACTTTAGGTTGTTTTTAAATAAATTCTATTATAGTCATCAATCCTTCCTGAGATTTTTACAGTAATGTCCCTTGTGTATTGTTATCTTGTAACTCCATTAAATTCTAAGTTAGAATAAATATTCGATTGCGAATGTACAATTTGGTGATATTTAATGACTGAAACGTTTCCCTTTTAAGATTCACGACATGTGAAACCTGCCATTTTGATATTCCTAATCCTTTATATTAACTTCGATTTTGTTTGTGTCGGCTAAATGCCTCAGAGGGCGGAATAATCAACTTGCCGTAATCCATTCGATCTTAAATTTGGCAGATTGATTCGTTTTCATTGGCAGTGCATTCTATCAAGTTTTGAGGGCAAAAAAAAAGTGAGTCAATGGTGCAGGTTGGATGTTTTCTTCATAGTGGTCAAACCTATTGAAAAGTAGATCTGAGCTCGAAATCTCTTCAATAATGATAATTGCACACAACATTTAGCAATGAATATACAGGATGTTCCACAAATGACCGGCGATTTGAAAAATCAATTTAAAAAAAAAAAAAAAAAAAAAAACGGAAGGCGATAGAAATATACGGTTTGCTGCATTATACTTTAGTTACCAGGGAATTTATTCTCACCAATTTTCAAAATTAGTTACAAAAGTTGCCAACAGATGGCGCTCCTATTCTCTACAATGCATTTCTGCCACTTGTCAGAACATTCCAACTGAAATGTTCTCATGGGCGTCTGCGAATTTTGTCTTCAGATTACACTACGTTGTTGCTGCAAATGGTGGTTATTTAGAAAACATTTTTTTGTAGTTTTCCCTAGTCGTCAACCCTGAGTGAAGTTTCAAGGAAGGGCGCACCGGGATACGTCCCTGTATCCCGGTGGGCCAGGCCGATCCTGATTGAACATCACACATTTATTACTGTTAACTAAGTTAGTATCTTAGCTCTTAACATTTTCTATATTTCCTTGTGGTGACCTACATTCGATGATGAGCGTGTGTGGACTTGCAGAGCCGGTAGCGCCATTTATTGCGAATATTGTATGTTAAACATGACACAGTAAATCTAAATAGTTTCAGAGCAATTTTATCTGTAATATCATGAAACACGCGCCCATTCGTCTACTTTAATATGGGTGTTTTCCTCCGCTCACTTTCTTTCGAGCTTAAAATTATGCTTCTCAATATTGAGATTTACGTGAGCTCATATGTGGCGTATTTTTGAACAAATTAACTGAAATTTTATATTTAGGCTAAACGAAGTATTCTAGATCGAATAATACTTGAATCTAGTCGAACTGAAACTTAGCATACAGACACGTTATCAATGAAAATACATTCTATCAAATTTTGGGGACAAAATAAAAGTTAAAATAGCCCATATCCTTTTTTTTTGTAGCATTCAAACACAGTAAAAGTCGTTCTGAGTTCAAGTCAAATTCGCAAGTTGCAACTACGCAAAAAAGTTTATAAAGGATTTGTAGTAAAATCATTTTTTCTTTGGATTATTTTTTTCCCAACTGAAATCCAAAACAACTTGTATATAAAAGCATCAGGAAAAAATAAATAAAAGGTTTAATTAACTGTTATTTAATGGTCATTATTTTTTTAGTAAGGAGAAGGGTCAGATTAAAAAGAATAGGAGATACTTGCGTTCATGTATAAATCTGTGACACATACGTGTGTCATATACTGGTATTATTGAGCATGTTCCTAAATTGAGGAGCTTTCTTATAAAAATAGTTATGTTTTATGTCTCCCTTCTGATATTTCAAGTTGATTCTTAACAAAGATGTTTTAACTTCCTAGTTTCTTCAGCAGACAATACTGATTTCTAATTTTTTTTCTCCATAGTGTTGTTGCTTAAAACTTATGAAATGGTGAATAGGTTTTATCCTTTTTTAATTTTCTATAAATAATACTTTTTTTAAATGCATCTGTTATTTTTTAAATTTCGTTTCCCCACAATTGCATTTTTCCTATCTGCCACTTTCCATCATCGATATAGATAAACAACTGGATAGACTGCTTAACGCTGGGGAAACGAGCCGTTGCCACCGCGGGATGCTTGGATGGAGGAATTTGTATTGCCGATGTGGATTTTCTTCGATCTTTATGGTATATTCGCGTTACTTTTGATATTTGGCAAGCAGAAAAAAAGAAGAAAAAAAAAGAACAACAAAACATATTTGTAGAAAATTGTTTAACCAATAAAAAAAACTGATCAAAATAATTCTAAGTATAGGATTTGTATATTTGGGACAAACATTTGAGATTAGTTACTGTCGATATCTATAAACGTGTAAACGTGTTTTATCTTTATTGATTTGAATTTAATTCTTTAAATTTTAAGTTTCATAAATTAAATGTTTTAAAAATAAATTATTATCTACAAGTTATGAGAATACAGTAAACAAATGGTAATAGACTTTAAAAGTATATTTATTTTAGAAGTAGAAATTAAAGATAATTGAAGAAATACAGTAAACCAGATGGAAATAAGTAATAATAAGATTGCAAAATGTAAATTCATTTATACTATAACTAATGTAATACAAAAAACAATTTAAGTTTCAAGGTAAACTATTATATAAATTTTTCATACTCAATATTATTATATAACTTATGCATTTAAAGACACAGGTTTTGAAACTTGTTTATTGCAAGTCAAAGACATATATTTGATCCATTAATTCTAAAGTGGGTCTCTGAAAAAATCTCAATTGTAGTACATTAATTAATAAAAGTTGGGGTTTCTTGTAAAATAAAATTGACCAACTGGATTACTTATGGAACCATTTTAGCTTAAAAACTAAATCATAATTATATGCCAATGAAACAAATTTAATCAGTTTAACATTTGCTTAATAAATCCGTCTAACATACAACAATTATTTTAAACAAGTATGAAGTAAAATCCGAATGTGTTTTACAATAAATAATAAAGTGTATTCTAAAAGATGAAATTTGAGAATTAGAAAACTATGAAGAAACTCATGCCTTCCTGGCACATAAACACTTCACTTTCTCCTAATTTAATAAAATCATTTAAATAAATTAAAATAAACTTCTTTAATTTAGTACAAGCATTTGTAAACGATTGCAAGAAGAGAGACAATTTCTCTCTAAAATTCAAGGGTTACATTTATAAACAGAAATAAAACTGAAATACAAATTGCTTTGGACAGTTTGATGGGACTTCGAATTCCAACAAACAGTTAAAAAAGGCTTAGTTTTTAAAATAAATACTTAAGTAATAAATAAACTGATAAACTTTGAAGTTTGCAGTTTCATTGTTAAATAAATTTAGAACAGAACATTAGCATTTTCAGTTATTGTTTCAATTTCCATTCCATCCTTTTTTTTTTAATACAATTACTAAATGTTCATGAAAACGTATAAAAACATAGATTAAATAAAACATATTTAAAACAAATTTTCCAGTTATAAATAAAAAGAGTAATTATTTTGATTCTTAAATGATTGAACAAGTAGGGTTTTAATTTCGCTTTCTTTTCCCATTTCTTGACCAAATGCCCTTGAAAACGAATAAAAACAAGGATTAAATAAATATAAATCAAGTGTATTATTCTTGATCATAATACTATTTGTTCTGAATTTATAATAGATTATTTATGTTATGAATTGCCATATAAGAGATCTATCATTAAACACGAGCGATCAATGTTAGAAGGGTCATTTTAGATATTTTTCAAAAATAAATAATAATAAAAAAATACATTAACATATTTGAATGACTACTTTTTTACTTACCGGGGAAAATTATTGTTTATATTTTTCGATACCAACCAACCCTTTTTTTAACTTCTAAAACTGTGTTCCGTTTCACTGTGAATTTCAGGAATCTTGCTTTTGATTTTCTTGCAAAGAACTGTTTCAGGTATGATGTACAATACTCAGAAACGAGGCGTTGTATTTTTATAATTTTTTCTAAAACATTCACATGGGTATGCAGCAATAAAAAAGGTAATCCACTACCATATAATTTATAATAGGGTGTTTACTAAATTCTTCGACATTCGACCAGGAGATGTTGCTGAGCCACTGGAGGCTTCACATTAAATAGTCCACTTTATTTTATATTTTTCTATCTCTTAAAGTCAGTTAATTCAGCAGATGGGATATGGTTTTAGTCATGTTAAATTTTAATGAAGTAAATGAATTTTTGCTAAAGTTTAACAAAATTTTTCTGATTTCTGAAAAAGTCTTTCTCAAGAAACTGCCCCAAATCAAAACAGACAGTTACAATGCCCCATTGATCAATTAACCTCGTTATTTGGATACAGGTTAGAATCATGCACTTGTACAGATTAGCAGCAACATTGATTTAAGCTTTTTTGACAGAAATTTAAGTACTTTGAATGAACTTAAAAAATTAGAAAACTAGATTTTATTCGATTAACTTGTTCGTGAATATAGTATAAGTGTTTTTAAGTTGTTTGATTTCTGAAATTTAAAAAAAAATTATGTTTTTTTTTTCTGGTTTTTATCACTTTTGTGTGGTGTTGAGCTTTTTTTTTTGCTTGGAAGCTATACTATGTCTGTAGAAGTTACATAATAATACAAAAAACTATGAATAAAATCTTTAATATTTTATATGTTGATTAATTTTGAAGTTATGATTAAAGCTTCAACTAAGCCAAACATTAGGTCCTTATATTTCTGCTTATTATTTTGATATAAACCTAAAATTTAAGAACTATGTTGCAAAGACTGTTACTTCATACTAGATTACCATTTTTTTTTTTATCTTAAGTGATTCATTAAATATAAATGAAATATTAAAATGTGAGGTGACATCAAAATTAAAAGGGTATTTCCAAGCAAGATAAATTGGTTAGAGTGTGGTATCGGATGGCAATGATAATTCACCAAATCTAGGAAACTGGCAAAAGAAAGAGAGAGATTCGTTATTTTGACATCATCAACGTTCCTAACTGTGATATAAATATTACAAGCACTGCTGCTTCCGAATTGACAGCAAAAAACCCCTTTTTTTTCGCAAAAAAGCATTCAATTTTATCTACTGCCGATGATATAGTTACAAATCTGGCCAACTGTGTAATTCTCTTTTCATTTCAGTGATAACTTTGTACATCTCTATGTCAATCATAGTTTGCATTTCGAAGATCCCAAGACAGGTGCTCTCGCAAACAAAGTAAAGATACTCGTCTTAAATGGGATTTGAATCCCAACAAAGTTGAAGAAGGTTTTTACACCTACCTGCAAAATTATTGTGGTGCAAAAAACATGGCTGGCGAAGAATTTGTATTTTAGATGATATTATAAAGGTTTACTCTCTGGGTGAATGGATAGAAGATTGAGGTATGGATTGCATTAAAAATATTGTTGCACAAATTGTCTGTATATAGTGCAAATAGTGACGTATTATTTTAAAATTCTATTGTAATTTATTTTTATCTTATTTTATTTATTAACAGCGATTATACAGGTTAGGAAAAGGTGGCAACACCTAAAGCAATCGAGAAATTTCGAGACGTTTCTTTTCCGACGAATTGGCTGGAAATTTCGCGAATATTCTCTCGCGCCAAGTATTTAAAGACCGGAGATCGGGAAAGTTTTCAGATTGACTTTGGACTTCGATGTGAGCTGATCGCTTTGTTTACTAGAGTGAGCTTGTATAATCGCTGTATTCGAAGTTGTTCTTACTGAAGCTTAAGATTGATTAGACCGTTGCCTTTTAATAAATTTTGTGAGTTTTCTGAAGAGAGAATAAATATTTTTATACCGTAAAAACTGTGCCATCATTGCCTCAGTGGAAAAATTCATAACAATATATTGCATTAACATATATAAACGTCAAATATGAGTTAAAAATAGATATTTGTTAATTTTTTTTCTAGGGTAGATTTTACTAATTTTGCGACAAAGTGATTAAAAAAGAAATCCTTTTGGGGGAGATGCCTCAAACTACTTCTTGAAAGAGGTATTTTTTTTAGGTTCAAATGCGTGAAAGGTCATTCCTTTTAAATCGTGAAGCGTGCACATACTAATGTTATGCCGAGTTTTACGACAGCAAGTGATTAAAAGAAATTATGTTGGAGAAGGTGGAAAAAACCTCAAAACGTTGAAAAAAAATTTATAGATTTTCTTGCTATGAATTAAATATCATTCAATGATATTTTTTAAAAGTTATGATTAATTTTATGCTCTCATATATCTGATAATTTTTGTAATTAATGTAGAAAATTAAAGAAATTCGACCCTTTTCAAAATATATATATAAAAAAAAAATAATCATTTATTAAACTTTTTTGATTATCATTTGCAACTTTAGTTTCTTTGAATTTTTGTCCTTCAACTTATTTAGCTGTTTTTAACTTCTACCTGGGATGTATGTTTTTAATATAGTTTTACGTAAGATTGAAAGTGAAAAGCCTTAATTTTCATTAATGTGCATCATAAACCATTGCTTAAAAGCTCTGTCAATTCAATTTAATCTGCCTAAACTAAGAGTTTCAAACCTGAAGTGAGATTGATTCTTTTTTACAGGAAAAAATTAAGTGACATGTTAATGGAGAATAGACAATCATCGAAGTTTGGTTCATGTCTGCTGTTGCTTTGGGTTTGTTAGATATTTTGGATTACTATGTTTTTCACCATTTTGGGTTTGTTTTAACTTTAGAATTCGCCATTGTTTACAATCCGCGAAAATAATAATAATAAAAAAAAAAACAAAAAAAAAAAAAAAAAAAACGCTGAGTGCCACTGCATAATACATTCAAAACAGATAAAGACTTACAAATTGCCACTCATTTAATATTGCAATATTTGAGATACCTTGATTAATTCTGAAGTTATGATACAGCTTTCGATGGTCAAAATAGAATTTCGATGGACTCTGGAAAAATTAAAACCTGAATTTAATATCATTGAAATGCTATAACTTTATTATCTACTCCTGACACTTTATGTAATTTAGAAATTTTCTCTTCTGATGTTTTAACACATTTCTGAAAGGCCCCAAGAAGCCTCAGTTTTATGTTTTTGGATATAGGAAATATTTTCCTGTTGAATAGTTGAGTACTTGGATCATTCTCCTGGAACAAGACAAATACATGTCATAACATAATTTTCCTTTTACAACAAGTTTGAAAATAATTAGTAGCTTTTTAATATTTTTTCCATGTTCCAAGCTAACCTTCTCATCAAGAGTATTTTGAATTTTTCTTATATAAATATATTTAAAAATATATCAAACATGCAAAAGTTATTATCCTGGCTTGTAGTTAGAGCAATCTATGCTGTTATAAATTTTAAATAAATTAGTAATAAAATTAATATTCCAACAACAATTAGTTTAATGCATTTATAATAAAGTGTTTCATACAATGGAAAATAATTAAAAATAATTTCATAATTGGAAAATTACAAAATCTTTGTCACTGAAAAAATATCATAGTTCTGGCATATTGCATTACACTCAATATTTTAACTACAGATGGTAGCAGCATTCTATTTTTTGTGTCATTTCCAAGAACTTTTATTTCTTTAGTAGTAGGAATAATTATTCTGAACTGGCACAATTTTTTTAGTGGAATTGTGAAGTTCTTTGCTATCTGAGCTATGTTTAATTAGAATAATTTTCCTGGCATTTACAGAAAATACTTAGGCCTGTTGAAAACTGTTTATATTACAATATAGAGTACATAATAAAGTTACTTTTAGAAAATATATGCATTTACATTAGAATTTTTAAAAAGAATGTGCCATCTTCTAATTATGTAATTTTCATCATTGTCTTGGCAAATAAAGAACATACTAACAGCAAGAGAAAACCAGGATAAAGATGCTTGTTATTTATTCGAAATATAACTAAAGTAGATATAAGCTTAATAGTACCCCACTACTATTGTAATTAAGTTTTAAAAAGGCTATAAATGTATGTTATACATTACATAGGCTATAAATGTAAAACAAACATTTATAGCCGTCTTTAAAAAATGTTTTAATATTGGAAAGTTGAATGTTTTGGAAGAATGACCTATTTTCTAAGTTGATCAAAATTATTTGGAATAAAATTTGAAAAGTCGACTAAAGTTATTTTAATACTGTTATGATATTTATGTATAACATTTATTTATTCAATAAAAAAGACATTTTATTTATATCGTATTAAATATTAGTTTATTAAATTTAAATTAACTTTTTAAAATTGTTTATGAAAAAATTAAAATAAACCCTTCTTAGTCTCTTCTAAGTGTATGTATTATTTTGCAAAAGTCTAAAAAGATTATTTGTTTTTGGGGTTTCAGAAATATAAAAGCTTTATGAGAAATGTTTTCTCTAAGTGATTTTGAAGTTGAGAACTGGAATTCATTGCTTATTTATTTTGAATGCTTAACAAAACTATAAAAATTTGAATCAATGAATAGAATCGAATTATGAATGTAATTGAAGTATTCATAAAAACCTTTTAATAAAAAAAAAATTAAAATAATAAAGTTTTCTACTACTGGAAACCAGTCTTCCTGTTCAGATTAAAAAAAAAAGCAGTATTATCTCTCCAATTCTTAGCTTCTCCAATTCTTAATCTTTTGTATATAACGACTCCATATGCCTTGAGATACTTATTCTCCTTTTTTACTTACTCAAAAATTTCCAATATTTTTTTTTTATTTAATTCAGATAGTTAAAAAATAGAATGAAAATCACAATATGTTTTTATTATTATTTTTTATTTGATTTCAAAGTTGAGCTTTTAAAGCCACATAAGCCACTACGCGGCCCGCAACAGATTTTTCTGCTGCCCAGCGGCAACAGTGAAGAACAAAAATCAGGTTATATATTGCTTTTATTTTCTTTCCTTTTAGCTGTAAAAAGATTTTTCACCAGTATGGTAAATAGTTTGTTTATACCATTCCGATATCTTAAAACTTTACTTCAAAAATTGCAAGATACATATTTTTTGTCAATAAATGAGGACTAGAAATGGAAAACAACTTAAATCCAAAAAAAAAAAAAAAAAAAAAAAAAAATTAAGAGAGTCTAAAAATGAAAAACACTCGCTTCTGGTACTTAAGGATATGACTAAGTACCAGATTGAATTTGAATTATTACTACTAGAGTTTGCCCTTTTTGGGTTCTCCACTTCATTTAGCTTGGTCTTTAGGACATTCTTTCCGTAAAAAAAAAAAGATTTAAAATTTTTTGGTACTTAAGTCGTTTTCCATTTCTAGTCCTCAAATAGTAATCCCTCCAAATACAAATCATAGTTTAAAATATTTAGAAAATGGTTCTGAGTAAAGCATATCACTGATTATTATATGTATAAGAGGATATTTATAAAAAGATTATGTAAATTTCAAAGGAACATATTAAGTACCAACTACAAAAATACTACATAATATTTTTACAACTGTAAAATAATATATACAATGAAATAATTTATCAAATTAAAAAAATATATGAGCTATAAAAACACATTTAAACAAAATGCATTTTAAACACAGTTGTTAATAATTTCTTCGAATTGGCTATATTAGTATTATGCATCCAATTTGTACTATGCGTTCTTGAAATACTCTAATGTAATATTGAGAGTATTCCTGGTCAAGTGTTGATGGTTGACAATCAAATGCTAACACAAACAAATCTGATTGAATTAAAGAACACATTATTATTATCAGATGTAGATAGTTTTAAAACATAGTAATAGTAGAAAAAAAAATAATAATAAGAAGAAATAAATAAAAAAAAATCATCAAATATTTAGTATACTTATTCACATCATTCAAATAAATATGCACGTATAAAAGAATATAGTCGCCAGAGTAGTAGAGGATTTCTTGCATTTTACCTTGAATGCAGAAAAGAATTTTTTTTAATAGTGAAAGTTATTAGTAAGTTTGTAATATAATAAAGTTGTATAAGTTAGTCTCTTTGAAAACTGTCAACTAGTTTTAGCATATTCTTTTTACTTTAAAATGGAAATTTAGAATTACAGATCATAAAAAATATATGGGAACTTGTTATATACGTTATTGTTATATATGTTTCTATCAGTAAAAAAATGTAATTTCTTTCGGTTAAATTTACATACTGATTTTATTAAAATATATTATTTACGTTTTTAGAAAATGAGGAAAATGTGCTTCAGTAGATTACTTTTCTAAAACAAAGTACAAGTGTAACTAAATATTTTCATTATTAGAGCTATGGTATTCCAAATTCTTACAATTATACATAAAGTTTGGTTGCATTAATGGTGCATAATTAACACACTTATTAATATCAAATTTATACTCACTATAAGTTCTTTAATATCTTGCTATATTTACCCCTTATAATGAACCTTCCTTTAAGTTTTTAGTGGCTATTAAAATTGGTACTACTATGAATTTGACATCCAACTCCAAGTGATGTCTGCCACTTCATTATACTCGGAGATATTGAAAATTTATTTAATGTTATATGTATTAATATTTATAAACTTTATCACCCTAGGGATGTGATAACCATCCTGGGACCATCACTGATAAAATGCTGTGGAGATCACAAGTTGCTTATAATTTTCAATTTAATTAAAAAGATGCAAGATGTACTCAGAGGAAGATTTTATGATGTGCCAATGTAAGAGTCGATAGATAATGGGGGCATATCAGTTCTTCTGAGGAGTTCTTCTTAGAGCCATTTATCCGAAGTGAGATCTGTAGACAGATAAGAAAATAAGAATAGGCAGAAAGGTTAATATTACTTCAAAATCAATTTTTATATAAATAATTCTATCAAAGTTTATGTTAAACCTATATATGTGGAACTTTTTTCTTGTTATTAATTTGTTACATTGATTTTGATATCTGTGATTTTTTCAAGCAAATATAGGTAAATTGACATGCTCAATATCTGAAACTACTTTTTCTAAAGCATGATTTTTATTTTACCTTTTTTTTTAAACACATGTGTTCAAGTTGATTGAAGTACATGATAGATATACTTCTATTAAAATTTGAAATCTTTTAGAGCACACATTTTAAAGAAAAGATATTTGTAAAATTTAGTTTATTTGCTGTCATGGAAAAGTTTCCAGGAACAGATTTCATAAGGAATAACAGGTAGCCTTTTAATATCTATTTTCTTGTTAATTTTCTATTGGTATTGTGTTTGTTTAATTCATGTATAATTGATTAATATAAAAGAAATAGTGCTTCTTGATTCTTAGATTCTTTTACACTCTATTCTCAACTTACTTTTACATATACCACTTCTGTATCAATTATCATGGAAGCATTCTGTAAAATGACTTAAATTAAAATAATTTCATTTTGTTCTTTTGAACTTAATAGTTTTAAGTCAAATTAAACTGCTATAGAGTTCTATTTCATGTTCCAAAAATCTATCTTACATTTTGTAGGGTAAATTTTAATATTTAAGCTTATCTTTAGTTATTGATTTGAAGAGATGGTTTGTATTGATACTAATACTTATTTTTAACCATTCTTATAGTGTCTCTAATTGAAAAGTCATTTTAAAACAAAATTCCAATAACTTGATCCTATTCCTTGATTCCAATAACTTGAGTTTTGCTCTTTGGTCTTTATATGTAATTTATTCAATTCCTATTTTATGTGGGATAGTGTCATTGGAAACTCCAGTATATATCAAAAACTGTGGATGTCATTAATGTAAAATAGTGTCACTTTAATGATCCAGTTCCAGTTGACTAGATGTTGCAGAATTAAAATTATATGTTCAGTTTGTCAAAATCAATGCTAATAAAAGTGTTTATTTTTAACCTACTTAGACTTCTTGTTTGATATCTAAATTTACTGTTAAAAATGTAATTTTTCTGCTTTTAATTGCAGTTAATATTAAAAAGTTGTTTATATTTGTAAGTTTAAATTCTGTGTACAGCCAAAAAAAAAAAAAAAAAAAAAAAAAAAAAAAAGTCAAAGAAATTATTCAGTTAACTATATGTAGAATTAAAATTACATGTTCAATTGGTCATCTAAGTTTTTTTTATACCTATCTGGACTTTTTTTTCTTGTCTAATGCTTAATAGTTCATTAAATACCTAAATTTACTGTTTTCTAATTGCAGTTAATATAAAGAAGTGACTTGAATTTATAAGATTAAAGAATTTGTTCAGCCAATTTCTATACTGTAGTCCATACTTTAACGAACAGTTAAATAATTTTAGAAGTGACAAATGTAAAAATATAAGTCATATTGTTATGAGATTGAGAAAATCCCTCTAGAGATATGTACTCATAAAAAAACATATTTTTATGAATGAAAGGATAATTTATTTAAATTAACATAATTTTTTTTCCATATGTTTTAAAAAATAGCCTGAACATTTCTGATTCTGCTCCATGTAGAATATATCTGCTCCCCACTGAAATGCATGAATGTAAATTGTCCTTCACTGAATTTTGAAGTAGATCTTTAGATAGGTTTCAACGTATACCTTTTTACTCTTTCCATGCCTTTTTGGTATTTGTTAAATAAAGTAGGTTTCACATAATTTATTATTGAAGTTCAATATTTCTGCCAATTGTGTATAGATTGTATACATAAATCTTAGCAAACAGTTAGTAAAGCATGCCTAACATAATTAAAATAGACATAGAAGAAAAGGATTCCTTTTGCCATTTATATGTATTAACCATTACTTCATGTTATGACACATGGATCTGTCTTCCCACTAGGGAGTGAAATTGGCTTCATTTAGGGTTGTCGCTGTCGTTTAAATATTTTAAGGCGTATCAGTAGTTGAAAAACATTCCTTTTAAATTGAATGGATAAAAATACGAAATTTTGGAGGAGAGTTACAATGGAGACAACTTGCAAGATCTATTTGCAATCAACACACAGCCAACACTGGGCACCATAGATAGTACATCATATTGAAGAAATTTCCAAACCATGTCATGCAACTTGTAGAAATATAACCTCATGATATAATTCTGACCAGTCATATTTTCACTTTTAAATATGTTAAACTTTTACAGCTGTTGTCATTTCACCACTTTTCATTTTATTCATTGGCATATTCACAACATCATAAAGAAGACTATGCGCTTGATATTAGTGGTTTAAGGAATGTAGTGTACTCCTAATGAATGTAGTATTCACAGAAAAAGAACCTTAGAAAAATTATTAGAAGGACCCTGAAAATACTTTATTTATTTTGTGAAGCAAGAATTGTTATAATTACTTAGAAACTGTATATATTAGCAAATACATTACAAAATTTTATTTGTGAAGTGTTATTATTGAAATTAATTATAATCTGATTGGAGTCCCCCTCCCCATAACTTATTATTTTTAAAAAATATATAAAAAAAATAGTCTTTGTCCATATAGAAGTATATGTATTAGAAAATGCATTGGGAAAATTATAATTGTTATAATCAGATTGGAAGAAATATATTAATATGACTTGGAATTACTTTTGTTAATTCTTTATATTTTTAAGAAATATGAAATATTTCTATAATTTCATAGAAATATATACAGGGTGGTTAAAAAGTTACTATTCCCTCGAGTGCGTAGTTTGAAGAAGTTGCAAATCAAATTTCCTTCACAATCACTGATTAGAGGGTCGTATATATGTGTCGTATATATGCACAGTAACACCATATTTGTAAATGCATTACAAAGACTGTAATAATAATAACTTCAAAATAAATATTTTAGTATGATTTCGAATTTTTTTTGTTGATCGTATAATTTTTTCAGAAATATAAAATGTATGCAAAATCACATAGAAATGTGTCTATTAAATGCATTGCTAAAAAGTTGTAATTGCTATAATTACATAAAAAATAGTATTAATCTGATTTGGAATTTCCTTTGTTTAATCCTATTCTTTTGAAGAAATATAAAAGATTAAAATGTAAACTTTCAAGTACATACAAAAGTGTTGTCCTTAAAAAATATTATTATTTAAAATATTCTTTTTTTTAAAATAAATTATGAAAGGCTTTATTTACCTCATATATTGACTATTCGAATAAAAAAGATTTGAATATGTTGTGATGCATTTCAAATTTCAGCCAGAAATAATGATATTGTTTCCACAAATATGCTACTGTTTAAAATTTCGTCTTATTGTCTACTGCTTGCGCTTTCTATAATGTTATTTGATTTTCCTCAAAATTATTACATGGTAAAATCATTTATGTATGTTCTAAATGATAATTTATACTTTTCCGTACCAAAAATTGTTATGTCATTAATTTAACCCAAAGAAAAATTCAATCTCAATCGCTAGCCACATTCTTTAGATTTATTCTACTTTGAGTAAGTCATTTCATTATTTCTATTTTAATGTCTATTGATGTCAATGTCTATTGTAAGTCAATTTTCAATATATTAGACCATAAATATGCATAGTATATATGTCATTTAATTTATGGAAGTTAGTCTTCCAGCTAAATCAAGTTATGAATACATGGAACTCATTTGCTGATTTTCAATTTTATTTATAAATACTTTAAAGATAAATAATATAAATATAATTTGTGATTAAACATAAAAAACACAATTAAAATCAATGAAATTTTTTTATAAATACAATATAATGGACAAGTATGAAATACACAAAAAAATAAAGATGTAATGCTATTTCTAATGTACTCCGAACTGCGTTTTTATAATTTTTGTAAGGCATATGGAAATAAGCTTAGATATCGAACACAATTGATGTCTGTATATATGTATATGTATATATATATATATATATATATATATATATATATATATATATATATATATATATATATATATATATATATATATATATATATATATATATATATATATATATATATATATATATATATATATATATATATATATATATATATATATATATATATATATATATATATATATATATATACGCAGTTGAATATATTTTGAGAAATAGTTGAAATATTAAAAGTGAATGAAACTGCTTCATATTGAGCTTCTACATTTTGCTTTAACTATATATATTAACTTCATTCATGTCTAAAGATGAATATTGGTTAGCTTCCGGTAGTAATAAATTTAATGGAAAAATAATCATTATAAAAATTATCTTTTTTGTGAAAATTATTTTCTTTTAATTAAATATTTTACTTTGCTTATGGTCAATTTGGTTTAGATATTATAGCTTTTATTTAATATTTTAAGTGTTTGTAAATTCATTTTTAAATTTTACTTAAATCCATTTGGCCAATATATCTGTTTTAAAGCAAAGCACTTCCTCAATAGCATATTGAAGCCAGGAATGTAATGGACAAAATAAGGTTTACGTGATTTTGTGACCATGGCAGTGTGGCCAGCTCTGCAAACAAGCAGTCTTTGGTTCCCCAGAAATTTGTTTGATATCCATTGTTAGGTCGAGGTTTCTTTGAGCAGAATGAACTGTCACGAATCAAACTTGCGATGTTCTGCATTCTCTGAAAACTTAGCTACTGCAAACCCATTTCATTAGTTATGGTGAATCAATATTAACATTTAGTTGTCTTGGTGCTCAGGAAATACCTGCTCATTGGTTTATTTTTCATTTCAACTTTTTCTAAATATGTTAAGTAGTTATTTTTAATTATCATTTTGTTATATCTAATGGGAGTTGTTTCAATACAAATTTTCATAATTAATTTATTTTTAATTTTCTTGGTATTTACTAAGCAACACGTTATAAACTGATGATGAAACCAATATTTTCACTTTGTTGACTTTGAAGCTATGTATATGAATTTTAACCAATTTTTTTTGCAAATGTACAAACTCCATCACTTCAGAAATTCTTGCTGAGAGAGACATAATATATAAAGTACTCTGACTATTATTAATATAAAATCTTTTGTAATCATTATATTAGATATATTTTCTGTCGTTTCATTTGTATTCATATATATTATAGAAATTTCTACTGCATTAATTTTTTTGTCAACTTTATAATTTGTAAATTGTTCCCGGCTCCTAACTATCATTTCCAAAATATGTTGAATTTTTTTATGAAATATTTCAGAAATGTTTTGTTGTTTACAACTACGTATACACTATTTTGGTCTTAATCGTTTAGTGGCAATGGATGTTTTAAATCGTGTAAAATTTTACAAGCTAGGTTTCTTTATTTTAAAATTTATACATAAGTAGAGCCATTCAGGAGATGGGAATATATCCTCTTTTGGAAAATAGTTCTAGTTGAGTTTTATGGATTATTACTTTTTCTGAGTTTTTATTTTGTAAAGGCTAAATTGTTTCTTACTGAAAACTATTCGATAATTATCTCTGCAGTATTTTTTGATAATTGTAAAACTAGGCAAACTTCTGTTATATATAATCAAACAGATTATGAATGAATATTAAACACTTTCAAATATTTACACTATTATTTATATACCTTTCCACTTAAAACCTTTCGGCAATTAAGACAATGAACATGCTGTTAAAGGGAAATATATCTGCTTTCTGCAAAGGAATCTACCACTTCATTCATCTCACCCTTCTTTAAGTCGGTCTATAAAACGTGCTTTATATGCATTTGGCCAATTCGATATTATAAAAATTATGTAAAATTGTTTTAGAAATTTAATGATCTGCTTGGGTGTGTATATTATTGAACTGCTCTTTCATATCAACATATTGACAATTCTCTCCTTTAAACCTTTCATACCTTCCTAGCACTCAAATAATTCAAGCAAACATTTTCTGATTATAAACGTATGGCTGCTGTGTTTTGGGATTAACTAAGTGGGGAACAATTCTTTTGACAGGAATGTAAAAAAAAACAAAAAAAAAAAAACACGGTATTTTATTGGCTTTAATAGAAATGGTTTTGTTCCAAAAATAGCGATTGATAAGTCAAATAAAATTTTTGTTGTACTAATGTGTTTTATATGCATTCATAATATATTACCTACTTTGAGGGAGGGTAGAAAAATAGTCTGTATATTATAAGTTTATAGTAACTGCATCAGTTTGAATTTCAATTCTAGGTAGAGCTGTGTAAAATCTTCATCTAGAGATAAAACTATACATTCACAAGTTTTTGATCATGTTGAGTAATGAATTGCACTACAATACTTTTATGGCAACTATAATAATAAAGTTAAAAGGAAATAGATGGTGTTTCATCATGATTCTTCTTTCATCCACTTATGTTCTTTAGATTCTAAGGATTCTTTTATTTTCTTCAGGTTTTCTAGGCATGTTTTACAATAGATCACCATATTATCCATTTCCGGAATTTTCCGTAACTCGCCTGTGAAGTAAAATAAAATTTATTGATAACATTTCATATTTACTAAATAGAATAACAATTAATATATAATATATATTTACTGTTGGAATAAATTTAAATATTTGCATCTTAAATAAAATTGTTATTTATTCTCAACAATGAAGAATATGCTAGTTAAAAGCGAGCTACAATTTCCAAATTGGCATTTTGAATAAAAATTAAATTGTAAAACCTCGTACGTTTGTAAACAAAAATCATAATTTGAAAATTTTGATTTTTTAACAAGTGCAAGGTTGCAGAATTTTAAGAAAAATATTTTCATATGGCATCTAATGAGCAACAATTATAATACTTTTTCCATAAATATGTGATTTTAAGCGTCTCTAACACAAAAATGTAAATATTAAAAAACTTCAAATTATTAGTTTTTAAGAAAAGGCTTTGTCCTGTTATTAAATAAGCAAATATTGACATTTCTTATAAGAAACTCCTAAACATGATTAAAATTAGGGGAACTTAACATATATTTATTGTACATAAATCTGTATTTCTCAGATTAACACAGATAACTTACAGGTTAGAAACAGGTTGCTTTTAATTGACAGCTTTAGTATTTCTGTACACAACAATACATTTTTTAAAAATCTACCTGGCCACATTAGTGGAAGTTGCATAAATTATTCCCTTTTAAATTCGTTTGTTGTTTATGAATATATTTGTTTATTTAATTATCAAGTTCTCTAGGTAGTATTTAAAAATGGTGTTACCTTATTTAAAAAGTAAGCCATTTTATACCTATTTTATTAAGAACCAATTCTTGAGAGGCCAAATATCTGAACCGTAATCTCCATGGTAGCATATATATATATTTTTTATCTAAAACTCTTTAGCTCTCACAATTAATTGAACTTTACGTTATATAGATTGTGCAGATTTAATTTTGTTCAATTTATTGTTTGTGAATTAAAAGCAAAAACCAAGCATTGAAAACTTATTTTTAATTAGTGCTTCACCCATGTTACTTTAAAAGTGTTTCTTTAACACGTTGAGCACCACGCGAATTCTTAAGGAAAACGCCTTCAGGCTACACGCAGTAGTGCGCTTCGCATTGTTATACCGCAATACCAGCGCATCGCTGCTAACAGATTGAAATTTACTCGATACTGTGAGTAAATATATGAGGGCTATTGTTTCTTATCGAAATAGAAGATATTTAAGTTTAGAATGAAATGCTTATAGATATTCATTCCACATGTTTACGCAGCGTTGCCAGACATAGTATATTTAATAATATTTTTGTCTATTAAAATATCAATAGTACTTCATAAACTTAGACTTCTTGCACTTTAAAAAGTAGTAAGAAAGGCACTATGTCAAATTATGGGTGTGGGAAAAACAACAGCGTACTGTCAGCCATCGATGGCTGATGCTGCACTTAACGTGTTTATGATTTTATCCTGTAATAAATAAAAATTTAATACATTTTCAGTAATTGCTTAAAACTATGTAATTTTTTTAGTTTTATATCATCGCCATCAGTCTCCGATGGCTGACTTGGCCTAAACGGAAAGTTCAGTGTCAGCCACCGATGGCTAACGCTGCTCTCGACGTGTTAATAGTTGTGATGCTACGAACTTCTATCAACAAATCTACTATGGACGTGAGTAAATAGGTAATAACTTTTAATTTCCTTTAAGTCAACATTTCCAATTTTAAGAAATTGTTCCTTTTTATGAGAGTGTGATAAAATTCTTTTATGGTTTCTCTACTTACATTTCTAGCGGGTCTCTGTTTAAATATAGTTTGGAATTAAATTTAAGATTAATAGGAAATTTTATAATCCAGTTTATTATTTTTTTTGGTTTGAAGGGAAGTGGAGTAAAATGGGTATAGGTTAGGCTCGGTAAAATTCTGAATATTTTACAGGGAGGTTTTTCTGCGGTTTTGGCAGATTTTTCTGCGATAAGTGCTAAATGTTCAATAATCAGAATTACACATTTTTTAAAGAGACACAAAATAAATATAAGCGGTACCAATCTGAACTTTTAACTACAAACATTTTTATACAAATGAAAATCATATCACGTGAAATAAGTCGGTAGTCCATTTTTGTTTGGAATGAACGCATACAATTCACTGAAAACAACTAAACTTCAGTGCGACTGAGACTGACGTATGGTGGAAGCCCTCCTATTGTACATTCTGATTGTTCAGTATTTCGACTGAGAAAATACTAGGGACGCTGATTTTAAATAAGTGTTGCCAGTCCACCCCTACATCACCCCCTTTACCCTACTCATATCCCGTTTTCTTAAACGAGGAACTGGCACAAGTGCGGAAAATGAATATTTTTTATATTTTCTAGTGTTATCCAACGAATATATTTGAGTAGTGCAATTTTTTTTTTTTATCTTTATGCTTTCAATTAATCAAAAATCGAGTTTAAAATCAAAGCAAAAGTCACTTGACGCATAGAGCCCGTCGAAAATCAGAGGAGGAACTTCACTTCCTCCTCGTCTAAAACAGGTTTTAGACTGGTTCATCATCTGCGCATTGACGTCATACGCAAAAGTAGCTTTTTCCCGCTAAATCACAAAGTGAAAAACTAAATATTTTTTTAAACTATCTATCTGAGTTCAAATTTTTGAAAAAATGGTAATGTTTTTCATGTTTTTTTTTTCTACTTTTATTGAAAAATAAAACCAAAAAAAAAAACCCCGCAAAAGTTTCTCATTCTTGGTTCGAGATGCAGCGCCCGATCCCTGGACTAATGTAAAGAGGGAGAATTAGTGAACTTCCTTTGAATATTCAGAGGCACCAATTTTCTCAAGAAGATTTTTGAACGTTTAAAAATGAACACTCAGCAAAGGATTATATCGAGTTCAGCATAATTTCACTAGAAAACTAATATTGAAAATTGATCGCTTAGTGCTTGTATATGGGTCACTAACAAGCTAATAAGTATTAAAAATAATAAAGGAGATCAAAAATAGAATAAAATGACGAAATTTTCAAAAAGGAGATTAAAACAATGGCAGATACATCTTTTTTCCCCCATTGGTTTTGACTTGTTGACTCTTTAGTACTCAGTTAAAGTATTATAAATTAATCTTTAGGTAAAAAGTAACATATACATACAACTTAAAATTATTTATTACCAAAAAATTCAAAAATGAATCATATAAATATTTAAGAACTAAATACACTAAAAATTGGGTACCAAAGGGTTAAAGCCCATCTGATAGCTGTGATGTTAGCGCTCTGGCCGCGCGTGCCAAAGGTGGCGGGTTCGAATCCTGGGTTAGGCATGGATGTTCGTCGTGGTTCGGAATCCACATTAAACTGTAAGTCCCGGCCTGATTAGTCATCATTGTGCATACAGATAGGTCGTTGAGCATATAAACCAACCAATCAACCAAAGGGTTGAATATATAAATACGGAAAATTTAAATAAAATTTATAGTACAGACAACAAATTCTGAGAAACTTCTGACAAAATCCAGAATTTTGGATTATTACATTTTTCTAAGAAAATAGTACGCGTCGTTTCAAAATCAAATAGTAAAGTTTTTAAAGGCTCTTAATTTAACAGCTGTAGTCATTATAGTTTCCATTTGCTAAGTAATTTGAAGCTCAACATTGTAAAAAACACAATTAAAGGTTAATAATTTATGAGATAGTATTTTGCATTTTTTGTGTCATTACCAATTTTTCCCCACAATGTGGTTTAATGGATATTCAAATTCAATGACAATTGTTAATATGATTTTATCATCAATTTTTATTGTACTCTTATTTTAAAGAGAAATAACGCAATGACAAATAATAATAACGATGGAAAATTCGAGTTGGTATTTATTATTTAGTATAAATTTGTAAAATAACATAAACCCTATCCACTTTAGCTCATCTGACCTATACAAAAAAAAAAGTCCTCATTAGGGTATATTTTCGGTTTTTAAAGCCTTTAAAAATTAGGGTTGTGGAACATCGCACAACTTTCATTTACACTATAATATTGATCGCTGCATTAAAATTTATGATATTATTAACCTTTTTCATATTTTCACTCATTTAAATAAAAATGACTAGTTTGACGATATTTTTGGCAATAATTTTTACTTGTGCCAAAAAACTCTGCCAAGATGGTGATATTATTCGATAAACACTACATTGTCCTTAATTGTGCGTGAAACAGAAAAAAAATCAAACGTTGGCGGGCGATGTTCAAGGGCAGAGAGATCCCTGTTAAAGGTACTCGTTTTTCAACTTTATACGCTTTTATCGCATTTGTACGAAAATTTCGAAGATGGGGACGATTAGAACACTTTAAGAGGCTTCAGCACAGGGATTTTAATCCAAATCGTTAGAACCGTTTTTAGCAATTGCTGAAAAACATGTTTTTTTCATGATTTCAACCTAATGCGCAAGTGCGATTTTGACGAAAACCTTAATGGTAGGTCCCATGGTTACCATTCACCTGTACACAAAATTTAAAAATTTTTTTTGGGAGTTATACTGACCACGTACGCACATAGACAGACATTTTATCTAGACTAAAACCATAAAAACATTTTTTTTTTTCAAATAAAAATCATTTGTACGCATTTCCAATTTTTATGTGCAATATGCAACTAATTAGGCGACTAACTTTGAGTTAAGATCGAGTATTCATAATGTTTGATCCTATGAAGAAAGTCGTCGATTCCAACTTTTTTTTTGTCCCCAAAACTTGATAGAAAGCATTGTTATCAACAACGATTCTACTTGACAATTTTCAACTCTATTAAATTAAGGCAAGTCTGTTAATTAGTCCTATGAAGCAGCAATAAAAGAGTGTGTAAAAGCTGACTTTTAGTGACAGTCCTCAAAACCTAATAAAATGCATTGTCACTGACAACGAGTCTGCTTGCCAAGTTTCTGTTCGATTGAAGGGAGGCAAGTGGGCTAATTAGAAATGCGAAGATTTGTTTGTTACAAACGCACACACAAAATCGAAGTTATTATGAAAGATATAAAAAATACGTTAGTATGAATAGCTCAATACTTTTGCACTGGTCTGTTACCAGCTGCGGGTTTCGATGAGCATGGAATAAAGCAAAAAAAAAAATTCCAGCAGATTTAGTCTTTTTCTTATCTAATTTCTAACTGAATTGTAAGGGGTAAATTTTTCGAATTAGGCTTTTATGTATTAATTTAATAACTGTTTTCTATATTAATTAAAAAATTATTTACGGTTTTATTAACTGTTTTCCTTGTTATTGTGAAAAGAAAGCTTTTTAATATTGTGTTTTAAGATTTTTGATAGTTAAATATTGAATTGTTAGAAAAGATTATAATATGTATGTCAAACATATTGGCCAGTTACAATTGTGGACATCCATTGAAAACATTAAGCTTATTTAAAAAAATTCAGTGTAAAATGTGTATTAAGTTTATATCTATTCTAATTAAAAAAATATATAATTAATTCTCAAAATTACGTTGCGGCAATGCATCTAACCCTAGCAAACAACTTTAAATTTATTATAATACATATTCTTTAAATTTATTATAATACTTATTCTTTAAATTTATTATAATACTTATTCTTTAAATTTATTATAATATTTATTCTTTAAATTTATCATAATACTTAAAAATACATTTTGCAGGTAACATTTATACATTTTTTTTAATAATTTTTCTTTTTCTTGGTTTATACTATAAAGGGAATTTATTTGTACTTAATATATGATATTATAAAAGTTTTGATATATCTTTTCACTATTCCCTGTATGCCAATTAAAATTGATAAGAATAGTTTTTTTTAAAATGTTTTTTACTTATTTTTAAGAAGAGGAACCTTAAGGGTCCTCTTAAAAATCAGTAAAAAAGAGTCCTTGTTTGTACTTTGCATTATTTCTAATCGGGTCGTAGTGCTTTCCTTATCAAGTGAAATATCTATTATGAATACAAAAGTACTGTAGTTCCTTCTAAATGAAAATATTATGAAATGAATATCCATTCACATAATGTATCCATCCTTATCGTAGAAATCCATTCAGTTTGACATATTTTATTTTGTAATGAAATATAACAAATGGCCGAACAATGCGCTGTTTCATCTTGTTCATTGAGCGAAAAAACCGCCACAACGCGTTATGGGCGTTTTTCCGTTTCGCTCAAAGAGCGTTTTCATTCTTTGAATCTATAATATACAACTCATTTCTAACGGTACTTTCTGGGTAGTTCATAAGCGATTTCTTTTCTTCCAGCAGATAATTCCAATTGAGTAACTCTATCTAATTCTGTGTAATAGGTTTTCCTTGGTTACCAACAGATGCTAACTAGTTTGGGAGAGAGTAGTTAATATAGATCTCTATGGTGATTGTTTAGCCTTCTTTGGCTTCTTCGGCCTGTCTCTATTCTAATGGTTAATTGTTTTGGCTACAATATGTGACGAGGTATTATTTTAAAACATGCATACCAACCCCTAGCATAACAGCAGTAATTAAAGATCTTTAAGAAAACTTGAAGGAAAACTAACTAGTGGTTTTTTATAATTATTATTTTTTAAAGTTTTTATAAGTTGGCTCATAAAAACTTTTTAAAGTGTAATTTTGGTGTTATTTTTTATAACTGTTATTATAACTGGTAAAAACTTCTCATATTTTAAAGCTATACTTCGGCAGATATTGTAGCAAAAAATATTAAGCATTAGGTTTATGGGGCAGAGACAGATCTGTCTTAAGTTTAACGTAAGAGCTGACGATCCCTCTTAAGTTTGCAGTAACATAGCAATTTTAAATTAGCTATCTTTCAAGCCTTTAAAAAAAGTATAACTTTATAAGTTGATGAGAATCGAAACTAAAATCTTTCCACATTAGGATATGGCAGAGAATTTTAAAACCTAATTATATTAATTTAGAAGTGCTCAGATTAGAATTGTATGGTGTCGTAAATGTCTTAAGTAATTGATATTTAGGTTTACCTTGTTATGTATGTAAGTAGGAGAGTATACTTAAAATATTTCCTCCAAAATGTATAAAATTAGAATTGAGAATTCCAAAGTAACTTTGAAGAATGGCTCTCGTTTGCTAGTTTGGATGGTAGCGGTAGCTATAGGAACAAGACTCGTCTATTTATAATTGGGTGATATATGCAGGGATTGGTGGCCTGAAAGGTTACAATACAACATTCGTCTTAATGACGAGAAGCTATTTACTTGAACGAATCTGTTTTGATAATGTATGAAATATCGACAATATTCCATCAGGGCGTTAAACAGGCCAATGTTGACGTCTCTCTCCTGGAATACCCTTGCGGAAAATGGGACTAGGATTGTTACCACGGCCGTAGACAATGCTTAGACAACTAAGTGGTAGTTATTCAAGTGACGGGCAGAAAGTACCCTCGTAAGTGCTGTATTTTAAGTGTCTGGTTTGCGTTGAACCATTTTTTAAGGAAATAACCATTTGCGTTTCAGATGGGAGTAAACCCATAAAAATTTCCACCTGGCTAACCATCAACTATCTGTCATGATCGAAACCCTGTCTACTCACTTTGAAAGATAACCTTGCACGCAAGGTGAGTTTTTTGTCGTAAGTCAGACGAATCGATTTCAGTGAAGCATTTTGTGTTATGAATGGTTTCCTCAAGTGATGTTTAACTATATTTGCAGAATTGTGTATTTTATTTCTGTTGCAATGTAATTAGTATTGAAATAATAAATTATCATTCATTTATAGGTGCTATTATTCCTTTTCTACAGTAGCTTAACTGTTTGCAATGCAGATGTAAATTGTATTCGTAAAAGTATGAAATGTGTTGTTCCATCAAAAAGCGTGAATTCCTTTAAACAACAATAAAAATAACACCGAATAAGAATTTTTTTTTATATACCAAACAAAAATTTAATTCACTAACTCTAAAAAAAGCAAGCTTATAAAATCAACAATGTACAATGAGTTACAAACACGAAATTATAGTGCCAAATAAGCATACAAATGCTTTTAATTGGAGTTAACAAATTTATGAGTATAATACAGGAAATAAATGAATAATAATTTGTAGCTTTGTTTCCACCTTTATCGAAGTAGAAGAAAAATTAATAATATGGCTATTACAACTATTTTTTTATGCATACCATTGCTTTTTGAAAGCCATGATTTGACATAAGAAAAAGTGCCATACTTTTGAAATCATGCTTTTTGAAGTTTGAACTTTAATTATAATCACTCTTGGGTGATTATAATTAAAGTTAGACTTTCAGAAAGCTGCAATAAAAGAAACACTCTTTAGAATAACCTAAAATTTTACTTCAATATACGTGAAAAAGGGGAAAGTTTCATGTTATAACAAAACAAATTGTTCAAAATAGTTTTTTTCTTTTGCCATTAAGTTTCCCACTTCTTCAAGTATACACAGGTCAAATTTCAGGTCATTCTGACCAGTTCTTTTTGTACACCATTTCGAAAGTTGAACTGCTATTGTGGACACTGTACACAATAAAAGCAGTCCTATAAATTTGAATGGGTTGGTATAGAATACTTATTAAATTATATAATTTTTGGTGATTATTTCAGTGTCAAAATATTCCAGGACCAAATAATTTTTTTTTGTCATTTAGCGTATTTTAAAGTCAATTGAATTCTTTTCAATTTCATTACTTAAAGAGTTGCAGTTAATTTTATTTGAGTGATTACTAGAGTGCGTATTTTCATTGCATAGCATAATTGTAGCGACTTTGTCGTACTTTTGTCATTTTAAATATTTATCTAGGAACGCGGCAGTGTTCCGTTGCCGAGTCTGATGTCAAAGCTGCAGACATGCAAGTGTATATTGTGTTGACAAAGCTTATGCCCGTTTTCGACCCCTCACAGCTCAGAATCTATTATAGTTAGAACCCTGATTCTTTTTCTATCATGTTGCCAGTATCATGTTGCAGTGATGAAAAATAACAACATTATTGTTAACATTGAACAAGGGAACATGGTAAAAAAACCTTTTTGAAAAGTGCCGAAGTCACCGGAATTTTGTTCTTCTGATTCTGATTCTTTTGGTTCTGACCAGAACTTTAGCCAGGGCTATAGCCAAAACTCTTTGATGATTTTACACCATTCTTTTTTTATTCTTCTCAGGTTGATTAGAGGAAGTGTCTTTTGTATGATTTGATGGGTAGGAGGATTTATACCCCCCAGATATGATCCCGATACTTGGGAATTTTAGCCTGGCCTACAGCTTAAACTCTTTAGTGTATTCAAACCATTCTTTTTTTATTCTTCTCAACGTGATTAGAGGAAGTGCCTTTAGTATAAACTAATAAGTACGAGAGTCTATACCCCGAGAAATGACCCCGGAAGTTGGGAAATTTAGCCCGGGTAGAGACTGATTATGGATTTCGGATCAATGGATTTCGGATATTCACCTTTCGCTCATTTTCAAGAAGTGACTTTAATACTTTAAGTTGAACTATTAAAACGGTGTAGTTAGAAAAAAATCAAAATTACTTATTCATCAATTAAATTGCGTGTTTATTAAAGCTCTGAAAACACGTGTTTCAACTTTTTACTAAGAAAACCACTTTCAATTTAAAATAAAGTTTGTTAGGTGTCTGGTCGAATTTGAACTACGCAACTTCTGATCACTAACTGATATTTTAATGACTCCATCACTAAAGCTTGCTGAATTTCTCTTAAAATAATAACAAGTCTTATATTTCAAACTTAAAACGAAAGTTAAATAAGTTAATAATAAAATTAAATAATTTTAAGTTAAAATTAACTTAAAACGCATTTTCTAAATATATTTATTCGTATGTAAAAGCTGGTAATAATCAATTTCGCATAAAAAACAAGTATTTTGTTTGTATGTTTTACTTACTTTGTATAATTATTTATATTTTAGCATATAATTGCATGTTTTTGTACTCAAGTTATAATAGGTACATATTTTTTATTATGAAATTTTTTAATTGTTGTGGTAAGGAAGATTTCTTCTTAAGAGAAACGAAAAGGATTTGGATTGCAAATCTAAATCTCTTTACGGTATTTAATCATGATATTTATTGTCACTCTCAATACAAAGAGTAGTATGTGAATCTAATGGTGTTGTCGCTTACGCCATTTTTTTCACGCTAAAATATCCATTGGTCGAATCTTACTAATTTAGAACATAACAAACACAACAAAAAGAATTGATATCTCCCAAAAAGCAGTTTGACGTTGTAAAAAAAGCCCGCCAAGTAAAACAATCAGTCAGAAAAAGTTGTGAAATCTAATATTTGCTTCCAGGCTGCGTTTAGTTTCTTTGGGGTACTTGTACACAAGGAACTAAATTGGGATTATTAGGGATAATTTTCATAAGAAATCAGTACTTGGTAGACTAGAGTTTTTATAAAATTAATCTCAATTTAGTGCAATGGGTGCAAAATAGCTGAAGCAAATGAAATGAGCTCACTTGAAATAACTCTAGCCTGCCAAGTTCTGATTGCCTATGGAGATTCCCTCTAGTAATCCCAATTTAGTTCATTGTGTACAAGTACCCCAAGGAAACTAAACGCGTTCGCTTGCGGCAAACATTAGATTTCATAACTTTTTCTGACTGATTATTTTACTTGGTGGGCTCTTTTTACAACGTCTAATTGTTTTTTGGATGATTCATTTATGCAAAATATATAAAGAATGTATGCTATGTATATATTCCTAAAAATATAATTAATTAGAAATGATTTTGATCAAATTTACTTTTAAAAAATAACCATAGCTGAAAGAACACTTCAAAGTTTTGTTTTATTTAAGAATGCTTACTAAGGTGCGTTATTATTTTTTTTTATCATGAATTGCATCAATGCGATGCCTGTTGATTATTTTCATCATAAATATTTATTCATGTATATAAAAAGATAAAATTAAGCATAAATGCTGTATATACTTTTTAAAAACATGATTCAATTGAATTGATTTTGATCAAATTTATTTTTATAAAACAACGACAGCTAAAAGTACACTTCAAAGTTTTGTTTTATTTGAGAATTATTTTATTTGAGGATGCTTTTACTAAAGTGTGTATTTTTTTTTACCCGCATAGAATCATTGCAATAATTTGGTATATTTTACATTATTTTAAATATTTATTCCTTTTGTATAAAAAAAATGATTAAGCATAAATGCTATACATATTCCTTAAAAGTATGATGCAATTAAATTATTTTGATGAAATTTACTTTTATAAAATAACGATAGCTGAAAGTGTACTTCAAAGATTTGTTTTATTTAGAATTTTTTTTTTGTTTGAGGATGTTTACTAAAGTGCGTTTTTTTTAATCATACATAGAATCATTGTAATTACTTTGTCGTTATTTTGTCATTTTAAATATTTATTAATTTATGTAAAATATATACTTAAGAATAAACTTTGTATATTCCTTAAAAGTATAACTAATTAGAAATGATTTTGACCAAATTTACTTTTACAAAATAATGATAGCTAAAAGTAAATTTCAAACTTTTGAAATTGCAACTGCAAATCCAATATAAAGTTCTTGATACATCACTGTACGAAACACAAACGATGTCATGAGATGTACTAAAAATTGCTTGTACGGAAATCTCGATTCTACCACAAAAGTATTTCACGCATGATTTTGTACTACTATTAACCTCTTTAACGTTTACAGGATATCCGTGTCAACAGATAGATATGGAGCATCACAAAACATTAACCAACCCTCATCTTCTGCGATTGGTCTTGATTCTATCTCGCGTACTATTTTTACCGCCCTGACTGAAATAAAAGAAACACTTAGTAGAGCTTTTATGCATCAGTGCACGGCCGGCGGCCTGATACCTTACTTTCTTCACTTAACTGACTTTCTTCAGTTTTCATCGGCCAAAAGAGAAATGGGTTTTCTCTGTTGAAGAAAGTTGAAAGAAAATAGAACAATTGATTCTTATTAGATTCGCATCTCTCTTTAAACTGAAATGTTAGGTGGGAATAGAAATTTCTACACCAGCTGCGTTTCAAATTTCAATTTACAGTCTAATTGAATCTCAGTTCTAAGAACACAGTAAATAGAAAAACTAGAAATTAAAGTTTTATTTAATGATATCGAACTTGTGGCTTGAGAACTATAGCTTTCTTGCCATCGATTTACCGCTTTGGCACACTGCGATATCAGATTTAAACGAGTTGGATTGCGACAGTCACTGTCACTAAAAAGCCCCTTCTACAGATGTTTATATTAGTGTATATCAGTTCCTTATACCATGTACAATATGTTTAAGCATGAAACAAAAATCAATGGTAAAATGACTTTACATCAACTAAATTTGAATTTCAAGCTTACAAAAACATTTTAGATGGCTGTCGTTGAATTTTTATTTATACGAATTATTACATATTGAGGGCACTGTTAACATTGATAATTCAAGATGCGAAATTATATGCGAATATTACACTATTAATACCAAAAATGAAGACTGAACTCACGCCTTAGAGGCGGAATGTTTGCAAAGGTCTCGCAATCTGCAGTATCTTTCTACAGTAGGTTGACACACTGACGATCGTGACAAGTAGTCGGTCAGTTGTTAGATTGTTTGGTGGTAGTTTTTAGAGTTTTTTCACAAATTTTCAAGTCGTAAATGCTAGGTAGTTTCCCATAGATAGCGTCCCGAAATGCATTCTCCATTATCACAGATCTGTATCTAACGATGTTCCGATGCCTAGCGTAGCTATTGAGAGTCGACTATACACTTACACAAAATGACAGAAACGTGTCGATAAATCTAGACCGAAATGTAAATGCGTACAGAGAAAATTAGTCATTTACAATTCTTGATGTAAGTAATTAAATTGAAGTTTGAAAAAGCTATTTTTTCATTGTTTTTATTTCACGATTAAGATATCTAAAGTGTCAAACACACTGTTATCAGAGTTAAAATAGATGTCTTCAGAGTTAGAATTGATGTAACGAGAGTCAAAACTAAGAGAGAAATCAAAACCCCACTGTATTTTGTGAAACAGATTACTTTATATGACATAAAATAGATGCGATTTTGTTTGTTTTGCGATAAGTTTCAATTCAACTTTGTGTTCAACTTATATGTATGTATGTATGTATGTATGTATGTATGTATGTATGTATGTATGTATGTATGTATGTATGTATGTATGTATGTATGTATGTATGTATGTATGTATGTATGTATGTATGTATGTATGTATGTATGTATGTATGTATGTATGTATGTATGTATGTATGTATGTATGTATGTATGTATGTATGTATGTATGTATGTATGTATGTATGTATGTATGTATGTATGTATGTATGTATGTATGTATGTATGTACCATTGTGTCATGACAGGCAAAAATAAATAAAATGAACCGCGCTGTAAGTAATCACCCCTTTAATCTTATTACGCTGATTCATTTTAATATGTGATATATGCATTCTAGATATTTAGTTCTTGATCATTCAACTATACATTTCCTCCATGCTTATCAGGTAATTTTTGGGAAATATTAACGAATTTTAATGGATAAAAACTCTCTATAAATATAACACATGATATAAATGAATAGATCTTACATAAGAGAAGCAAAATTCTCATTATCCCTTTTCAATTCTGAGTCACAAAGGGTTCTCCGCGAAATTTTCCATGTTATTTTTTTAAGTTTCAGTAATTTACATATAAATTGAATCGGTTCCAACAAGCTCTGTGTGGTTGCCTGTTATTTTTTTTTCCTGAGGTTCAATAGTTTTTTTTTTTTAAATTTTATATTTATGGATATCTTTCCACATAATATCAAAAATGCAGTTACAGTAAAGCTTAAAAAAATAATTTAATTCATTGTTGTAAGACATTACAATATAATTTAACAATCAGTGTTTTTCCTGAAAGGGGAAGAAATTCTTACTTGCAATAACTTTTAAAATTTCAGCATATAGTTTTGTAAAAGTTTAAATAGACAGTTTTATAAAGCAATTAAAGCATTATTTGGAAGTCGAAAAACAAGTCATGGTGATCTAGCTTTATTAATGCTCTTTTTTTAACATGAGTAACTACAAATTTAATTAAGTCATAATTGATTAATTAAACAATGTATAGCCAGAATAAAGAGTATAGTTTTGCAGTTACAGTTCTTGATGAGATGAATACATTTTTAATCCCTAGAGTTTTTATTTGTTTATTTGTTTGGTTCTAAGGTAAAGATTTGTTTCATTAAATGCAGTTAAGAGTCCAAATTGCACATGCTTCCTTCATAACTTAAAATGTCTTCATTTTTTAAATGCATATTCTTATCAAAAAATAACTTTTTGTTCAAGGGTCTAAATACAATACCTTAAAAACAGTTTAATGGTGTATTTTCTAAGAGAAAATCAGTTTAAAACTATGCATATTAAAACAAGTAGAATTTGCTTTGTAAAGGAAATTTTAATCAGAATTTTCAATTTTTCTTTTATCATTTAAAAACAATAATACCAGCAGTATATTTCTAGCTTAATAAGAAGTTTCCTTATTCACTGTTTTAAGTTGTGGCTGTAACTTTTATTTTCATTATTAAAAAACAATTCAAATCTCTCTGATTCGTATAACATCTATCTATTTCTATCTTAATACAAGTTTTGTTTTCATTTCTTTAACTTGTGATACTAGATGCAATAGGAATCCATGACATTTTCTTCATCCTTCACTATTTTTTAAAACTTTGGTTTTAAACTTTTCTACTAAGACTTTTGAAGTAAAATTTATAAAAATTCCATAATATATATAGATTTTAAAATATAAATATGTATTCCATACAAATATGATTTTTTTTCTAAAATTTCACCGCTCGACTTTTAAAAAAAAAAATTGCATAGTGAAAAAACAATGTAATTTTCTTCAAATTTCACAGGGAAAATGCATAATAATTTTTTAAAAGGAACCAAAATACTTAATCAGAAATATAAATGCATTCGTTTATTTAAAAAAATATAGGAATATTACAATTTTTTTTCTTTTAAAAAGCCTCAACATTGAAAGGAGAGAAGCATTTTAAATTAAAAGATGAATTTTCAAATTATTATGGGAGCAAGTACTTTTATATAAAACGGTCTAGAAAAAGGATTCATTATTGCCCTTTTAACTAGACAAATATATGGAAGATATATCTTACTAGTTCAATTTCATATATTCGTATAACATGAGCATTGATAAAATGATTTGGAGGTGAAATAATTAATAATAACTATTTTATTTAGAAAACAGTTACTTCAAAGCAGTTAACATGCTTTTTAAATTAACATCTACAACACTTAGTAAGTTGATAAAGCTCAACTACAGGGCGGTGATATTTAAATTGCATCTGTTTAGAGCCATCCTGAGTTTCATCTAATGAATATATACGGATAAAATGAAGTAAGCATACTATTGAGACACTATATAAATATAATTAACGTGTTATTTACCTACTCTACTACAGGATAGAATTATTTAAACTATAGCTGTTTTTAACCGTCTGAAGTCTGATCTAATGAATATATTAATAAAATGTTATATACATACTATAAGACAGTAGTATACTACATAGTGTAGTATACATACTTAAGTGCCGGGGGGGTAGTAATATTTAAGTGCACCTGTTTAGAGTCGCCTAGAGTCTGATCTAATGAATATATATCAATAAAATATAGCATACATACTATAGAAACAATATATATATGGATAATCTAATGAATATATTAATAAAATGTAGTATACATACTATAAGACAGTAGTATACTACATAGTGTAGTATACATACTCAAGTGCTAAGGTAGTAATATTTGAATGCACCCGTTTAGAGTCTTCTGGAGTCTGATCTAATGAATATATATCAATAAAATGTGACAATTTAAGGACTTCTATGGTAGTTAACTTTACCGACGTAGAAAGGTTATGAATCAAGATAGAAAGAATTGGTTGGGTATGAAATAGACATAGAAAAAAAGAGTTCAATAAAAGTTTGAATGTCACTCATGTAATTGTTGTTTTTGAAGCATCACAAAAAAAAAAAAAATTAGAAAAAAAAAAAAAATTGCGTTTCAATTTTTTTTTTATCGTTTTTAAAACTTTTTTCGTGTTTTAATCTCTTATAGATTATCTTTTCTCATGGACTTAGTAGTATGTATAAATAATTTTATGACGACCTATTGATTACTAAAAGCTCCAGATAGCTCGAAACAAATTCACTTTAATTACAACCATCTGTAAAAAACCTTTTCGTTCTATCGAAATACGCAATTCCTCAGTATTTATAATAATATCTTTGAAATATCCAATTTCTCTCGAATTTTTATTAATGAAGTTAGTACACTCTTTCTTAGATTTATATATATTTCTTTTACATGAAGCTGAATAAATTACACAGATAGCTCGGATAGCTCAGAAAAATTAATAAATATTTTGAATTTTTAAAGGGAAATAACCTCATTTATATAAAAATAGGCCGAACATTTTCTTTCAACCGCATTAAAGGGAAAAATGATGAATGCCGATGAGAAATTAATTGCATGGAGGTTCATCTCTTATATACATTTTCACACAAAAACTTTTTAATCGGGACCACGTCAACTTTATATTTACTTGATTTCATAGTTACGATGGATGATGATAACCCATTAGTTGTGCGATAATACCATAAAAACATGATTGAAGATCGCACCAACGTGACGAGAGATAAAAAAACAGACCAAAAAGCTTTTTCATTGTAAATCTTAAATAAGTAGACCGTTACAGATTAAACCATAAGTGTTTAACAAGAAATGAAAGGTTAATGTGTATTGGAATAGAACGGGTCTCAAAACAAAGCAGTTGGTAGTAGGTTTTTCTTACTCAACTTTCAATGAACTTGGTAGGTAAGTTTAACATAAAGCATGTGGTGCGTAGTTAATTTTAATTGCCTCAATTTATATTGTTTTTATATAAAACAGTAGTTCAGAGATTTTCCTCTATATCTATGCATTATATATTTCATAATTTTTATTCTTAAGGTAATCCAGGTTGAAAATTAAAAAATTAAATTGCCACTCGCTTGCTAGCAAACATTTATAAATCCTGTTGTCAGCAATTTTTTGTGTTAGGGATAGAATTAAATAAACTTACTTCGCTGCGTAGCCGAAAGGGAAAGAGCAATGAAGGCACTCGGCAAAAAACAGAACATAGCTCCCAAAAGCGAATTGCGAAGAAAACTTTGCATGGCCTTAATGCCTTGCATACCTGAATTCAGAGCCGATGATGTTAGTGGTTTACTCAGAAGTGGCATGATAAGGGAGCTTAAAAAAGGCATGAACGGCAAATTAGGAAGTACCGTTTGAGACGTTGCTGGTTGCGATGCTTGAGCAACTCCTCCTCCAACGGCTTGTTGGCCAAATCCTCCTCCAACTGCTTGTTGTGCAAATCCTCCTCTTACTGGTTGTTGTGTATACCCTCCACCTGAAGATTGATCACTTCCTTTCACCGGATAGCTTGGTGCCCAAGAAGGTTTCGACGGCAATGGGATATTAGACCAAGGATCCATCACAGGTGCAACTGAAAAATTTCCCAACTTATTCGGCTTTGAGGAATGGACTTTGACGGGCTTTTGAACTTGAATGTCATTGACATCGAGTTGGTCTGTACGCTTCTGGAGGACAATCAGTTTGTTGTGTACGATGGTTGTGGCCAGGTTGGTTGGATTGAGGACATTGATGGTAGGTGATTTTATCACTTCTGGTGCCTTCACACGCTCTCCCAATACGTCCGTTATGGTTTGTTGCTTTGGAGTTGTGTCCTCTACTGTCACGACAGATGTGGGTTTTTGGGGTCGCGAGACAGGGTGCTTGTTTGATTTATGGTTGTTGATGACGACGAGCTTTCCTTCGTACTGAGAGGTTTGGTCTTTGGTGTGGTGAGGAGATGGAGTGGAACTACTCAGTTTTTGCATCCATTTTGGTTGATTCCAATTCGAATAACCTGTAAAAAAATGAGTAAGATGATGAAAGAGCTCATATCAAACTTTATTTTAATACGACGGCAATTTTCAAAAATCAGACAAGTGGTAAAATTTTAAAAATTGAGTTATCAGAAACGTTGTATTCCTCTCGTTGAACCAAAACAAAATTTGACGATTATTGTTCACTCTATTTGAATGCAAAAGAAATAATCTCAAAATAAATAAGTTATTTTTAATATATGTCAATCAAGAAGAAAAATGTTTTTAGCATTTTTTGAAGAATTGGAAATCTGTATAAGTTGTCTGTTCTTTTCACATTACCGTCTGATTATGAAGGATGCTCACAAATTATCATTGCAGCCTCATCTTTAAAATAACAAGAGAATGAGGCAATTTAACAAAATGCTTCTGGCATACAAAATATTATCAGTCTTACATTTTCTATATACGCTTATAAAGCAACATAAACGTGTCAACTTTAAAGCATGTAAATGGGAGTATATTTTTTATTTTTATGTGTTTCAATTTTACCATACAGTTAAATTAAAACACAAATAATAGTAGGGAATAATGTCTTATTTTAGTCAAGTATTATATACCTGTGTTGTAAAACTTCTATAACATTTTTGGCGTTGTTATTTGGCAACAGTACAGTACTTTGGCTTTAACTTGTAACTTAAGCTTTTATAAATTTGTGTGTTTATACTCTAAATATAGAACATTTATTTTAATTTAACTGCAATGTACCATAAATAATCAAATTATACATTTTAAAAAACAAGAAATACATTTTCTCAAAACCGACATGCGTTAACAAAATATATCATTTTCTTCCAATTCAGATATCGCAGATATCAATAAAATTTTTTCAACAGGCCCGTATTTACAATTTGTAGCTTAGATATTGTTTCTACTCGCCAATTTCAAATTGGATTATGATGCTTCGCGTGCAAAAGTATAGTGCTGATTTTAAAATTTAAACTACGATGTTCTTTAAGAATATATTGGAATGCTGCAAAAATAATAATTATAAATTTTTAAAAATTTGATGGTACAATCCAAACATTTTTTAAATAGAACTCATTTTAGGTTGAAACTAAATTATCATAAGTGTAACAAATTTAAGTTTTTAAATGGAATTTATTTCACATGCTTTGGTTTCATGGATAACACTTCACAACCTAATTCTACTATATATAGAAAATCCTTTTATTTTGGAAAAAATATCGTAATATAAACAATATCCTTACTATTGCTCTGAATTTTTGTTTTCATAAACAAAGCATGAATTGGAAAAAAAAAAAAAAAAAAAAGTCACCTTAGCCTTACAACACTTTGATGAGTCGACTACAGAAGATATTATGGTAAAAAGAATTATCTCGTTGAACTTAGCATAAAAATCATCTTCGGTGTAGTAAGAGGTTGTTAAGCTTTCTCTTCGCCTGATAGGATTTTGTAAAGCTGTTTAACGCATACATGAATGCTTAAAAGCTTTGTATTACTGCCCACAATTTCTCGGAGAGTAATTCGCTTTATCAAGAAAATGTTGTTAGGGATTTTGTGTTAAGTCCCGTTGTACACTTAGTGGTTATCAAACAAGTAGCATTTAATACGGAAATAAAAATCCCATTCTTTGTCTTATGTTTGAAAGCTGTGAAAATCGTTTATACAATTATTAACCCATAGAGCGGCTGTTCCGGATTATCTCGTCCTTTTATCCCCAGTTTTTCCAACAATACACAACATTTTTAAATTTAAAAATAAAATTTAAAATAAAATATTTTTTTAATATTTTTATTAGGATGATAATTTAAAACCTATTTAAAACAAATTGAATAAATAAAAAAATTAAATGAATTATATATTAGAATCAGAAATATAATTAAAAAATTATTGCAGGGAAAACAACTGTACAATTTTGCCCATTCCCTGGACGCTCAATGGGTTTTAAAGAGAAGTTTTCTGTGGATGTTTTCCGAGGAGACTGGTTTACTTGTCCTAACAGATGCAATGCAGTACAACAAGTGAAAAGTTGTGATCATTCATTGGTCAGGTGGATAGGTGCGGAGATGCGAATTTTTTTTTAAAGTATTACCCGTCATTTGTAAATTGGTAGGTGAAAGTTTTTAAAACCAGACAATTAGTCCAAAGAGATTGGACAATATGTCCCAACCACAGTTGAGTTCACTCACTTCTAGAAGCAATTTCTGTATAGCACCGCTTACGGAACATGAAGCGATTGCGTACAAAGTGCATTTTTTATCTATGAAGTATGGAATGAGAAATAATGGTACTTAGTAGCAGGGTAAATATTTTTAAATGACAGTTTTCTCTATGTCACACGTCTAAAATATTATAAGTTTCAAGCCATTTAAGAACTTATTATTGTAATAGCTTGTACTGTTTTGAAGTGATAGACACAATTTATCCTAGTTTATGCAAAAAAAAAAAAAAGAAAAAAAAAAAAAAAAAGTTGTCCGACGGAAGGTTAAATAACAAAAACATTGACCCCCTCAGCAAGCGCAGACTTAAGATTAGATTTTTACAAGCAGATAAAAATAACTATGAAGATTCATAAATTATTTAACCATAATAATGAAATCTTTGTGGTTTTGGTTTTAAGAAACTAAATATAAATATGAGGAGCTTAAAATATAAATTCTAAGTAAATCCGCTTGAATTGTTTTTTTGATAGTGAAAAACTTGAGTATCTTGTCAAAGCTTGAATGAAATTTTACATTGAGAACTAATTTGAATATTAAAAACCTGATACAAAAGAATAAATTAAAACTTCGAAAGTTGACTGTCATTGTCACTGAAATGAAGTAAACAAGGGCACTTATTATTAGAATGAATTACCATATGAATAAAATGTAATTATCTTATGGTAATGAATAGTTTATACAACGAATAAGGCACACTAGGCGTGTAAAAGTTTATTTGCACTTATATTTTTGCTTGTGATCGAGTCAGAGCAAAGCAAATGAGGAAAATACAAACTAACAAGAAGCAAGAAAATTTTTTCAATATAAACTTTAATATATATTGAAGCAAAATTGAATTGATACTCAAAGATTTAAAATTTCTTGAAATTTTGAAGATTTTTTTAAATTTGAACTGTGGAAATGATATTCTGAAACGTGCTACAATGCTACTTTTCGTCAAAATGACTAAAATATTGTCACATTTTGATTCTGTGTTATTTATTTCATCCAAATTAATGTGAATCCATGACCAAATAATTGTCAAAATGGAAAAACTATCCTTGGTTATTATTGAATTCTCAAAAGTATAAGTATTATTTTTGAGAGTAAGAGACACTTTAATAATAAAATGAATAAATACACTTTAGTATTAAAATGAATAGTGACACTTTTAGCAATAAAATAGTGTCATTTTAGTAATAAATAAATAGTGACACATTCTCTGAATACCAAAATATTAAAATCTCCGTTTAAGACCGTTTTACACCTGTAAACATAAAGTACTATGTAATATTGAAAGTGATACATATGAAAGATTCATTTTAAAGCATTAAATCTATGAGAAAGTTATACCTTCATCATCATGAAAAATGTTTTATGTAATTCAGAGAAGATGTCCAAACTGAAACAGGATTGGAGAGTGAGATAACGCGCACGGAAAAAAGCAATACAAATAGAAAAGAGTATGTTCAAATTTCTACTGAAGATATATGAAACAATATTTTTGTATTGAAACAGTTTATGTAGATTTAATTTTGGTATTAAGAGATTTTTAAAAGTTCTAAAGTTTTCGATGTTGAACAATTAAACAAGGGAGTAATATAAATAGGACAAAGGAAAATGCTGTACATTAAGAAATATTCTTATTTTAACCCATTTTATCCAACTTTTGTATGATTAAATTTATTTATGAAAAGTAGTTTAATTTAATTTTGACGTACTAAAAGAAGTATACTATGTGTAAAGATGTGTTTAAAGTTTTTAATATTTCCCGTTGAATTAAAATCTCTCGGGAGAATGTATCCCAATCGCATAGTCGACTGGGACTTTACCCCAATAGAATAGGATCATGTAAGAATGAACATTCTTTATAAATATACCCATAACATATAATAATGTAGTAATTTGATCACTGATGAAATATATTGTCCCACTGTTACATATTATTGGGACAATATATCCCACAATAAAGATTTATTCAAAATTTATAAAAAGGCTAAAAATTACTACTGCATACGAACATTAAGAATTATTTGATACAATGTATGACATAAATATAGTTGAACTTACTGTAATATAAAAAATAAAAAAAATAGAATAATTGAAACTTGAGTAATGCGCATGCTCAAAAATCGTAAACTTGCCATTTGCAAGCTAAGAGTGTTTTCAAGTTTCTTTACTCGTATTTTTATACCCTAATTTCTTAAAACAATGTAAAGTGCAATTTATTTATCCAATAGGAAATGGTCAAATCTCCGGGAAGTATTTGTATGTTAGGGTCAAAAGTTTTGACAAACCAAAGTATGTTAATCAATGAAATTAATCAGATTCCTTGATGAAATATAATTACCAATATAGCTTATTTGACACTGTAACTTATTTAACCTATTTCCAAGCCAATTTTAAATTTTCCTTATTTTACAGAACAGTTGTTTTGATATACATCTTAAATTCAGCGTTTTCTTTCACACACTATAAACAATCGTCGAGATTCAACGTATTTTATTCTGATTTAAATTCTAATACGTGCATAAAATGCATGCGTTACTTTTCTTACTTGCACTAAATCCAATTAAATGAAAAAATTTCATTTAATACGATACATATTTATTTTTACACTAGGCTGTTAAACTTAGTATCAACCCATGCCTATTTAACATTACTATATTTCTCTTGATAGTGGGTCTTAATATAGAAAGAAGATAGAAATCTTAATGGGGATCAAATTTCAGATTCTTTATGTAATAAAAATTCTGTGTTTGGTTAAGGATAATTATATAAAAAGTTCTACATTTATTTTAAGTTTTCCAATTAATGTTCAACTTATATTTCTGAAAGTTTAGTTGACTGAAAGGTATGGAAGTGACCTGAGTGTTGCGTTTCTTCAATTTCTTAAAGTTTTTTTTAAATATATATTTTTTAAATGATATTAAATTAGCTTATTGAGAAGTATAAATTAAATACGATAATTTTGGGAATAAAAACGCAACTCTAAAGTTATAAATACTAAAAAAGCAGAATGTGTAAATATTTTCAAGGAGGATAATAACAGTATGTAACTATTATTTCAGTTAAATTCGGTTATAAAAATGTGGAATCTATTTGTAATAAGTGTTTTAGACTTCATTTAAGTATGAAGTTCAGTAATTATACTTATATTATTGATTCCTGGAAGACTATGATCGTACCAGTTATCGCTATAAAATATTTAAAATTGGAATTGCTTTTTTTTTTTTTTTTTTTTTTAACAACTTTTGTATGACTTATTTTTGTTTTGTTGGAATTTTCAAGATAATTATCATTAATGTCTATCTTTTGTTTCAATTATAAACAATGGATTATTTCAAAATGATTGTGTTCTAACTGAAATAATGGAAAGTCTAATATTAATGCAATGAAAATCTAGGTATCGACTCTTAGTCTCTTGTATTTGATATTCCAGTTGGAAAAGTATTGAATAATATAAACTTGTACGAGTGCAAACAAGTTCTGTATTACAAACATATTACGTACTAAGAAAACCTTAAAATAAGCATATGATTTCCATAGTGATAGTTATAAATGTTATTGATATAAATTTAAACTATTATTAATTAGTATATTTAATTAATTTTTTCCATGTGTATGCATTTTTTAATTTGACAATCTTACTTCTTAAACGATTCATTTTACGTCGATACTCAAAACGTTTGCATAATTAATTTTTTTTTTAAATATAGTATTATAGTATAACAAAAGAGTTACGGAAGGATTAAAACATATTATTATTTTTAGAAACATGTTTTGGACTTTGAGTACGTGAGTTATTATATTTATGGTGCTTTTTATAATAATATTCCATTCTTGCATTAGAAAAACCATAACCAAAAACATCAAGCAAATTTTCAAAATTTACTTCAGATTTACAAAATGTAAACAATTTAGATAAAAGTACATTATTCCAAAAGCCTTAAAATTTTAAACATGAAAAAAAAAATGATAATAGTAAATAATTTAACATTTTAAGTAGAGATCCGAGTTTGTATTATTCTTATATAGTAAATACAATGGTTATATATCGTTTTTTAACAGCACATTTCAAATTCTAAATTTAGTCATGTATTCTTGAATAATGCAAACATTGTTTTATCTATCAAATATGAATAACAAGTTTCAAATGTTTTTCTGTGGGTACAGGAATGCACGTTTTTCTAATGTGCAGCGGTCATCCGTATTACAATCTGTTTAAATGTATGTACATTTTCACCTTAAAGGCAGATATTATACATATATTACATGGACTCACAATAAATATAATCAGTGTAATATTTCACTTACTTTTATGATTACTAATTACTGCAGATAAAGGTTTCTGTGGTCGTATCCATACTGTCCCTTCTGGATTGTGATTACTGATAAAAGTGTCCTGGTTGTTTGCGTAATATACCGGACCACCCGCATATGACTTTTTCTTCAACAGCAAAGTCGAATTGACGACTTTGGTTGCATCTAAATTCGGCTCCTCTTCGAAAAGAATAGGCCTGCTATCAATCAACAACCGCCCGGAATCAAGAGGACTACTGGCCACAAGCCATACTAACTGCAAAGCACCAAGAACTAGAGCTCGCATATTTTCCGCCTGTAAAGATACCAATCTACTATGCAGCACCACGTCCGAATGGATAAGACGATCAACACATAGTGAATCTGTCAGCAAGTGCTCGGAGGAGGTTCCAACTGAATCTTCGAAATTATTCAAGCTAGAGACTAAGCCATTGGTCTAAATCTAGCTTTTTATATGGGTCACTAGATCAATTTTGGATATTTGTCTAGGGACTCTATTCGATTCGACTTCTGCCACTTAGGACTGTTGCTTGAGTTGTAGGTGCTTTTTGATGGCACACGACAACCCATGTTACGGTCGAAAGGGTCAAAGCGGCCAACCGCATCGCCTAACCGAGAAGTTCAGAGCCAAGTGGGTCAAGCTTAGATTAATACTCATATTTAATTCGAATGTGAAGATCAACACTTTTGAGCATCTTCGGGTTGATGCTTGATTGGAAATGTGCGAAGAGCAGATTTAATAGTCAGGTTTAATTTGCATAATTTAAGACAACATAACAATAGAGTGTTTATCAAAAGGATTTGGGAAGGAATGGGTGTTGGATTGAAATGCAAGGTAGGTGAGAAAGAAATTTTTTTCTGGCGTACATAGGTACACTAGAGGAGCCGTCCGAGCAGCCAGGACCTTTGCATGGTCAATAATTTCGCTGATAGATACGCTTATGTAATTAGTTTTCTTTGATATAATCTGTTGATGTTAGGAATCAATTGTTTAAATGGTCAACATTTTCGTTTCTATAAGTCAGAATTAGGGATTCAATGTCATTTTCGAGTTTTGTGATGGTCTCAATAATTTCTGCCTTATCGATGTTTATGCACCTAAACATTTACATGACAATCCAAAATGATATGGAAAAAATAATAATAATAATAAAATATAGATAATTCATGTGTAATTTAACGCAGGACTAAGCAGTTTTCTCAGAAATATATAGAAAGAAATGGTTCACATCCCCACACAATATTATTTTCATCAACAAATGGTGCTGTTAGAATCTGTGAGTAACTATTTAGTGATGTGCTACAGATACTAATCACTAAAATTGTACTGCAATATTATCTGTTGACAAAAATGTAACTATTTTTTTGTGTGTGGAAGAAAATTCAATATTTTTTCTGCGTTTCTATGCGAACGCATCCTTCTACTGCTAATTGTACACTAGATTTTTAAACATTTTTATTACTTTTGATATAATAAAGCTGAATATGTTCATGGAAATGATTTTTTTTATCTTAAACACCATGCTCTTTTTCTTATTTACAAAATTTATCAGACACATTTGAGAGTAAGTAAAGGTATGGCAAATATATTTGTAGTTGTATCATGTATGTGGAAGTTTGTAGAAGTGCTTTATAGATGCAACACTTTGCAAATTCATTTCAGTTAGTGTACAATGGTTTCAAGCTGCATTTTTTGTTATAGTTAAAATAGAAGCCAAAACTATAGAAAACATTTTTTTAAATATTCATACATTTAAATTTGTTTAGTGCCTATCATATTTGTGACAGGGGAATCCCGTTTGCGACAGAAGAATCCCATATGAGACAGATTACAAAATAGATTTTTTAAAAGGCATATCATTGCATTTCATTGTAGTTATAATGGGAATATAAACATTTTCTGACAAAATACACTTAACTAAGATTAAAGGTACCAGGGGAGTAGCCAGGACTTTTTTTCGGGGGGGGGGGGGGATTTGCTCATCCATATTCAAGAATTGCTTGCAATAGTGTTATATATAAAACTCGAAGATAGTACTTTTAAATTAAATACCCTTACTTAGTCAATTAATTAATTAGTCAATTAAATCTTCGGCACTATTTAGTAACATATAATTTCTTAGTAAATATAAATAAAAATATCTAAATTTTTTTATTAACTCCACTCACAAAATTTGTAGAAAATTAAGTTAAGCACATATTTGCCTCGAAATTCATAATAGAAAACCTAACTATCGAGGCTTTTTGGAAAGTTTATTTAGGACTTCTTGGTCAATGTCAATTTCTCTATGGTTGGATATGAAATCCAAAACATTTAAGCGATTTTGGGAAGTAGAATTTCTCAGGTAATTTCTCAATTGCCTTAAAGATTAGAAGGATCTTTGCAGTGGCAATTGTAATAGAAAATGTTGCCGATTACAGCCATTTACTATCCGTTTTTTGCATGAGAAAGGAATAGGCATTAAAAATAAGTAGAACTAAATAATTAAATATACTCTTTCATAGTCAGTAGTCACACTGTGGTTTTAGAGTTTGCGAGGCCAAGTGCAAATTCATTTTTGACTCAAAGCTATGTCGAGTTTACACAATGCTGCAAAACCTATTGTACAACATTAATGTTCATAAATACTCTAAAAAAGAGCTGTGAAAAAAAATTGAAGCCACAAAGGTGTGTGAAATCATTTCTTAAATTGGACAAATACTAGTTCTGTTCAATACTATTTTCCCAGTACTTACAAACAATATTTAAACAGTGCTGACCAAATACTATTCGATGGTGCATATTTTAAGTGGATCATTATTTTTTTATGAAGGATTTACTTAACAGTGTCATGTTCTTTTTTAAAATAAATAATTTGTATTTAATATTAAGAATATAGCTAGTTTTCCAGGCAAGGCCTGGAGTGCAATGCAACATATTATACGCAAATCGCAGTACTTCACTTTCTAAAAGAAAATATGCAACTGTCCGTCAGGAACTTTCTGGAACAGGGAAAAAGAGAAGGGGGAGGGGAATAGGTTTTTCAGCTCCAATTCCTGGAATGTCTCCCCGAAAACGAGGGGTTCTCAATATAGAAGCGGACAATTTCACTACATTTTTGTATGAAAATTTGGAAAAGGGAAGGGGGGGGGGATTGGCTCATTTTATTTGGGTTTTTAATTTTCTACTTCTTTTTTCTACAATCTAAAAATTTCGGGGGGGGGGGGGATATATTCCGTTATCCCCCCCCCCCTCCCCCCTTGGCAACGCGCATGTAGGGTACTTACACACTGAAGCCGGGTTGGGTACTTACTCGCATAGTGCAAGGTAAAATTAAACGGTAAACTGACTAGTCTCTCCATTGTGTGCGTCCCCATAGAGATGGATGGTTTAATTTTACCTTAATTTTTTCAGCCTCAATATCTACTGGTGTATTGCTTAGAAGCATATAACATTTTTATAATTTTTTTTAACGTGTCTTAATTTTTTTTTTTTTTATAATTGAGTAATTGAGTTTAGAAATTAATTAACTAGCTTATAAAAACATTTTGAGTGTAATAGTAAAGAAAACCACTAGTTATTTTGTCTTCAAATTTCTTTTATGAGCTTTTATTACTGATGTTATGACTGTTATGAAATTTTTATGCTTCAAAGCTGTTCACTCTTGAACAATTAATCAGAAGTTAATAAAAAAAAAAATACTGAACATTCTATAGTATATTCACGTGTAATAACATATTCACTGAATATGAAAAGTCTGTTTGAAATGAAAGGTACTGGCAGTATTGGAACAGTATCATTCCTGTCCAGTTCATATTGTTTGGCAGTTTCAACATATACAAATTTATTGTTCGATACTTTTTTCAGATAAGAAATTGTTAAGTCCTAAATCTTAATGTTGCTTAAAACTTGATGTACAAAATTTTAAAACTTTTTTCCTTGAAACTTTTGGCAAAATAATATTTTCCACAATAATGTCAATTTCCACCAGATCTTCAGACTGAAAATAACTATTCATTTCTCTTCTACTATGTTTCAAGATAAAAAATACAAATTTTAGTGTTGCCAGAAAATGATATGACTTATTACTATAACCTTTACCTGGTTCTTGTAAATGCCATTGAGGCGAAAAAGACTCATCTTTAATAATCACATACATGATTGGATTTGTTACAAATATGATAGCCTAGAACTACTAAACTAAAGATGTAAAAAGTATGTCATTTTTTGTTTCAGGTGATATAACCAAACAAGCTTTGCATTAGTAATAAGGAAACATTTGCTTTACTAATGATTCCCCTATAACAATAAATGCAATTTTCTATTATGTATATGACGCATGTATGTACTTTAAATACTAAATTTAGGACTTGAATATAAATAACGCCATTGGAAAGAGCAACTTCTTGGCATTAAATAAGGAAGGCCACACATTGAAATAATAATAATAATAATAAAAAACTTTAAAAATAACCTGTGGTTTCATAAACCATAAAACTTCCCATTATTGTGAACGTTATCAGGAATATCTATTATGATCTTAGTTAGATGTTTGTGGCTAATTAGTGGAAGTGGAATAAAACGAGCATTAATAAGTTTTTTTTTTGAGACGCATTAGAATTAATTCAGTGTAGTTTGAAATAATCAAAAGAAAAATAAAATATTAACAATTTTACATAGTATGGGCCCTAGAATAAAAGTGGTCTCTTGTCAAATGATTAATTTCTCCTTTTAAGATATATTGTGAAACCTCAAAATACGAATAACCAATGTCATGTATTGATATGAATCCAGCATGAACTACCCAGAGAAAAACGAGCACCTCATTTCAGTATAACGAGTGGGATAATGCAACTAAACTAAGTCAAATAATCATCAAAATTATTGAATAACTTATATAATAATAGACGTGTAACTTTACTTGTAGAAGTGTGACTAATGATCATCGATGAACGCTTCTTGGTTGTAAAAAAAAATCTCACCCTTGTCCTAACCAAATAGATTTAACACGTCGGTTAAGAAGTGAAAATCGAGCGGTGCAAATATTTTTTGAAATTAGAGAAAAATAAAACGAAGGTCAAAAGACGCTTTTCAAAAGGTAGTGAATAAAGGTTCACTCACCGTAACACGCTAGGAAGTGGATTATCAAAGAGCCGAGAAAGTCTTACAAAGTATCCGCACACAGCCGGAACTAGACCCCACCTTTGGAATGAATGCCCTGTGTCGACCTGCCGCTTACTGTGAGACCGATATTATAAACAAACAAGTGGTTTAAGATTTACAGCAGTTTACATGAAGGATATAGTGACCAGAACCCAAAGAAAAAAATTTGGACGGTAGATTATAGTTGTTGAAAGGCCGCATTGCTTCCCCTAAGAAAAAAGAATAACATTACCTTGATAACTTTGATCATTGAAGTACAAGCAATACAGGCTAATAATGTAGTAGTAGTACATACAGGGTATCTTATAAAGTTGTAACATGAGTTATTTCATTGAAATGAGGTGGCAAAATAGTATGTACATGTACAGGGTGTCCAATAAATGACTGACCAATTTTAAATTTTTAAACGTGAATAATTAAACTATGATTGGAGATAGAAATGTACCGTTTGCTGCATTGGCACAAGATAAACAGTAAGTTTTGAAAAATACCGAGATTTGCCAATTAGTTTTTATCTCAAAATCCGCGTTTTTATCATTTTAGTTCAACATGGGTCATTCATTATGTATGTATGTACGTAGTGCGAGAAGTGTATTTACGAAAAAAGTGTAGCACTAAAAACCAAAGGTCGTGGTCGATATTAACTTAATTGATATAATAGGTCATAGGTCAACGGATAATAAATTCAAAAGCATTTTATAACTAAAGGGCGAGGAAAAAATAGGATAACATTTACATTAAAACTTTTGCACAGTTCTCCAGATAAATCGTAAAAGTGATTTCCATTTCTAATTTCTGTCCTAGATATTGCATTCATAGTTGAATTTAATTTGAATTGTCCTAATTAATCATCCTTTATGTTGAAGTATTCGAAATTGAATTATTTTATTTTTCAATTATCTGAAACAGCACGATAGAAATAAGCCATGATTGAAGTTTTCAGGGACAGTGAATAAGACAAATGAGTTTAGCGAACAATTCAAATAACATCCTCTGAATCATTTCATCCGTATTGTCTTACCTACACAAAAACTATTCAACCATGCGATCCTAATCATTTTATTCAAAACAGAAAGCTTCAATTGAATGTTGTTCAATTGAATGTCAAATAGCTTTTATTTTCACGGTTTGATTTCAACTTAGGCTTTCTTCATCGCATTCGGTTGTTGGTAAAGAGTGGGGGTGGGGGATGTATGGCACCTCAGGTGTAATGGCGGTTGATTCAGCTAAACATGATTACTTTTCTCTAAATGCTAGGATTAATTTTACATTCGGTGTGCTTTGCAAGATTAGAAATATTAATTATCAAAACAAACAAACAAACAAATAAACAAACAAACGTGCATGTTTATCAGAAATGTTAACAATATTATGAGAAAACATATGATTTTTTACATCATTGTTTCTCTAGCTTTTTATCTGATTCAATACTTCATTAAAGAAGTTTCACTTAATTTATCCTCAGGAATTAAGAAATAGTATGGGGCATGATTAGGGTAACAAATAAAACTACCCTACTATGATACTTTTGGTTTATCCCACTTTACCCCATCTTTTACCATAGTGAAAGTTATGGTCTGGCCATAGCTATACCTTGCCTTGTAATGACTTGTTAACTAATATGGTACTTATTCATTAACTTTTTATTCAAACGAATAATTTCAAATTTATAACACAAGACTCTCTTTTTCCAAATATATCCTCCAGGATAAAACAGTTATCTTCCTGCTGTAGTTTTCTTGTCTTCATACTTTTATTAAAAAAAAAAAAACCTTGATTTTAAGAAAATATAAGCTAGAAATAACTGTAGGATTAATGCCTGGTTGAAAGTATATTAAATTCGTTTTCATTTCATTTATTCATAGTGTCATTTTCCTGTTTCACTGTTTCCACTTTCAAATGAAAGGATTAAAAATGCAGTTGAATTTGTTTTCATTGTATTTGTGATTAATGTAGTTAAGTTACGAAATATTATTTTAAGTAAAACTGTAAAGAAATATATGGAAATTGTATTTAATTTATTCATAACTCTATTTCCATATTCCCTGCTGTCGCCTTCAAATATAATGATTAAAACTGTAGTTAAATTAGTTTTTCAAAATATTAGTGATTAATGTAGTTACGTTATGAAGTGGTTTATTAAGTACATATGTAAATGTATATATAGAAATTTATTTTATTTATTTATAATATCATTTCCCTGTTCCTCTGCTTCCCATCTTCTAATATAGTGATAAAAACTAGTTAAATTTGCTGTTCATGGTATGTTTGATTAATATAGTTAAGTTGCGAAGTGTAATGATGTAATGACGTTTAAGTTAATTTCATTAATGAATAACGTCATTTCCCAGTTTCTTGCCTTTCTCGTCTAATATAGTGATTAAAATGTAAAATGATCTTTTTATAGTATGTGAGATTAGTGTAGTTACGAAGTGTTAAATAAAAAGGTAATGGTATAAATGGAAATTTAAATTTATTTTTATTTATAACAACACTTCCCTGTCTACATCTTTAAATACATCCTTTAAAATGTTGCTTAATTAGCTTTTTATAGTATGTGGGATTAATGTAGTTAAGAAGTGTAATATTAAATAAAAATATGTATTATAGAATAATTTATTTTTTCCTCGTATCTATAATCGATGTCCTTTTGTATGTTTGCCATTCCTCTGTCACGAGGATACAATCCTCGTATCTGACAATACATGCAATTATTTTACTTTACTTGATCAAGAAATTACCAATAACATGAATTATTTGAGAAACTGAAATATTTACCTTTAAATTAAATTTCTGTGACTGTTGTTCGTCTGTCTGATTAGTCAAATTCTAAAATTGTAATATAAGATTACATGTAAAAAGTTCTTTTTGTATTTTTTGAGAAATTTAATTTTATTGTTTTTGAGTGAAAAGGTGCCAATTCCAATTTCCCAAATTTTTCAGAAAATCCCCCCCCCCCCTTCTCTTTTTGTGGTAATTCAAGATTTTTGTGTTTCCTAAATTACCACAAATTCATTTCAGTTTTCTATTTGCAGCTTTTTCTAAGCGATGGGTCTTCTCTTCCTGTTCCAAATATACCAAAAGGTGAATTGATTCCAAAACTATAGTTAGCATTGCCTCACTCCAAGCCGACGATATATTCATCTCACTCATACACATACACACAAAAAACAATCTTAAAAAACATACATAGGAACGTTATATCATCAAAATCTAATACGGAAACTATCCTTATTGGGGAAATAGAATTCCTTCATGTAACCTAACACTCGAATTATAATTCGAGGAATAGTTACAAGTCTCCCGCAGCTAAACAAAAAATGACATTGAAGCAAAGCTGGCCTACTTCTTTTCTATATTCTCTCCTCGGAATTAAGGTTGAGTATGTCAGAAAAAATGAAACTATTTTTACGTGAGAATCATAATCACGTGAAGCGATATTATATGGACATAATCGAACGAAAAAGAAACGCTGTGCGATAGAGTGTAACAAACTTACGGAAATAGAGTGCGGCGATCATGAACACACTAATGGAGTCGACTCAGACAGGAGTACATGAGACATTGAGATTAAAGATGATTGAACACGGAGATTTTTACGGACACAAAAGAAAATTGGGATCACTTGTGCTCAGGAGTCCTGATCCCACGTAATTATACGTCCGCATTTTGATAGATCATTTCATTTTTTTTTTGTAATGCATTTTTATAATGCAGATTTTTCTCGAACACTCTGCTGAACACTATACACGTTAATATTTCACACTGATAAACCGCATAACTTTGTTTTGAAAAGGGCTTTAAAGATTTTGATGGGATTTGGTAGACTTATGGAGACTTTTGATTGGAGAGGCTTCGAACTTCATTTAAGGCGGTAAAATCCAGAATCTGGCAACCAACCATTTATGAGATTGCTGGGGTTTGTGGGTAGTTTTTTGTTTTCTACTGGTGAATAAAAAATTTGTTAATATGTCTTTGTATTTAAAGGTGAGACAGAATTGCTTGATAGTTTTTCTAACTATAACATTTTCAAGTTGGGGATGGCTGTTGGACATTAACTTACCACTGGCCACAGTGCTTCACTAATATTAAAATGACACAGGTAGTGCAATAGTATTGGCCAATGCGGAAACAGGGGTTCTAGAAGATTGGCCAATTATGGCCGAAGCTCGAGTGTAGTTCCAAAATATAAGATAAAAAAGAAAAGAAACGTGACAAAAACATCACAAAATATATTTTTGTTCTATCTCCATTCTTATAAATAAAATATTTCAACTTTAAAACTGTGCATCAACATTTCAAAATTTCTAGTATATTCTATTCAGCAACGGGCGAGATTGGCCAATATCTTTAACAACGTCGAGTTTATAATGTTTCACATCTTCTATATTGGCCAGCGTAGTTGCTCTACTGAGAGACACCTTTCTTAAAACGTTATAGATCTAATAACTGCTTCAGGAATATGAATTCGATTAAAATCTACACTATCGTCTTATCTTTAAAATGTACATGTATTAGAAAGAGAAGATTTTCTAACGAAAATTTTTACAATATTACTGTTTTTCTGATATTTGTAGACATCACAACCAACTCCAGAACGTAGGTTGGGAACAGAAAAAAAAAAGTATAAATACAAAAGGGACCATTAGAAGCTGCCTGAAGGCTGTCTAGTAATCCAACACCTTACCGAATGTCATTTAGTATGGCGTCATCCAGCACCTTACCATCTCGATACTAAAATGTACATTAATGTGTTTTCTTTTTTTTAAATATTTCAACTCTATAGAATTAACAATAACATTTGGAATTTGAATTGCCAATCATTATCATGAAATTCGTGTTTAATGAGCCCTTAAATTTAATTGTAAAACTGCGATGCATGCAATTCAATACTCGAGCCCTTGCTCTTCATCGGTAATAAATTTCAAACCCTCCTTATAACTTTTATGAAATTTCGAGCATTCAGTGTCAATTTTAATAAATTTATCTAACTCTTTTATCACCTTGTTTAATAAATAAGTATAATTCCCACTAGTCTTTATATCCTCTAATGTATACATATTTAAATTCCAAAAATTATCTACATAGTGCATATTTGGATGTTTTTTTATCAACTTTGTAGTCCCTTGTTGTAGCCATTTCGACAAGTCATTTAAAAGATTTTTTGACTAGAGTAATATGGTATACTTAAAATGAAGCTTGATCAATCCCATGAAGAATAGTAAATCAAAATTCTTATGTACAATTGAAACAGTTTTTTAATAAAGCTTAATATCATAATAATTTTTACTAGTCACCATGCCCATCTTCTAAGTCTTATTAACCCTCGTACACTATGTCAATGCCACTAATAATTTTTAAGTAAATAATTTTAGCTTCATGAAAATATAATGCTATGAGTATGGTTTTAAGATTTTTTCGTTTTCTAAAAAAGTCATTAAAAATATGATAAAACCGGTTCCCAAATAACGCCTTGTGTTCAAAGACGAAATTTCAAAGGAAATTTCTTCTTTTTCTGATACATGTATATTTAAAAGATAAAACTGGAATATAAATAATAAAGAAAGGAAAATTAAAATTTTTGAATCAGTGCATATTTAACATCTTGAAGCTCATATTGCTGCAGTAGTTGTAAATTTAAAACATATTAATTCAAAAGCTACTGTTCTATTACAATTAAGTACTATGAAAAATCAAACGATTGGTAAATGTTCCAAATTATATAAATCTAAGAGATGGAAATCAGTGTATGGATTGTCTAAAAATTTGGTTCTTGAGGTAATTACGAGACTCAAAGAGTTACTAAGAAGATACATTCTATTGAGGTTGAGTTAAATTCATACTGTCAACAATATGTAAATTTAAGGGACAGAAGCAGCGTGCAGAACTTGCTCAGTAAGAACGCAACTTAAATAAGCCACCGTAACTGACGATACCAAACTGTGGTTCTTTATCTTATTTTTTTACTTAATTTTTTAGGAACTGTTGGCAATAATGTTCTATTTATAAAAACCTTATTAACCATTGAACTCAATAAATTAGAATAATGCACCTGAATTTAATCTTGGAGGTGATTTTTTAAGAGTCAAATGGATTTCGAAACTTTTCATATTTTAAAAATATTCGTCCTTTTTGTTTATAAACTTATAGAAAAAAAAATGCAAAAAATATATTCATTTTTAAATTGGAATTAAAAGTAATTAAAATACCACAAACTAGTCATTTTGAAGCTTAACAATGTCGTAGAAAGTTGTATGTACGCGTGCATAAGGCCAATTATAATTGTATAATATTTTCCCATGGTCTTTCGGCACAATTTCCCTTATTTTCAAATGAAACATAAACAATACTAGGGGATTGGAACATTGCACAACTTTCAATTATACTATAATACTGGTCATTGCATTCAAATTTGATATAGTATTATTTACCGTTTTCATACATTTAAATATAATAAAAATGACCAGTTTGGTGATGCTTTTGGCAATAATTTTACATGGGTCAACAACAACAATAATAATAATATTAATATTAATATTAATAATAATAATAATTATAATAATAATAATAATAGTAATAATAATAATAATAGTAATAATAATAATAATAATAATAATAATAATAATAATAATAATAATAATAATAATAATAATAATAATAATAATAATAGTAATAATAATAATAATAATAATAATAATAATAATAATAATAATAATAATAATAATAATAATGATAATAATAATAATAATAATAATAATAATAATTAAAGCACGCCAAAAATGGCAAAATTAGCGATGTTATTCGATAAACATTACATTATCTTTTCTTGTGAGTGGAAATGGAAAATCTATTGTTGATGGGCCATGCTCAAAGGCTGAGAACTCTTTGTTAAAGGCCCTCGTTTGTCAACTTTTTACGATTTTAGCGCATTTTTACGGGAATTTTGAGGGTGGTAAAGTTTAGAACATCTTAAGAGGCATTAGCACAAATATTTTAATCAAAATCAGTAGCGCCGTTTTTAGCAATTTCTAAAAAACTTATATTTTCTTTATTTTTCATGATTTCAACCTAATGCGCATACTCAATTTTGACCAAAATCTTAACCCCTTGACATACAAATAAAATTGATTGGTGCCGAAACATTACTTCAGATTAGATCATGATGCGACCCTAACCAGAACATAGAGTCAGCATGGATTTATTGTAAACAAATAATTAATTTTTTGTCTTTTATCATGTCTGTTTTCAAATAAATCAAGAAAATGCAATATGGAGATGTTCTCATTTATAGTTTAAAGTTTGTGCAGTAAATATACACGGATTATTTCAAAGATCTCTGCTATACTGACTACCACTTTCTGTTTACTTGTTTGCCGATGCGATTTTTTTATCGGTACTGTTGAGAGGGGGAAAGCATCTTCAACAGTCTAAACAAAACAGCATCGATGCACGACGAAACAGAGAATCTAATAATATTCCACCCGGTGTTCACCGAAGACAGTTCTTGATGTCTCGGAGACGTCAAAGTCTACAATGGCACATGAAATGAATGACGTCTCCAAGACGTCATTGTATGTCAATGGGGTTAGTTCCATGGCCACCACTAAACCTTACGCCAAATTTTAACAGCCTAGGTCAATTCGTTCGGGAGTTATCACGCATTTTCACATACACGCATTTTTACTTTCAATTACCCTTATATTTACATAGGGTAATGAAAGTACAGCATTCGGTAACATTTATTTTTTTATTTTTTTGCATTTCTTCACGTTTTGGAACATCTTGATTTCAAAAAAGTGGTATAGAAAAAGCTTCTGTCTGTATGTCTGTGTGTACATGGTCAGTATAACTCCCGAACAAATTGAGTTACGATATTCAAAGTTTGTGTGGTGGTTAGTGGTGGCCATGGTACTTACCATTAAGATTTTCGCCAAAATCGCGCATGCGCATAAGGTTGAAATCATGAAAATTCATGTTTTTCAGCAATTGCGAAAAAGCGGCTCTACCGATTTTGATTAAAATCTGTGTTAATGCCTCTTAAGGTGTTCTAATCGTCTCCGCCTTCAAATTCTAGCAGAAATGCGATAAAAGAGTAAAAAGTTGAAAAACGAGTGCCTTTAACACAGAGCTCTGACCTTGACCATCGTTCATCAACGACTGATTTTTTTTCTGTTTCACGCGCAAGGACTATGTAATATCTATCGAATAACATCGTCAATTTTGCAATCTTGACAAGTTTTTTTTTTTGCCCATGTAAAATTATTGCCAAAAATATCACGAAACTGGCTATTTTTATTTAAATGAGTAAAAATATGAAAATGGTAAATATCACCATATCAAATTTTAATTCAATAACCAATATTATAGTGAAATTGGAAGTTGTACGATGTTCCACATCCCTTGTTTGATCAAAAATCGATTTTTTTTTACTGAAAACACTATTTTTATTACCCTATGTTAACAAATGAGTAATTGAAAAATGAAGAAAGGAAAAAAAGCTCTTTGGTTTGAAAAGACAGCAGTCATCAATAAGAGTGATCATAATTTCTTATTCCTTCAAAGGCATAGAATTAAAATGTAATTATATTAGTTTTTCATAATATGATGAAGTGGTATATTTCGCAAATATGTAAATGTGTATATAGAATTTCTTTTTTTATTTATAACATAATTTCTCTGTTTCCTTGTCTCCATCTTCTAATACAGTGATTAAAAAAATCTAGTTAAATTTACGTTTCATGGTGTGTGTATGATTAATATAGTTTAGAAAATTATGTGTAGGTGTGAATAAGGCTAATTGCCTGAAAGAATGTTGTCTCAATTGAAAGCTTAATATCTTCAAAAGTAATATACCATGCTATGTAACTTGTATAATATTTTCCATGGTCTTTAATCCCCTTATTTTGAATTGAAACATAGTTACAAAAAAAAAGCTATTTGTTTGAAAAGACAGCAGTCGTCAATAAAAAGTGATATAATTGAAGTTCAAATTTTCAGGAAGCTGTAAAAAAAGAATCGTTGTTCAGAATAACCCGAAATTTGACCTGAATATACACGAAGAGGAGAGAAATGGTATGGCTAAAGAAAAAAATTAGTTTGAAACACTATTTTTTACTTATGCATACTATTTCTCCTTTCTTTATTAAACTACTTAACTCCTTTACCAATTCTCACTTCTTATATTTAAGTTGAATTTCAAGTCATTCTCAGCAATGTTCTTTTTTATAGCTTTTTGAATGTTAAACTTTAGTTATAACTACCCTGTATTCCTTATAATCCTTTAATTTTCCATTTAATTTCAGAAAATGTGGGCTGCCACATAAATCTGCTTATATACATTTTTAAATAAATTAATAGCAAAATCTGATAGTCTATTACATTTTACTTGAGTTCTTTTCAATTACACTTTGTTGAAAACCCCACGTAACCTAAATAGATTTTTAAAATGAAGACTATGATGCAGATGAAAGTATTTCTAAACTTTTTATAAGATGCGTTTCATAATATTACCTGCAGGCCATAAAATAATATAAATGAGCTCCTAGCGGCTGTATAATTAAACAAATGTGAACAGAATGTGAGATATAAGTATCTCAAAGTATGCGCTCTAGTGAAAAGCATTAAAAAATTTTAAGTTTTCATGGTTAAGATCTCAGTGACATAATTCATAATTTTGAAAAGTTTAAATTGCAATACTTACTTTTATGCTTTTCTAAATGATCAGTACAGTGAAGAACCATTCTATGTAAAATATTCTGGATGTTTTGAAATGTTGATGCAGAGTTTTAAAATTGATACATAGTATTGATACATAGAAGAAAAGACGAAGGGGTAAAAGATATGTTTGGTGATGGTTTTGACATGTATATTTAAAAAAAAAAAAAATCGTTTATATTGGAAGGATGCTTGAGTTTCGGCATGGACTGGCCAATCTTCCCAGAACCCTTCTTTCCGACATTGGCCAATACCGCTGTGATTCCTGGGATGGGCATGAAAAATGCATTTGCATGCAACACACATATAAAAACATAGAAGAAACCAGTAAGGTTAATGTAATTGGAATCAATAATATAAACTAATAAGAAAAACTTGAAAATTGTTTCATTAATAATTTGTTTACAAATTATTAATGAAACAATTTTCCACTTATTTGAAATCAATAAACTTATTTGAAATTAATTTTGGTTTTTGAAACTTAAGCACTGTTTAACTTCTGAGAGTTTTGCAGATTATATGGTTTTCTGTCGTTTTTGGTTGTTTCTACAAGTGGCTATCATTTTTTCTGCTTCATGGACAGATGTCAATAGTGGTTTTACATTTCTTTAATCATTTAGCAAAGTATAAAAGTGGGTGTTGTCAATTGAATTTTTTGAAATTTTGTTCGAGTGAACGTAACAGTGATAGCTTTTTTATTTATGTTCTTCTCATTTTCGGTCGCCTACTTTGAAATTCCTAAATATCGAATTTAAGTCCTATTTCATGATCTTAGCGTCCTCTAGGGAATTCTAGCAGTTGTTTTGTACGATCAACGACCTATTTTTATGCAGAATGATGACTAATCAGATCGGGGCTTACAGCTTAACATATGTACTCTGAAAAACACAGAGAAGATCCATGCCTAACCCAGGATTCGAATCCGGCACCTTTGACATGCGAGGGATGAACACTAACCACACAGCCATCAGATTTGCGGGAATCATATTAGAGAAGTTAGTTTATTACCATCATGTATATTAACACATCAAACACAAAAACACCCATCAATAATATTTTCATATTATTAAACTTAGCCACATCCTTACATAGTGACACTTTTTTGATAACAAAAAGTTTAAACAGTGTCCAAAAAATTTCAATACAGGATTCGGTAAAAAAAAAAAAAAAAAAAAAAAAAAAAAACATGTGGAAGAGATAATGTATTTTGATTATTCTTTTTGTACGAAACATTAAAAAGAGTAATTTTTTTAACATATTTGACATCCATGCACCTGAAACGTGGTTAATTTTCTGTTAGTTGTGTAATTGTTTTGTTTTCTAGCTGTAAATATCTGTTTATTTAAAAAATGACTAGACACGACGCAAAATGTGACAGATTGTTTTGTTTCGATTGTCAGACTGCCAGATGCGACTTTATTGTTTTTCTCTTATTCCAGACTCAAATTCGGCCCATTTTCATCTCGAAAGACCTCCCAGAGGATAATTCCTCCTGTTATTCTACAGTTTCAACGATATATAGGCGCAGCATAGTATTCATGAAGCTCTTGTCCCAGATAATATCTAAATCAACGAACTTTACATGAAATTGATTGTCCATTTATTTCAACAAACTCTCCATCTCAAACGGTCAAAGCTGATAAGAGTTGGAAGAAAAGATTTACTGAGTTGTAAGAAAAGACTCAGATGTTCTAATTTTGGTGAAACTTTAAAAATTATGAAAGGAAATAAACCAAATGAACAGAAGTGGTCTTGCATCGGTTAACAGCTCTAGCTTGTCTTCATTTCATTCTCTCGGGGACATAGTTAGTTCCATTTTCGAGTATAGTGGTTGATTGTTAAATGACGCAATAGTAGCGTACAATAGATTTCTCTCATATTTAGTTGAATAGCAGTATCGTAAACATTTAAAGGCTAATGGTCTGAATTGAGAACGCAAGGTCAAACATAAATAAAGATAGCGACTCTTTGTTGATTCTGAGGTTAAGAACTAGATCTGAGAATTGACGATATGAATTACTACTTAATTAGTATGTTTTACAATAAAAATAGAGCAGATGTATTCAACTAATTTAGAGTAAAATACAATAGATAGTGGAACGTTATCAACTAAATAAGACAATTCAACCAAGAATTAAAAGGGCTAAAAAGTAGGTTTAAATCCTCTTTAAAATGGGCAATGGAACGCCGTTTTACCACATTCTCACTTTATAAACAACTGTAGTGACACATACTATCTTTCATCTTCCCTAAAATGTCCACAAATATCTTATACGCCGCCCCAGTCTTTTATATTTCTTCGGAGTATATTTTTTGCTGCTGCTAAAACCTTTTTTTTTTTTTTTTGTGGTATCTTTGTTTCTTGTTGCTCTTGTATGCCTTTTTGATTTCCCCAAACGCTTGAATATTGTGGAATTCTGAACTTTCTAATTTGCTATGATACTATCATATAACACTTAGATACATTTTATTGAATAGTAATCCAAATTCGTTCAAAACGAACGATACCTAACATGTTAAGAATTCATTGCTGCATGTGTTTAAAATTTTCGATACTAGGGCTTTTTAAAAGTGGTTATAATTAAGGTTTCAGAAAGTCGTAAAAAAAAGCGAACCACTCATCAGAATGACATGAATATTCGAGAAGAAAGGAGAAATGGTATGGCATATCAGTGTTTGAAATGATGGCTACATCTTCTACTGACATCGAGGCAATTGGTTTCTATTCCCCAACCAGATTTCCCTTAAAAAAAAAAGTTGTCTTCGAATTTCTCGATCATTCAGACCATGGGCAGATTAGCTTTTTCCATACCCTTAACTGTCAGGAACTTCTTCAGAGCTACTGCCGCATAGTCATTTATCTTGTAAAAGAGCTTTACAAGCAGAGCGAGATCCTTCTTTGGGAGTTATGAAGACCTTCTTAGACGCAATATGAGGAAAACGGCAAATGCATACAATCTTCCCCTTCTTTGTATATATTCAGTTCATTCTAAATGTGTTTTTACAGTTTTTTTTTAAAAGTTAAACTGAAATTATAATCATCCAGTATACAGGATTTATTCCAAAGAGGAGGTTTTGCTTTAAAGTTTCAATTAAAGGCAGACGTAGGTATATATAAAAAAGTTGGATTGCGACAATCTCAGTTGCTAAATGGCAGTTTCTACACATGCTTGTATTAAGGTACATCAGGTCTAGGCACCAAGCCTATACAATTTGGCCACATTTAATGATTGCAATCTCTTTCCATTAAGGTTGACAACATATGATAATAAAATCCCATTATTATTATTTTTTTATAAATAAAATGTCTCTAAGATGCCGAGTTTTTTTACTTACTTGGTGAGAAAAAGACTTATTACATTACATATATCGTATCATATCATGTATCCATATCCAATTACATTATATTACTTTCGAGTACTATATCCTAACTTTATAGCAAAAGTTTTGCTAAAAGTTATTCGGGAGACATGTCGTCTTGTGATGGAATAACCCGTTTTCAAAATCGCAAACCGTTAATCCATGGTAATTAATTATCTTTTATTCAACTTGGCCTTTCGTAAGAAGGAAGGAAGTTGAAGGAAGAGAAACCTTTTACAATATTTTCAGCTTGTTAATCATTTCGCTGGGTTGAGAGTGATTTGTCTAATGAAATTAATTAATTCTAGACCACATATAAGTAGTTCGATTTTAAAAGGGGACTTCTGGCGGTTTCAAGATTTTAGAGGAGGAAGAAAAATCAATAGAGTTTCTAATAGAGACAAACATCAAATGGAAACTTTACAAGATTATCAGATACCTATTGATAGACACATAAATCTGATTTCCTATTCTATCGATGCCTCTGACTTAATACAACCGAAATTCAAAATAATAGATTAACCGAACTTTATAAACTAAACTTGGCAATGGGTTGTGAAAAATGAACATATAAAAATTAAAAGAGTGATGTATGTCATTCAGGAATTGACAAAACAAATTTCAACAACTAAACAGATATTATTTTAATAATTTAAGGATTGTTAACACACTTAAAATTATGTTGATTTTTATATGGGTCCAAGAATTAGAATAATCAATTTATTTAATATGAATTTGAAAAACAGACCAAATATTTTCATACCTGTTAACTGACAGGTTGCGACAAATATACAGTTTGGCTCTCAGAAAATCTTACGTTAGCCTTTTATTGAAAATGGGTCCTCAATGTGATATTTCCGAAAAAAAAATTAAAAAAAAATCGTGTATTTTATCATTGTTTAAAGTTGGTAAGAAACAACAATTTATCTCAGATCAAGTGAATGTTTCACAATCTACAGTTTTGAATATAAAAGAACCGGCCAACTAAAAAGCAACTGAAGTAAATGTGGTAGAAAGCTTGCAACAACTACCAGAGGGGAAAGCAAATTAAAACGAATCGTCCAAAATAATCGCTTAAAACTATTTTTTACATAAAGAAGTGTAAGGAAGAATCTTGAGTTCTCGTGTCAAAGTCAACTACACTTAGGCGATTGCATTAATTTGATCATGATCAATCTTGGGTCCCCAAAGTAAAACCAAAGATTAATATGAAGCAGAGAGTTATGCTACTCTTCTGGTGCAAAGAAAAGCTTATATGGACTCTGGAGAAGCTCATCTGGAGTCTTAAACAAGATTTATTAAAGGCATCACGTTTTAAACACCATACCCGATACACTTCCATCGTTAACAGATATTTGAAATAAAGATTCCTCAGTAAATAAAATACTTTCATAGTCTTTTGTTGCCCCCAGATGAGCTCCTCTTTGCACCAGGATAGTCGTGCACGTCTCTGCTTCATGTTCATCTTGGTTTTACTTTTTGAACCGGTGATTGAAACTTACATTTATCCAATCGCCTAAATGTAGTTGATTTTAGTACGACAACTCCAGATTCTTTCCAACACTTATTGATGTAGAAAACAGTTTTAATGTGATTATTTTGAGTGATTCGTTTTAATTTGTGTTCATCTCTGGCAGTTGTTACAAGCTTTTTATCACATTCATTTCTGTTACTTTTTAGCTAGCCGATTCTTCTACATTCCTTTAAAATTTCCGAAAGCGCAGATTGTGAAACATACATTTGATCCAAGATAAATTATTGTTTCTTTCCAGCTTTAAACAATACTAAAATACACGTTTTCGATGTTTCATAAATTACACATTGAGGACCCATTTCCAGAAAAAGACTAATATAAGATTTTCCGAGCACCAAGCTTTATACTTGTCGCAACCTACTGTTTAATTGAATGAATTGATTATTCTAATTTTTTTACCCATATAAGAAAATCAACATAATTTTTAAATGTGTTAATGACCCTTAAATTGTTAAAATATTATATGTATAGTTGTTGAAAATTATTTTGCCAATTCCTGAATAACGTAATTTATTTATAATTAATTATTTTAATTTGCATATGTTCATTTTACACGACGCATTGTCAAGTTTTGTTTAAAAAGTTCTGTAATTTTATTATTTTGAATTTGGGTTGTAGTTATACAAAAAAAGCAATCAATGTGTTACCGGGTAAATGCATAAGTCTCTGTTTAACATTAAACAATTCATAAATGTTTTTTTGCCCAAATAGCTCCTTTTAACTTCATATATTGCAAAAGGTTATATTATTTGTTCAATGGTAATTTACGGGTGTGTTAATTTCGCACAAATCACGCAGTTGGTTAATCCATTTGGTCTTTAGAATAATCAATAACCAATCGATTCAAATTACTACTGCAATTGTATTTAATTATTATAAAAATAACTTATTAACCTAATGTATAATTAGGGGTAAAATATATCTTACAGAAAGATTTTTTTCCGATATTATTTGTAAAATGAAGTACAATATTACAGTTCTTTGTATGTTTCCCTTAATAAATAAGAAATAAAGTTTATATAGTTGAAAAAGAAACAGATTAATAGGCGTTATAATAAATAGTCTGCATTTGTTTTAAACATTTATACCTCAGCAAAAAAAAAAAATACAAATCAACTTAAACCAATCTATATTTTAAAATAATATTATTTGCTTATCCAAATAAATTGTTCTCATATACGCTAAGACATTTTGGAATAATTATTTTTATGATAAATAAAAAATTTATCCATAAAAACGAAGCTTCTACAAGTCTTTTATCTGCATGACCAACTTTAATGTGCAATTACATATGCTTTAAGTACTGATCGAGTTTTTATAGTGTTTGACCACTACGAAGAAAACAATTTTGTGCCATCCCCCCCCCCCCAAACTTGATAAAATGCATTGTCATCGACAACTAGTCAATCTGCAAAGTTTCAATTTCATGGGTGACATCAAGAGGGTTCATTAGCTCTTCGAATATTTGCCGCCACAAACACACAAATTAGAAGTTGACATAAGGAATTTGAAAATTTTAAAGAAAATTGCGATGAATTTAAAAATAGGTTTCTATGAAAGGTACGAATTTTCATAAATCATTTGAAATAAATGTAATTATTTTCAATGTATTAATTTTATTTGTGTGCTTTTTAAATTAGTTTTGTAATAGATAAAAATGATTAGTTAAAATTAAGGTAGTGAATAATATGCTACCATAGTCATTAGTGTTCATAATTTTCGTTTTTCGATATTAGTTACACAGAAAGATAAATTTGTCCAAAACTGAGTGAAATAGGAAATTAAAAAATTGCGTTGAAAATTTAATTAAATTGATATTTATTAGTTTCATTTAACGATTAAAAATGTATAAACTAACTCCTTTTTAATTAACTATATTCACTATAAAATGTACATACATTTGAAACACGTACCACCGACGAAATATGAAGCAATATAAAATTAAACATGATTAATCATTTTAAAAATTATAAATTGTAGAATATTAAGAAAAATGCTTAACTTTCATATATTCTAATGTTTTTAATTTTAGTGTAAAGGTAATAAGACAACCTCGAAGGAGATAGACGAGGGAAATTAAAAACTATGTCACATGTATTTCATTAAAAACATCTAAATAAACGTAAGAAAAATTCTTTTTTTCTCTCTTAATTGCAAAAGTAGGTAGACAAATTAAAAAAATATAAATGAATGTTTCAAGATTATGAATTGCAAGATAAATTAAATGTTTTCACAAGCAACATTCCAAATTGTGAACATGTTCACTTCTTGTTTCTGTAAAGACATTTATATAATGATAAACAAGATTCTCTTTTTTATTTTTTGCAAAAATACAGACCTCTCTTTTTTTTTCCGGGCATGTTGTGAAAAAGTAATGCATAATATACAGTACATTTTTGATTTATTTTTTCCATTTATGCTTTATTCACTCTATCATTTAGAGAAACTACTAACTACTAATTGTAATGAATTATTATAAAAATAACTTATTAACCTAATGTATAATTAGGGGTAAAATATATCTTACAGAAAGATTTTTTTCCGATATTATTTGTAAAATGAAGTACAATATTACAGTTCTTTGTATGTTTCCCTTAATAAATAAGAAATAAAGTTCAATACATTTATGAGGGTTTCTTCTTGAGGTGTTCAATACATTTATGTATCTGTTGTGAATAAATGTTGATGCAAAATAAAACTGATGTGTTAAAAAAGACGATTAAAGTGGGAAACGTAGAAAATGCAAATTTTTTAAAAATTCTGCTACTATTCTTTTGTAGACCCCCCCCCCCATCTTCCCCCCCCCCAAAAAAAAATCCGAAAGATGGCTTTATCTTAGATTCAAATTATAGTAGAATCTTGCAGTTTGTACCAAAATGTTTTGTTTACGATTTTCTGCATGTCTAGTACAATTTTTTTCTTAGGGGGCTGCATACTAAATAAATTTAACTCTATCTTTAAAAATTTCAATGTAAACACCTATTTTATATGTTTTCATTCGATTTGGAATATTTCGTTTACCCTAGGCACCGAATTTCAGTTAATTATGTTGAGAAACACGTCACTTATGGGTGAAAATGTGTTGGCCGATCTTGAGGGTAAATCTCTTTAAAGCTTTGGAAGAAGCAAAAGTTTTGCGTGCTTGAAGACGTAATTTATTACGCAGTCCCTTAATGTGAGCTTTTTTACATTTTTGCTAAAATATTGAGAGCCAAAAGTCAAAATGGAATGAAAAAAATTGAGGAGGGGTTTTCGACCATGATAATTCTAATGAAAGAAAGAAAAATACATGTTTCTATTTAAAAAAAAATTAAAAACTTCTTTTATTAATTTATAATTAATTATTAAAAAACTGTTTAATACAAAAGTTGCATGTTATTTATGTTTTTCTTTTTATTAACTATCGTTTGAAACAAAAATTGCTAAAATATATTAACTATTTAAGAATTTATGGCTAAAAATCAAATGCTCTTTTTAACATCAATTTGCCATTTTTTTGACATCGTTTAAATTACTAACCACTCATTGGAAAATTATGAAAATTGGTATTTTTTTTTTGGATTCTAAATCTAAATATGGAATAATATTATGGGGTTGCCATTGAACTTTTGAAAGTTTGGTTCAGTTTGAACATGTAGAGACCTCATGGCAAAAAAACTTATATACGATTAATAAAGACTTTTGTTATTTCCTCTATTAGATTATGAGATATAGCCATCGTTCGGATATTTTTTGAGTACTGTCCATTGCATCAACTCTTAGAAACCTAACTCGTGCTGCCATCTTTCTGAATTAAGAAAAAAGCATTTTGGCAGATTTTATAGGGTTGGTATTCAATTAAAAAATAATCAAAGGAATAAAATAAAGATATGAAAATTCATAAGTTCAATTTTAATTCTCTTTGTTAAAGTAACAAGACAAAAATTTGAAAGGTATGGCACATGGATTATTAAAGTGTTAATATTAAATAAAATCAGAAACTTTATTTTAACTGCTATGTATGATTGTTGAGGATTTGATTACAAAGAGATATTGATTACAATTACAATTACCAATGGGATTTTTGAAGATGACTCAGAGAAGTTGTGCAATTTTACTATAACTTTATTCATAAAAGAAAAAATTTCTTATAGCAGATTTCTGCAATTTTTTAATATTTACTGACATACACCCATAGGTGGTACTGATATAAAATTCCATATTAAATTACAGAAGTGAATAACACTGCTTTGACATAAATAAGCAATTGAAAACCATTCTTTGGGGTGTCACTGCACAGGGACGTACTGTTCATAGGGTTGTCTCCTGCAATCACCTGGCTGTGTCTGTAAGAAATGGGTCGGCCTTGTACTGAATTTACTATTATTTTTTTTAGTTTTTAATTTATTTTTTTAATATAAGTAGTTGCCTTCCTTAGCGTTTTCTAAAAAGCCCACTGTATTCAAATTCAATGTTGTATTTAGATAATAGATGCACTAAGATTTATGTATCATTATATTTTGACTTTTTAATTATTTTATAACTTTTAAGGTTAAATACGTATTATCATTTTGGATACCATTTTCTAATAAACAAACTAGTTTTATAATCGGACATTCTTTATTTTGGAATTTATAGATATATTTATTTTAGTTTTTGCAACAAACTATCAATCGTTAATGGAAATGGTATATTATCACTTAATGAAGATAAGAAAAGAAGTAGAGATAGAGAAAATTTGATGTAATTAGACTAATTATTAAAAAAATTCAGTTATTAAATATATTAGATAAGACTATTTAATTTTTGAAAATAATTATTAAATACAAATATTTAAATAAAAAGTATAATAATCATTAAAACAATTTTGTAATTATTAATATTAATTATATAACTTAAAGTTAGAATTATTTTATTACTAATTATAATTATTAAAGTTTAATTAATAATTATACTGAAAATTTTGGCCGGCATAAATCTAAAATCACTGGGCCGATTATGTCCCAGTACGCCCCTGCCACTGCACCAATTATATTAAAATTATTAAATAATAACATTTTTTTTAGAAGAGGGTTCCATTAGCTATTTGAATGTTTATAATTATTTGAAATTGGTCAAAGTTCGGTCTTTCTTGTTAAACATCACACCCCTTATTGACTTCAAGTGTCTTTTAGAACTGTGATAAGTTGTTAAACAACTGCTGTTTTTGTGTTGTGACGGAAAGTAAAAATAAAATGCATATAAGCTACTACCGAAGTTCGAAGTTTAGCCACTTACGTATAGTGCCCATAAATTTGATGTTGGCTGCTTTAATTGGTATCTATACAAGTTCTTCATTTATTTATTCTATCGATTGACTAGAGCTTCAAATGTTTTTTGAATTCAAATGAGGATATGCCATTAATGTAAACTCGTACCTCAATTTTTTTCTTTATTTTTCTGTTATTAATATGAAATTTACTGTACAATTAAAGTATCCTAATATGAACAATATTAGGTAAAAAATGTGTTAACCTGATAGTTTTTTAAATATTTTTAAAAAGAAAAAAAAATGATGTTTCTTTGAAATTTTTATAAGCTTAACTATTTTTTTAAATTTAAAGATAACTTTGAAGCTTTTTATTTAGCTAAAGTATAATGTAAAAACACAATAGAGATTTTTTTTTTGTAAATTGTTAATATTTTTTTAATGTATACGTTTAGTTAGTAAAATTTTGCAAAAGATTATAATTTAAAAAAAATAAATAAAAAAATGTTGAGATCTTAGCAATTGTAGATTAAATATGTTGAAAACTACATAAAACATATTTAACATTTAAATATTTTTTTTTACATATGCAGAATGTACTATTTATTGATGATTGAAAATTTATTTACAACATTTTACAATATTTTTTATCCATATAGAATATTTAATACAATGGAAATTCACAAAATTTAACTTTTTGATTGTTAATATATGAATATTTACATATAAAATAAAACTATTATTAGCTCTCTAACTTTCTTGGTAGCTTATATCTATTTTAAAATGTTCGAGCTGCATTTGTAACACCTTCCTTTTTTTTCTGCCACTAATTTTTTTACTAATAGAGCCCGTTTCAAACTTTGTCGCATCCGCTGAACATTTGAGATAGCTTCATTATTTTATTGATTTGGCTCGTTTGACATGTCTCCTATGACTTATTTTTGAGTTTACAGTCATATTAAAAAAAAAAAAAAAAAGAAGGAAACAAAAATAGAAGCAGAAGAAGCTTTTTAGCTAGATAGAAGCTTCCTTAGGAAAATTGAAACTAGCAGCGATTGCAGACGAAAAAGATGTCAAAAGTAGAATTTTTGAAGATAAGGTTTCTCAAAATTCCAAAAATAAATTGTTTTTAAAGCTCGTAGAAGTTTGAAAGTTGGCATTATGTTTTTTCAATATGTATACTTTTGTTTTATGCAATAAAAAAATTTCCCAATTAAATAAAAATTGAATACTGATCTACCTTAAAAAGTAACTTATAGGTAGCCTTACAGTGAATACTTTAGAGTGTAATAAAAGACAATAAAGCCAGGAAGCAAAAAATAATAATAGCAACTTCAATTCATATATGATAGCTCAGGAAATTTCTTCCTTACAGTAAGGCCCATGAATTAGTTTTCGATTAATACAGATCTGGTACTTTACTATTTATAAATGTGTCTTAAGTTCTTATTAAAAAAATGCTCAACCAGAACTGAAACAAAAACAAATTAAAATTGTGTAACATCTGAACAGAAATTACAGGTGTCTACAGTTAAAGTTCAACTTTGAAAAAGCTGTAAGAAAAAAACTCTGGTCACAAAGACCTGAAATTTAATTTGTATATACTCGAAGAAGGGGGAAACAGTATGGCGCAGGAAAAAAACTATTTCAAACAATTTTTATTCTTACACAATACTCCCTCTCTACTTCCCCTTTTATCAAATTTTCAGATCAAATTTGAAGTCATTCTGATGAGTGCTTATTTTTAACAGCTTTTTAAAAACTGAATTTTAGTTATAATTACCCCAGGGTGATTACAAATAAAGTTCAACTTTCAAAATTCATGATTTCAAAAACATCGCATTTTTTATTCCCTTGATATATAAAGAGAGAGTTGAGAAGCAGTCAATGGAAATATTCTGATAGAATAAGAAAATGTGACTTAGTATACCTAGATCTATTAATAAATTATATTTATAAATTAATAATGAAAGATTTTGAACATCACTGGTTTTTTACATGGTATTATACCAGAGGATAACAGTTAAATGTCTGACATAGGGAAGATATAAAATGAGTTTAAACAGTTCGATAAATGGTGTCAGAAAAATAAAATATAAGTTACAATTATTATTTATTGTCCTTCAAAGTGACGCAATTGTTAACAAATTGTTAGGCTGTATAATATAAGTGTTTTTTTTTTATCAAGTGATTTTACTCTTCAATTCCTTGGTCATAAAACCTAATTATTTTTATTATCAAATACTTACATCTTTTGCTCATCTCATATATTTAAAGAAATAACTCTATATTATTATGCTTCATGTTGGTCATTTGAAGATAAAAATGATCTGATTGGTTTCAATTTCCCAATAGAAAACTAAAGTTTTATGAGAAGGGTGAAAAAAGAACATATTAATATAAGACAAGATCAGAAACTACAAAAATTCAATATTTCTCATTAAAGACTCCTTTTTTGCGGATAAACTTTATTATAAAGATAAGCCTTTCTTCACAACAATGTGCAGTAAGCTCTTAATAAAACATGGATTTGTACTTTGCTTTAAAAGAAAAGGCATTTTTATAAAGCTATTTTGTTTAGAGATAAACATCTAAACTTTTTAACGCTTTCTTAAGCACATATCATCTCAAATGACAATTGCACTAATGGAACGCGTAATCAATAAATACAGTCACAAACTTTACGGTTATGTGTAAGTAAGTGAAATACGAAAAGTAGATGAAAACAAAACACATAAAATTTTGATATAGAAAAATATTATGCAAACAATCCTCTTCAAATAAGTCATTTTGCAAATACTTCAGTTTAGTATTAAATATAAAAGTTAAAGTCAGCTTGTGCAGGTTGTCTATAATTGAAGCTCAAATTTCAAAACCTGTAAAAAAAAAACACTGGTCAGAATTCCTTAAAATTGAACCAGTGTATGTTTGAAGAAAAGGAAAAGGTATGATATAAGAAAAAAAAGAAAAATATTTGGAACAATTATTTTCTTATGCCATACCATTGCTTTATAAAAATCATGATTTGGCATAAAAAAATGCCATGCACTTGAAATCATGCTTTTTGAAAGTTATACTTTAAATATAATCACCACTCCAGGGTGAATATAATTCTAGTTCAGCTTTCAAAAAGCTGTTAAAAAGAAGTACAAGTCAAAATGACCTAAAATGTAACACGAATGTATGTGAAAAGGGGAAAAGTGGTAAGTTACAAGAAAACAAATTGTTCGAGACAGTTTCTTGTGCATTTTCTCTTCTTCAAGTACTGTATACACGTCAAATTTCAAGTCAGTATGACCAGTCTTTTTTTAAAGCTTTTTGAAAATTGAACTATAATTATGGACACCCAATAATTTTAACAAAACCAAATCAATAATTTTTAAGACTCTTTTCTTAAACCCACTGACGGTTCAGAGAATAGGCGAAATTCTACAGTAGTTTTCCCTGCAATAATTTTTTAATTACATTTCTAATTCATATGTATAAATTTTTTTAATTATTTTTTATTCATTTGTTTGTGATAGGTTATATACTATCATTCTAGTAAAACTATTTAAAAAAATATATATATATATATTTTAATTTTTATTTATAAATTAAAAAATGTTGCGTATTGCTGGAAAAATAGAGGATCAAATGACGTATATATATATATGAATGACCGCCAGTAGGTTAATTATTTGAATCATTATTGTCCAATGTTGTATGTGAGCAAAATATTTTTTTTTAGTTCGAACGAGAGAGATTTTTTCCATCAACTTCATAATCGATTTACTCTGGAATGAATAGATTAGACTGAAAAGTTTCTCACTCCAATTTTTTAGAGTTCGCTGAAAAGCAAAAAAACCCAACCTTTTGTTTAACATAAGTTTTACGTATTACGCATTTACTACAAATTTATTTCTGTAACCTAGTAGCAGCTTTTACTACTAGATGAAACTTATCTTCCTGTTTCAAAATATACCAAAGAGAAATTTAAGGTTAAAAGTGGAGTTAGCACCCTTTCGCTTTATGCCAATGATATGTTACAGTTGGCATATTGGTACATTTTTATTAGTTACGGGGGTCTAGTACCGAAATTTCGTCAAAAATCCCAATTTTTTTACTGATTTAAAAAAATAGTTCATACATGCATGAAGAGAATGATGCTTTTATTTTATTTCTCTGATGATTAGAATTCCAAGAAATTACCTAGTATTTAAACATCACTAATGGGCGTAACGCCTTGAAGCGTTTGCTTAAAGTGCGTTTTTCGAGCACTAGTGTTTTTCACAGATGTTGCAAATTCAAATCAATATATCTCCAAAACCATGAACAATTGGCTCTTCAAATTTTTGGAGTATTTAATTTATATAGTTTTAAACATTTTGTATCCACAGAATTTTATTTTTTAAATTCTGTTTTAAAATATAACATTTAGCGTAAAGTATATCATAAAAAAAATTTAAAATTTCAATATTTTAACTTTGAGATTTTTTTCTAATCCACCCATCAAAATTCTGTGAATGCAACATTTTCTTTATATAATTATATATTACAGAAAGCTTTTACTTTGAATTTTTTTTTAACTTATATCAAAATACGCAAACATTAATTATTTTGAATTTTCCTTTGTTTTTAATTTTCTTTAAATAAATAAACTCAATATTTAAAAAAATATTATCTCAAAGATACATAAATAGTATCTCATACATAAGAAACATTTTTTACATAAAAATATTTATAAATAAAGTTTTTTTCATTTTCCGTACCGGACCCCCTTAAATGTTTGAAATATATATTTTAGTAGGAAATACTGCTCTTGAATCCAACAATGCAAAAGTATCATAAAATTTCAATTTGAAAAATAAAAAAAGTTGTATAAACAATAAAAAGTAGCCGGATGAAAAAGATTCATATCCCTCCACACCCCCTACTACAATGTGTGTGAATCGAAATCGAGTTCTTATTTGTAATGCTTGAAAATATTTTGAATTTCATTTTTGGATATTTTCCCTTCTTGAATAAAATAATATCACTGAATAACAGATTATTGTTCACTGCTTTGGTAAAAACTAACTGAATGCCCTAGCAAGCACTGAAGCAAATACATTCTGGAAAGTATTAAAATCAAACTCCACAGAAAATATTGAAATCGAAACTTTTTAGAAAGTATTGAAATCAAAATTTCTTGAAGGAAAAACTTTCAAGAAAGAACAGAAATTGAAACTTCTCTTTCCTCGAAAGTTTTGAAAATAAAATTTAAATGAAAAATCAAAACTTCGCATGCCCGTAGGATTAGGAATAATTTTTTTTCGATAACCAGTAGGAGTGGAAATTTAGGTTTTCATAGAGATAGACGTATAGAAGTAAAATTCGTATACCAGAAGTGTTACGGTTATTTATAGATATAAAGTCAATTGCAGATATCACGGACATTCTATCAGATGAGTAATTTAACAAAAGTACATTCTGCTGTTTACGAGTTTCGAAAACAACCTAGGTAGAACAGTGGTATTGGTCAAAGTCAGAAACAGGAGTTCTGGGAAGAATGGTCAGTACATGCAGAAACTCGAGCATTGTTTCAAAATACACGATTTAAAAAAAAAAAAAAGTCAAGACTATCACAAAACATATTTTTTACCCCTACTTTCTTTCTTATAACACTATATTTCAATTTTAAAATGGTACATCAACATTTAAAAACCTCCAGTATATTATACCCAGCACTGGGCGAGATTGAACAAGATTCATAGCAATGGCCAGTCTACAACAGTCCACATCTGGATTGGCCAGTATCGAGCCGATAATGCCCAATGGATTTGTGCTACAGGGGAAGCAGTCTAGACAAATAATTAAACAATTAAGCAAGGAGAATAAAAACTACGTTTGACATGGCGAATAAACCTCACCCTAATTTATACAAAACTTTCAAATTTAGCGTACTTTGTAAAGAGTTTAGCCACTATCTACCATAGTCAGATCTACCGTTAAATCCCAGAGTAAGTACAGATAATCCAGTTTTCACGCCAGCTACTCACATATAATCGAGCTCTGGGAGTAATCCGGCTTTATTACACCCTGGAGGTACTAAGAAATGCATGGTACGAAAGTTACTTGCTCTCAGGGTAACTCGTAAAAATCAGAGATCTTGAATTTACAGGGTTTTGGTGGAATCCAATATCGGTTGGCTTTAGTAACACCTCTCAAGAAGGTAGAAATAATTTAACGTGGTCGAAGTGCTACTCAATCCTTAAGAGGGTGAAATGGAGAATAAACTGTGGTGTTTTCGGGAGACATGATATTATCTTATCTTGAGAGGTAAGTTTGGGAAGTATCAATATCTTTTTGTAACTATTTATTAAGTACTCAAAGGTATGATTTTTTGGCAATGAATAACGTCAAATGGGGGGGATTTTGTGCCACATTGAGTTTTTTTTTTGTGTGTGATATGTATCTTAATATTTTATGGCTTTTATATAAACACCTAATACAACATAGGTATATAGTTCAAAATCCAATTAAAATGTGCAATACTAGTTTAAGTTGTTCAGGAAATGACAGGTGATTGTTTACGATGGCGCAATCTCAGCCTATTGAGTTGGGTGACTTAATGAGGAGCTTTCACGTTTTTTGGTTTTATTTTTAAATAAAAGTAGAGAAATAAATCATGAAAAACAATACCATTCTTTCAAAAATTTGAGCTCGGATAGATAATTAAAAAAAATATTTAGTTTTTCCCTTTTTATTTGGAGGGGAAAAGCTACTTTTGCGTGTGACGTCAAAGCGCAGATGATGACCAGTCTAAAACCTGCTTTAGAAGAGGTTCTTCCTTGGATTTTCTACGGAATCTATGCGTAACTACGTCACAGTTTTTTTATGCGTTTTTGGTCACATGACTTTTGCTTTGATTCAAACTCTATTCTTAATTTATTGAAAGCCTAAAGATAAAAAATAATTGCACTGCTCAAATATACTCGTTGTATAACACTAGAAAATACAAAAAATATTCAATTTCTTCACTTGTGCAAGTTCCTCATTCCACTTCTGTTTTCTCCCTTGAAACCTATGTTAATAACTTTGTGGTAAATTTATTTCTTTAGTATTAATTTTTACGCGTTCAAATGCCAGAAACTGTTTAAAAACGTTTTAGCTACAAAAACTAAGCCCTCTCACCCTTTATTAGGTTCATAGACATATTTCTGATATCAAGAGCTTTTGTAGGGTTTCATCTATATAATTGCGATAAGAATGAAATCTAAAATATCTAAAATTTAAAACATTTGTATCTAACATCTACGCAAACAAGAAATTTTATAGAATGAGAAGAGACAAGAAGACTACAAAATTAACAACAACAGCAGTGGCGTTAAGTCCCACCTTAAAGTTTGTTTTGTAATTGTTTATGTTATAACTAGTAAACGAACATACATATGAAAATGTAGATCCATTTGACCATAAACAAAATAAATTGGCTACTCAGACTAGATTTACATGAATTATCGAAACAATACAAAAAACACGGACGAATAAAAGCACGCAGATTTTGTGATAACCATAGATACTGTTGGGATACGGCCGTTCACTGCCCTGATAATTTTTTTTTATGACTGATATTTTTTATTTATTTATTCGATAGTTTGTGTTAAAAACTGACAGATAAAAAAAAACATGTCTCAAAAGTCACCCGGTTAGTGTCTAAGTGAACACTTTGGAAGATATAACTTTGATTGTCATAAATATAAGACCAAGTAAACCCTTCAGAAGGAAGGTTTTGTTATTTGAATACCATGAAACGATGTTACATAGACTAATTTTAACTTTTAACTGTCACCGAGTCTTATTAATTAACTGAGTATGAACTTACTGAGGCTTATAACACAGTTTCGATGGAGTGAGTACACTAAAGTTTTGGAATTTTACAAATTCTAATTTTAATTAATATTTTTATTCCCTTATGGGTGTTCCAAGTTATACCCTACTAGAGGGTGTTTCATTTAAAATCTGCTCTTTTATATTAGATTTGACACAAATAGCACTTAAGCGACAAAATATTCAAAATTGAGGTTTTGGTATCATTGTATCCAGATAGTCAATATCTCCTTTTTTGTCGTGATTTTACACCAATGTAATAACTTTTTCTTTAGTTATTTACAAATCACTGAAGTGATCTATGATAGTACTGTTTATGAGGTACAGGCTGGGGTATAAGTTGCGCAAACCAATTCGTTAAAAATACAAAAACAAATCAAAACAAATTTATCTGACTCGAAACACATACAAAAACATTAAAAAGTTACAATAAATGTCGAAAATACTTCCCTCTTTCTTAGCTACAGGCGCTCTGTAAGGTTAATCATATTTCTGAAGACTTTTATTAGCGCGGGATTCTTTCCATCTCTTCTGTAATACGTTGCCTTAACTGGTCCAAATTGACAAGCGATGTCTTGTACACTTTGTACATAAAGTAGCCATATAATAATATAACTCATAAAAACAAAGTTTTTAATATAAATCCTTAATATGCATTGCCAATTTTTATATTCGTTTAACACAGCGCCGATTCTGTAAACAGCGTTATCTTGGTGTTTGCATCTAATATCAAAAACATTTCAATCAGCCAAACATTTCCAACAGGAAAGAGTTTCTTCAATGGTCGGTAAAATGTATTTTTGTGCGATTGGATCACGGCAAGTTGGTTTATTGTGTTCCGTAAAAGTGACCATTTAGTGACAGTTAGCACCAAACTTTGATAGAATGCATTGCCATCTACATCGAATCTATCAGCCAAGTTTCAGCCCGATTGGATGACGGCAAGGGTTTAATTAGGCCTCTGTAGATTTGCCCGACATCGACCCACAAAATCGAAGTTAATATAAAGGATTTAAAATAAGTCTAGGGGGTTGCAATCGATTGACCTAAGTGGCCACAAGGTAAACTTTGAGCATTATTGAATTCCGAACTTTCAATACATAAACCGTCAGTGAGAACGAACAGGCGAGTTCTACCACTTTTATTTCGAAGAAGAATCAGTATTGTCACGATACTGAATTCCCTAACTATTTTTTTTAAATTTTTTTTATTTATTTTTGCTATACATTTCAATTGTGGGTCGCGCGACTTATTCACCACCCTGTATATCTTGTTTTCAGAAGACAGATATCTCCTCATCAGTTATTTACATTTAAAAATAATTTAGTGAATTGCTTAACATTCATTTATAAATTTAAAATCCCTCATAAAATAAGTAATACCGTCATGGATTCCTTATTATCTCTATGGAATGGACAATCATTATTTTGGCTTAAAACCACCCCATTTTATTGGAAAGTTTTCTTTGTTTTTCAAAACTAATAAGCTTGGGGTTGGAATATGGGGAGAGTATTCTCAGTTGGCAGTATACTAAATACACAGAAAAATGGTATATTATTATATTTTATTATCACAATCAATACAGATATGAAATGTTGAGATTTTGTTTTGTAGTTTTGAATTTCCTAGTATTTGGAGACCTTATGCCTTGTAGCCTTGTCTTGTTCTCTCACGTTTATTTAAAATCCCCTTATCAAATTAATTTTCAAATTGACTTTGATTACTTAATTATAAACACTTAATTTAACATGGTTCAAGTCAAATATAATCGAGCTATAAAAGTATCAATCGATGAAATGTTACATTTAATCTAAAAAAAAACCCTATCTGAAACTTAATGTAGAATTTCACAACTATTATGCAATTCTAAAATCGATAAATTGCAATTGAATCGTTCTAGCTTTCCTTTGTCATTCATTTCTGGATTTGTGATGTTATCTACCGAAAAATTTATGATAACAAATCTCACAACGTCCGACATGAACTGATCATAGTTGTAAATAAATTTCGGAATCTCTGCATGTTGTGACGTAAAATTAAATTATTTCAAAGGTCATTTATGAAATAACAAATATGTTAAATTTTTTTTTAATTTCCTCAAAACCTAGGAAAAAAGACAGACACTTGTGCAGGGTATATAACATTTTTAAAACCTTAAAATTAAAAAAAAATTGTAAAATTTCTCAATTATGAAAGTTAGTTTAAAGCCGTGATTTTATATAGTTAAAAATATTTATGAAAACGTTATTGTATCGTATATTTTGAAAACGTACTTGTGATTAAATTTAAAGAAAATATTTCTGACACATAATTTTAGTTACTTTTTTGAAAGAAATTTTTTAAGTTGAATTAAATAAATTCTTGCATAAGAGAGTAAATTTACTCTCTAAAAAAAAGTACACTATTAAGTTTCTAATCTTATATGAAATGCCCAGTTTCGTCATTTAATTAATTTGGGATATAACTAACTCCTTCAAGTTGGGGTATTGAGAAAGTTGTATGTGGTTAAAACACCTCATTGCATTTAGTTAAAAATAGTTGCTTTTTTCCTCCTCCTAATATCATCATAACTTAGTTTGTTGCTGAATGGTTACTCCATAAATTCGACTTTAAAATGTAATCTAACAATTTCATTTCTTTGAAACAGTTACAAAACGTACTAGCCACCTTTTAAACCAAATAGCTAATAAGCAGGCACACTCTCTCCTTCAAGTTTAATATTAACTTAAACAGCGTGCGTGTTTCCACCTCCGAAATCGAATTTTTTTTAGAAACCCCTTATTCTTTTCAAAGAGGCGCAGAGTGGAAAATCCAAACTCCCGGTCACGGAAAGCCAGGAGCGAGAAGAGAAAAAAAAATACCGAAAACATGTTTCCAGTTTTTGTTTCTTACAACAAACTCCACCAAGTTTATACTACACTGGAAAGGTAGCCAAGTTTGGCGCCATCCCGCCGTCAAAATCTCCCCCAAGGAAGATGCTAGCGGTGGTTGGCACGCCACAGAATCAATACAAGATCTCGAACGAGGCAGAAGCTCTAATGCGAGTCCAGCCTTCGTGTAACAGTGTGTTCCCATCGGGGCCTACCTGCTCGTACAACAATTCTGGAACTGGCCCAAAAGACTTACTGAAGACTTTTTCGATCTAACAGGTGGTAGGGGAAAGGTTCCCCTAGCAAAGCACGGGTCGGGATGTCAAGATGCCTGGTGGGCGAAGGGGTCTCGTCGCACCGCAAAATACCTTTCTCGAGAATATCATCCGAAGATATAACTCACTCTGTAAGTTACCACCTCTCTCTCTATATATATAGGTATAGATTTCTAGGACAATCGATTATTTAGGTAATTGACAATGCTTGGAATGAAAATTCATCCTTAGGATTTTATTCTGTTAAAAATACACTGTAAAATGTACATTCTTGCTTTGTTGTGATTGCTATCATATATCAGCAGTAGAATTTTAAAGGATTCGATAACTTGGAAAGGTTATTGATAATCCTATAGAAGAAAATTCATCATTGCGATTTTACTGTTTGGTTAGAAATGCACTGCATAATTTGTTCATCTTTTTATGATTGCGATATCTCTTCTGTTGTAGAATTTCTAAGATAATCGATCGCTTAAATGGTGATTGGCAATCACCTTTCTAATCTTCTGACTGAGATTTTTCACTGAGTTTTGTACGCCTTCTACTTAGAATGCTTATGTTTCATTCAATAGGTGACATTAATTGTTGCTTATCAGTGGCACTAACAATTAGACACATTTTTCCTGAAAATAACAGTATACTTTTATGTTTGCAAAATAAATATTATATTTGTATAAAACTAGCTCGTAAAAGTTGCAATAGTGAACAAACTCATGAAATCACATTTCTGTATTCAATTAATTTCAATTATTCTGTAATGAAATTCTTGAGGTAGCATGGAATTTTAAAGAAATCGGCGTATTATAGAATACTGGCAATATATCTTTTAATATTTTGTTTAATTATCATTTTTTCAGTACACTGACAAAAATGTCTCATTGAGTTAGATGAAATTTGATTGTATTGCTTTTGTTCCCAACCGATCCCTCTTATTTGCGATATGATTCTGTTAAAAGAAACTTCTTTGATCTAAGATTGAATTTTAGAGCAATCAATACATTACCGACTCCTGGCAGAACACATTTCAAACTGTTGATTGTTAAGGACCTTTGCAGACCAGAGATGAAAATGACTATTATGTTCATATGACATTTAATTAGTGATATAGCTCGTGTTTAATCCATGGATTATTTACATAATTCTCTCAATTCAGTGATAAACATGTCTCATTGTATATTAACCTATTTAAAAAAAAAATTACAGAATTTTTATCCATTTACGACGGTTTGCCAATCGACATTTTAGTTTTTTTCTTTTCTAATAAATTGCGTTTGTGGTTCCACTTAGTGTTTTTTCAAAATCATAAAAATAATTTTCTAAAAATCTAAAAAATTCAAAATATACTTTAAATGATCTAAGTAAACAATTTAAAAATTAAAAACAATGACTGTTTATTCATTTCAAAGCTGTCTTTAATGGGTTAATTTATACTATTATTAGTGCTATATTAATATGTTAATCCCATGGATTAGCAGTGCAGCGGTTAAAATGTTTCATTCACTCTTCAGAGTCCAGAATCAGTTATCCTTAAATCAGCAATTAAATGAAACTAGTTTGTCCTAGGCGAAATGAGTTTTTCTTATAACATATAAATGCTCGATGGATAAAAATACAGGTATAAAGAACTGTATATAACAATACTGTAGGGACGCAAAAAAATGTTGTTATATCGTTGTACGCATAAACCTCCATCTATAATGATGGTGTAAGGACTCAGAAAAAATATTGTTATAAACAGGTTTTACTCCAACAGTTTGAAAATTTTACGCATTTAATGTTTATGTACTTATAGTAATGTGTGTATGAACATGTTTGATTATACTTAGAGATCTAAATTTTTACTGTATTTAAATAATTTAATCGGTAAATATATTTATAGAATAATTAGTGCAATATTACTAATTAATAGTCTTATTGGAAGCCAGGGCATTATTTGGCATATTTCTTTATGAAGGTTGTTTACAAGATGTTGAACATGATAAGAGATGGTTAAGATATTTGAGAACGTTTATAGATTTATGTGTCATTCTATAGAACCCCTATAGTCTTAATCAGGTTTCAGACAAGCCAAATGCGGCCAAATCTTTTTCCCGAGTTGATTGCACTGATTACTATTTTATTAGTTTTGAAGCAATGAGTTAGTACTTTTATAAATTGTATATTTACTTAAAACTCTTAAGTAAATTAAATTTTTTTAACTTTAATATTTATTTAAAATTAAAATGATATTTTTTTTGCATTATTTTTTTATCTTATATTAAACATTCAAAGTTTCCAAATGTGCCAATGGTTTCTGAGTATGTTTTTATGTTTGTCTATATTTTATTAAGCTTTTTGTAATCCGGAATTGCATTATAGTTGACCTTTTATCAACTTGTAATATATTGTCTTTATTTAGTTTTATTTTCCAATTCTTTTTCAACTCCGAAGCTGTTGGAGGGTTTAATAATCTTACCACCCCTCCTCCCCTCTGAATCGAGTTTGATGCTCGAACTAACACATTTATAGTGGTAATATTTTTTGAACTAGTTAGAATCTTTCTGTATTATTTAGCGTGTATGCTAAATAATATAGCAAGTTAAATAAAATATTTTTGCTATATTATTTAGCATATATACTAGTAATGCCTACATTTTACACTAGTTAAAACTTGAATACTCTTATTTTCAAGATTCAGAGTTAACTTTCCAGTTCAGTAATTAAATGTCCAATTTAGCACAGCCATAAACAGTTCTGTATCTCATGCATAAAATTCAATAGTCACTTCGTTTCAATATGTTATGATTGCTATATTATTCTGTGAAAGATCATCTTGGTTGTCCAACAGTCTTCTATGTTTAAAAAATAATAATTCTCCATTATAATCAGCAACGAATTATTCTGAACATTGCATCCCTATCTCAATTAATAACTAATTTTTTATAACGAGCTCCACATCAAAACTCTTTATTGTAATCAACCAAACATAATCTGTACATTGCACCACAAAAACTGCCCCAATAACTTATTTTTCAGAATGAAAGATTGTAAATTAACCAACACTAACTTATTTTACGTAATGAACAAACGCGCTCTTTCTAAACAAAACCCCAAATATTCCATTATGACGGATAGACTCTTCTGGCAATCAATGTTTTGAAATGCTGATTAGCAATCACCCTTCCAACGCGCTGTGGTCCAATAGTGTGATTGATGTTGCTAGGAGACTGATTTTGAACCACCTGTAGTAGAAGGAATCTTTAAAGTTGCCTTGGATCGTGGTTTTCCCTCCCCAAATTTCGAGATCGATGTCTATCCATCGATCGCTGTGTCCTCAGCGACCTCTCGTCCCCCAAGTACCCCAATTCGAATAAGAGAAATGTCATAATATTATCCTTTTTTGAGGACACTTGGTCTTTGACGAATGTCCTTTTGGTCATGTGTTTTTTCAGGGCTTCTTTGACCTATATTGGAAGATTTAAGGGTGTGAAATCCTTACAAACAACATTGGCATGTTTCGGTTCGCACAAGACGAAGTGGCTATTGTTAACATTGATACTTGTGGACATACTCGATATCGAATGTTGCATACGTGGATTGTTCTATGAATCGATTGATGTGTTCTCAGCGACCTCTGGTCCGCCAAATATCCCAATTCATATGGGAGAAAGTTCGCAATATTATGTTTTTTTTTTTTAGAACACTTGGTCTCTGACAAATGTGTTTTAGTCATCTGCCTTAATCCGTGTTTCTTTGACCTATATTGGGAGAAGTAATGATGTGAAATCCTTACAAACAACATTGATGTACCAAATAATCTACGTTTTGGTTCACACATGGCATTTAAGTGGCTATTGTTGACAATGAGGGATGTGGAATGTGAATATGAAATCGACATCCAGGCTGGTATTTGGATATGATTGTCGATAATATATGTAGGAATCATTACAAGATATGTAAATGGATAGTGTTGCTGATTATCACAGGTTGGTAAAGGAAGTAAATAAAAACTATTAAAAAGATTTGAATGCTAATATACAAAGAACATTTTCTTTTAGCAATAAATACTATCTCTTTGCTATAGTCCTTTGTTTAAAAGGTATATCGAACTTCTAAGGAAAAAAAAATCGACTAAAGTAGCGATATACTATTTTGACAAGTATAATTAGGTGGAGAAACTTCAATAATTATCTGCGAAACTTCTATAATTAACTGCGAAAGAATATTTGCATGTATGTATTTAATTATTTGATTCTTGTGAATAATATTGTTTGTATTCGCTGTACCATTGTTTTTCTTCTGATTATTATGTTTTTTTGCATTAGAACTGGTTTATCGCTCCTTGCTTTTGATTAAAACTGATTAACTGTCAATTTTTATTTTCCTATTACATATATTTTATGTTGAATATTACTAGTCTAGTAATACACTAAAAAAAATCTAGATAACATGAAGTTTAAGTTTCTTAGTTTAATTTATTTATTATAAGATGTGCCTGAAATTTTATTTTAATATACAAATATAGCCGATGATGAAAGTATTTATTGACGTACTTCTTACGAATTTCAAGGGAGTTTGATAAGTATTTATTATTCCTTTTTCTCATACTCATTGTTAATCCGAAGTTATATAACACAACTTTTAAAAGGATTAATTCAAAGATAAGAAGTATAAAGCATTTTTAATAATTAAAAATGATAATGTATTCATAGTAGAATTTCTTACAAATTATAATATTTATTGTTTTTCTTTCGGGTGATATTTATGTATTTATGTATGCTTGAAAAATATATGGCCGGGTAATTACTAATATATATCTTTTGTAATTAATTACGACACTTTTTCTTTAGATATTATTAGTATAATCTTGTGAGAGTTTACAGTATCTTTAAATACTTACTTTCGGTTCTTCTGGGGATTTTAGAGATATACAAAACGCAGTAATCATTGTATTTGGGCGACTTATATCAGTAATTAACACCTGAATTCATCAATTATCGCGAGTGGAACTTGCAGAAAATAATAGCGTTTGTTAAAATAATAGTTTGTTTTTTAAATAAATAATAGTTACAGAAAAAAATAGTTTATGGAGAAGCTATAGGATATTTTATAATTACTAAGGGGTACTATCCCCTGCTCGCTAACGCACCCCAACTCCCCAGAGTTGCCACTTAACTTTCATTGTTTCACCTTGTAAACCAGGCCCGCTTCGCTCTTCAAAGGAATAGACATTTTCCGAATACGACTGTATTTTTCCGAAATGTTTTTTTTCTAAAAGTGGGCTCCACAGAAAAAAAAAACTTTCAGCATAAAATTGGTATCATGTTCTTCATCAACAACACTGCAAATGTTAGCTAGTCTGCTTTTATGAGATCTTTCAGTATTTCATCGATTAGCATCTCCCCTTTCATTTACGCTCTCATTTACTCGTTGAGCACGTTGTTTCTTATTTCTTTTTTTAAATGCGGCAACACGACAAATGTCCATTTCGATTCAACCGTTCAGAAACCATTGATTCAGATATGTAAACAAACGATCTGTGTTAGCAATTCACATATACGGCCTTTTTTGAGCACAGATTGCAGACAGATGAGAAGTTTTAAACCTGTTTGCTTTTGAAGACTGATGTTTCAAGTCCCAACTCATAGCTGTTTTTCAAAAATGTCATTATATGGTCAACTTAAATATCGAATTTTTTTTTACCGTTCATTGGTAACATTTCATTCACTTACATGATCAATTCTCAAAAATGAGTTATTTACACCTTTCCTAATGTACTTGTTTTATTAACTCATTTCGTTTGCTGTGTTGTTAAACTTCGTCACTTGATTGAAAACTACTCCTCAAAGTCCTAACTTCTGGTAACTGGAGTCTCTTTTTAAGAGTAGACAGATAGTCTCGTGCCGGTTATCGAGTTGTATTGTTGGAGTTTTCAGGATTTACCCTATTTTTTTCAAAGTTCTCCCGGAAGGCTTCCTACCCCATTGCACAGATAATGACCTTACAGTTATTCAAGAACCGCGTGCCTTTTGTTTTGCTCTTATGTGTTAGATAATCTCCAAATAACCCTCCAACCTTGTTACTTTATATATCAATATAATACAGATGGCATCTATATTTCAATTCTATAAAACATTGTGTTAGTAAGAAAATCAATTACAAAACAAGCGCAAAATTCTAAAATCATTTTAATTATAACAACTTAAAAAGATCAAAATTGTGAAAAAAAACGAACAAATGTTCGATTAATCAAATAGTTTTAAAAATGGGATTTCCATAGTAGAAAGTATAATGACATAAAAAAATATATAAAAACTAAACACAGGAAATTTTTAAATATTTGGCATATTCTTCCCATATTAACGAGGAAATATCATCTAGCTTTACTTCAAAATGTCACTGAATATCTATAGCTTGTTAAAGAAATGCACAATGACAATTTCTTTTTATCGAAATAACCCATTTAATGTTTCCTGAACTACGCACATTCATGGTTTGTTAATTTTGCGCGTCATTCTTTCTCCGTTAACAATGAAATTTTTATACTAGAGTGACAGTAGTCTGACACTGAAAAGTGTTTCTATTTTTGTTGCTGTTGCATCAAATATTTAAGCTAAGCTTAGGTTTTTATGGTATTATTTGCATTGGCACAGTTGCAGCTCGAGAAGCATTCATTTTAGTTCATGGAACAGCTATTTGAGGACTAAGAGCAGAGACACTTTCATTTTGTTTTCAATTTTAACGAGCTTTTATGCTATGTTTCCCATTTTTGTTTCAAGTTATATTTTTTGAAAAACTACAGTTTTTATTGCAAATTAAGATAATTTCTATTTACCTAGACATAAAGATTAATTTACGGAGACTAGTTATAGTAAGACAAGCCATGTTAAATTAGTTGCTTTCAGGTGTAATTTCTTTCGCCAATATTTAATCAATGTTATAAATCTACATGCATATATTTAACAGAAGTTATTTCTGTTAACCATTAAAACATTTCAGTATTTAGTATTTTGGTGTTCTTTTAAATATATAGATTTTTGTTGTTGTTTAATATTGCAAATAGCAAATTTGAATTTGTCTTGAAATATTTTGTTTATTTCTATAATATAATGGATTATTAAATTATTTATTAATTAAGATTATGGAATTATTAAAATGTTGAAAGAATGTGAAAGTGGTGGAAAGGATTTTTGTATTTAAATCTACATGCTTTGAACATTTTTTAAAATTATTATTTTTTAGAACTATTTTACTCTAATATCAAAAACTCTTTTCGGAAACCATTACATTTTTAGAAAAGGACAAACATTATTTTTTGGCATGTACGCCTTTTTAATAGAGCATTTTAGAAGAAAATAATTTTTGAGCATAATCTATAAAGACTAGCTTTTGTACACTACTTAAGGCAAAAAAAACAAACACCTCTCCGTAAATGCATACACATTCAAACATGTTAAATAGTAATTAATTAATGCGTTTTCTTAAGTGTTTCATGCTTTTATTTGAAGATTTTCATTAAAAAAACTCAAATGCAACCTAATTACATTCCTCCATAATACTTTCGATTTCGATTAAAAGTGTTGTTTATGATAGTTAAGAAGAAAGACGCGGAAGTTACTTTAGCTTCACCGTGTTAATAGCAAACACGATTTATGTATAAAATACGTTAACGGTTGTAATGGGTTTCGTAACATTCGCAGTACATTTAACAGAAGGAAGATTAAAACTTAATGAAAATTGACTTAGAAATACCCGGAAAATATAAACTTTTCAACATTTTTTTAAAATAGGTAACGTTTCTTTGCAAAATTAGTAATTCTTAGAGGAAATACGTGATAACTTGTTTGAAAAATTGGAAATGTTACATTATGATAATAATATGAATTCCTAAAATTTAGAGAATTTCCATAAAAAAAATCAATGCTACATGAATAATATCCGTATTTCGTACTGCTTTATTTGTCAACTACATTCTTAGGTGAAACAAAAATAAATTCCTGAAAACTACACGATCTTCTAAAATAGTCTTGTGTTTTTTATTTTTGCGCCATTTACTTGTATAAATAAAATGTGAGACTTTTTTATAGTTTAAATCCTTTTTTTAAACTTTATATGCTGCACTGTTATCAACAAAGTGTTATCGACATTTACTTTTACTATACATAACTTGTACAAAGCCCTTCACTCAGTAATATTTTTTTTTTCGTGCAAAGAAAAGAAATTGTCGAAATGTTTATAAAATTTATTTATATTTTCTGTTGTAAATGTTATTGAGTATTGAAACATTGCTTTTCCACCAAATATCGATATATTGTCAAACTCATATTCAAGGTATTCAAATTTATGGTATTTCAGATTAATAGAGAACAATAACTTTTATTAGGTACGTTAATAATATGTATAGTGGATGCATAGTTTTTCTACGTATGTTAATGTTATGTATAGCCTTTTTATAGTTTTTTTTGGGGGGTATGTTAATGATATGTGTAATATATATAAATAGTTTTTCCATCTACTATACAATTATAGCTTAACATTTTATAGCTGTAATCATCAAATATTCATAAAATTTTGTTTAGGTACTTGATATCATGAGAAATCTCTAAAATATAATTTGAAAATATCGCCATTGTAATTCTAATATCCTGAGACCAAAAGGAACTGTTCAGGAGACTTGAAATACTATGCCAAGATTGATATCGGAATTACAGTGGCGATATGTATATGTTACCGGTAATGTATGAAATACCGGCATTCTATAGGATGTTTCAGACTAATGGCGTTAACGGGCAATTTAGACTAGTTATGAAATACGAGAATTATTATGCACTTTATCTAGGCATTCTGTATAATACCTAATGATTATTTAAACAAATTATGAAAAAAAAGGTCATGATAAGGCTATTATTTAAAAGACGTGCAATCTTCAAAAATACAAATGTTTTTTTGAAAAGTAGCGAAACTGTCCCATTAAAAGTTTATCTAAAATAATTGCAGAAAAATGAAAGTTGTACGAAACAAAATTTATTCACTTTTTATTAACTAAACACACAATTTATGTCTTTAGAATTTAAGCCGTTCTTATGCCTCTAGCAGAGAACCGTCTATGTGTATAAGACTTAGCTTTTGAAACTTCGCGAACAAGGTTCGCTGCAAGTTCATTGCTGTGCAGGCTAATTCTCGCTTCGCTTTCTAAAAGATACAACTTAAACCTAGAATAGCTTCGCTCGTTCTTGTTACGTATACCTCCATTAATAGAACCCTCTGTGTCGATGATTAGAATATTCCCGTTAATACAATAATACAACTTTCCCCCACATCTCCCCCTCAGAGAATTTTTGTACCTCTTTCCAGTAATACTACACATATAATTTATACAACATAAATCCTCTTCCCCAAGCCCTTTCGAGAAAACCCTTAATACAATCTCCGTGAAACCAATTTCTTATACAATCCTCACCCTCACCCTGTGAATATATATATATATATATATATATATATATATATATATATATATATATATATATATATATATTTGTTTATAAAATCGCCAAAAATCCAATCCCCCCCCTTGTGAAACAAAGGCCCCTAATACTCCTACCCAGCATATATATATATATATATATATATATATATATATATATATATATATATATATATATATATATATATATATATATATATATATATATATATATATATATATATATATATATATATATATATATATATATAATTTTTTTATGCACATGACTATTTAAGGATAACAATTAGAGGATAGATGTTCGTTCAAATCTTTACTGAATTGTGCTTTCTTTTTGGACTAAAACTTATTTCAAGACCAAACTTCTAAGTGAAAAACATTTCTAATTTTCTTAGCTACTACTTTTTTATTACTGAAGCAAAGCACATTATTTAGAGAGTCGTTTTTATGCTACAATGGTTATCAAAATATTCACTTTTTCGTGTTCCCGAAAATTTTTGTTTCCCAGAGTGCGCTTTTCGCAATAGTCGATTTTATTATGAACAGATGAACACCCAAGATTTTATGATCAGTAATTCAGGTAGACAACACTCTCTTTTTTTGTTATGTTCTCATACTATAGTAAACTCTTAAAACATTTCATTATGCTTTTTTTCCTATGGATACCAAAAGTTTTGCGAGCACTTTCTGAATTAGTAATTTTCCGCCAGACTCATACAAAATGCATGCATAACTAAAAACTCCTTACTTACGATTCTCTCGCCTCTAACTAAATTCTAACTATTCAAACTATTCTCTTCTCTTTTGTCGATAAAAAGATTTTTCAGCTGAATATTTTCCACTATTGACATTTTAAATGTGATTGTATCCATTGGTAACGCCTGTAATATCGAAATGAAAAAGCGGAGCTGAAATGCTTTTTTGTTTTGTTTGGAAATAAAAATTATCCCATAAAAACAAAGTTTTTACCATAAATCCTTTATACTCATTGCCAACTTTTTACGTACAATTGCAACTTATTTAAGGGATTTTTTGGTGCAGATCGAGTTTTTATGGTGTTTTACCACCACAAAAAGTACCATAGATTCCTTTCGATTGCTTTGTATACAAAACTTGATAGATTGCACTGTCATCGATAACGAGTCTATCTGTCAAGTTTCATCTCGATTAGAAGGAATTAATTAGCCCTTTGAAGATTTTGCCCGCTTCAAACAAAATCGAATATAAAGAAATAAAATAAAGACTGATTTAAAATAGTTAAAATGCTCTTTGTTTCTCTTCTAAATCAACTTGTTGGTTAAAAGACTCAGTTGGTTAAAAGAAATGAAGAAAATAAAGAAAATTTTACTTTGTACAAACTTTATATTTGAAAAGACCACACCAATTTTTACAAACTTGTTTGTAATAATATCATAATAATATAATCCATAAAACAAAGTTTTTAATATAAATACTTAATATGCATTGCCAATTTTTATATTCATTAACTTGGTGTTTGCATCTAATTTTAAATATCTAAAACATTTCTATCAGCAAAATGTGTGTTGAAAACTACGTTTCAAAATTTATTTATTAAAAATGAACGTTACACTCGCGTCCACATATCTTTAATTTATTCTGATTAAAACAATTTTATTATTTATTTGTTAAAAAAAATTTGGCAAAAAGAAAGAGTTTCTTCAACGGTTGGTTAAATGCTGTTTTAACGCGAAGTTGGTTTAATAGTATTCCGTAAAAACAACCTTTTACTGACATTAACAGCCCCAAAATTTGATAGCTTGCATTGTCATTGACATCGAATCTATCTGCAAAGTTTCAGACAGATTGGATGACGGAAAAGAGGTTAATTAGGGGTCCGCTGATTTTCCAGCCATCGACAAACCCGCAAATTTGAAGTTAAAATAAAGGATTTAAAAATTAAAATTTTTCAATGTATTTATTGTGGCATTGTGTGTATAAAAACTTTCTGTGTAACGAAATGTGTCTACAGACCCTTACTTTATGACGAACATTTTGAATTTATTGTTCGCCAACTTCCCATAGGAGAAGAAATAAAGCATGTTGCTATATATTTTGCCCTTTCCCTAGTACATTACATCATAATTTGCTATCGGTACATCTTTTTCCCATTTTCTTTTTACTGTACAGTGTCTGCTCGTAACAATGATGGAACTCCGAAAATGCTACTTTGAGATGTTCCAAGTTTTCTTACTGAAACTAATCTTTCATTTCTACTCGTCTTCTCCTCTAATCCAATTAACTTTTTCTTCTTATCTAGAAAACTTTCGAGTAGCGCTGAATAATGGTTTTCTGTTTCGAGTTGGATTTTTTTTTTTTTTTGTTAAGTCCTTAATGCATTCCAAATTGGTTAATGTATTAAAGAAAAATGAGTCGAACTAAGCTTTTGCTAAATATTATTAATGCATTACTATTTCTAAACTATCTAACGAAACCTGTTGTACAACAGTTTTTCTCAGCACTTCATGCAATACGTGAATAACAAAAAAAAAAAAAAAAATGTAAAATAAACGTTTATTGCACAGATCTTTTATTTTGCATCTTCATTTCATTATTCTTGTAGAGTGTCAGTAAAATTAATAAGGTGTTGTAAACAGTAATACATTTTACGACGGGTGAGGACAGTGTTCTACAATACTGATAAAGTGTTTACAGCTTTGTTTTAGAAATTTAGAGTGGTACAATTTCTAGTTTTATTCTGTAAAATTCAATTCTACATTGTTGTAAAACATATTGATAAACACATTTTAACACACATAATAATAATACTCATATAATATTGATACACTTAATGAAGTACATATGTAATGATTTATGAATGTATTTAATGACATATTTATGTGGTTAATGGAATATTTATATATATATGCTGGTAATGCTGGTTGAAAACGTGATTTTGAAATTTTCGGAAAATGGTCCGAATATATAAATATATATATATATATATATATATATATATATATATATATATATATATATATATATATATATATATATATATATATATATATATATATATATATATATATATATATATATATATATATATATATATATATATATATATATATATATATATATATAAGTTCACAAACACAAACAAGATAACAATATTGAATCGAATAATTTTTTTAAAAAAAAAGCAGTCTGGACCATTTTCCGAAAATTTCAAAATCATGTTTTCAACCAGCATTACCAGCATATATATATAAATATTCCATTAACCACATAAATATGTCATTAAATACATTCATAAATATTTATGTATATATATATATATTCCATAAAAATCTAAATTTATGAACTATTTTGTGTGGTAAGCGATAATGATAGTTTGTAAGACAGTTATATAATATGAAAACCCCCTATATTTTGTGGCAGTTCGATGCATCTTTTCGACGTAAATATTTTTCTTTCATTAATTACATTAGTACAGAAACCTAAAACTTCAACAAAAAGTATCTCATAGTAGTTAACGAGACGTCTAAATTTTTTTTTTATTTTGCATAAGCAGACATTAAATATGCTCAAACAAAAAATAAGGAAACAAATTGAGCCAGAAAACTGAAAGGATGTGGAAATAAAATGAGTGATATCTCGAAGTAATCAAAAGTGGCACAATTGTGTTTAAACTTTAAAATGCAATGTTCTTAATGTCTTTATCCTTAATGAAGTTTCAGTCTGAACGAACTTCACTAAAACTCTCTTTAACTATCAGAAGAACTATATGCTGAGCGCCAATGTCTTTACTGGAAAGCTATTTGCATATTCGAATTTTGTTATGGCATCCGAGTATACATTAAGGCAGCTGACTAATTAGCTATTGTTTTAAAAACTGTTTAGGAGGAAAAGGAATCGCATTTGAAACCATGCGTTGTGCATAATGTTTGCAAAATAGAAGTATATTTTAATTGCCCTTTTTCAAAGTCGTTAAGCGTCGTCAAAATTGTTATGCAGAAATTGAAAATTTAAACTGCTAAAGCTTTTATTTTTGATGATGAAGGTTTGAAATTTAGATGATTGTAGGGACATTTAATTACGAATTCTCTTACAGAGATTTTGTCCCTAAATTCATGTTTATTTCAAATGATAAATACAAATATTTGCATTTAACTAACTAGGATGGATTTCTAGCATTTAATTGGAAGTTAACGCTAAATCTGCATAACTGATATTTTATAATAGTCTATGCTAAAAAAAATCAACAAGACATTTTTTGTGTTTTCTTATTGCCTTTTTTATTTGTGCTTTTATTTTTATTTTATCACCCTCTTGGTAAATACTTGATGCATGGGCTGGCGTTGCCCAGTAACCGGTAAATGATGCATATTAGAAGCAGACATAAAGCTAACGTATTAAAAAAGTACAAGTAAATTTTTGTTAAAAAGTTCACTCTAAAAGGGATATTTAATTATCTCTGAAAAAAAAAACTTTATAGCTAGCTGACACCCTTAATTGGTAACACCCTTTACTAACAATAAAATAATGACTCAACAAATCAGATTAGTCATTATACATGAAATTTTTTTTATTTAGTGTATCTCAATTCAAGATCTTTTATTTTCATAATTAGCTTATAAAGAACCCTTGTGATAAATTTCAGCTTTCCAGTTTCTAGTGGGAAGTTTGAGAATTAGCGATAAGTGAGTTAGTGAGTGAGTCAGGGTTTTCGCTTTTATAGGATTAGATTAGAAATATTAAACAAGTATTCAAAATGTACAAAAAATACAAATCAGTCATTTGAAAGTTATTCTTGATCAACTTTGTTTTTAATTTACAATACATTTCTATTTGCTATATTGGTAAGAAAATTCTGTCAATATCACTGTTTATATATTAAAACGAATTTAATGATATATCGAGTACTGACACATATCTCATTGGACACTGGCTCCATTTTTTTCTATTCAGTGAATCCCCGAGAACTAGGAACCTCCAAATTTTGGCTCACTGCTTATTTTATGGTGTAATTGAAATAAATGATAATGTGATCCAGAAAAAAATATACCCATTTAGCTATAATGATTTTTTAAAATGAACTTAATTTATTCGCACCATATTCTGTATTATATTTCGTATCATGTTTGAAATAAGATACGTATCACATTCGCAATAGATTTCTATCGCTTCATATTACGAGGAATTGCTATACAACTTTTCTCAGAGTATATCTTATTCACTCAATAATATACCACGTGCCCAAATATTGAAATAAAATGAAATCGCTATTTGATACCGACTTCTTAACAATAGATTATCCTGCAACATGGCCAGGGCTGCCAAGGTTATCATGTACCAAGTTAAAAGGCCCTAAATCCCCCCTCCCCCAAATAGACATTTTGACACTCCCTGATTAGTCTTTAGAAAATGACCGTCTAATTTCATTGAATGGCTCAAGTTCCTATGTTATACACATTTATACATTGGTATAAATATATGTATTTTTAAGAGCTAATCAGAAAGTGTTAAAATACTCATTTGAATTTAGTTGTATTTATGGCCTTTTAGCTATGACGGCCAGGGGCGTTCTGGGATATAAAATCGGTCCAGGGATTTTAGAACTAGGCCTGCCCAAAATTTTAAATAGAATCATTAATCAAATTTTAACAATTATTATTCATAATAAAATAGTTCTCATTATTTTTTAAAATAATTTTAATAATTTAATAGTTTTAGTAATTAATGTATTTTATTATTTAAATATTTATCCATAATAATTTATTTGAATAATTAGTTTTATTTATGAATCAATTTTAATAATTTAATTCTTTAAATAAATAGTTTAATTAAGTCGAAATTTCTATGTTTCTTCTATTTATATCACCTTTGAGTGAACTTGGTTTCCATAAACCTCTGATAGTTTGTAGGAAAGACTAAGAAACAAAAATCGAAATTGAAAAAAAGAATTTCTAAACATATAACTAGTATGTTTATTAGAAAATGACATCCGAAATGAAAAACATAAAAAATTAGAAAGTAAGTAAAAAGACTTAAAACGCCAGTATATAAATCTTTAGTGTTTCTATTTTCTAAATACAACATAATCGATAAAATTAAAATAATGTGGAATGTTAAGCAATTTTTTAATATGCGAACTAAACTTCTTAAACTAAAGTAATCTATTATAATCAAACAAATCTCTATCGTTGTGACTTTATAGAAAGTGATTTTCAATATGCGTAGAACTTTAAAAATTTGATCATAAATAGTTTTGGCCTCTTTATTATGCTTTTGACAGATAGAATGTTCAATTTTTATATATTTAAATTTTTTTTTTTTTTTTAATTTCAAATATTTTTACAAAGCGAATTCTAATAATAGTAGGGCACTGAAATTTACCACTTATAAGTAGTTTTGGCCTTAAATTTGATCAACGCAAAGAGAATGTGAAAATTTATCTAAGTTTTTTTTTAATAACTTTTTTAAATGTTTGCCAATTTTTTCTAACGCGTCGGAGACATGAAACGGTGTAGGGAATATTAGAAAGTCGGCAACATTTTAAAATTTTAATTTCTTCTTAATTTAAAGTTTTTTTTCAAAGCAACTTCTAATTGACGTAGGGATCTGAAATTTTTAGCATGAGTAGTTTTGGCCTTCTAATTGTACTTTTTAGAAACATTGTTAAAATTTTAATTAGTTTTTTTCTTTTTTTTAAATTTCTTATAGTTTCTCTACATTTTGACTTCAAATAAACGTATATCACTGAAGTTTTAAAATTAAGTAACTCTGACCTTCTAATTATGATTTTCTTAAATAGAATGTAAAAATATTTTCAGAGGGGTCGGGTGCTCTAATAAAAAGGGTTTATGTAGTATTTAAACTTTTAGGGAGCGAAACAAGCTTATGCTTACGCAGCAATGAATCTTTGAAAGAGGGAAGTGAGCTTATGCTTGCACAGCAATGAACCTTTTAGCAAGAGAAATGAATGTGTGCTTAGGTACTAATGTATTTTTCAGCGAGCGAAGCAAGCCTGGTTCACAAAGTGTCAAAAGTTGGAATCCTGAACCTATACTTAACCCATTAACGATGGTTGTCAAGAAAACTTGCCTATTGACATTTTAGTTCTTTTCTTTGTTAATTAATTGTGATTGTGCTTCCACTTAGTGTTTTTTTAGAAATCATAAAAAAAAAAAAAATTCCGAAAAATTCAAAATATACCATAAATTATCTAATTAAATAAGGTAAAAGTAAAAAACAATGACTGTTTATGCATTTAAAAGTCGTCTTTAATGGGTTGATTTTCGGGTATCCGCAACACGAGACCACTCATCTAGTACGTAGTTTAATAATAGTTAATAGATCTGGTCAGTGCTAGAAGTGTGGGTAGACTCGGGATGATGCTTCCTCCCATTTTCCAAGAAAATACCTACGCATTCTCCACTTCTAAAACCACTGAAACCCATCCCCCCACTTTTAAAAGTACTCAATCCGTCTAAAAACTACTTAAGAAAATAGCATTAACCTTTAAATGTAGTGACACTGAAAACAACTGATTTAAAGTTTTCAAAAGTAAAAAATTGTTTTTAACAAATACAGTTATTACACCTGGTCAACTTTTAACTTTCGACGAGTTAAATTTCTATTCTTGTATCTAAAAAATGCTATTAAAAGCTATTAAAAAAAAAAAAAAAAAAACAATTTTAGAGTTTTCTCTTAATTTAATTTCATGAAAATATGCACATTTAGAAGCACTGTTTAAATCTAAATAAATACTGGTCTCCAACTTTTGGACAACCCCCTCCTTTTTCCCCCTATAATTCAACCACTGATTCTGGTTAGAGTGATAGGGATTCAAACGTATTGGATTTTTTTTTAAATTAAGGCAACAACTTAGATTGGAAGAAGGGGGGGGGGGGAAGGTCTGCACCAGACCGGCCTATTTTTTATAGACACTAACCGGCCCGGTGATTGCACCGGACAACCTTATGACCAGTACGCCCCTGATGACGGCAGAGGTATGGTCAAAAGGGTGTACTTGCACTTTTCTGGCTTTGGAAAATCAAAAATAAAGTGAATAAAAGTTGTGAAAAAAGAAGTACAATATGGGTTTTAAATTATTCAGTTGAATGAAAAATCAATGTAAAACAAATAATATTTTAGTAGGAAATACAATTCTTGTTTTTGAAAGATCAAGGTTTGAATAACAACATAAACTTTTGACACCTTATGCCCTCCCCACTGTCTGCGATCGGCACTTCCTGTCAAAAAAGCCAACCGGTGTCTATGCGAACACTTAGGTTTATTTGGATTTTATCAATAAAGAAAAACCAAAAACTTTTAGACATCTATTGATATCTAAAATTAGTTGATTGATTTGAATGAAATTTTTATTGCTTTCAGTTGTCTTCAAAAATTCCCCCAACTCTTTAATGACTTTTCCAATAATGTCTAAGAAGTTTGGTGAAAGATAAAACACGATTTAATGATAACCAGTGGCAGGAATTGGATGAAATTATTGTTTTATAATTTTATATGTTAAAAAAAATATCTCTTATAAACTCAATTTTTCTACCATTCATATGAAATATCCATATTCACTTACTGATTACTATCAATGGGGGAAATTAAAATGTAACTCTGAATAATTTTCTGGACTTCTATACATAAATTAGAGAACACTATTAACCAATGTATTGAATCTCCTAATGAATTTCTCTGTACATTCTATTTATATTCACAGAAGCGTCATAAGTCATTATTCATATTTTGAAAACATATATCAATATTAATCCCGCGAACGTTTCAATAAACGTTGCTAAACTCACCTAGAAACAAATTCTTCAAAACATGAACTTTCCCTATTTCATTCGTTAAAAGGATATCGTGATTCTATAGAAAGTCATGTACGATTTTATATTGTTTTACAAATTTTCACAGCAGTTACTTATTTAACACTTTCATGAAAAAACATGCCTAAATACATTTTGATAATGTTATGCATTCAAAAGATGAGGAATGCAAACCACTTGGGCTACTAAGACTCTATGACTAAACTTTTCCCAGTATGCCTTAATTATTATTGAGAAACAATCAAATAATGCTGTATTGCCTATAAGATTATATTATATGACCTTTACATGAATTTGAGATTGCTGATCATTATGCTTTATTTATTTTAATATGTACTTAAACTATAATTTAAACCTACGTAATAACTTATATGAAACACTAAATAGTTCTTTATCCATTATTATTATTATTATTATTATTATTATTATTATTATTATTATTATTATTATTATTATTATTATCATCATCCTCATCATCATTTTCATTATAAACAACATCATCATCATCATCATTTTCATTATAATTATCACCATCTCAAAATTTTCGTTGTAATTATCAAGATTATTATTCGTATAGTTATTATTAATTATTTTAATGTTTTTTATCTTTACTATATAATTCTATATCAAGTTTATTTCATCAATTTTTCGATAGTTGCAGTGTTAGAATTAACAATGGAAATTTAAGTACCATAAGAGGATTTTTTTAAGAAAATATAGCCAAAAATAATTAACTACCTACTCTGTAACTTACCAATATTTGTCTCAAAATATCTTTCGTCTCAATCATATTTTCAGATTAATATTACTAGTATGAGTAATTTTGATCATTTTTTTAAAGTAGGAGTTTGGCAATTTCTAACGAAAGATCATTTAAAACTGCATATAAAACTTCACTTAATTTTCTTATAAATTACAATTACATTAAGGATATTTATTCTTTTATAATAATTAGTATATGACTCTATAGTAAAGTGCATTTTTCACTACATAAATAATTTAATTATTTACTACATAATTAATTTGCATTAGAGCTTCTCTATTTACTAAAAGCTGTGTTTAGTTTAATTGCTGCATTTCTCGAAACTCTAACTTTAACTCTAAATTTGTAGGCAGGGAAGTTTTCATAACTAAGTTGTATGTGCCTTGTAGGTGTTACCCCATCGGCTTTGAAAGGAAACCTTAGGAATAGCTAAGACGACAAAGTGATCACATGACTACGAAGCTTGATCGATTATCTAATGACATGTTTGTGAAACAACTTTATTTTTTCAATCTACATAAGCTGAATATTTTTTCGAATACATGTAAAACAGCTGTTTGTGTGCGAAGTATCTTTGATTTATGAATTGTTTGTGCACACACACAACGCAGTTGGTGTACTATAATTGATATCAATACCGGGACATTTTAATTTCTACATTTATTTAGGATTTTATTCATATTATATATGAACCTGTCTAGGGCATGTATATTTATTTATAAAGTTGTTATAAATATTTTCTAATTGAAATAGATTATAAAATAGTATTTAAAACAACTATTATTCTCCTTTATACGATCATTATCATTCGGATGTATGAATCCATTTTAGCCAGTTTTTTTGTCCTTGGAGTTTAAAGTCAGCTTTTTCATTCAAACAAATTATATTGAATCATAACAGGTATAAATTAGTTAAAATATAATTAAGTAATTCAAACAGATATTGCTCATTTTTGAATGCTTAAATCATCATCATTAATTCAGATATATATCAGATATTATTACATAAAATATTTATCTTTTGTTTTAATTGTATTCAATTTTTCAAAGAAAATTTAAAGTGTTTTTCAAGTGCTTTAGAAGTGAACTATTATTTCATTCTCCGTTATATTAAGATTACTTTCCTTTAACTGTATTTATTAAATTATTTCATGAGACATGTTTAAATTAATTGTTCATAATTTTTTTTATTTGAGAGTATACGTGAAGACGAACATGATACTTATAACAAAAGAGATTACACATTTACACTCTTAGTTTATAAAAAACAGGAAATGTATGTTGAAATTTCTATCAAAGTAATTACAATGGAAAAGACAGGGTAAAAAAGTTCAGCTTTAAAGAACTTCTATAAAACTACATATTAGCTCCTGTCGAAATTGACAAAATGGGAAATTGCTTTCAAAACAGCTGGAGTAAAATCTGTCCCCACATAAACATTGGAAACACATGAATTGTCAATTTATTGGTATTTAAGTAACCATAGAAGTAAAAGTACATGTTGTTTGCGATACAATATGAGATAAAACTTAAGAAACCTGTTGATTCTATCAACATTTAAACAAGCCTTAATTAAGGCTATTCCCTTTCCAATATTATCAGGCTTTTTCTAATATATTCTACTTTAATTTGTTCAAATTTGAAGTTTTATAAGCAAAGTTATAAGAATATGTAAAAAAAAAAAAATATTCATATTTAAGTCAGTAATTTCAACTCCTCTGAGCATAATTCGTGTTTTGCAACTCAGTATTCGGTAATTGAAACTCCTCTAAAAATAATGTACAAAGTACTGTGAAGATTTTTACTTGGCAGATGGTACTATGGTAAAGAATTGTTGAAGAAATATAGGGAATTTTACAGGCAATTGGAATGTTAAAAAGCAAAATTATTTTGAAAGAGTATAGTTTTTTTACCTTTAAATGGTTTCAGTACCCTTTATACATGCATTGTTAAATTAAAGTTTTTTTTTTTTTTAAATTTTTTAAATTTTTTTAAATTTTTTTTTTTTTTTAAATTAATTTTAAGGTTTATTTCATTCTCAATATGGAAGATTCTAATAAATTTTAGAAAGTTGACGAGTTTGTATCAGTTGAAAACTCGAATCTGTTTAACCCACTAACGTTCATGGGAGTAAGCGAAATTCTACAGTTGTTTTCCCTGCAGTAATTTTTAAATTACATTTCTAATTCAAACATATAATTTTTTAAAATTATTTTTAATTCATTTTGTTTTAGATAGGTTATAAACTCTCATCCTAAAAAAATATTTAATTTTAAATTTTATTTATAAATTATATATTTTTGTATTGCTGGAAAAACTGGAGATCAAATGACGTATATACGTGCATGACCGTCAGTGGGTTGAAACTTAAAATTAATCTGGATACTTAAATGTATCGCCTACCTCTTGTGAACCAAACATTTCTTATGAATATGGGAAACATAAATTAACTAAAGGTGTGGAACATCGCCCAACTTTCAATTACATTTAATACTGGTCACTGCATTTAAATTTGTCATGGATTGGTGTAACTTACGTTTTCGATTTTATATTTTCATTAATTAAAAAAATAGTCAGTTTGGTGATATCTTTTTTGATAAATATTACATTATACTTTCTTGTAAGTGAAACAGAGGAGACACAGTTTTTGATAAGTGCAGCTACTGTTCGGGAGTTATTTCTGTCCATAATCACACAGAAAGAAATTTTTTTAGATCACTTTTTTGTACTCAGTAGGTTTCAAAACGTGTATTAATGCAATATAAAAAAGAAAGAAACTGTTTTATTGATCGAATGCAATACTCTCATTAACCTATATTACATGTACGATACTGAATGATAATATCAGAAATAAAACTGTTGGTTTAAAAAAATTCAATGGACTCTTAATGAAAAAAAATACATTTTGTAACTGCAAGCAGAAAGCAAAAAATGAGATATTTAAATATATATATATATATCTCGCTAAAAATAATAAATTTTTATTTTATGAACTTCAGATTTTCTTTTTTTGTTGAATTGTATCAATGTTTAGCAACCTATTCTATTATTTAATAAAATAAAAATGCATAAATATTTTCCTAATTTTGGCCAATTCTTTACATTTTTGCCATCTTTAATAGCAATGAGGCACTGAATTATATTAATTTTTTTGAAAAACACTTGGTATATTATCATATTAGGTCAAAAGAAAAAAAAATCGCATGTATGAAAACAAATCCAAAGGAATTTAATTAAAAACACATATTTTAGATGTAGATAACCTTGTTAACAAGTTTAGGTTTACTGCAGCACGGGTTAACATTAATTTAACGGAATGAAAATTGGTGCATGATCAAAAGGAAAAAATGAGATGAGAGTTAAAATCGGATGAAATTCCATTTTTGTTCCCATATATTGACCATCCTAATACAGTCACTGCTATAAGATTTAATGGGTTTTAGAAAAATGCTATTTTGTGCATTTATTCTTATAACATATGTCTGAATTCCACAAATTTCAGATGGCATTTAAAACAATGTTTAATTTTAAATGAAATAAAATAAAACTAAAATTTCGTTTCTGTAGAAAAAAATATCTGTTAATTTTACAGAAAAAACGCAATGCTTTTATGTTTATTATTATCCTAGACAAATTTACATGAAATTTATAAAATTAACATTACTTATAATACATGTTATAATGGATAACAACTGCCCTTAAACTTTTGATTTTGGTTATGTATCTTAAACTATAGCTAAACTTTAATTCTTTGGTTAAAGAATCCAATTGTACCAATATCTCGACGTCATTTTCAGTTGAAAATTGACTTTTGTCATTTTATTAATAAGTTTCTTTTGAAAACGAAACAAACTAACTTATAGAGCGTACTTAAAAATCATTCTCTTGCGCCAATAACAATTTTGTTCTACTTCTAAGACACTTTCTTAAAAACACTGTCTTAAAAAAATTATCTTGAGAAGCTAGCTAACTAAGTCTTGTTACTATCCTAAAAAACTAAACAAATTTATTCATCCTTTTATCTGGAGAGTGGTAACATCTAAATTAAGAAAACTTTAGTAACTTTTTAGTTTTATTGTATGTGGAGTCGCATATTTAAATTTATTATGTTAGTCACTTCTAGGGGGTCTTGCTACTGAACTCTTTTGGCATGTTTTTAGATTGTTTTGCTGTGTCTTCAAACTACAAAAGAGGATTTTTTTGCCTTCTTGTATCAAAGGAGTCCAATAAAGTCGTGCATCACATAGAAATGGGACTAATGTAATTCTATACAAGACAACTGTTTTGGACTGTATCCAAAAGAGGAAAAACTTAAGAAAAAACATTCAGATTTACTTTTAGAAACTCATTGTAAGTTACAAAACATCAGTGGATAATTTCTTAGCAAAATATTTATAATATTACAATTAAGACCCCATCATTGAAATTTGCAAGAAAATAACCGCTAAATGATTATATTGGGCATTTTTCCAATGTTGAAATTAAGGAAATGAAAAATAGAAGATGATTGTACCACTATGATTGTACTAATATGTTATAACATAAGTATTCTTTAAACTAACAACGTATCTTCAATCAATACTAATACATATTATATTAAGGCTTGTTAATAACGATTTTTTAATTCAATAACTACTGGAAAAGTATAACAAATTCAGTTCAGATTACAATCTTCAGTAATCATGGTATTGAAGGGTTCAGTTTAGAGCAACCTTGTATAGTAATATCTATAAGCCTTTTAAAATTATCTTATAGTTCATCCTTCTATGGTTTCATTTTAATGTAACTATGAAACTGACATTGAAAGTGCATTAGAATGAATACAATACATTTACTAAGAATGAATTAATTTACAAGTTAATGGATATAATTTCGAAATAATAGAGTTGCTTTAATAGTGTTTTAAGCAATTTTTGTATTTGATAAAAGTATATATTATTTGATATGACGTAATTTTCAAGTAAACACTGAAAATAATAAAAATAATTTTTGTTTTGCAATTCCTGTAAAAATATTTAACAAAAAAATTAGAACATTTAAGTATTCATTTTAGTTTAGTTACAAAACTAATTTTGTATAAATAAACAAGTGGTGTTGTTCGAAGAAAATAAGTATTGTATTTTTTAAAAAGTTAAGAATTAACCTATTTTTCCATTGAAGATATTATTGAAGACAAAAATTAATTGTAGTAATTTGGCAATTATAATTACCCAATATTTTGCGCAAATATTTCGAATAAGAAAAGTTTTTACCTCAAAATTAAGAGTATCTATTTCTTGGGATTTCATATACAACCATTCTACCATTCTTCTTAGGTTCAATAATAATATATTTTTCTTTAAACTCTTAAAAAAGATGAACATTTAGAAGAAGAAACATCATATATTTCAATAACATTGTAATTTTGCAGGGTTAAACGCAGAAATTATACAGGTTGGACACGAATTAGTTGTGTATGTAGCAAAATAATCTCAATAGAGCTGTCTGACACTATACAACTTAGCATAATAAACCTACTTTGCATAGATATGGAATGGTGGATTTTAATAAGATGGACTAAAAGTTTTATGCGTAGTTTTGTAGGGTTATACAGTTCTATTGGAACTTCCTTGTTCAACTAAATTCATATATCTATCCTGTACATAGCTTTTCCTTCAAGACAAAGAAAAACAATGTAAGTTTTTAAAAAAAATGTATGATGTAAATTGGCAGCTTTCGTTTGTGCTATTATCAATCGGAACGCATACAATAGCCAGGTTGGGGTTATTTTTTGCCTACTGTACCTATTTATTTTTAGACTGAAGATACTTTTTGTGCCAAATTTGTTATTTTATAAGAAAAGTTTTAAAAGTTTTTTCCCTGCAAAAAAGTAACATTTTGAAAGCTTCCAAGTTACAAAAGTGTTCTTGTTTTCTAATCCACAAGATCAGACAAAACAATTGGGGACGACTTTTCAGTTATTCCTTTAAAAAATCTCTAGGGTGTAGAGGAAGGGAATGCCACGTTCTATTTCAAGAATATAGGTCTGACACAACAAGCGTAGGAGAATTGAGTGTGTTTGACAACTATGGCAATATAGAGGGAGTTATCATGCAAAGGCGCAAAGAAAGTCATACTTTCAATGTTAAATAGCCGTATCGGATTGGTAATAGACATATTGGATTCTGGGTGAAGATTCTAGTTTATAGGAAGTTATGCTTATTGATAGCTTCAAATTTAATATTTGTGTCCATTGAAACTAGAGATTTCAATACATATGCTTGAGAAGCCTGATGAGGTAAAATGAGATTTCATTTTCATCTATATTAAATATTTAGTAACATTCGAGATAACAATGCAATTTCATTGAATAATTTTTGCAATATATTTACTAATTTATCTTCTATTTTCAACTTGTTTAAATTCAATAAAATACTGTTATAAATATATCACTCGTATGGAAAAAATACTCATATTGTTCAATTGAAGATATTCTAGAAGACAAAATTTTGTTTTTCAGAAACTTGCAATTTTAATTGCTGCTATGTTTTACTAATTTACAAGCGTCGAGGGAAAAAAGGAGCGTCAAGCTTTTGTAAATTTGCGTAAAGTTTCAGGGGACAATGTTCTACAAGAACATCAGTAAAACTTTCGAGCTGGTGTTTTGGATATCATAGTTACTCACCTCGGTCATGGTATTTCATTGAGATTGATGACGACGAAAAGCGATAATTTATTGAAGTGTTTCATAACTGGTGGAGATAAATGGATTACTTACAATAATTCAGAGCTCAAACGGCCTTAATGGCGATTTGATTGTTTGCTTCAAACAACATCTGCACATTCCTCAGTGGAAATTTGCGCTGTCAGTGTGGTGAAGTAACTAATCTATAATTGTAACTTCTAGATAGCTAACTCATAAATGGTTTCCTTTAAAAGCAGATGTAGCAAATTGAATTGCTTTAAAATATGATTTTGGTTGCCAACTGGCACTAACCAATTTGGGGAAGAATTGCTAATATAGTTCCCTAAGATTATTACTAAGTTTTTAGTGGCTTCAAGTCAATAAAAAAAAGGATATACTTTTCAGAAGTTGCAGTTAGAAATAAGTGTGTTTTTATAGGTATTTCGGAACCAAACAATAAATCCGATTGAGTTCTGTTTGAAATTAGGCAGTTTAAACAAATTCATGATCCAAAAATTTCTGGAGCTCTTTAATTGTAAAGTAGTGATACTCCATCATTACAACGTGTGACCACTCAAACATTTTGATGACCCTTCAAAAACTTGCTTAAGTTTGGAAGGGATGTATTATCACAACCCCCACACTCTTCTGATCTTGCACCATCAGGTTTCTAGTTGTTTCGAGCCCTTCAAAACTTCTTGAGGGGTATAACGTTAAACTCCGATGATAATTTAAATCAATACTCTGCTCAATGCTTAGTCTATAAGGACAGGTTTTTCTATGAATTAAAAATTAAGAAGCTCAGAGAAAGGACGGCAAAAGGTTACAACAACAAAAAAAATAATAAATAACTAACTAACTAAATAAATAAATAAATAAATAAATAAATAAATAAATAAATAAATAAATAAATAAATAAATAAATAAATAAATAAATAAATAAATAAATAAATAAATAAATAAATAAATAAGTAAGTAAATAAATGAATGAATAAATAAATAAATAAATAAATAAATAAATAAATAAATAAATAAATAAATAAATAAATAAATAAATAAATAAATAAATAAATAAATAAATAAATAAATACTTATTCTGAATAATCTTCGAAAGTGATCTTCATAAATTTATATTGAGAGGACTAAACTATGCACTACATTATGATAGAATAATTACTTAATATAATTATAGTAGCTATGTATGTGCATTAAAAAGTAGATAATATTTTAGGGTATAGTTATAACATAGGGTATTAATTATTCAATTCTCTTTTATATGGACCCCACCTGGAGGGTTCAAATAACCACAAGGTTCCCACTTGATTTTATATAATAAAAAAAAATTGGATGGCATTACTAAATGTCACTAAAAGACTGCATCTCCACACCTATCTGTTCGAACATAGCTGCAGATACTAACCGACATTCAATGAGCGAAATTTTTCTCTGTTAAGGTTATCAATTAATAACAAAAAAATTTCAGTTTGGCGTTTTTTATCAACACAAATATCGTTAAGTTAGTGAGTTTGGAAACAAGCTTTGCAAAAAATCTTGACACTAAATATTTAAGTTCTAATCCAATATTTCCCATTGCAGCCAAGGTGTGAACTTCCCAAACATAATGAAAACATTCATCCTAGAAAATTTTAAACTACTTCCAACTGTATTTTTTTTTTATTTAATGTTACGGAATTCTACTAATCTTATAGAGATACTCAAATTAGTCAACGACGTTTTGTTTTAGCAATAATAGTTTATGTTTTTAGCAATAATAGTTTCTGATTCACTTATTCCAAATTGACTTCCAGCTGCCATTTTGGAACATTTGGTCAAAACATCTTGAATTTTAAAAGGGGAATGATACTTCATTTGTCATATCACGCTTGTATGCAGAAAATGTAGTTTTGCCTGAGGTAGTTGATCTCCGACAAACGGAGAATTTGTATAATCACCTCACTGCATTAGTGTTATGTAGAAGCTAAAATTTGGCTAAAGGGTTGGGGAAGGGGAGTCATAAAAGGAAGAAAAATTATGTTTAATATATATTTTAAACTTCTCATATTTCATTTGGATATTCGATTAACATTTTTAAAATCAAAGGTTGAAAGAACATTTATGTAGCCATGCACCCACCTGAGTTTATTTTGATTCCCTATGTAGTTGAGAGGATTAATGTTAGAGTGGTGCAAGTAGTTTAATCTTCATTTTGAGAAACAAATAGTTTCACTCTTAACCTGTTTTGTATTGCGCTGCCTACATTGGGCCTCATCTTGTATTGAGATTGTGACTTTGTTCACTTTTTCTTTCAACAGTGAAATAACTATTCATTAACATTTCATTTAGATCTTCAATCAACATTTTTTTAAATAAAAGGTTGAAAGAACATTTACTTTGACCCTCTAGAGCTTATTTTGAAACCCCCCCTGCAATTCAGGAGGTTAAAGTCAGAGTGGTACAAGTCGATTAATCTTTATTTGAGAAACAAAAGCTTTACTCTCAATAAATAATAAACCACATGTTTTATATTGCACTGCCTGCATTGGACTTCATCTTGTTGGTGAACTATTGAGATTGTGACTTAGTTCACTTTTTCTTTCAACAGTGAAATAACTATTCATTAACTTTACATTTAGATATTCAATTAATATTTTTTTAAAAATCAAAGGTTGAAAGAACATTTACGTTGCCATACACCCTCTTGAGCTTATTTTGAAACCCAAAGCAATTTAAGTCAGAGTGAAACAAGTCGATTAATCTTTATTTTGTGAGAAACAAAAGGGTTTACTCTTAGCAAACCACCTGCTTTGTATTGCCCTGCATCCTGGTGAACTATTGAATGTTGTGACTTATATCACTTTTTCTTACAACCGTGACTTTCTAGGTTGTATTTCTGAACTTAAGTCACAATCGTTGAAAATGCGACTTGCGCCATTCTGACTTTAAACTCCTCCCTTAATCCTGCCAGTTCCTATGTTATTTTTATTACTATAATACTGGTGACTGAACTATTTAGGAATCAGATTAGAAAGAACTGTAAGAATAAAGTGATAGGAACAATGATCTAAAACATGGTATTTATTAACCCTTTTAGAGGATTGCCAATACGACATTGGTAAGTGAAAGCCTTCATACATATGGTTAGCGGAGATGTTAGCGGAGAGGTGGCAATTGGTGAATACCCATGCGAAGGCACGTATCGATGAAAGTATCTCCATTTGGGTTATTGCCTGACTAAGAGTGTCGGTCTTTGACTTAGAGGCAGTTAGTCTTATGTTATTTTCAATTCTTTATTGAAGCCAGTACTGTTTAGTGAATCAAAACAGAAAATTGAAGACTTTTCGTTTGTACTTTATTGCATTTTTTAAAACGGTTTATTGTCACAGATTTCGAATTTTTGAAAGTATGTTATTAAAGTATCATTCTCAATTACTTTACAAAAATAATTCTGAAAAGGATAGGCTAAATTATGTAAGCCAAAGCTTATTTAATTATAAATAACTAATTATTAACTTTACAAAACTAATTATAATTATATAATATTTCACTCGGATATGCAATATAATTATACATACTTGTTTTAATTATGATTTAATTACGTACCAAAAATTTATACAGGATGATTATAATTAAAGTTCAACTTTCAAAAGCTGTAAAAAAACAATGATCAGAATGATCTAAAACTTGACCTGAATATGTGCGAAAAAGGGAAAAATGGTATGACATAATAAAAGAAAGTTTGAAATATATTTTTGTCTTATGCTCACAATTTCCCCTTCTTTCGCGTATATTCAGGTCATTATGACCAGTGGTTGTTTTTACAGCTTTTTAAAATTGAACTTTAATTATAATCACCCTGTATACTCAGATTCTGAATATAAAAGTTTTTCTTAACTCTAAATATATGGTTTTTTAAAAGTTTGAAGAAAGTACTGCATACTAATCACTTTTATTGGTTTTTCTAACAAGGTAATAGTATAGAAATAAACTAACACAATAACTTAATACTAATCAAGTGCTAGTACTAACTAGACGATCGTTTTCGTTCAGTTTATTTTCAGTGTTAAATGGAAAAAGAGTTTCTATATTTCAAATTCCTAGAATTCGACTTTGGACTGTGTCCTACATGGCATTAACCGTACAAGTTGTTAAATACATTTCCATATAAATAGAGGTTTGAAAATTGTCCAACACATTTACATCTTAGAAATCAAAAGCATGTTTCTCCCTTCCCCGGAAATGAAACACTTAATAGTACTAAAGTAGTAATATGTTTTGCTTATACAGGACTGACACATTTTAAAAATGAAATAAATTTAAAAAATAAACGAACCCTTACATTTTTTTTTTAATATGTTGCACAAACTACGAAACGATGTTTTCAAAATAGCCACCATGCCCAGAAACAAAATTGTGCCATTAAAACACCGTTTTGCAAGTTTTTGCAACATGTTGAGACTTTTTTTCCTTCAATAACTATCATTAAACAGGTGATCTGTTTTGAAAATTTGATAAATAAAATTCAGTAGCTGCCTAATTAGATTGCAACAAACAGTACATTTTTATCATCTTGCATTTTTTCTATAAATTTATTTGCCAATTGTGTCTTTTATTGAAGGGGGTAGGAGGGCACACACTTTGTGGTGTTAGTGTTAAGTGAATAACCTAACATTACTCTAAAATGTTTATTCACCGTATATAAACATTTTAGCTTGGTGTTATGTTAGTCACATATTACCAAACATCACATTTCGTCTGTCTTTTCAAATGTATTTGGTTCGGGTATATTATACATTATCTACCAAAAAGTATTTGGACACCCATGCAAATGAGGATATCTGCGGTAATGATCTACGTCATCCTTGGTCATGGTAGGCTCAACGCCGACTCCTACATGGATGTCCTATGTTAGGGACAACGATGGCCCTCCCACTGTGTGCCACTTCACAAGTGCCATCGCTACCGGCCTTGTAATGGCCAAGTGACTGCGAGCACTATCAAGTGACTGTAAGTACTTGGTCCAGCCATTGGGGGAAAAAAAAAGACTCGATATAACAAAAACTGATTTGCTTCTCGCTAACTTGAACTTGAGAGAGTTGTAATTTTGAAAAGTAGCTAACCCAAATCAAACTTTTCCGTTATTATATAACAAAGAAATTAGTCTATTAATTCTTTTTTATTTGCGAAGTCTTACAGATCGATGCAGTATAAATCGATTTACATAGTACCGATATAGCTGAATTGTATTGTCTGGAGACGAAGATAACGAATTTGTGTCACGAAACAAAAGAAGATCGGGTAACATTCTTTTCTCCATGCAATGAAATTCGCATTTTAAGGCCATAGAATTAGGTTATTCTGCCCAAAACTGTTTCTTGCACAAAATAGGAATCAATTCAATCTGAAAAAGATCCAAAAATCTAATTAATCGATATGTATTTTTTTTTTACTTATGGTGGGATTTTAATTCCGATGATAAATTCAGGTTAACCCAAAAAGGGAGTGGTACACTTTAAGTCTTTATAAATGGTAATCATAAACAATATAAAATGTTCAACAGTAACAAAACTGCATTCTGTACAGTTTCTGTTAGTGAGACATATTTTAAACACATTTAAAAAATGTCGTTTCAAGTGATTGAAAACTCAATAATGTACGTGATTACCTATTTATCACTCTATAAATATAATACAAATCAATTTTAATCTGGACACTCAGCATAGAACAATTTTAATTTGGTGGGTCCACAGAAATCAATTTAAATTGTGTAACTATTCGTACATCAATTTAAATTTGGTGACTCTACATAGTCAATTTTAATTTAGTGACTATACAGAGATTAATTTAATTTAGTAAGTCCGTATGAATAAATTTTTATTTTTAGAGAGAGACTCCACGTAGGTCAATATTAGTTTGGTGACTCCCCATAAATCAACTTTAATTTGATTACATCACACAGATCAATTTTCGTTTGGTGACTCCTCATAGATTCATTTTAATATAGCAAATCCACATAAATGAATCTTAATAGTGGTGACTCTACGTAGAGCAATTATAATTTCGCAACTACACATACATCAATTTTAAGTTGACGATCGATTGCTTGATTTTTTGATTTTTATAGGGTAAGAATGAATGACACTTCATTCAAGAAGGAGCCTCCAATTTACAAAGTGAAACTAAATCTTCTCAAAAATGTGTAATTTTACAAGATCAATTTTAATTAAAAAAAATTTGTATAATCAAAGGATTGTTTATGAACAGGCCACCCAATTTCCCACGTCTTGGTATTGCTTTAACTAAAATAAATCACCGATACTTAAAACAGTTAATTTTAAGATTAATTTACATTTTAAGACTGAATTCATAAATGAATATGAAGTAACAATTTTGCAAAGTAATGAACTGAAAATATAAATATATTTTGGAGGAGTAAAATTGTTTAGTTGCAAAGTTTCAAGTAATTAGGCTCCTCAATTTAAGGACTTGTCATACCTTTGCCGGATATTTTTAAAAACTATACAGCACATATTTTTCGTATAATATGACTCATGATTTCATTCTTTGTGAATTCGTTTGGAGTCATAGGTGATGAAACTGAAATATATTCGCTATGTTGCATTTACTAACGCTCAAACTAATACGGCACTACTACGTTGTTTTATCACATAAATTAGATTGGAATTAAGTTGGAGGGAAAAAAAACCTGTTTCTTTGAAATAGAGTTTCCTATCTAAAGCCAAATTTTAGGGTGTCCAAACAACATTCTAAACTCAAAGAGATACAAAAATGGTGTTTGTGTTTTAAATTATACTTCTATTACCAAAGAATTGATTATTACTTAAATTCAATTTCACAAAGAAAAGTTATTTTAATAATTGATTTTAGTTTTCCAGCTAATATTTTCGTATTATATTGTACTTTGTTTTGCAACAAAGAACCAACTCACGAATACTAAAATTAAAATACGTAATAACATTAACTCTACACTGTTGATTTCTATGGATTCTTAAATTCGTAAAAATAAGAAATAATGTTATGTCTACACTGTACTGTTCAGTTCTATGTATACTAAAATTCGTAAAAATAAGCAATAACGTTAGTTCTACACTGTTAAGTTCTATGGTTGATGGTTGATCGATCCACCTAATTTACGAGTAAATAAAATTTTATTTCTTATTTTAGACCACTCTATACTTGTATGTTACACAAAAGTGTGAAATTTTACGGTGCTCTTTGTAAAATAGTAAAAACATAATTTGGACGTAATATAACACCAAATCAAATTCTTTTATATCTTTAATCCCTGATGATACAGACGTATTTCGCCTTTCATACCGATGTTTTCCATTTACCAAAATAAGTCACATCATAGCAATGAGAAACAACAGTATATAAAATATCATTTTTACGTTAAATATTGAAAATAAGTCATACCGTAACAATTTTTGACAAAATTAAAATTGGGAAAACACCAAACTTTAATTTACAATAGTATCAAATAAGCACTAGCAGCGTAATAACGTAGGGACATGATTAAATTAAAAAAACAAAAAAACCTTTCTATCTTTTGTATATTGAAAAATTAGTCACACCAGAGCAATAGGGAACTCTACCGATGCCGATGATATTGACATAATTTCAAGATCTACAGTTGAGCTGGGTGCAACCTTTATAGAATTGGAAAAAGCAGTCAGGAAAATGAAGCTCAGAGTATATATGGAAAAAACACAATCTATGTTTTGTAGGAAAAAAGATAACCACTCTAAAACTTTTGAGATAAGCATATTTAAATTTGAATCTGTGAAAAATTTCACATATTTGGATTCCAAGATTAATTATCAAAATGATATTAATCCTGAAATCAGAAAGAGGATCATAGCTGCAAATCGCTGTTTCTTTGGTTTAAGAACTGTTCTGAAAACCCGTCTAATCAAGAGAAGGACAAAAAGTATGTTATACAAGTTATTTATTAAACCAGTTTTAAGCTATGCCTCGGAGACGTGGTCCTTGACGATGAAGGAAGAAAGAGCACTTTGAAGTATGTTAAGCTATACAGATGAGGACATTACCAAATCTATAAAATTAGCTAGAATGAGATAGACAGGCCACCTTTAGAGAATGAATGCAAAGAGAACACCTATTAAGGTTTTCAATGCAACTCCTTTTTGTGAAAGATCGAGAGGAAGACACGAGAAGAGATGGAAGGACTGCCTGGATGAAGATTTCGCCGTACTAAAAGTTAAAAGGAGGTCAATGTTTGGAAAGAAGGCGGAATGGGGAAGACTTCTGAAGAAGGCTAAGGTCCACAAAGGGCTATCTTGCCAATTTCGATGAGAGCAATAGGGGATACAAGACTAAAATGGAAAATATTTCCTTCCTACATATTCCATCTTGCAATATAGGTCCTAGTAGTGAAATAACAACGGGCAAAATTATTATTATTTTTTTTAATTTTAAAACAATCATTTGTATACTTGCATATTACAAATATAAGTGACTCCAGAGTAATAAAAGTACAAGACTAAAATTGGAAAAATTTTCATCCCTACATTTATCATATATAAAAATAAGTCACAATAACAAAACAAGTCGCAATAACAAAGTCAAATGAAATTTTAATTTATTATTCTTATTGTTCAGAGTATTCATCAGCGTCAGAGCTAGGGGCATCATTTTTATAAATTATATTAATAATTTGAAAAATTAGTTTGGTGTTTCCTCTAATGAGAAAATGGTAGCTTCTTCAATTCCGAGGAGCCCACCTGATGAGTATGTGGTTAGCTCTCTGGCCTCACGTGCCAAAGGTGCCGAGTTCGAATCTTGGGTTGGAATAGGCATGAATGTTCGTTGTACTTCAGAATCCATGATAAGCTATAGGTACCCAGCCTAATTAGCCGTCCTTGAGCATAAAAATAGGTCGTTTAGAGAACATACCAACCAACCGATTCCATCGACATTGGAGCATATAATGTTGTATATCTACCTTCAAGTTTGATACGTTGGGTTCATACTTAAAAAAGTAATGACTTATCTAGCATAGTATTGTTATTCTACTAGCATAATTATTTAGCATAGTATTTTTTTCTACTGAATTATATAAACATGGTTATAATTTATTAAGCATGGTATTTATATAAAACTAACAATGCAGAAATGCGTACCTACTACCTACTTCAAGGTAAATAGACTTCATTTTGTACCAAAAGTGACCCCTTAAAAAGGAACATTCCGAAAACAATTACTCATAGAGATTTGAAATTTCTCATTGTTTATTGGGTAGTCAATAAATAAAATTCATACTGATTATTTGATTTTATTGACTGTCCAATAAACTTAAAAGTAGTTTCAACTCCTTGTTTTATTAACGTGTTTTGTTCATTTTTAAAAGATAAGGAGTCACCGTTATGACACATTGTATAAAGTATGACATTATGTGTTGACTAGCCTGTTATGTTTGGCTGTTTGGATTTAATATTTTCTGCTTCAAGAATTACACAATGGCTATATTAAATGTATTTCAAGGGAAACATTTTTACAGCAATATTAGGACATTGTGAGAATAGTTTGAACCATTCAGGGGAAGCATTGGAGCATTGGAGCATTCAGGGGAAAACCACACTGTATTTGCGTCAAAAATGGAGAAAAAAAAAACCTAGGAAACTCAAAACAGACGGACCTACGTTCGACTCTACACTATCTGTCGCAATTTCTATTGTGTGCATAGTATATTCACCTTTGAAACACATTTTTATCGTTCTTTATGCATGAAAAAATACGCATTCACTTAAGTAGTTGCTACATATCAAGATATATTGCATTGTCATATTGGAGTATTCATATATATTTATGTTAAATTCAAGTGGCACAAGCTTCATTATTTGATAATTTTAATTCATATCTCAATGCGTCACAATAAGATGGATATTTATGGAGAGAATAGTAACTTATGAATACTTTAAATATTTGGTACTACCCATCATCAATGTTTGGAAATATGTATTTACTTTAAAATGTGGTCATAGGTCATAATAATTTTAATTCATTTCAATAAGTAACGGCTTCAGTACATATTATACATTTGATGAAATCGCAGGACCTTAGCATGATTATTCATAATCTAAAATTTTATTTAATGTCTTTTATACCATCTAAAGTACAGTCAACTCGCGATAACTCATAAGTCGATAAGTGTCATAAGTCGAATATTCGTTTATTTGAAATTTTCAGTAGGTCCCAAAAATATGTCTTGAGTAGAAAATGACTTCCGATAGCTCGAAGAATTTGGCTAGTCCCTTGAACTTCGAGCTATCACGAGTTGACTGTATCCACATAACTCCTTCTTTTAAAATTAGATTGTATATTGGTTAGTGAATGCTCGCTATTTCAATTTCATAGAATAAACGTTTAAGAAATGTCTATAAGTAGATACGAACATTAAATTGGGGGTCATAAGGTAATAATGTTTAATCTAAAATGGTTCACTAACTGCAATATACACTCTGATACATCGGAGTATTTTTTTACTACCCTTGAAAAAAAGTGGTGTGCGAGACGAAATATTAAATAATGCAGACCAAATGACCTAAAAGTAGTGAGCAGTTTTGTAGTGTATTTTATAACTAGTGATTTGCGATAAGTCGTTTTCGATTACATGTATGAATATTGAATAAGCTATCCGATCGGTAATAATTTCATTTTCTTTCTTTCCAGCTGACTGCAGTTTTTTACTGGCCAACGCCCAAATCGTGGACTTTCCGATTGTCTACTGCTCGGAGTCCTTTTGCAAAATATCCGGCTATAACAGGGCCGAGGTGATGCAAAAGTCTTGTCGTTGCGCTTTCATGTATGGAGAACTCACAGACCGATCCGGTATTGTGAAAGTTGAAAATTGCTTAGATAATCACGATCAGATGCAAGTGGAAATTTTATTATATAAAAAGAACAGTAAGTGTTTGTTTTCAAACATTTGTTTTAAGGGAACTTGGACTTAAATTCTGAAAAAGTTCCCCGCAACATAATTGTGAATGTGTGGAGCATTTATGTATCCATCTAAAACTGCATTCACTTTTATGAGCATTAAAAGTTTTAATTCAATATGTTTAATATATAAACTTATAAACGAGTATCCCAACTAATAATTCAAACGTAAATTCGAGTATTTAAGTTGTCGTACTTACAAAGCAGAATTTTTAGTGTATGTAGATACATTGAACATCCCAGGTAGCACAGCGGAATTGACCAATGTCGGAAACCGGGATTCTGGGAAGATTGGCCATCTCTAGCATAATTACAAAAAAAAACAAAAATTTAAAAAAAATATATAAATAAATAAACATGTCAAAACCATCACAAAACATTTTTTACCCTCCAGTCCTTTCTAATAAAAATGTATTTCAATTTTAAAACTCTGCATTCACATTTCAAAATTTCCAGTATATTTTACCCAGAACTTGGTGAGAATGATCAAGATCCGTAGCCCCACTAGCTAGTCTACAGCGGTCCGCACATCGGGATTGACCAATGTCGAGTGATATTTGTCAGCGTATTTGTGCTACTGGGGAAATACCAAATTTATAATTTATAGCTACAGTATTAATCTCTCTTTATCTTTCGAGTTCCTTTTAAGGATACTTCTATGAAGTGCGAGGGGTTTATTCTACTAAGTGATACAACAATCAGGCTCCAAGTACTTTCTTTTATAAAAAGGATATGTTTTTGAAGTAAGGACAATAGAGAAAAGGAGAAATTTAAATTCAATATGATACAATTCCCAAGGAAATATACGTCATAGTATATACTTAACAATGAACACCAACAGGAAACAGTAAAGTTTACTTCACATTAGACATTAAAAACTGAACAAATCAAAATACGTTTTAAGACGTTTAAAAATATTAAAAGTATTTAAATAGTAATTGTGTACTGGTCAGGGCCTTATTTCCAATAAGAACTGTGAGTCCCGTGCTTAGGGGCTACGAATTTCGGGGACCCCCAAATTGCTTGAAAAATTCTGAATTATTATGTACTTGTGAATATTTTGTTCAGAGATTACACTTTATCAATAGCATAACATATGAAAATATATTTTAATAACTCCTATTAGTTATTAAAATAATAAAGTATTGCCATTAATTTAATAAGATGGTAGTAGACTGTAAACGAAATTGTCATTAGTTGGTAAATAACATCAACAACTGGCGGTGGGGGGCCCCGTCTGCTATGTTGGGCCTATAGTAATCGATTTTCTAAATCGGGTCCTTGTACAGGTATCGTCACTTTATTTGTTTTTACTTATGATTTGTGATAAGTGCAATCAAATTCGTTTTCTATGAGAGGAGATGAAACATCATTTTCTAAGTAGATTCAGTCTAAGTTTAAAAAAAAAAACATTACTAAAGTTTTGAAATAATCCGTAAGGATGGGTTTCCCTTGGGAATGAATCAAAAGAATTAGGTATAATTTTAGGTATGTATTATGCGCATGGGTTAATATAATCATGCGTATGGGACCACATATATATTTGCTCATCGAATGATATATAGTGAGTAAGAAGTAGACAGATTATTATTCATTACAAAATTTATGTGCCCTTTAAACCATGGTTATTCAAATATTTACGAGGTCGGTTTTAGATGTGATATTTATTCGTAACTCTTCAATACATCGATTTTAATTAGACTTTAGATACTACATTGGTGTGTACAACTTAAGCACTGACATTGTTTATTTTGATTAGAGACAACAGAATTAGCAATTTGTTAGTAGAATTAATAATCTTATGTTGATTTTCAAAAGAATGATGATGCAATAGAATACATGAAAATTTTGAAATAGATAAGAGCAACATATTTATGAAACTAGAAAATGTTAACTGGAAGTAAGCGGTAATGTTAAATTTATCGCTGTCTGATTTACTTCTTAATATTTTGCAGACTATAAAAATGATTGAAAGAAAACATCTAGATGACTTTTTTCTTGGGCCAATGATTGGTAAAATCAAGAAAGCGAGGAAGATTCCAGAGTCATACACAGCATCCTATGACATGCGTGAACTAAATTCATAATGACAGCTGTTGCAAAGTTCAATGAAGATCTCCCAAGATCAAGAATGACAAGGGATGGATGGTATGTAGTCTTACAAACCAGGAGAAGTCGCTTTCCAAATTGCTAATAATGCTATCAAAGTAATTATATATGACTACAAGAACTAAATATGAGTATACAACGAGATTGGTGATAGCAAACCTGACTGTCTTCTCGACATGCAGAACATTGCATTTCATTGAAGCACCATGAATATCGGAGGAATGCATCAATTTTAGAAGCATGAGAACCTTAAACTCGACGTCAGAAAATTGCGGGTAAGATAACTAAATGCCCAGTCTTTCTCCATTCCATAGACCTTGTAGTATTTTCCAGAATACAATATTGGACGAAATATGGCTTCAAAACTAATGAAATTTCTGACACATGTAGCAAGAAAAATAGAGCTTATTTAAATGCTCATTGAATAACAATTTAAATTATAAATTCCAAAGAAGATCAGCTATTAAAGATTTTGAAGTTTTCTCCAATAAGCGAAGCAACGATTTGACTAAAAATTGTTTTAAATGTTAATGGAAAAAGTATCCACACTTTATTTTCGCTGACTATCTTCAATAGTTGTGGCTGTATCTTCAATACAATAAAGAAAACGTTTTGAAGTTATCTTTCATCCCATTTATCTTGGTGAAAATATTGCATTAGGCCTTTGGGTCAGTGAAAAACTGACCATCACCATTACTGATAAGAATAGATTTAGTCCCATGACCAATATTGATCGGCAACTGATCTGGAGAAAGGTAAGAACACGCTACCGTTCGTAAATATCACTTAGAGATCCTTGTTGGATAGTAAAAGGGTGCTTGACGTTATAGGATACGTTATATTAGATTCTCGTAATGGAGTTCTCAAGTTTCGAAAGAGGTATAGTAACCGGAAATCGCTACTTTATGAGATTGCTCGACACCCCATATAGTCATTTCCAAGTTTCTATCAGTTTCGAGTTTGTGAACTATACTATTAGACCTTATCACATGGGTAAGGGCGTAAATAGTGTTTTTGTGAGCTCTAATGTACTGATGATATGAAATTGATTATGGCAGGACTGTATATAAAATTACCACGGCTCTCATTGATAAATAGAAACAAATTTGTGACAAGAGCTTATAGTTAAGTATCAGCAAATAGTACAAGTTTCCATTCTGTGACAACATTTTTTCTTTTTAGGAAAGTTCTATGCAAATCTGTTTTAGAAATACCATTTCATTTGACAGTTTAATACATGATGAATTCCTATGTAGAACATGAACATTATTGTATTTTTCATCATTCATATAGGAGAAAAGTAAAAAGCAGTATAGGTGCTTAAGTTTTACACATCAATGTAGTATTTGAAACTCGAAGAGTTATAGTAACATTAGAAATAAGTTTGTAAATTTTCGAATACCCTCCCCCCCAAACCCCCCCCCCCCATAGATGTTGTAAAACACCCGCAAAGTAAAATAGGCAGAAAAAAAAGTTAAGAAATGTAATGTTTGCTGCCAAGGGATCACGTTTCATTTCTTTGGGGTACTTGAGCACAATGAACTGAATTGGGATTATTGAAAGGAATCCCCTTAGGTAATTAGTACTTGGCAGGCTAGAGTTATTTTTAAATAGTATTATTTGATATCTTTGAGCTACTTTGTATCCATTGCAATGTAGTGAGATTAATTCCATAAACACTCTAGCTTGCACCTGCCAAGTACGGATTGCTTATTGAGGTTCCTCTCAATAATCCCATTTATTTCATTGTGTACAAGTACCCCAAAGGAGTTAAATGCGACCGCCTGGAAACAAACTTTAAATTTCATAATTTTTTCTGGCTGACTCTTTTACTTGGCAGGTTTTTTTTACAACGTTTTGTTGCTTTTTGTGGGAGTTATCAATTCTTTAGACTGCGTTTGTCATATTTGAGGTGAGTAAGATATGATAAATAGAGCGCGAATAATTACATCGTCCCTCTAAATGAAAATAGCCTAAGCTGTGACTACGTTAAATTACCATACTACTCTTGTTGAGAGCGACAGTAAATATTGTGATGCAATATTGAGGAGAGATTTAGGTTTCAATCAAAATCCGGCTTTATTACAAGTAGAAATCCTTCTTTCCACAACAACAAAAAGTGTTCATATTTAAAAATATGTACCTATAACTTCAATCGAAAAAATTAGAATAACCAAAAAAAGGCATTGTAGAGAATGTCTTAGAGAATGCATGATATCTGTAAAAATAAACAAGGGGGACGGAAGAGAAAACTATCAAGTATTAACAATAAGCTGATGCATGACATATTGTTCACAAGGGTCTAAAAATTAATAGAGATTTTATAAAAATTATTGAAATTAAAAATAAAATATTCCCGGAGGCTAAGAAAAAGTGTTTATTCATAATTAAAAACATGAGTACGCAAAAAAAATCCGACCGATGGCTATATCTTGTATTCTAATTGATGAAATAACAAAAGTCAAGTACCGTTGTAAACCGTGAAAGGTCTTTATTGATTGTATATAATTTTTTCTTATCATGAGGGGTCATCTACATATTAAAACTAAACCAAACTTCAAAAAGTTCGATGGCAACCCCATAATACAAGGTCCGGCTAATAATTTCCAGGACTGACGTAACTGTAGGAGAACGAAAAGCCGGAAGATGGTGCTAATGATTGCATATTGAAGAGCGTTTTCTTGCGCATGTTCAGTGCAATCGGCGCCATTCTGAAGTAAGTGGTTCTCGTGGAAAGGCGCATTAAAACGTAGCTCTTAAATTCCTGTTGTCGAAGTGAAAATGGAGCAAAGAATTAACATTAAATTTTGCTTCAAATTGGGTAAGACAGCTGCAGAAACCTACGAAATGTTAAAACAAGTTTACGGCGAGGAAGCATTATCCCGCTCAAGAACTTTTGAATGGTTTAAACGCTTCCGGGACGGGAGCGAAAGCGTCGAAGATGATCCACACACAGGTCGGCCGCAGTCCGTACGCAATTGAAAAAGTTCGCGATATGGTGAAATGTGATCGTCGATTGACTTTTTGAGTATTCGCCAATGAATTGAACATGGACAAAGAGACGGTTCGGCGAATTTTGACGCAAGACCTAGGCAAACGCAAGATTTGTTCCAGATTCGTTCCTCACCCTTTAAAGGACGAACAAAAGCATTTGAGACTGGACGCATGTGACGAACTTATCGACAACGCTGATACTGAACCTTCGTACCTGAATAGGATACCCAATTTGAAGCAAAATTTAATGTTAATTCTTTGCTCCATTTTCACTTTGACAACAGGAATTTAAGAGCTACGTTTTAATGCGCCTTTCCACGAGAACCACTTACTTCAGAATGGCGCCGATTGCATTGCACATGCGCAAGAAAACGCTCTTCAATATGCAATCATTAGCGCCATCTTCCAGGTTTTCGTTCTCCTACAGTTACGTTAGTCCTGGAAATTAATAGCCGGACCTTGTATTATACCATATATAGATTTAGAATCCAAAAAAACGTCTAAATACCAAATTTCATAATTTCCCAATGAGTGGTTAGTAATTTAAACGATGTAAAAAGAACCGGGAAATTAATGTTAAAAAGAAATTTTGTTTTTTTAGCCATAAGTAAAAAAAAATGAATGATCAAAATCTATCAAATAGTTTGAGCTGTAGGCCTGATTAAAGTTTTGGTCACAATCAGAAGAAAAACAAAATTCCGAAGACTTCAGCGATTTCCAAAGGATTTTTTTCCCATGTTTCCTTATTCAATATTATCAATTATTCGGTCATGTTTTGGGCTGTTCTAATTAGGGTTCTGACTAAAACAGAAGCTGTGAGGAGTCGAAAACTTTCTTAAGTTTGCTCAACGTAATATACACTTACATGTTCTGCAGCTTTGAATCGGAATTAACAACGGAACATTGCCGTATTCTTAGATTTTCATTAGGAAATGCAAGGGGAAAAAAAGAAAAAATAAACCATTCAGGAAAGTATTTTTTGTTTGTATATTTGTCCTGAAGGCATGCTGGAAAGTTTTTTTTTCTGTAAATTTTTATTAGTGTTATAAAGTTTAAAAGTTTAATTTTAGGTTAGATTTTTTCACCGTTAAAATACTTATTCTTTTGTTGATTATGTGATAATTCTAGAATTTTATTTACGAGTTTTTATGCATTTTTAAGAAATAACATGAAACTTTAGAAGCTTTAAAAATTCAGTCGGCAAGTACGTCTAACAAAAAGAAGTAACGTAAAATATTATATTACATAAAAAAATTAGCTTAAGACGTTTGCTTATTCTGTTCAACTTACGCTTTTATTTGAAATAAATTTAAGCAAAATTCAATTAACTTTGCGTAGAATAAATTCAATAAAAGCAGTTTAGAGACTTAGAATTAATGATAGGGCATAAAGAAATGAGAGTTAACAAAATTTATACTACGCATTAAATGGATCGTTGAAAGAATTTAGAATTTTATAGTTTTCGATATTGTACGAGGCTACACAATGCGACTGTAGGTGGCAATATCTTTTATTCGGGCAATGATATATATGCAAAAATAAATGAATCTCCTTTTCAAAAGCGTTTAGATTTGTAATCAAAAGAGTGTGCCTATTTGATTTTTATTATTGCAAATGACAGATGTAAACAACGACTTAGTATTTCTACACAATTCCAAATATAATGGAAATAGACCAATAAATTAATTTCATTTTCTATAGCTGGTTGCCGTATTATATCTTACTTGCCTCCAATGAATACACCAGAACATATATTTAAGTTTTCGAGACATTATATCATTGTCAGAATCATGTGCCAAATTATCAGAAAAATTATCAGTAACATTGACAATTTCAAATTTATTTTTTAATATCCTACTGTCATAACAGTAGTGTTCTCTCACTTATAGTATAAATGAAGATTATTAAAAGTTTAACAATTACTTCTCGCACCATCATAAGCATTGCATTCCCATTTTCCTACTGTTTTCTATCACAAGAATAGCTCCCGTTAAGTTGTCTAGCGTTGCTTGTTGCAGTGAAAGCAAGACTAGCTTATTTTCCCCAAGGAATTTCAGGAGAAAGACTTATACATTTGCCGCATTGTAACCATTATGACCGTCAATTTTCTGCATACGTCACTCCCCTAATAGCACACATCCTCCCAGGGAGGTCCCTGGGAAGTCATTCGTAGTCCCGGGGATGACTGGGGACTTCTTAGGGACCTCCCTGGGAGGATGTGTGCTATTAGGGTCGTGTATTCTAATACAATGAAACTAGTTTCTACAGTAAATGTCACCCTTCGGATTTCCTGTCGGGAGTTATTCTCCTGATTAACAGATTTTGAATCCAATCCTATCTAGTTTGGACTTCAAATGAATACTGATTAAAATGAACAATCTAGTTTTCATAGTATCTCCGTATAGGAGTTGTAGTTCTGCACTGAACCATTTCTATCAATTTAATATGGTTTTTCAATGTGATCAGAATTATCGAGATGAGACTTAATAATGCAAAATACTGTCCTTGATAATTCAAACCCCTATAACCTACCACATATCATTAGATGAGGAACTATATGGCTTCATCTGCTTGTAGGAAACCGCTTATGAGCTATCTAACAGTTACAGTTAGAGAAAAGAAACAATTGCTAGGGACACCCTCTCATTTTGTTCTATTTGATGACAGAAAAATTCACACATTTTTTTTAATAAAATTAAATGATATTAGAGCTCTGCACGAGCCCCACTTTTGACCACCATATGGACCACTACTGGTCCCTGTGTCGATGAACACCGTTGTAGCAACATCTGTTACTGCATTGTCCGGAAACCGGCAGATTTTATTAAAATTAAATGATATTTTGGCCAAATATTATGCTTCAAAATATTATGATGTATGCTTCAAGTAGCATCATAACTATGCTTCAAGTAGCATCATAACTATGCTTCAAGTAGCTTATATAACTGATAACAAATGATATAACTGATCAAATGATATAACTTATATATAACTGATCCAAATAACTGATATCAATTTAAGCGTAACATATCAGTTTTAAGTAAAGACCTATAACCTACCACATATCATTAGATGAGATACTATATGGCGGAAATTCAAATGGCCTCATCTGCTTGATGGAAACCGCTTATGTTACAGTTAGAGATAAATCAAAAGGAACAATTGTTAGGAAAACTCGCCTTAAAATGATGAAATAAAAATAAATTTCTATCTTTTAAAAAAAAAAAGTTTTTGTGTATGAATAAATTCTATTAAATTTCTATATGTAAAGAACAGTATACATGGATAAATAAAAATACTGAATTTTACTCAAAGAATCTTCGAAAAATGAATTCAGGAAAGTATGATAAAGTATACATTAGAAAAGTGAAAAATACCATAAGTAATAAATGTTTATTATGGGTAAGTGCTGTGAAAAATCACTTTTCATACCGGTGAATGTTTTTTAGTTTACTGTTGAAATATAAATTTCACTGATCCGCTTAAGTGCTTCCATAGAAAAGAAAGTAGTTATGCAAATTAACTTTTTTAACGTTGAAGTTTATGTATGAAACTTGAAGTTTAATGCAAGTTGTTAAAATAAAAATTACTCTAAGATTTATTTCCAACTACCAAGTTAAATTGCTTCTACTTTCGAACTCAAAGGCTTATTTTTTCATTTTAATTTCAACATTACTTTAAAAGTAAAGCATTAGTTTATTAAAACGTAATACTTTATATACATTTTGAAGTGGATTTTTTTTCTTTCAATTGCAATATGAATTATGTTTTTTTATTTTTTATTTTCAATGAAAGTCTGAGGTCATTAATTTTAGTAAGGGAAGTGAGTATCGAAGAAAAAACATACATATTTATTAAATAAAAATACATCTTATACTAACAAATCAAAACTCAAATTCTTCTCTTTTATATCTGTTAAAGAAAGTTTTTTTTTGTATTAGTATATTTACTTTTAAAATTTTAACTCTTCTAATTATGAAGTATTAGTTTAACCTATCAGTTCTTAATGAAATACAATACAAATTAAACTTATGATTTAATTTCATAAAACATAAGTATAATTTTTTTTAGGTACGGCTTATAAAAAGGAATTATTATTTAAAAAGAAAAGTTGTAATAGTTTTTACATTTTAATTTTTGCTGTCCACGGATTTAATTTTAATTTGTGTTAGGAATATTAAAAAAAGAAGATATATCCACTTACTCTTTAAGCTTTTCGATTTCTTAAAGTGACGATTTCTTAAGTATATATGCAGTAAATTTTGTAAACGTTTCAAAGTATTATAGTAGTAAAAAATACAGGCCTTTTCTTTTGTTCATATGATGTTTCTTTTGTTCATATGTTGATGATTTTGTTCATTGATGACATAATAATATAACCCATAAAAACAAAGTTTTTAAATATATCCTTTATATGCATTGCCAATTTTTATATTCATTAACATAGCTTCGATTCTGTTGTCAGCGTGTGCTTGGTGTTTTCATCTAATTTTAAATATTAAGAACATCTCTATCAGCAAAATATGCGGTAAACTACTTTTCAAAATTTATTTATTTAGAATAAATGTGAACGTATGCATTCACAGATCTAAATATATATCTTTTATTTATTCTGCTTAAAACAGTTTTATTATTTTTTAATTATTAAAACAGTTTTGGCCATAGGAAAGAGTTTCAACAATGATCTGTTAAAACTATTTCACTTACAGCGTTACTACGCAACGCAAAATTGAATTGACCGGACTTCACTAATGAATTTATGAATTCGCGTTCAATGAACTTATATTTATTCTGATTAAAACAATTTTGTCATCATGAAAGAGTTTCTTTAATGATCGGTTAAATGCGATTTCAACGCGACTGGATGATGGCAAGTTGGTTTATTACTATTTCTCTAAAGCGACCAACAGTGACAGTCCTCAAAATTTGATAGAATGCATCGAATCTATTTGTCAAGTTTCAGCCCGATTGCATTACGGAAAGTGGGTTAATTAGGCATCCGCAGATTTTCTCGCCAGCGACATACACAATGACCCACACACACACACACAAAATCGAAATTAATATAAAGAATTTAAAAAGGAAATGTATCGCTTTAACTCGAGGGTTCATAATAGTTTAAAGTTTTTTTGTCACAAGGGATAATCTGCATATCAAAACTGAAACTTTAAAATGTTCAATCGCAGTCCCATAACATTAGTTCTTATAAGCATCGACAAAAAATGTAGAAATATCTAGTTTAAATAAGTATAGTTATTTAAATTATTACAAGGTATTATTCGACTAATGTTAAAACTAAACTATGTTTTTGGAATACATTTTTAAACAAACAATATATGTTATTATGTAACCAGGGAATGTTGGTTAAGGACGAAAAACCTGTAATGTAACATAAATTTAATAATAACAAGTTACACGCAAATCACAAACATATATTAACCAGTCAATGTAAATAAGGAGAGGATGTGAAATACTATAATTATCCCTTGAGGAACCATAGATCAGACTAAAGTGATCGCTAGACGACGCTGGAAGTTCTGTTAATGGGGGGTTTTATAAACAAGAAATTATAGCGCTATAATTAATATTAGTTTAGAATGATAGTTTGTTAAGTCCAAACATTAATATCTTTTGTATTGAACAGTATTTTTAATTACTAATAATTAATGAAAAAAATTCTACAAATTAAAGAAATTTTTTTGCCTTCTCTAGATAGAACATGGTTTAAAACACACATTATTACTTTTCTTTTTCTATTTTGACGTTTAGTTGTCGCAATATTGGAGAATATGTAAATCGTGGCCAAGTAATCGGTGCGAAAATCAAAATATTTTTTATCTCGTAGCATCAGTAGGCTTTTCCCTATTATTTTAGTCAATGCAATAAAATAGGACCTACGAACACATTTTCGTTCATATCTAACATGTTTTAAACCATTATGTGACGGGATTTTTGACTTTTGGTTTATAAATTATTCTAGATCAAATGTAGTGGCAAAAATATTACTTTTCTTTAAAAATTTTCAAGTTTTGATAAAATAATTATCCGTCCTTTTAAAAATTATATTTATACATAAAATCATAAACAAAACACATGAGTACAAATAGATTATTTGAAGACGTAAGATCGAAATGCATCTTCGAAATGATCTAAATGCATCTGAACGAGCCCCACTTTTGACCACTTCTAGTCCCTGTGTATATGAACACCATTGTAGCTACTACTGCATTGTCTGGCTACCGGCTGATTTTATTAAAATTAAATGATATTTAGACCAAATATTATGCTTCAAATATTATGAGGTATTTAATTATAATTCAAGTAGCTTATATATTGATTTTAGTCCAAGTAACTGATATCAATTTAGGAGTAACATATCAATTTTAAGTAAAGAACTAAAATTTGAAAAGTACTGAACTTGATATTTTGAAAATATTTCTTTAATTGATGGGCTTTAACAATTATTACTTTAATTATTTTCCCTTCCTTTATTTATAATTACAGACCTTGTTATTATAATTAAAATAATTACACCATACTCTGTAAAAGTGCATTAACATAACCATTTATTTGTTTTCTAACTGCAAAAGCAACCATTTAATTGTTTATATTTACTTTATTCTAATACAACTGCATTTGGTTTTTCCTTGCTTACTAATGATTTTAATCAGCTGCTGTTCATTGAAACTGGTGTCATGCTGATGTATTTAAATCTTTCTCACTCTATTTGTGAGATTAGTTTAAATAACCTACAAGTTTTCTAAATCATCAATTTCATCAGAGCAACACTTTCATTGTCTTCTATGATAAAACCTACTACAAGAAAACAAACCATGATACGATTCATAGTCCAAATATCCTCCTCACTGAATCATAAAAAACTTCCATCCAAAAAAGAAACCATATGTTTATATTTTCATTTCATGCAGATTTTGAAGCAAAACTTTAAAAATGCTTGTCATTTAACACTTATACATATCATGGAGGCATGGGCCAAAGCTCTAATACCAACGAAATTAAAACAACATGTGGTTGCTCAAATAAAATAATTGTTTCATGATCGTGCAAACTTGAAAAAGTTAAGTAGTTAGTGTGTACAGGAACATCAGGGTTTGTACTCTTTGGGCGAAAAAAAAATTCCACGACTTTTCAATTACCACAATTCCTTTTGAAAACGGCCGACCAAACGGTATAGTGGTTAGCGCGCTAGCTTTTAGATCGCGAGGTTGCGGGTTCGAGTCCCGTGTTAGGCATGGGTGTTTGTAAATGTATGTTGGCTTGTCTAATGACGAATGTTTCGGTGTAATATAGCCCTCGTGTTGCTGACAGCACCAGAAAATCTGAAAGCAACCAACCTTTTGAAAACGAAAATTCACGGCCTTACAATTTGTTTCACTTTTAACATTTCATAATAAAACATAGATACGGTACAGTATATATGTACTGTACACACTATATATGTTTTTAATAAGTTTATTAATGATTATTTGTAATAAAAAAAAGCTGGCAATGAAGATTTGTCTTTTTCTCACATTTTTATATTTGAAAGTGAAAAAACTTGATTTTTTCCATGATTATGGTGACTTCAATTGCTGATAGCAATCCTTTAAATTTATTTAAACTACCCAAAATATTTAGACTTGTGTTTTTTCACCAAAAAAAAAATTTGAAAGAGTGTCCCACTAAAAATTTAAAAATTAATTATTTAGTGGCTCCGTAATCAACAGTCAATCAAAGAATTGCTGAATGAACGTCCTATTTATAGGAATTGCGTGGCGCTGTTGTCACATACGAACTAGGAATTTTGCATAATTACGACTTTTGATATGAAAATTTTCTCCTACGTTTCTTACAGCAGCGTCAAAATCTCCCCCATGGGCAACTTTTGGTATTAAATCTTTTTTCAACAAAATACGTCTCTCTATGCCTTGCACAGTTTTTATATGAAATGCGTTCGTTTTAGCTGCAGATGCAGCTAAACAGAGGAAGTTATTTTATGGCCACCCCGTAATATTTCTGGACTGTGTTTTTTTTTGTGACAGATGCTTTTCCTCTCTTTTTAAAAACTAAAATAGATAAATGATAAACCAATTTAAAGGAAAAGACCTACACTTCTGACGAATAGTTTTTATTTTTCTTTCTACAATTACACTTTGTGTTATTTGTTTGAAAATCAAAGTTAAAAAAAAAAAGGAAAAGGAAAAAGAAATATTGAAAAAAAAAAAAAAAAAAAATAAGATAAATAAAGTTTTTATAGTACATCCCTAGTAGTACAACAACTTTGGCCAATCCTGATGTGGAACATTCATTGTAAATCGACAGATGGATACCGTTAATACCCAACTCGCCCAATGCTGAAAATAATAAACTGAAAGTTCTGAAATGTTAATGCACAGTTTTAAAATTTAATTATTTTATTTATAAGTGAGGACGGAGGACAAAATTATGTTTTGTGTTGTTTTTAATATGTTCATTTCCAAATAAATCGTGTATTTTAGAACGATATTCGAGTTTCGGCTAGAATTGACCAATCTTCCTGAATATCTGTTTTGCTATTTTTGACATTAACCATTACTGTTGTACTACAGGGATAGTAGATGACAGATAGAAAAGAGAAAATAATCACATTTTAAGAAAGTAGAGAAAACTAAGAAATTTTATACCTCTCAGTAATATAATACAATATCTAACTCGGATGAACTCCCAAAAAAGTAATATCCCAAGTTAGTCTAGTTCAGGCACAATAGTTGGTCAAATATTTGTAATAAAAAAAGTTTCTTTAAATTTCTTAAGTTGTGTTTTATATTATCAATATTTTTAACTGCTTACTCGTCATAGTTCATAGTGAGTTAGTATACAAAGTTTTCTAGGAATAGAGTTACGTTTTTTTTTCCTTTTTTTTTTTCCTTTTTTTTGTTTTTTTTGTTTTGTTATTAGAGATATTAATTGCAATAATTAACAAAATAATGTATGAAGTTATTTACTGATAGTATGATTTTCAGAAGTAATTTATTTTAAAAGTTACCGAATGTGATTTTTATAAAACCACTGTAAAGGAAAAAAGTCAATCACGAAATCTTGAGATCAAATCAACAGATAAAAAATTAACTATCTTAGTTTAAAATTAAGCAAATAATGAAGATTTTAATATCGAGTGTTCCGTGTCTCTATTTAAAAAGTATTGCTACATGTTACTGACAACAATGTTATGAAATGTGTTTTGATACAATCGGTTTTAATTGCTTAATTATAACTTTTTGACGATTTTATTTCTAAACCTACTTTCGCAATATTAAGAAACATTAAGATCTTCTAATTGAAATAATCAATTGGGTTAGCTTTCTTAAAATCCATTAACACAGATATCTTCCAAATGGATTTAAGTCACTGTTTTGAATGTGTCGTATTTCGGTTAAATTTCAAAGCAGTTTGTTGATTTTTTTATCCCCTGTATGGACTGTATGAAAATTACAATTCTATAGCTTTTAAAATGAAGTATCCATGAAAATTTCTCTAACTTCTTTTGATTCCCTACATATTTTAAGAATTTTTACAATTTCTACTGTATCCTATCTGTAAAAGAACCCCTTAACAACCTTTTGTGACGCCCTGTATATTGTCAAGGGAAATGGTTAAGTAAACTATTTAAATCATATTTGAGGATTTTTGATTTTTTTTTTTGTGTAAATTTTAAAAAGAAAACCATTTATTTGTATTTTACTTTTACTTCTATCTTTTCTGGCCAAAAAACAGCTCTGCTATTCCAAATATAATAAAGAAACAATGTCTTAAAATGAGAAGGTACACACATAATTATTAATTGTGTGTGTGAAAAATTTTATGTCGGTTTCTTTTTTTATAAGAGTTAAAAGTTCCAAGACTGGAATTTTTTTATTCAGAGTAATTTATTTTAACACATTGTTAAAACAATGACCTTCTTTTTCTGCAATGTAAAGTAATTTTTTGTTCCGCTTTTAATAATAGTTTTCAAAGAATATGTAACATGATGAGAAATTACGCAGGGGAGGGGGGGTGCAACGAATAGAGGAGAAACGCTAATTAATCCCTGGATTTAATTAAACATGTTGGATTAAGTATGGAGAAATAAAGTACATTGAATTATCCAACTGAAATGGAAATTATCCTTTTTTTGTTCATTACAAAACGTGTATTTTTAAATAAATTTTTTTAATATCTTTTCAAGACCTTTTTAGAATTCTGCATTTTAGTAGAGTAAAAAAGTCGCAAAGTAATAATTAATTTTAACAAATGAGATTAAGTATTATTAAATTATTAAACAGATTTTATTAATATATTTCGCAAGGGGAAGAAAATGTGTCGTCTTCATTTCGACAATTCAACGAAGCTTAAAAGATTTATTGAATTAAATATTATAAAAGGAATGAGTTACTTACAAACTTATTCACTTTCAGTTTCAGCTTACATATATAATAGAGAACATTTCCATTTCTTAAGAGTGAATTTCCTATTTCACTAATATGAGTGAAATTAGAGCGTAGGATGAACGAAAGTTTCGCGGAACTTAGTTTTATTTGTCAATTTGGTTAGTGCATTGAGTAGCGATAATCATGGTGGGAAATAATGGTCCCATATATGGAGTTCTTACTATTAATCATCATAAAGTTCAAGGGAAAACATTACTTACAGGTATTGTTATGGAATTTTACATTAAGATGTTTTCTAATGACCTTTTAATGATGTTGGATAAAATCTAGTTAAAATTTGAATTTTACAGAAGTTGTATGTACAGAAAAGGAAACGGAAGTTGGCTGTACAGAAAATTAACCATTTCGTAGTACTTATTGTTATAAAATTTTTGCTTTTTGAAATTATTGTTTTTGCACTGCATTGTATTTTATTTAACTTTGATTAGTTTAATTTTAATAAATGTGAATTATTCCAGTTTGTCACTTCACCTGTATTTAAAACTTACGTAGGATCTAAGGTATTATTGTACTTAATATACTCAAATAAGGCATGAAATACATTTTATTCTTAGTCGCCACTAATTGGTACTTAATTTTAATTTTTTAAACAAGTTCTTCTGGGTTACCAAGAGCCATTTGAACTTTCCATAAAAGAAGGACATGAAGACGTCTTCCTCCTTAATTTCAATATTTTTAAAATTTAAATGAAAAGAATGTCCACCTCCCAAATATTATGCGTTTACATGGTGTGTGTACACACGCAAGGAACGAGCAAGACGTAGCAGTTGATCTTTAAATGTTCCTTATATTTTTAAAAAAATTTTCACTCCTGGGGATTGCCACTACGACTTTTTCTAATTATATTACGTTTTTAAAAAAAAAAATGAGAGAGAGAGACATGGTTTTACTTTGTTGCAACTAATTTTTCTTTCATAATTTTTCTACAATTTAATTTTTTATCTGTCCTTAATATCTCTTTTACTGCTATTTTTACACGTTATGCCCTTAAAGAAAGTGAAAGACACTTTTGTCCTTAATTGTACCTAATGGTGCTTTAATTTTTCATCGAATCCATTTTTTTTATCTTGTTTCTTAGGGTCTCCACTATGGCTACTTTTACACGTTGCGCCTATAAAGAACGAGAAAGACATGGTAGTACTGTTCCTTCTGACATTCCGGGACATCACGGCCTTAAAACAGCCCTTGGAAGACGACGCATCCAAAGGTAAAAGTTGAGACATATTATTGTTGGTAGACTAATCAAGAATAATTTGTTTGAATTTAGATTTTAGAATATTTATATAGCTTCCAAATTATTATTTCCAAATACCTAAATAGTTTTCAAATATGTTAATTTTTATAAAACTAGAAACAAATATTTAAAAAAAATCAATAGTATTTTAAGATAATTCCATGTATTGCTGTTTTTCACTAAAAACTGTATTATATATATTTTCTGTCATTGTTTTGCATTCACATTCTTAAAGATTGGCATGTCCGCTGCAAAAAAACTTTCGTATTTTTGCTGAACCTCTTTAATTCTAAATGAGTGTGAAACCAAGATATATATAATTCATGAGAAAGATATATTCGTGAGAAATATTTCTTAAAACATGGGAGGCGGGAGGGTTCAACTATCTTAAGTATTTCAATACACAAAAATGCTAACAATATCTATTGATAACGTATTATTTTGAAGAAGTGCTGAACCTCTTTATTTCTGTATCAATATGGATCCAAGATATATTGATAAATAATTAAAGTACAGATCAAAGAAAATGGTTTAAAAAAAGAGATTTTGTCAATTCATTTTTAATTTTAATGTACATCATTATCAGGCAGCAGCTATGTTTATAAGAATACTTTGCAAACATTGAATGAGAATTATTTTGATATATATACACATTATATTTAACAAATAAATTATTATTTTCAGTTTAAAAATGATAAATTGATCCCTAAAAACGAAATTAACAAATATTTTATTCATAAATGTAACAGTTACGAATATATTCTTTATTAACCATATTTATTTACAAAATTTAATTAATTAAGGGGAGTTGATACCCAAAAATTTATAATAAATCAATTTTGAGTTTATTGTTTTTTAAAAAAATTTGACTTTTTTCCTTTAAAATGATACCTTATTTAGAAGTATTTTAAATAATTTTTGGAAGAAAAAATTGTGAACTATAAGTGTAAGTAATGTTTTCTTTAAAATGCGTTTTTCTCAAAACTACATTTTTCATTACTCATGTACCTTTTTCTCAGAAACTGCTCAAGCTATCTAACTAAAAAAAAATTCACATATTTATTTTATGTACCTGTATTTACTGAAGTAAGGTTTTGTTATTATTTTAAATACATTTTTTATTCTGGCTTGTTTCATAAAAAAAAACTTGTGATTTTTAATAAATTTGAGCGACTTACACGATAATCCATTTAAAAAAAAAAGTAAATGCATTATAATTAAAACCCAACTTAAGTAGAATAATAAATGTCTGCTAAATGAGATTGAAAAAAGAATTAGGCTTTTATATCAAGTATATTCGGAGAAAAAGGTACATGAGTAATGAAAAATGTAGTTTTGAGATAAATGCATTTTTAAGAAAAGCTTACTTACACTAACAGTTCATAATTTTTTTCTTTAAAAAATTATTAAAAATACTTCTAAATGAGGTATTATTACAAAAGAGGTATCAATTTAAAGGGAAGAAATTAAATTTTAATAAACTATAGTAAACTCAAAATAACTTTTTTATAAATCTTAGGGTACCAACTCCCCTTAATATGTTAACTTGGTTAATCCAGATTACCGTAAAATAGAATATCAAGTCCAAGTGTCTTATTTTTGGTTTAGGGCTGAGCAAGTTCGCACGACTAGCGAGGTCTGTGACGAGAAGTCGATCCGTTCTTGTTCAGCAATTTTCGATGCATCTACCCATCAAAACAGAAAACACAAAACAATCACAAATCGCTCATGTAAGTGCTTTTTTTATCTTGATTTGTCTACATCTACCATTTTTTGACACTATAGAGGCTCTTTATCGGCGATGATTACAAGGTGTTCACTTATTATTTTTACTCCAAAAGCAATAGAAGCAAAGTAACATTTTCCAGTTGTTACTTTTGAAAATCTTTTTTTTTTTCTTATTTTCCTCCAGATGTGCTATTTTGAAAATTTAAAGATTGTGAAATCTAAAGTCGAGAAAAAAGGTAAAGAATAAAATACAGTGTTCTTGGGTTGATAGAAAAATACATAAGTCCAGCAACTTTTCCATAACCAAATATTAAAGGTAGCATATAGTTATTAAATACTTGTTCAAAGAAATTTTGTTAGACAATTGTATAATCGCATATACATTTGTATAATTACAAGGTGCTTTATTTTAAGAAGCAGAATTTTTTATGTGTAAAAATGAAACTTCTCATTTTGCTTGAAAAGTTGAAGTTGAAAAATTGGATCATAGAGATTTTAGTGGAAAATTCATAATTTATGTTAAAGAGAAGGTAAATATGGTAAAAGAGAACATAACACTAAGTGATTCTAAAATACTTGGGACTGATAACTTGTAGGTTCCAAGTGTAACTGTATATCTGAACAAACGTAACTTTTTTGTGTGGGATTGCCATACTCTTTTTTTGTAAAAAAGATAATGACATCTCATTGAGTAATATGCGTGCTTAGAAGTTGGAGTTGAAAAGATAATCTAGACACCCCTGTCATTTAAAATATTGGAAATAAGAAACTATTTATAGGTTTTCGATAATAGATTCTTTTCCAGATGATAAGTCTGAACTCGGAGGTACTTCCCCAGTATCGACAAGAAGCCCCCAAAACTCCGCCTCACATTTTACTCCATTACTGCGCGTTCAAAGCCATCTGGGACTGGGTGATACTGTGCTTGACATTTTACACTGCAATTATGGTACCGTACAACGTGGCCTTCAAAAACAAGACGTCGGAGGACGTGTCTCTTCTCGTCCTAGACAGTATAGTCGACGTTATCTTCTTCATAGACATCGTACTAAACTTTCATACCACCTTCGTAGGACCAGGCGGCGAGGTCGTCTCAGATCCTAAGATTATTCGTATGAACTATCTCAAGAGCTGGTTTATCATCGACTTGCTGTCGTGTCTACCTTACGATGTTTTTAATGCATTTGATCACGAAGAAGACGTAAGTGTAGTTTTTAAGATATTTTAGTATAGTTTTTAATTGAAAACGTATGTTGAATATTTCAAACAGTAGGTTTTTTATGAATTGCTTAGAATAATAATGATGTCTTCAGATGGTGGACAAAGTAGTAAGAATACCTATGCAAAAGAAAGTCGTAGTTTGTGAGTATCATGCAACTTTGCATAGAAATCTTCTACATAGTGTTTGCAGCGTGAAAAATTTCAGTATCGTAATAAATGCCGTAATATGTGTATGTGAGAATTCTAAATTTAGTTAAACATTGCATTGTCGGACCTGATAAATTTCGAAAATAAATAGTATTTGAAGCATCCTGAAGCAACAGTACAAAAAACATGGCTGGTGCGAGCACCAAAGCTGGGGTAACAGTTATGAAAACATCTGGTATGTGATTAGCCCTGTGTCAACTCTTATGAAAGCCTATGCACTATGTATAAACATGGTGAAGCGTCATGTTCTAAACAAAACAATGTATTTTAATCAGAGGTCATCGACCGGTATATACAATGTTTTGAGGAGGATAATGAATATAATTTACTTAATAAATAAGGTCTAAAATTATTTTTTTTTTCTTTTAGCGTTTTATGTTTGAAAAATTATTAATAACAGATCAACAACACAACTATCATGGAGTATGGATACGTTCTGCTGTTCATATTATTTTGTCCACCACCTGCATATAATAAACTTTTGTGTAACTTATTTATTACAAGATAACGGGATACTAATAGCGAAATTTTTTAAACTTTACTCTGAATTGGATACATATCCATTAATTTTAACAAATATATAGCTTAGTAATATATAATTGTCTTTTTTTAGAGTGAAACAATATTTCATTTAAAATGAACTCATTTATTAAACTACCTTACCTCGTTTTAAAACATTTTGCCTACCAAGCAAAATTTGGGTTTCAACTGAAAGCTAAGTTATTTCAACTTGTTGTACTAGATAATTAATTAAGAAGTTTACCTTCATTGTTTTCTTTAATACCTACTAATCTTCCTAGTCCTCAAGTCTACGCATTAAACAATAGTGTATTTTTTTATGTATAGAATTCGAGTTTATGAAACGTAATTTTGATAGTTGGTCTCTAAAATACACATTGTGTCCCGGTAGCAAGGTATAGGCAGCCTATTCAGCGCCCTAAAGGTGGTCCGATTGCTGCGTTTGGGCCGAGTCGTCCGTAAGTTGGACCGCTACTTGGAATATGGTGCGGCTATGCTTATACTCCTTCTCTGTTTCTACATGTTGGTTGCGCACTGGTTGGCTTGCATCTTCTACAGTATCGGCCGCAGTGACGCTGAGAATGGAGTATCCTACAGTTGGCTGTGGAAGTTGGGCAATGTAACGCAGCAACAGTTCAATTTCAGCAGAGTAACAAGCAAGGATATCGTCAAGTATGAGCTGATTGGTGGTCCACCGAGAGGAACGATGTATATAACGGCGCTTTATTTTACAATGACCTGTATGACTTCTGTGGGATTTGGCAATGTCGCTGCTGAGACGGACAATGAGAAGGTCTTCACCATTTGTATGATGATTATAGGAGGTAAGATTCCTTTAGAGTCTAATGAATGACTCATTCTCAAGCGTTTTCTAATAACTCATCCTTAAACTATTTCTCTATTGATTCGTGCTTCAACTATTTCTCGAATATGTTGTAAACTATGTTTATCCTTTATGGCGCGTTACTGAACTACTGCATTAATTTTTTGTCACAGGTTTACATTATTTGTATAGATCAAATGATTTATAAATTGCACTTATACTATTTACTTTTACCTAATGGATTGCGGATTACGCTAAAACCACTTTCCTAATGTCTAAACTATCATATTTTGATGAAGTATTATTTTAGGCAGACTCCTTAAAATTTTAACTGCAAATTTATTTTTGTTACACCAAAGTACATACTTTTCATGATAAAAATCATTAGATTTTAGAACGTCGTTTGGAGAATATATTTTTTTGTTTATTTACACTACATTTTCTATTATACTAATAGTTAAGGTTTTATTTGGATCCCCTTGGCTGTTTATTTAATTCAAGGTCTAGCGATATTTTTTGTAAAGGAATTAAATGCAATCTTGAAAATAAATTATAATTACAAAATTTCTAAAAAACAAACTGTTTTTAAACAAACTGAAAACATAAATAGTTGTATTTTGGATAAATATTTGTATAATCTTACAATGAAAGTCTCTTTAATGACTAGCTATTAATATTTTTAAATGCGAAACACTTTTGAATCACAAAACATTTCCATTTATTAGAAAACAAAGACAGTTTAATTTGGCATAGTTGAATTTAACTTTTACTGGCAACGTTTCAAAAATTTCTTATATTACTACAAAATGAGATTTTAAGTACATCATATTCAACTATTCTCTATTTATTCCACGATAGCTATACATCAAAAGCATATAATTCCTTTCATGTGTTTTGTTTCAGCTCTATTATATGCCACGATATTTGGCCATGTGACAACTATAATTCAACAAATGACATCAGCAACTGCTAGATACCATGAGATGTTGAACAATGTGCGAGAATTCATGAAGCTTCATGAAGTTCCAAAAGCTCTTAGTGAACGAGTTATGGATTATGTTGTATCAACATGGGCTATGACTAAAGGAATAGACACTAGCAAAGTAAGATGTGTGAACTAAACTATGATTTAGAATTGCTAATATATTTAAGATTTATTATATTTAAAACGGCTTCTCGTACTTCAAAAGAAAATACTTTTATCTTGGTATACAGCGTGTCTCAAAAAATACTGACTCATTTAAAATATGAATTTAAAAAACGGAAGACTAGATTTACCATTTGTTGTATTCAACTTAATAAATTTTATCCGTCAATTTTCAAAAATGGTTACAAAATTCACCAACATGTAGGTTCTGTTGAATGAAATTAAAAAAAAAAAAAAAATACGGTCTGCACATGTTGCAAAAATTACAAAACGGTCTTTCAAATGCGCCACGTTGTTCCAGAAAATAATAGTTATTTTGAACATATTGCCCAAACTACATCGTTTGGTAGTTTGGGTAATATGTTCAGATCCTTTTATTTATTTTTTTAGCTTTTTTAATAAACATCTGTTGTTGAACTTTGTAAGTATTTTTTTAAAAATTTCTAGTTTCTCAAATAGAATGTAGAAAACTGTACATTTATAAAAATATTCAGTTTTTTTTTTTTTTTTAATTCATTTTTCAAGACTCTCAGTCTTTTTTAGATACTTTGTATTTGCAATTTTTTTCTCAGTGTGAGTCTTAAATAAAAGAGAAAAAACAAACAGATTCTTTGTTTTTTTCAACGAGTCAGGGTAGTGTAAATAGATTGATCTTTATGAGATTCAAAAGCTTTTTATCCTAACAAACCACCGGTTTTGTATTGGGTTGCCTGGATTGTGATTCCTATTGGATAACTGTGGAGGTTATGTCTTAGTTCACATTTTCTTTCAACAGTTTAGCCTTTCTAGTTTGCATTTCTCGACAAAAGTACGAATTGTTGACAATATAACTTAAGCCACTCTGATTTTAAGCTCTTCAATTTAAGAGCGATGTGTCAAAACTATCGTGTATCGATTCGTTCATATGTTTGTTTTTCTGGTCGAGTTTCTCTTAAATACTATTTAAAGAGTAATTGTATTTTATTTTTAAACTTTCCTATATTTTAACTAAAGGAATATGAGGAGAAAGAAAAATTCGCCATAAAATAATACCTTATTTGTAATTAAGATAAATCGATATCAAATTATTTTCTTTTTTACTTAATGATGAAATTTAAAGGTTTTTGTGTGAAGTATAATTGCTATGCAGAATATATTTTTATTCCTAATTATTATAATGGCTAAAATTAATTAACATTTACGATTTCTTGTAAATATAAAATGAAGTTGATATTTTTTTTTTAAATTTATGTTTTAAAAAGATTTAGAGAAAATAAAACAAACTTATGTAGCAATATACTTAATAATGCATATTGTTTAATGTTTCAAAATTAATGACCATGGTATAAAATTAAAAAAAAAAAAAAAAGTTACCGTAAATCCAGCTAATTTAGAAAAGGTAAAATTTTTATTTTTAAATATCTATGCTATAATAACTTAAATTTATAAGATTAAACTAACATGATTGGTTGTAATTAACTTCAATATATATAAATTAAATTATTTTAATATAAAATTTAAACAAAAAGGATTTATTAAGACCATGGATGCATAATGAAATTTAACAAAATTAAAGAAAATGATTTTGTTATGTTTTAAAACTGAAGCAGCAGATCACCATTCACTGATTCTTATTAAATATATATTTTTGTAACGAGAAAATATCTGCCCCTTGAAGCAAGTGCCCTTTGACGAAATAACTTATGCACCTGGTTGAAAAACTCTCTTTTTTAAAAAAAAATATTAACAGCAAAATAAGTAAATTGATTACCAATATATCACTATACTGTTTATCAATTATAATGACATTTTTTAAAAATCTTTTGAAGAACCGATAATGTGCTGTTCTTCTGATTTCCGTATATCATCGTTCATTTATATAAATGACCTTATTAAAAAATATAGATCTATAAACATATTTGTTAAAATAGTAAATATTAATTAAATGGGTAACAGTACCTTAGAATTTTTGCCGTTTAGGTCTTAAGCTACTGTCCAAAAGATATGACGGCTGACATCTGCGTCCATTTAAACAGAAAAGTGTTTAATGAGCATCCTGCCTTTCGTTTAGCAAGTGACGGTTGTCTAAGAGCACTGGCTATGTATTTTACTATGGAACATAGTGCCCCTGGAGACTTGTTATACCATACGGGGGAAAGCATCGACACTTTATGCTTTGTAGTCACAGGATCCTTAGAAGTTATCCAAGACGACGAGGTGGTCGCAATTTTAGGTAAGATGTGGTACCACATATAGAGTGAAAACTCGTAACCATTTTATACTATGGATTTCATGCCCTCTCAAATTTTGTTTGCTAGTATTTCAATACCTTTCAGAGAAATTGTGCGCAACAAATATTACTAATTTTGACTGCATTTTCTAAAATAGATCTGGTCTATTTTAAACGCAAGGTCTACATAAATGAAATTACATTTTATGATTCCATTTTGAAATGTGCCTTTAAAAAAGGCATTTCGCTATTTTCTAATAAATAAGCTCACTAAATAGTATTTCAGTTATTATAATTCTCTCCCTTCAGTGTAAACTTACCATAAGTGCTTATTTTTATAATTAAAAGGTTTTAATCTTTTAATAACAACTTCTTGAATATCGATTGTTTGTAGGTTTTATCATCGTAAATACAGATTAAAAAAACCTTTTACCCAGCCGAAGCATATTATACGTTTTGCTTGACTGTTCTGTGTGCTGAACCGGTAAATTTGCAAAAATAAAGTTACAAGTTCTTTAAACAACGTAATAAATAAGCTAAAAATTGCCAAATAATTGCTATACATAATAACAGTGAGATTCTCTCGCTCTCTCTCTTTTTTTTTTTTTTTTTAATTTCTCTTCTTTCCAAAATCATTGTAAAGTCGGCTTGTATTAAACGAAATTTATCCTTATGCCATTTTAAACAAAAAACATCCTTTTATTTTTGTGATTTAACAACAAACAGACATTTTTTGGGAGGTGATATATCCCCATATCCCTCTACCTGGCTACGCGCCTGATTGTTGTTATACGTGCAACTATAAGTCAAAGGTTTCAAAGAGCAATACTCTTGTAGACATTGAGGCCGAAAAAGGAAGTATTAGATCTATGGGGAAGGGTTGACGATGCCTCTTAAGTGAATTAAATCAAGTTTAAAAGGCTTTTCAAATTAAAAGATGCTCATTATAATGAGATAACTTTCAGACCAACACGGCCACAGACCAACATTAGTTTTCAAAAAAACTAATGAATGCAAAGAGCATAATAGTTTAAAATTGAATTAATTTTAAATTACAATACTTTTGAAATTGAAGGGGTTCGAACAATAAGATATTTTTTAACTAAGGGATTTCCTTGGAACGAGTGCACATGCGGTGGAGAAGCATGGCAGCCTTTGATTAAGAGAAATCTCCAGCCTTGCAGATCCCGCCTGATGGCTGTGTGGTTAGCTCTTTGACTTAGAATTTCAAAGGTTCCGGGTTCGAATCCAGGGTCTGACATGGGTATTCGTTGTGATTCCGAATCCACGTTAAGCTGAAGGTTCCGGCCTGATTAGCCGTTATTTTGCACATGTATAGGTCGTTGGGTACACAAACCTATCAACCTCCTTTGTATAATGTGGAAATATTGAAGGTGGACGCATTGGATGAAGTGTAAGCTAAGGAAATGTCTTTTGACCAATGGAGTTTTATATGGGGGGAAGGGATTTAGCCAATCAGAGAAAATAATTTTTTTTCTGAGAAAGCAGTTGAATTTCGCCATTAAACCCCCCCCCCCCCCCCGACTTCCCTGCAATGATGAGCTAAAAACAATGGTAATGAGCCCTGAGGTTATTGCAAGTAAGTCATTTGTTATTTTATTGTAATAAGTTCCCTTTCTGATTATATCAAATATATCTAAGTAAAAATATTTGTGTTAAAGGGGTTGTTTAAAATAATCAGACTGATATTAATTTCCTTCAGCAAAGATGTTTCTATTCAGTAAATGTCATTTTATTTGAGTACTTCCAACTCCTGTTCAATTTCTTTGGAATTCGTACCATGTTCATATATTTCGAGCCTAATAAGTATGGGAGAGTATCCACTTAATCACGTTCCAGCGAATTTATTAATTTAAATAATTTTATCAAGTTCCCCCTTAAAACAAGCAGGTGCGTACTGGGACATAAAATCAACCCGGTGATTTTAGATTTATGCCGGCCCAAGTTTTCAATTTAATTAAAAAAAACACACTAATTATTGTTAATAATGAATCGATTCCAATAATTAATTTAATAATTAATTTTAATAGTTAAATAATTTAATGTATTTAAATATTTATATTTAATAATTAATTTTAGTAATTGAATTGTTTTATTTATTAATTAACTTTAATAATTGAATTGTTTTAATAATTAGTTTAATGAAATCAAATTTTTCTGTCTCTGCTATTAGTATCTCCTTTGAATGAGCTTGGTTTTTATAAACCATTGTTAGCTTGAAGTAAAAACTAAAACAAAACTGCTAGAACAAAAATCTAGGAGAGTGGAACATCGCACAACTTTCAGCTATATTTACACTACAATACTGGACAGTGAATTTAAATGTGACATGTATTGGTTTAATTTACCGTTTTTGTCTTTGCATTAATTTTTAAAAAATGCCAGTTTGGCGATGATTATTACATTTATCGAAAAAAACTCCGCTAAAATAATGATATGCTTTTCGATAATTACCTTATCCTTTCATGTAATTGAAACAGAAGAGGAACAGTCATTGATGGGCAATGAACAATTGAAGAAGACTCTCTGTTAAATACATTCGTTTTTCAGCTTTTTTACGCCTTCGTTGAATATCTACGTGATATCCGTAGGTGTCGGGATGTTTAGAATACCTTTAAAAGCATTACCAAAGCAATTTTGATCAGTATCATTTTAGCCGTTTTTTGGCAATGGCTAAAAAACATAATTTTTTCAAAGACAGCTATCTTATGCATATACTTAATTTTGATGAAAACCTTAATGGCAGGTTCCATGGCCACCCCTAAACTGTAGGGAAAAGTTGATCACCTTAAGTTAATCCATTCAAATGTTATGCTCACGACAGTTAGATGGACATAAGTTTTTCTAAACCAGAAAAAAAAAAATCATTTTTTTTTACCGATGCAATAATTTCCTACCCTATATATTGCATATGAAATACTTTATGTAATATACCCTCTATCACATATTGGGTATTTGAAAGGAAAAAATGCAAAATAAAGAATATCCAGGTGTATAACTAGCATGTATATTATCTAGCTTCCTACAGGACCGGGTTGTGATTCGGAATCCACTTTAACCTGTAGCACCCGGCCTGAGCCGTCATTGTGCGCAAGCATAGGTCGTTAAGCGCACAAACCACAAACCAAGTTAAACTTCCCGACCAGCCCATTTCATACAAACACTGATCGGTCCTGTTATTGAACTGGGCAACCCTGTGACCAGTACGCGCGTAAAAACAAGTACTTTGAATGACGAATCTTAAATGTTAGTGTAGTGTTTCCAGATTTTCAAAATAAGTCAAAAGGACAAACAAGCACACAATGCTTGTCTTTTCAAGCACAATTTATCAGTAAAACAATTAATTAATTGGGATTCGTAGTAAAGGTGTGACTGTAAAAATGTATTTGTTAGTTATTTTCTACTACAATAATGCGTGAAGGGGCGGGGGTCATCACTTATGCCTGTCATATAAAAAGCACCAGAGGGAAAGGTAATAAGGAATCAATATTTGAAGGGAAAATTCAAAAAATGGCAGCTTTATTTAAAATAAAAAAATACCACTATAACTGCCTTAAAAGATTTCCGTAACTACTCCCGATTGATGAGCTTAAATTGCTTATGGAACGCCATTACCATAACTTTTTAAGGTCAGAGCCTTCATACCATTTCTTTTCATGGAATTATATTAAGAGATTAATATAAAGTTTAAAAAATGCAATTCTAATTTTTAATTCTGCATGCCACCAATAATAAAATTTTAACTGTCCCATTAATGTGTTATTTATTTAAACTAAAAAAAATTAATGAGTACTTCCTCAAAGAATTAAGGAAACAGATCTGTTAGAAAATTATTTTTTGCTTAACCAGTTTGTGTTGAAGTTTTATGCACTACTGAATTAGTGATTTTGAGACATTAAGGGTAAGTAAATACTACCTATTTGAATAATATTAAACGAAATGTGTGATCCAAGCTTTATTTTATCTGTAAATATACAGTAGTAAAAAAAAATATCATTTGCTGTATTTTCAATTCTAAATTTAAAAAAAAAAATGCTTTACTGATTTTAGAAAATGACTTACAACTCAGAATTAAATTTGCTTTAAAATAAGCTTTTGACTTTTATTTAAAGTAATTGTTTTTATTCATGTATATAAAAAAAAAACTATTGATAATCTATTCCTATCATGATTTTAGCATCCCGACCAACTGGAGATAGCAATTTAATATTCCTCAATTGTTCCTCGAAACAATTATTTATCTGTCACAAAAGATGTTTCAAATACACTGTGATATTAAACAAAAAAAAACTATTTGTTTTCTGTATAGGCATTTCTAATTAATTATGACTCATTGAGTTTAAATAGCTAAACTCAAACTCATTGAGTTCTCTACTAATAAAAGTTAAGTTAAAACACACTCATTGGTTTCCTAACTAAGAATATAACATTATACATCTATAACAAATGTTTCCTACACGGCATATCTTCGTAATGCCAAAAATTGTTTAAAAATTACCTTTTTAGACTTTTTTTTATTTGTTTGCGAACAAATTTTGCAAATTTGTGTGGGGTACTTACAAAAGTTGCAATACCAAACAAAATCATGAAATGCCATCTCTGGGTACTCCCTAGTAGAACAGCCGACCAAACGCTATAGTGGTTAGCGTGCTGGCTTCTAGACCACGAGGTTGCGGGTTCGAGTCCCGTGTAGGCATGGGTGTTTGTAAATGTATGTTGGTTTGTTAAATGACGAAATGTTTCGGCGCATTATAGCCCTCGTGTTGCTGATGGCGCCAGATAATCTGAATACAACCAACCAACCCTAGTAGAACAACAACCCTGGCCAATATCACTTGACATTGGTCAATCTCGGTGTGGACTGTTATAAACCGGACATTATTACAGATATTAGCTAATCCCGCCCAATGCTGCATAAAATGTACTTGAAGTTTTCAAATGTTGATGCACAGTTTCAAAATTGAAATATTTTAATTATAAGAAAGGACAGAGGACAAACAAATATGATTTTGACATGTTTATTATAATGAATTATCGACTTTCGGCCAGGTTTCGAACGATGCTCGAGATTGGATTCTCAAATCTTAACTAGTTATCAATCATGATTTAAGGATACTTAACTAAAACAAAAGTTTTTAATTTCAAAATCTTTTTATTCGCAATTTACAGATAAATAAATGGTTCTCTTAATTTAACTATAATTAAAAAATAAATAAAAAAATTTCGTGTATCATTAAAACAAAATTGTATTTCCTCTTAGGTAAAGGAGATGTGTTCGGAGACGCATTTTGGAAGGAACCTACAATCGGGCAATCCTGTGCCAATGTGCGTGGCCTAACATATTGTGATCTACATTCCATTAAAAGAGACAAGTTACTTGAAGTTTTAAACTTTTATCATGCCTTCGCCAATTCATTCGCCCGAAATCTTTTACTGACTTACAATTTGCGGCACAGGGTAAGGTGACAAACTACATAAAATTTTTAGTAGTTGATTTCTAATGGATTTTTGTACTAAAATTCTAATATTCCTAAAGGCTAATTTACACTTATCAGTTGTCATGCCAGTGGTGGTCGTTAGAGACTAGAAGCAAGCGTCTACCACTGTGTAAATGCTTCATACCAGTAACTGAAGAAGCTAGTTTGTCACCGACACGCCTGTCACTGGCACCTCTAGTAGACTTCTATTTGCTTTCACGTCAAGTTCCATCACCAGTTTACTCACGTGATCACTGACTAGAGGTGTAATTCGCATTCAATACCTGGATCTTTCTAGTTGCTGACACTGTATAAACGGAAAGCTGACATTCCAATCAACGGGTGACAGTTACCTTCTAATTGACTTACCTACCTCTGGCAATGTGTAAATCAGCCTTAAATATTTTAAATTGTACATTAGGTAGCAGATTAAACTAAATTAAACATTACAAACTTAAGTTACTGACTATTTATGTCTGATAGCCAATCAACTAAAGTACTAAGAAAGCAATAATAATGGTTGAATCAGAAAAATTCTATTAGCTTTAAAATTAGTTCTGAACGCAAGCTATAACATTGTGACTCTTGCTTTCTTATAGTACTATATTACAAAAACTGCACGAGGAATATTGAATTGTTTGCAATAAGTTCAATTCACAACATAAGGGAAATGTTATGACATATTTTTTGTAAATATATGACATCTTTTTTTATTTAGTCAACCTGATGGTTTACATATATTTACGATGCGAACATTCTATCTTTACAAGGACATGAATCCAACGCATGTTGTTTGATTATATAACTTTCTTCTATTATATATTCAACCATCAAAATTTTAAAAAGGAATAGTTAACAAAAATACTATTTTGAATAAGAGGTTAGGTTCTAAAATGGAAAATTGCAAATCTGTGTTTCTAATTTGATCTTTTAGCATAGTCAATATACAGGGTGTCAAAAAAGTCTTCGACATATTTTGCAATGTTAATAAAAAATTAGTTATTCGTCGTACGAGACTGCGGTTTGCAAAAACTGCTTTTCACGATGGAAAGTTTTCTTAATCAAATAAAAATATGTATTTCCAAATGTTTCACACAGATGGCGCTGAACCTTAAATACCGCAAACTATGCCTTAAAAACTCAAGATAATCAGCTACAAATAATTTTATTTTTCACTTGCAAATATAGAATACTTCTTTCGTACAATCCAGTACCATTTTTCAACGATCCCGTCGTAGATCAAACCACATCCAAACGGTACTCTAATTCTATCCTCGTATTCACCACCATGATTGCTGAATCAACTGGATTGTAAGTTTGATTCACGTCTTTAACACTTCAATGTTAGCTACAGAGGAAGAATGCAATCGGTCCTTGACATAGACCTACAAGAGGAAATCCAGAAGATTTAATGCTGAAGAACGAGGAGGCCATAATACTAGATCATCTCTCCCATCCATCGGACAGGAAACTCCACATAGTGTCTTAAATTCTACCCCAGTGTGGAAATGCACATCTTGCTGTCAAACGAATTTTATGATGAAAACGAAGAATTTGAAGGATAGTTAAATTTTGCATCATATCCAAATAAAGCTCTTTTGTGATTGTTTGTTCAATGGAAAAGAACGCCAGAATGACATGATTAGACATTAAGCAGCAACTCATGTTGAATTTCGCACTATCCCGGATTACTTCAACAACATGATGCTGGTTTTCCGTTCCCCATAATCTCATGTTGGACCTGCTGACCTTTCCAGACATGAAAAGTTGCTTCGTCTGTAAAGATAATGAGTTTAATATAAGACATTAGGATTTGAATCGAATATCAACAAAGCAAAATTTTCATGAGTTTTTTTATGCATTGTTTGTTGTTTTAAAAGTACAGCGCCATATATGTGTACCATTCGGAAGCATTTCTTTTATTTGCTTAAACAAAACTTTTCATCGTGAGAAACATTTTTGTGCAAATCACACTCTAGCATGTCGATTACTTGATTTTTTATTGAAATTTAAAATGTATTAAAGACATTTGGAACACCCTGTATTTCAACAATATAAAATGTTGGTTTTGTAAAATAGAAAAGTTTTTTTCTGATATCTTTTTTACAGAATATAAATGCAATATATCCTCAGAATCGAATCTAAGAGAGATCAAAAACTATTCCATACTGGAAATCCTTTTTTTTTTATTCCTCAAATTAAACTTTTTCTAATATTTTCTCTAATTATCTTTATTGAATTTATCAAAACTACTTTAGTTCCTTCTTGTATAACCAATGAAAAAAAAATATTATAAATCATCAGTCACTGGGATGCTTGTTTTTCTATCATATGAGATGTCTCATTCTCTAATTAAGTGAAAGCATTTTTATCATTGTGTATAGCGATAAAGCTAGTCAAGCTGTATCTTAGTATATTAATAATTGACAAAATATAAATTTGGTTTTGATTTGTTTGTATTTTTTCTACCTCATATTCGTAATAAAAAAACAAAGCATAGTAAATGTATTTTGTAAAAAAATTAATTCTAGTGTTTCGTTTCCAGTTGATATTTCGAAAAGTATCAGATGTGAAGCGAGAGCGTGAGCTAGCCGAGCGTCGCAAGCACGAACCTTTACAAGAACTTTCACAAGACCACCTGGTTCGAAAGATATTCTCCAAGTTCCGGCGTAACGGATCTTATGAGAACAAAAGCATCGATATCGAGAAGGGTCCGCCTCCAGAAGCCATCGAAAACAATAAAGCGAGCCCAAGAGTGGCACAAGTTGCGGAAACTGGTGGGATGAAGTGCCCCACCAAGTGGACAGTCACCAGAGATCCTGGAGATGACAAAGAAAATGCTATTTCCCCATCTGAAAACGTTCCCCAGGTCATCAAGAAAGACGTCCAAAGGACTGGAACTCGCTCATATTCAAAGTGGTCAAGGGTTCTATCCAAAGAACCCACTATAGAAGAGGAGGTTATTTCACCACGTTCCGAAGATGAACCGCCAGGGGAATACCAAAAAATCCTTGCCAATTTGGTAGACTTGAGGGTGGACCTCAAACTAGAGATGCAGAGGCTCAACTCGAAGATTTGTAGGGTGGATGAACAAATTGGACAGCTGATCCGGATGGTAAAGACACCTAGAAACGAGAAAGTACCTCATCCTGCTTTGATGATGCGGACGCCAGAGATTCAAAGAAGCAAGTCTCTTACTCGCAAAGACTCTTTGCCCAAAAGACGAACAAAAGATTCGTCCGTTAGGTCAATGCTTGAAAATGAAATACATGAACAAGATAAAGATGTGGCGTCTGATGCAGAAAAGAGTAAACAGCAATAAAATCAGAATATATATTTTAGTTACCCGGTATCTTACCACATTTGATACGCTTTGTGAAGAAAATACATTTTTTACTATTCTTACCGTGCAGTCTTCCGAATTTTAATTTTTACTTTGACCTAGCTTTTTAGTCTATGGCTCTGCGGAATAGGCCTAGAGCGAAACGCGTGTATGCTCGAACTATGTAGGTTTCTGATTAATATTCTATGCACGATGTTAATTTTTATAGTCTGTTAACTGTGAAAAATCATTACTTGAAGTAAATTACATTAACAAAGCATACAAAATTAAATTCTTTGAAATAAGTTTATTTTAATTGAGCTTAATATGGTTTTTAAAAATGAGTAACCGAGGAAAATTTAGACTAGAAAGAAGCTTTGTGTGGATAGTACGAGGTGGTTAAACTTATTGCTTATGAAATATTTTTAAGCTTAGATAGAAAATATATTTTATATTTATTATCTCAAAATAGTAAATAAGATTGATTCCACTTGAGAAATATTTTAGTTAAGGTAAGGAAATGGTAATCCAAATGTATAGAGAGATACAATAATGAAGAAACATTAAGCAATTTTACTCATAGCAAACATATTTTGCAGCATTTGATCCATAGTTTTGAAAATAGTTTTCTATATCGCATTAGATAGACAAAATTAGGTTTTAAAATAGCATTTGCTGCACTTAGAATAGAAAGTAACATGGGTGATATTATGATGGTATCATAAAGAATTAAAATAAGTTGAATTGTTTTTAATTGGAATTTTAACAAAAACAACTAAGATCAATCACATACTTTCTTAACTGAAATACGGTACAGATTACCTCAATACAAAGCTGCTAAACTACTAATACATTTGTAGTTAATGCGTGTGACTTGCTTGAAAAGATACACGGAAAATCAAGCTTTATTTTTACACATTCCTTCTCATGAGACATTTCCAAACTTTAAATTTTCGTTTCAGAAACAGTTTAAATGGATTCCATTACATAATAAGTACTCTTTTGTGTCTTTCAAGATAATAAAAAGTTTAATCGTGCAAATTGTTCGTAGTATATTGTTCTTTCAAGCTTCGTTTCAGTATGAATATAATTAATTAATAAATATTAAATATTTAATGAATAGACAGATAAGAATTTTTATCTACTTTTCTATAAACAGGTATTTCTATTATAAAAATACTATAAGTTCAATATGTTCTTTTCAAGGAAGAGGTTAACCAAAAACATGATTAGTTCTACAAAAATTGTCTGACAAAACAAAGATTGACTGTTAGGAAAAGGTGAAGCCTTTTAAACAAGCTCTTCTCAATCTTATATCTGTAATGTGTTGAAGAAAAAAACATTCTAATTACTCAAATTGAGTTACCTTAAATTTCACCTTAATTGTGTGAACAATAAGAGGAGATTTTTATGCAAGAAATATGTCATTTTCATTCATCGATGTTATTTATACTGAATCGAAGTTTGAAATATGATTATATCACTTATAATTCTAAATTGTATATGGTAAGACAAGTTTGAATTTTCCGTATTTTTGGTGCTAGGATATATTGGTATGTGTACAAACGATAAATAAAGTCGTATAAGTCCAAACGTGTTTTTAAAAGTAAATTTAGGAGGCATATTTTTCTCCCCTTTCATCAATAGTAGGTATAGACGTATAGAAATATCTACTATGTTTCTTAAAATGTATCATACACTGTCTCAACTGCTCCTACATACATACTACATATGAGTATAAATGTTTTATACTTTAGATATTTATCAATTTAAATCATTTGCATTATTTAATTTAAAAACCTGTAAACTAATAATACATTCAATATTTGTAAAAACATTTCTTTACCTGATTACAGTGTGCTACAGTTAAAGACTTAAACATAGTTTCAAAACACTTATTTTCTATTAAAGTAAGAAGCTTCTACTTACGAAACCTTGTGGAGAAAAGATTTAATTTAAATACATACATTTGGCCAATTTATAGCACAAATTTTATAGTGCATACTAAGCAATTATCTTTAGGGTACAAGCATTTTATTCTTTTATGTTATCTTCATTAAGAGAAATATATATGTAACAAATGAAAATGATCCAGTAATTGATTTTGTTTTTAAACACTTTCAAGAAATCAACAACCAAATACTGTTTTAGCATGTAGTGCATATTTCTTTCTATGTGATTGAGGTAATAAATATGAATCTTGTAATATATCTTTCTTATTTAATGTATATTGCAATAGTCATCTTAAACTTGATACATTTGAGGAAATTTCATTTTACTTCAGAAATTTAGTATAGTCACTAATGAGCCACCTAGAAAAAATGCTTATTTGTAAAAATAATATTATTTGGTAATTTTGAAAAAAATGTGGCAATTTATTTTACTTCAGTAATTTTAGTAGTTTTAAATAAGTTTCCTTAAAAATTACCATTTCTAAAAGAAGTAACATTATTTGATTTTTTGGAAAATGTGGAACTCTGTAATTTTATTTTACTTCAGTATTTTAGTAACTTTTATTAAGCCCCCTAAAAAAATTACCTCTTCTAAAAGTAGTATTGTTTCCTTATTTTAAAATCTGTCATTACCAAAATGTAGGTTTTTAAAGATTTATATTTCATGTTTATTTATGAAAAATGCTTTCTTTGTGCATATGTGGCCTCCACCATCTCCTGTATTAAGTTTGTAAATTTAAATTATAATGAGTCAAATTTCTGGATGTTGTATTCTGCAGAGCCTAATGGCTTTTCTTTTGTAATATAATGACTTATAAATAATTCATAACCATTTGTATTTAAAATAATGCATTATTAATAAGTTTATTATATATTGCACATATTCCTTTCCTAGTGCTTATCTACGTAATAATAATTATAACACGTTATTTTTACGGCCTTAAAAATTATGTAAATATTTATTTTGACCATCCAGCCAATACTGTAGAATTTTGAAACATTGAAGTGTATTTTGATTAACTTTCAAAATGGTTAAGTTGTATATAATGTTTATAGACACTCCTATCAAAAAGATGCACTATTTTGAATTATTAGAGTAAGAATTTTACTGCATATTTTTATTAAAATTGAAAAAAAACTGCTTTGTTTTTTCATTACTGTCTCAGGTTTCACATAACATAGATTAAACATGGGTATTCTTCAATCATAAAACGCCTGTTGAAACATTTCTCAATGTTTTATTTTGTGTGTTTCTTTTAAACCATTGGCAACAAACATATTGAACCTGTCACATCCCTTGTGAACCCCTAAAGAGATCTCTATGGATTTGTTACTTTCCTTGTCAATCGCAAAACCGATATTTCTCGGACTTTGTTAACAATGAGTTAACACATTTTTGAGAGAATATGTTTTTGTGAAATACATCCATAAGTAACCAACACAAGAAACATAATTCATTATACAAAAAGAAACAGTTGGCTCACACGATACTCTTGCTTTTAATTGATATTACACAAACTTAAGCATTACTGATCGTATATAATTTGCTTTGGAATTTGTTAAAATTGTATATGATATATTTCTACACCCCGGAGGTAAAGGACACCATGTCACATTTTTGTATTTGTTCAGGAGAGCCAATTCCCCATAACTTTGAACTATTAAAATGTGTTTCTTCGTTACTTATAGAAACAGCTTAATGAAAGTTTTTCACATTGTTTTTGGTATTGATAAGTAATTGGAAGTATTGATTATAGTATTTATTTAGGACAATTAATAAAAAATGGACATGGTGTCCTTTACCTCAGGGACGCAGATTTTAACTCTTTAAAATTTGATTTCCCCCTGCAAATATACCCAGAATGCAAGTTCAACTCATTAAAACGTGAAGGTCCAAATAAAGCTTCAATGTAGGATTGAAAAAATATGAGATCTTTCATTGAGATAATTCTTCTTCTCCTTGCCTATAAGTTGGCTTATATAATAAAATATGCTTTATTATACATTTTCGAAAATAAGTCAAAAACAGAACTTGAGTACTAATCAGAACCCAAAAATAAACATAAAATTACGCTTCAGTCGAAACACAAACCTAGACTTTCCGCTAAATTGACAGATTTGAAACTAATGAACCGTATGCACATCGTTATTAGGGGTGTATCAAATGACAATACTTGTGACATGCTTGTCCCCAATCACAATGAAATCATGAAATACGAGAGGCGACTGCAAGTTTATGTACCCCATCGCAAATCATTTTGAATTTTTTTTAGAATGTTTAGAAAAATTGAGTAGATTACGAATCCACTGGTCTGCCGTTTCAAAAATGTACGAAACTGGTCCAAAATTGATTGAATGAGCTGAACTAAATCCGATTGCCAATTATGTCATAACTTGCCAAAAAGTGAACAAACTTTTTAGTCTGGTAACCCACCGCACTTTGATTTTCAACGAGAAAAAGCGCAAACGATATCTGATCTCTGGCTCGGAAAACTTGCATCTTTTAAAAGTAAGCCGAATTGGTGCCATGAGAGAGGTAATATTTATTGCCAACTTGGCTCATTTGTGAAAGCCTTCGCCAGACATCTGAATCGTTTGAAACCTTCTTAATTGAAAATTAAAGAGCGATGGGTTACCAAATAAAAATTAATGGTTATTATTTGGCAAATTATGACATATTTGGCAAATTATGACATATTTGGCAACTGGATTTAGTTCAACTTATTCAAAGTTTATTTTTGACCAGTTTTGGCCATTTTTGCCACGACAGACCAGTGGATTCGTAATTTACTCACTTTTCTCCACATTCTATAAAATATTCAGAATGATTTTCAATAGGGTACCTAAACTTGCAATCACTTCTCAGTCTAATACGTTTATAATCAAACATTGTTGGCTTTAGATACATAATATTCATTGGTTTGGACAAGTCTTCTAATACGCATATTTGAGAAGAAGAAATTGTTCCATTCACGAATTTATGCTGTTTCTTAAGTGAATCTTCCACCAAAACCATCTTCTTCCACCAGAATATTAGCTCTTCAAATGGCGATGATGAGAAATGGTGAAAAAACATTAATGTAATTTAATAAAAAAAAAAGTTGTAAGGCTGTAATACAATTATTTTGAGGATTATGTCATTGTTTATTTTATTGATCCAATGAAGGTTATTAAGTGTCTAACTAACTTTGACTGCTTTAATTATATTCTAAATGTTACAAAATCGTTTAAAAATAATAACAGCTCAATCTTTCAATTACACCTATCTAGTATCAAAAATTAAAAATCTTTATTCCATATACTAAGCAATTAAGTCTATAGTTTGAAGGAAACTATTGAAATTGAATCACATAAAAATTAACTATATTTTAGGAAAAAAAGTAATAAGTTGTGAAGAGACGTTCCTATGCTACTCTTCAAAACTTGTAATAATAAGAGGGTGGCGTAATTCTGTCATGTGTACTACCAAAATAGTTAGACTTTCTATTCCAAAATAGTTTCCACTGTATCTATTTTAAATAGTTTAGATTCATTTTGTTGAAATTTTAATGCTTTTAGTATTGCTGTATGTGTTTTAAAGTTCAATATTTTTTTTTTTTTGGTTTTGTGTTAGCTATCATAAGAAAACTTTGAATTTATTAACCTACAGTTTCTAAACATAATTATAAGTTACACCATAATATCTTACATTTATAAAAACATTCCTCTTTACATGCTGTAATGCAGATACTTCAATAGGAAATGCAGGTACTTCAATAGAATATACAAATACTGCAATAGGTTTTGCGGGTATTTCAATGAGTAATTCAAATAGCTTAATATGTATTTATATAATTTTTTTTGCTTCAATCCATCTGGAGTTGTAAGATAATGAAAATATAAAAATATGATTCCGTTTAACACAGGTAGAAATTCGAAAAATGAAATGTACCATGGCTAAAAACTTTCACAAAATTTTATTATCTAAGAACATTTTTGTGTTTTAATATACATATTTTGAATAAGAAGAAGTTTTCCATGTCCTTTAATTTTATTCGAAAATAACACAGAAATAACATGGCTTTTGTAAATTGCATTTCTGATTGTTCAGTCTATGGAAGTCAGTATAAATTGCAGCGAGTGCACTGTTTTTGTATAACTGAACACATTGCTCACTAATGAAAACACAGGGATGAGGCGTAGCAGTAAACATTGGTCATTTTCTCTGAACAAAATGGTTTGGTCTAAATAAAAGTATAAAAATATAAATGACAAAATGAACCTGCGAATTCCTTCTTCCTCTTTATGATAGATGATTTGTTCGAGACTGGTGGGTTGAAGGGTTAATTTAAAAAACGATTTTGATTTCTATCATGAATCTACACCTGATGATAAAGTTCAGTGGAACGGAAGTCATGAGAGGAAATCCTGGCTTGAAACCGTGTTAAAACTGGCCGTCGAATGGAGTACGAATTCATTGTCCGTGCTGCCAGGAGTGAAGTCTCCGTTTAAATAATTAGGAGCAGGACGGCTTGAGCCGCGACATTTGCAAATATCTTGCAATTCGTGTAGCATTTCCAAGAGTATCATTCTCTGTAAAAGGATAATTATGTATAATTTAAAATTAATTAATACAATAATACAGTCTAAGTAAAATAAAATTTGTATTTAAATAATATACTATTTTTGGTTCAAAGATCACATTTTATAAACTAATATAAAATAAACTTTGAGAGCAAGTTGTGTAAGAGTGAAAAAGTTCTTGTCATATCGCTTAATTGTAAAATGTTAAAAGATTTTTCATTCCCACCTTTACATGGTTCTGGGCTGTGTGAATTTAAAATAAGAGCAACTAAATTTCACCAAAATAGTTGTGTGCATGTTTAAATTCTTGAAATCAGGAACAGCGTCATATTTGTGTAATTTTTTGTACTATTTTTATTTTTTTTAAATCTATTTACATGCATCTTACTGCCAACTATACACCAAATTTTCCGATATTTATTAATGTTCTTTACATGTGTTATGTACTTTTTTACAGGTTAAAACATGTATTTCGATATTAAATTTAATTTGATTTTAATGCAAAGATCAATGCGATTTCCACGAAAAGAAAAAAAATTAATGTGCTGCAATATTCAGCACATTTTGTATTACGCAATAATCTATAATCAAAATATAAAGCCCATTGAATACGACAAAGGCGTGGAACATATTTTCGTTGTGTTGCACACTTTTATGTTTCGCGAAAGGGAGAAAGGATTACACTGAAACATGAAGCACACTTAAACAGTTTTGAATCCATCCCTACTCGCACTGTTGTTTATTTGGCAAAAGGGTAAATAATCAAATTTCTTAAAATACAATAACTAGCAATATTTTTCCGAAGAGTTCTCCTAATAATTGCTTTGCTATACAATGAATTCTATTTTGTGATCTGCAGATTAAAAACTGAATTTGGTTTAAACACTAAATATTTGAACTCAACGTTTTAAGGAAAATTATATTTATTTAATTAGTCAACTAAACAATTATGCATGTAATTATACTATTTAAAACTTTAAAATTTTCTAAAGTAATAGCAGTTTAATTTAAGGATCCACTTGCGACAGATATAAAAAAACTTCAGGTTGTAGATTCTAACACTGTTGAGGTATACATCCGCACTGCTTTTAAAATGTATATTGAATTTATGTGCATATATTTTAATGTATAATTCAGACTTGACATATGTTCAATAACGACATTATAATTGGTGTTTGCTTTGCAAATACAGGGGTTACTAAAATAATTTGTTCTATGATATATGAGTTAAGGAAAACAGAGAATTAAAAAATGATGGTTCAGTACAACAGATAAATGATATATTTTGTACTTGGGGTAGTATCTTCAGAAAAAAAAAAAAGAAAAAAAAACCGTTCAGAGTTCTTTGCAGTGTAAGTTAATAATAAAAATGACTGCAAAGATAAACACGTGCAAACAAAGGAAGTTTCTTTTAAATTTTGTTTTAGTTATTTGTTAGGTTTTTGTTAATTGAATTTAAAACGAAATTTCCTCAGTCAGACATGAGAGCATAAGCTTCCAGTGTTTCCTGTACATTTACCTTAAATAACAAATAACATTCAAAATTTAATGCAGAGCGTCGAAAGTTATGCAATGTTTAGTGCAAACAAGGAATAATATAATTGAAATAAATTCAATTGTTTTTTTTTTTTGGGGGGGGGGGGGATTCCGTAACTTCAATTTTGTTGCATTTGGAGCTAATATTTTCGGTAAAACTCAAGTTTATTCAATTAAAAGTGAGAAAATGTGTTGCTATTCATTTGTTTAATAGTACTCCATATCCCAATTGTATCCTCCATAGTAGTGTTATAATTCATAAAAAATATGCTTCACTTGAGATGTAACACTTGACCTTCTGGTTATGAACAGTATACAGTAACAAACTGCCTAACATTTTATCCTAACTCATGGTGCTGAAAATTAAAATACAAAATCTGAAGTAAAATTTGTTGAAGCTTATAAACCAAACACCGAACAATGCATTTTTCAAAAAATCTCTCCTCACAACGTTTATTAAACATTTCAAGCTCTGTAACGATTAATAAAAAATTTACCATTCAACTAAATGTTTATACATATTTCTTAAAAGTTTTAACTTAATATCATTTACCCCTGCATTTTAATGGATTCTATATATTAATATATGCGTTTCATAATTACATTAAGTGAAAATGTATATTTTTACGTTGTATTAATTATTATAAATGTAGAATATACATGGTAAATAGTGAAAATTGTATTGCACTTTAAATTAATACAATTAATTGAGAGTAAGAAACATGATCTTACCTTCGGTACATTTATCACTAAGAAAAAGGCTTTGCATGAGAGAAAAGTAGATATATTAGAACAATATATTCTCACACATGTTTGCAAAGACAATAAATGATAATTTGCACTAAAAACATATTATCAAATAGGGTGGCTTTGTGCCACTTTTTGATGTTTTTTTTATGGTCTACTTTACATTTGAAAGATCTTTAATGGTCACTTAAGGTATCCGACTACGTTCGGAACAGCTTTTTAAAAAATGGCTCATTAAGTACAGTTTAGGCAATTTTTTATGAAGTTTGTAATATAAAAGTATGAAGTAAAGCAAAAAATAAAGCAAAGAATTTTTTTTAATAAAAATAAAGCAGTATTAGACAAATTTTAAGGAAATTTTATGATAAAGCAAAAACACACTACAAAAAAATCTATTATACATATCCTAAATTCCTCTTGCAACCATATATTTATGATAGTAGAGAGGGCAATGTACCAAAAATATAAGAGATATTATAAATAGTTGAAAAATTGTGAACATTATAATTTGGTATTTATGAATTTTTGTAAAAATTACCTCTACCGTTCTACAAAAACAGCTATAAATTAAAAAGTAGTAAATGTTAATGCTAAATTTCTGGTTCATTGCCTTCTTAATATAATAGTAAGTATTTTCTGAAATTTTCATTCAAAAATCTAAACAACTTTTTGTCAAATCAGGATTTGCGGGCTCATTATTTAACAAATAACTCATTCTGCAGAAAACGCGTTTAAAGTTTTCATTTATGTTTCACTTTATTTTAACAAGTTTTATGTGTGAAATTCACCACTTTTGTAACTCGCACCCTCTTTTTTCTCAATAGTGGCACTTTTTTTCTATTTGAGGCTCTTAATCCCAATTTTAAACAAAATTGTAGTAAAAATATATCGAATTTAGCGTAAAAATTGAACTTCAGATGAAACGTAAAAGATAAACAAACTAGATGTAAACAAGAAAGCTTATGAAAATACTTCCGTATTTCGTTGCCATTTACATCAAGGAAATAAAATAATAATCGAATAAATATTGTGGCTAAACATTAGCAACATAATATAAAGTATTTTAACTAAAAAATTTAGAAGAAAAATGTTAGAAATGAAACGGAAATAATGATATAGCATATTGTTTTGGTTTCGGAATACAGCTTCCGGTTGATTTTGACACCTACCATAACGTATAAAAATTGGAATAACTTCACATCTAATTGACGCACATAAAAAGTAAAGACTGTTTCAGAAAGTTAAAAATGTGTTCAAAAAAGTAACTGAATAAAAAAAAAATATTTTAATTTCATAAAAATTGAACTTTTCAACGTAGTCGGATACCTTAATACTTCTTATTTACACCTACAGGATGAATATAATTAAAGCTCAATTTCAAAAAGCTGTAAAAGCAGAACCACTCCTCAGAATGGTATGAAATTTGACCTGATTATACACGAAGAAAGTGGAAATGGTATGGAATAAGAAAAAATAGTTGGATAAAGTTGTATTCTTGTGACATACTATTTCTCTTTAAATAGAATATATTCTTATCTAATTTCAAGTCATGCTGACCAGTGGTTCTTTCCATTTCATACGTTAAAAAACAATGTAAGTTGCTCAGAAAGAAATGGTAATTTTTATCGATGGTACAATCTCAAACTCTGGAGTGGGATGACTTATTGGCAATTCTCTTTCCTCCCTTCAAAACTACAGAAATAATATTGACTTTTCATCCCCTACATTCTACACATTTAATTTGTTAGAATATTTCCAAGAAAATACAGTGACATTAAAACCTCACTCAAGATGAAATTTTTTTTTCTGTACGTCATTACTCATAAACGAAGTAATATATGCAACGCAGTCAATTCTTCATGAAACCATACCCATACCACTCCAATAACATAGCAATCAAAAAGAAAAGTTACTCCATTTGTCCATAAACAAATGCAATAGGTTCCCAAGATCAGATTTATACGAAGCTTTAAAATAATACAAAAACATGCACTATCAATAAATCAAATTTTACACTGTAGAATTTCGGGCATACACATAAGCATACTTATTGTTGAAATAAAGTTGTTTACATCTCTGACAGCTAGAGAATTTTTTGAATACTCGATGCAAAAAACCGATTGGTAATGTATCTGTTTAAAAAAAAAAAAAAAAAAAAAAACCTGGCACAACCACCTTTTTGACAGTCACTAAATCCCCCAGTTCTAACAGTGGCGGCTCGTGCACTACAGCCATTACAGACTATATTATCTATTTTAAAATTTTCTAAATGAAGATCCAATTTCTACTGTAAGAGAGAAAAAAAAATCAACAACAATCTTCTTGCCTGAATAATTCACGAGAAAAAAAATCGATTTGAGTATTAAAGAATTTGTGTGAATTTTTTGTGATGTATACACATGAGATGGAATTTTTGTACGATAATAGTATCATCTGAAGGCTAGAGAGTCATTTCATAAGTTTGAAGTACTATTTTCTTCTGAAAATAAGAAAATGAACAGTTTGAATATTTTAAACGCATTATCTAAAATATCGTGTTTTTAGCACGTGAAACTTAATTTAAACAGTGATAACTGAAGTTTGATATAATCTTTTAAAAAATGATCTGAGAATTAAAATTTGCATTAACTATTAGATGTTTTGATCCTCAGTCAAATTAATTGGAAAAGAAAATGAATTTTGCTAGATTTTTAAATGTATAAGTTTTTAGAATTTTTTTTGATTTTTTCTACTTTTATTGTTAAAAAAAACTATGTATTCTAGAAACTAGATGGCGGTTCATACCATTAAGAATGATTTTACGAATAATTTTCAACTATGATTTCTTTTCTTGGCCCCATAAAACTCGAGTAATTGTTCAAAAATATGCTAATTATTACGAGTTAAATGTTAATTAGTTAATTTTTGAATAAAACTGAAATTCTTTTCGTGTAAACATCATTACTAATTATGTACTTTTAAGTGCAAAAAATCCAATTTTTAACATGATATATTAGAAAAGAAAGTTCAAGTGTGATTGTACATATTATTGTGGAAAGTGTGAAGTGTGTGTGGTTGGGGGGGGGGGGTGAAGTCGCATGTTTCCGGCTGTACTAACATTTTCGACCACTAGCCGCCACTGAGTTCAATGGCAGTTGTTTTAGGATATACTATCACAAAACTGCCCCACTCAATTAGAACTGGACTAAATATTTAATATAATACCTAATAATAAATATTTCGTAAATAAATGCATATCTACACTCGAAGAAAAACACCTTAATGTTCTTTATCGAATTCAAACAATGTTTTAGGTTATCGGCATTGAAACTTGAAACTATAACACGTATGCTTTCATGAAAACATTTAGAGATTAATTTCTTTAACTTATACAATTTAGTTAAAATATTATTATTTGGAATATTATTATGGATTCTTTAATAGTCCCAAACAGTCTGAAACATAAAAATTAAGAAATCAACACAAATCTCAACCTAATACTCATCGATGAAAAGAAAGTATTTTCTTTCAAAAATCTAAAACTCAGCACGATTGTATTCACACGGAAAACGCGTGCTAAAAAGAAAATTTATTTGGCTTCCTCTACATCGCATCGATTAAATAACCAAATGTTCTACCTGAATTAAAACTTAACGTCATTTCCTCAACAAGAGAAGCCATTGTAAATACCTGTCCATCGATTTTCCAAGATCACACAGTTTTAGCTTGAATTAAGACCCCAAATTTTTGTCCAACATTGGGAAAATGAAAGGCTTCCCATCCTTACCATTAGGTAAGTGAAATAGAAAAGTATGATTAAAAGGAGTGTCCGTTCAACTAGGAAATCGACACTATTGTAAAAGGAAGGGAGGACATGAATCATTTGACGTAATGAACCTTCCATCAATTGTGGGAGCAGTATTTATAAAAGACCACACCCGTTAATTTGGGATTGGAGTGTGTCCTTTTCTTGGTTGTTGTGGTTGATTTGAAATGACTGACATTTCTGAATGTCATCCATTCAATAATGCTTTTATAGGATCAGGGAGAGGAAAATGGGTAGGATTTGTGTTACTTGGAAAAAAGTTTGGGTTAATAGTCTAATAACTAGCAGCTCAAACTTACCATTGTTTTGTTATAGTATTTTGATTTTGTGTTCTTTATTTTTAACATAAGAGCATTTACAAACAAATAGTGCAAATTAATGCCAAAATATGTAAAATAGTCAATAATTTTTAAAGCTTTGATTACATTATTTACAAAGATTCACTTCAATTTGTTCATAAAATGAACACTACAATGGCTATTACTTTGTGGATCCTTGATAACTCGGATAATTTTAAATAAATTAATGCATGATGTTTCTAAGAATATACAGTCTATTCCAAATCCATAATCAGTCAATTTTATATATTTTATCAAAATTTTCTATATTTAAATTTTCTAGAAATTTAGAATAAGTTCCCCTTATTTTATTTACTAGCCCGTCAAACTGTTTTGTCAAATCCAATAAAATAATCAAGGGAATTTGAAATTAATTAAAATTCTTATAGTGATTTTTATTTGATTTTTTTTTTTTTTTTAAATATATTTTCTCCTTTTGTACCTCTTTTCTAGTTTTTCGTTTTTAGAGCTTGTTGGACTTCCATACCTGAACAATAGGAGATACATTTTTATTTTTCCAATGTTGTTTATTCTTAACTGAAATAAGCTTTTATTAAATGTTCTCATATCTACATTTGCTTAATGTTCGTTTATAAGCCATCAAATAGCTTTTTGGGTAAATAGGTGCCTCTATATACAAAAAGGAAGCTATACAATTGTCTCTCTTTACTTCAGCCCAATAATATAAACTACCCTACCTCATTTTAGCCAGAAGAATATAAAAAAAAAATTACTAAGCTTTCATCTATACCCATTTTACAACACCTCACATTAAGCCAATTGAAATGAAACTTATTGTGTGTATGTTTTATTGAAATTTCTTATTTATTTTAAAATGAAGATTGTAAATAGATTATTTACTGATTTATGGTAGTTTTATGAATATACTGAAAATTTTAATCAAAAGCTGAATAACAATAATAACGACTTAGTTTTTCCACACACACTCTCATTAAAAGCCATATTTGCTATTGGAAAAATGCTGACAATTGCTAATAAAAAATATCGAAAAAGTTTATCAGTCACTTCTGAAGGTGAAAAATAAAAATTACTACTCATTTTACCTCATAACCCTTTCTATCCCACCATACCATAATAGTTATAAAGTTCCCAAGTAAAAGTTACTGGTAGTACTTAGTTTTGATTTAGAAGACTTATAATTAGAAATAAAATTCAATTGATGCTAAAAGTAAAATCTCTCTTGGATCCATTAAATGCATTAACATCTTTTCTTACTGTCTTTAAGCTTTTTTTTTTTTTTTTTTTTTTCGTATTTAAAAAAAGGATAATAATCTTTGTATTTAATAATATTTAACTAAATTTAATAAACTTAAAAATATTGTTATAAGTTATACTGTATTCAGGATTACTTATTCAGCTAAAGCGCTTTATTCGCCACTATGATATTGTCATCTGTTGTGAAAATACACCCACTATATAATTGAGAAGGTGTCCTTTTCAGGGACACTGTTGTTAGTTTTAATCACGAAAAACATTTCAATGTTTTAATTCACTTACTCGAAACATTTAAAAAAACATTTCTTATAAACGTTACCTTACAATTATCGAGTAGATGTTAAATTATAAATAAAGGCACACCAACTTCAGAAATATCGTCTGATTTTGCTTTCTCTAACAATTCATTGTCATATTGTGCGTATAAAATGTTTGACATTTTAAGAACTCACAGTGTTTTTGTTGCATTTTTAAAGAAGACTTTTCAAAAAAATATATTAAACCAATTTCCTGCCATTATCTGACAACCTCATATCCATTTCTATAAACTCATTAGACATTGCATAGGGTATTTCATTTTTGACGCTTTTCTATATATTTGGTAGAATACATATTAATTAAAAAAAAAATAGATTAATATGGAAATCTACATGAACACAACTACTTAATATAAGTAATCAATCATATGATTTTAACTCAGACATATGACACATTTAGAAAAAGTAATATAAATCAAACATGGGAGAATAAGAACTCAAGAAATATTGGAGTAACTAAATGATTTTTTTTTTTTGTAAAATATAAAAAATAGCTCGAAATTCTCCCATGTATAGCCCTTCGTCATGAGGAGAAAAAAAAACTTACTATTTAAACAAGCAGTTAAAATTCTTATTATAATATATAATATTGGAGATCAGCACGATGCACAAATATTGTAACTATACTTTTAATTTGCTAAAGCAATTTATCTCATATTTTTTCAGCAAACAGTTCTACTCTTATACGCCAATTTTATTACTTTAAATTAATTTTTAAATGTATTATGGCCTTGTTTAATTAAATAACAATCTTAGTGTATTTTTTTATTTTTGAAAATATTTAAATTGATTTGACACAAATTCAATAACTTAGGCCAGAGAGGAAAGCCAACTTACTCGTTCATCTCTTGGTATCTTTTTCGTCCTCCAAATGAACTCAAAGACGGCAACAATCGCAGCCATGCCTAGACCAGCCAATAAGACAACGAACACACCTCCTACATTCGGTAGGCCTAGTTCGCTTGCCGATGTAGGCTTTTTGTCGTCGTCTTTACATCTGCCCGCGTCTTTCCACCATTTCTCTTTCAGCATATGAAGCACACCGTCTTCTTGCAGTTTCAAAATTTCACTGGAAATGAGCGAGCGATAGGGAGAACCTAAAGGTATTAAAATGTACACTAAATTTTTATAATAATTCTTTCTCATGATTCATAATAATTTATACTTATAAACGCAAATAATTTATATTTATAACTTAAAAAAATTTACACTTATGACTTATAATAATTCATACTCATGACTCATAGCAGTTTATATTCATGACTCATAATTATGACTAATAATAATGTAAGTGTATGACTCATAAGAATTTATACTTTTGATTTATAATAATTTATACTCATGACTCGAAATAATTCATAATTAAGGCTCATAATAATGTACGCCTATGATTCATAATAATTTATACTTTTGAGTTATAATAATTTATTCGTATACATGAAATAGGTGGATCAAGATATTTGCAAAGAGAACCATCAGATCATTGTTACCGTAAAAAAACGCACCCAAGGAAGAAGAGCGAATGAAGACTAATCTTGAGTGAGCAAGTTTTCGAAGCAATTAATCAGTATCACTAACAATGGAACTCACCGGAAACATGCTCGTGTGATTTGTTTAGTCAGTAGAAATATCAAGACTGTAGAAACGTTGAAACTAAGTTCGTGGTTCAATATTGAATATCAAGAGGTTTACCACAATGGGAAGATTCAAATAGTGTTGACGTAATGGAAAATACAGGGTGTTTAAAAAAGAACGCCTAACTTTGAAAATAAAGAACTCGGAAACGATGATAAATAGAAGCAAAAAACCAGGAGGGCGGTATGTTTATCAAACAAGCCCTAAAATTCTGATAAAGAAACCTCAAAATTTTAGTTATAAACTGCGTCGATTGATGGTGCTGTAGACAGTATTACATTGAGTAGACTGTACATAAAACTCAGCTAAAGAACTCAGTGGTACATAGTGGGTAATGCAATCTTCGTTGCATTCACATAAAAGGCGATTCAAAATGCAAACCTTTCATTCTACGCACTGAAATTATCAGTGACTCTCTTGTAGTGCGTCGCCAGAAATCGACACACATCCAGCTCGTCGAGTGTTGAGGGATTGTTTTGATAAAAATTAAATAGATGTACCCTCCCCCCCCCCCTTCTTCCCACAACCATTCACGAATGAAGGAAACTCTTTAAATCTTAATTACTCAAATTCAAAGTGTCCTTTCAATGTCTACAAAATGATATGAGAAAGAAAATAGAAAAAAACTTATTTTAACTTACTTATTATAACGGAGTTCCATGTATTAAAATGGTTCAATTATAAGTTTTAGTCTTGACTTAAGAACAAGAAAACCAACGTTTAAACTTATCACGGAAACTATTTCCGTTTAATGGAGAAAATTGTAAGAAATACTCTTTTCTCTCCCACCCACACATCTCGATTCACTCACATATGAACCAATCAGTACATCAGATTTAAAAGAACAGCCGAAGTTGCAAAATTCGTAAAGAGCTGCATGTCTCCACACAGTAGATACACATAGAGGGGAGGGATATTCTAAACTAGCAAATGCTTCAATGACAACATTATAGCTTATTTGGAACTTTCATTCTGTGGCTGTAGCTCGCACGACGATCAGCAGGGGTTAGTTGGTTTGAGCAGTTTTGTTCCCTCAATTGTGAATGGCGCAACAGATTTGCTACATATTGGAGATTATTTTACTTACAGTAGAAATGTCTTCTTCATTTGCAATTCTAATCAACATTTAAGAAAATTAGAAAATACATAATCAAAGTTGACTAGCAATAAATAAATTTTAGTTTGAAACTAATAATTTAGATGCAGTCCAGTTGAACTTGCTGTACCTCACGAACCGCCACCGTTTCTCGCAAGAGAAAGTGGCACAATTATGCCTTTGCGGGAAATTGCAGTCCAAACGGTAAGTTTTGGGCAAAGGAGTGGTCGTGCGTATGACAAATGTGAGTTTTCGGTATACTAAAGCTAAAATCGCCTTCTGTGTCTGTTAACGCCTAATACCATTCAGATGAAAATGGACCTCGACAGTAAAACATATTCGGCCTACATCGAAACCAGAACCATTGGTTTGAATCTTGTACAGAATACTCTGCGTCTGAGCTTTCTTTATAAGGATCAGTAACACCACTTAGAGCTTTATCTATCGGGGCAATTTGAAAATAATATTTTGAGATTTCTCGTCTCTCTTTCTTTTTAATAAATGTACCACCGGTTTCATGCTTCTATCTATCACCGTTTCCAAGTTATTCGTTTTCAAAGTTAGAGGTCCTTCGTGAAACACCCAGTAAGTGTAAGCAACGTAAAGAGGAATTGCAACAGTAAATGTCGGAAGAGTGGTGGATGGTAATTTATTAGACATGAATTAAAGCATATCATTACACAAATCATAATTATTTCATCTAATAATTTATAAAGTATAAGCTAATAATTCAAAGTAATGTATACTTATAATAAAATGCATAGGTAATATGTCATCTTCTTGCAGTTACAGAACACCTGTTCAATTAGCTAGTGTTAGTGGGGTTAGGAAGAATCAATTTGCGTTTAGGTGGAGATATATAAAAGGAATACTTATAAGTAATTAATACTAAATTAACGTAATAATTTCAAATAATAATTTATTGCTTTTCATGCTAACAATTTAAACTAATATTTAATGCAAATTTATGATAATAATTTAAATTTCTAACAACATTTAAATACAGAATGCTAGACTCATGCAATTTTAGGCTTTAATTAAAAAAGCCTTAGAGAGAACCAGGTATTATAAAATGCTCTGATATATAACAGTTATAGATATGAAGAATAATTTGATCAATTAAATTATAATAATTTATGGTAATAAATCATAAATTAAAGAAAAAGTAATAATTTATGTCAATAAACCAAATTCAAACAAGGAAAAATATTTTAATAATATATGGCAATGAATTATAACAATGTATGCTGATAAAATATAAAGATGTATACTATTAATAAAGCTTGTGAGTAAAATATCTCTTTCTTAAAATTATAGTAATTGAAATGTGTGATAGATAGGGATAAGCTAGGTGTGTTAAAGTGTGGAGTTGCATAAAATGTATGCCAATGCAACAAAAGTTCAACAAGTATAAAAGAAATGTATTATAAACAGTCTAAGGAAGGCCCTATTCATAAATATTTTATCTGGAAAGACTTACAAAAATGTAACACAGGATTGACTTAATTTCTTCAGGAGGAATTGAACCAGTCGTAAGAAAATTCTTTCGATTTTTTTTTTCATCTCAAAAGCTTCTTTTAACAACCGGATTTCTCAAAAACTGCCATTTCCATGGACAGAAAGCCGACCAAACGGTATAGTGGTTAGCGTGCTAGCTTCTAGACCGCGAGGTTGCGGGTTCTAGTCCCGTGTTGGCATGGGTGTTTGTAAATGTATGTTGGCTTGTCTAATGACGAAATGTTTCGGCGCATTATAGCCCTCGTGTTGCTGACGGCGCCAGATAATCTGAATACAACCAACCAACCAATCCATGGACAGAAAAGAAACCTCAATTTAATTTTTACTTGAAATCTTATTATGTGTTTAATACTGTGTTTACATTATCACCACCACTTCTAATCCTTACCAGGGGGAGTTGCGATTCCATAACCTTTAGAATCGAGCAATCCTCCTATTTGTGTTAAATCACAGTCTCTTTCTGTGTAGTATTCTATCGTGGTTGATTCCATCAAAAAGGCAAAGTTTCCCTTTTTGACTCGTTCAATTCCTTGGTCATTATTTTTCGTGAATACACTTGGCTGAGTCGTTTGCATTACTGTCCACATTCTTTTGTATGGTTGCAATTGAGAGTCCTATTAAAATAAAAAAAAGATCGTTACAAAAGAGAGAAAGAAGAAAAAAAAACGAAAAAAAAAACACGTTATTTTTCATAAGAATGTACATACGGTAAGTGTCTTTTCATCATTGTAAATCCCTAATAGGATATCACACAGACACATTTGAAAAAAAAAAAAAAAGTAATCTGGTGGAAATTTACCGTTTGTGGCATTCAACTTGGAAAACCAAGACATTTTATATCATCACTTGTAAAAATAATAACAAAGTTCACCAACGGATGACGCTTCAGATCTGTGAGAGCTACAAGGAAATACTTACAGTCAGCCATTGCACAGGTATCCGCTAATTTAGTTCTCAGACTTCGCTATTCTATTTTTAGATACGGTGATTATTTTGAAAAATCGTTTTGTAATTTCAACAACATATATTCAGACCTTTTTTCCCCATTCGACAGCGTTGTCTGTTGGTAAATTTTTCAACTTTTGACAAGTGATGCAATAAATTCCCTGGTTTTCCAAGTGGAATGCAGCAAACTGTAATTTTCTATCGTATTCCGGCTTTTTATTTATATTTCAAATGTATCACTCTTTTTTGGGATATCCTGTTTAAATAAATTCAATAATAAAAATATAAAAACTATTTTGTGTGAAAAAGGAAATGCCCACCTCAAAAAAAGCACGTGTTGACCCAGATTCCACGCAACCATACTGTATTTCTGATTGACGCGCTAAGTCATCTGCGCTTTCTATAGGACTCTTCATGCGCTCCGCTGTCAGAAAAGCGGCTAAATTAGCCGTATATGAAGAAATCATGATGAGAGTGAAGAACCACCACAAGGCGGCCACTGTACGCGTTGATGTAGCCCTAGTAAATACGTTTCTCATTAATATTAATGAAAAGAAGAAAAGTAGTGATGCTAAATGATAATCAATTGAATGCATGGTTAATGAATAACTTATGTGTTGTTGACATAACAAGGATAATGAATATTGTTAGATAATGGTCAACGCTGTTAGAGTTAATGAACATAATTAGGCGTTGATTAATATAATGAAGGATGAACTTGTATAATTTGGCATTAATTAACAGTATAAGGGTTAATATGTATATTTAGAAGTTGATCAATAGAATAATGTAAGAAAATAAATCAGGCGTTGATTAATAAAATTGAGAATTTATTAATAAAATAAAGTGTTAATAAATGTAATCAAGAGTTAATAAATAAGTTTAAGTGTTGATGATTAGTGTAAAAGTTTGATGATTCTAAGTGTTGATGAATCGATTCAAAGTTTAATGTTTTACTTAGGAGGTGCTCATGAATACAATAGATGATTTAACAATATAATAGCAATAGATGATTTAATGGTATAAATAACGATAACTGAAAATAATGAAGGCATGAATGAAGAGAAATAAAAAATAAAATAATAGAGCAAAGGATCAAGGGTTAATGAATAAAGTTAATTCTTCGATCTAAGACCATTCAACAAAATAAATGATAAACAAATATTTCTCAAAGCTATATAGTTATTATTATATAAAACTTAATATGACTGAATATTGTTATTTGGTAAAATCATAGATAAATCAATGTTAATAACTAAAGATCAGTCTATAGAGATATTCAAAACAAATTAATGATAGTCAAGAGTAATGTATAATTAATGGTGTTGCTAAAAGAACCAAGGGTAAAAATCGACTTAAAGTTTATCTCGTGGAATCGTAGACTAAAGAAATACAGTAATATAAGATTAGTCAATTGAATCTGAAATAAACCTGTGGATTTAAGGTCAAATCAAATAAAGTCAAGGATAAAACAGTTATGGGCAATTCTCTGCTGTAAGCACGAGACATGCTGGCTCTTTTTTTAGTCGTAAACAAACTAGAATTCTAAAATTATTATGAATTTAGCAATTATGTTTTTGGTTTTATATGGCTCTAGATGGTAGCAAAGTTATATTGAAAAATAGTTATTTTAACTAGGTCAAATATGCATTTATAAGCCACCGATGCACGGGACACGGTAAAAAAATGCATATTTAACCAAGTTAAAATAATTATTTTTTCATATAACTTTGTCACCAAGTAATATTATATAAAATAAAAACATACCTATTAGATTCATCTTAATTTTATAATTCTTATTTGTTTACGAGTAGAAAAAAGAGCCAATATGCCCCGCGCGTCAGCCAGAGAATTACCCTTATAATAACAAATAATTTATAAATACTTCGGTGCAATGTCAGATCCTTGCTGCATCAACGATCCAATTGTGAACCAAAAACTATTAAGAAGAGAAAAAGTGTTTTCTAAATATTCTGTTTTTGGATTGCATGGGTGAGGGCTCACCCACTCATAAGGGGAAAAACGAGCCAACACGAAGAGAAGTAAGCTCACTCCTAAGTAAGCTGTCGCCATGTAGACCCAGACTTCGAACGAAAAGGGTGCCAGGAATGAAAAGAGTTTTGGACTGCTTTTGATGGGTTTCTTGAACAGAATGCTAATGCCTAAGTTCATGAATGGCATTGTGAAATCCACTACTTCTTCTCTTTCAAGAGTGATGGTGAGATCTGCTATGGCAAGGTCAACTTCCTGGAAGAAATAAAAGTGTATCGTTTTGAAATTAAATTGCTCTTTGAAAGTAGCTTTACCGCAAAAAGATCGTTTTAATGTAAAAATCTTCAGTTTTACAGAGAGAGAAATTAAAGCATGCAAGTTTAAAACTCTCACTCTCAGTAGTTATCTCACGGATTTATTCCCTACTATATTTACCATGTTTAATTGGTTTTTTTTTTAAACATTTAAAAAGCTGTTTAAGTAAACATGTGCACCTAAAAGCTAACCAAAGAAGGTTACCTACATTTCTTTTCTGATATATATAAGCCTATGAAAAAGGTTTTTCTACCCCATATTAACCAATCCATCCAAGTAGTCCTAATATTCCAAATTTATAAAGTCTAATTTATATCCATTCAACCTCACCTTATACAAAACAAATAAGAGAACAAACTAAGGATATTAAAGTTTTTTATTTATCTTGAATTAAAATTAAAATTTCTTTAGAAAACAATATTATTTACATAATTTCGGATGTTTTATGAACACATTTAAAGTTCGACTTAAACTGAACAAAAATAATAGCAAATTTGTTTTTCATATTTTCATTGAAAATCTTTTTTTTTTATCAAAAAATGCTGACAATAGCTAAATAAAGCTTATCAATAATCAATCAGTGAATCTAGTGAATCCTCGTAACTAAAAATTCCTACTACAGCATTCTGTTATTTAATTTAAGAAGTGTCTGGATGTATGAAGTGTGATGGTTAGATCATAGGTTCTACTACATTCAAAATAATAAAAAAATTAATCACAAATAATATTTAAGGTATTTAATCTAAAGAATGATAGAACATATATATATATATATATATATATGTTCTATCATTCTTTAGATTAAATACCTTAAATATTATTTGTGATTAATGTTTTTATTATTTTGAATGTAGTAGAACCTATGATCTAACCATCACACTTCATACATCCAGACACTTCTTAAATTAAATAACAGAATAATATATATATATATATATATATATATATATATATATATATATATATATATATATATATATATATATATATATATATATATATATATATATATATATATATATATATATATATATATATATATATATATATATATATATATATATATATATAAATGTAAACTTTGAGTTAAGAGATTTCATTCTTTGGTCATCGATATAAAAAAGTTTATTGATCTCAAATGCATGTAATAATTTTTAGTTGGAAAATATTAATTACTAGTCATTTTACCTCATCATACTTTACAGTTTCAAACGCCTGTAACAGAAAAATGTAAAAGTAAATAATTTTGTTTAATGAAATTTTTTCTCCAAAAAAACCCCTATACCTTGAAACTAACATCAGAGCATTATGGACTGGCGTAAAAGTTATTACACTCCTCTCCAAATAAATAGGTCAGTGGATGGCTTAAAACGATGACTTATTTCATAATAAAATTAAAGCTAAGTATGGTGCTCTAAATTGTACAACGTTTTATATTGATATTTTATCCTTATGAATTATAAATATTAAAAGCCAAGATTTATTATCTCATATTTATGAAATCTATTGTAGTACACGCCAAAAGGCACTTTCGTTTTACATTATCTAAATTTTTTGTGGGTGCGTCGCCATTCAGTGGCATCCGTAATTTAAGGAACATTAAATTGATAATTCGGGTCACAATACATGACATATGGCATGGATACTTCATGTCCTCCTTAACTCATTCATATGACAACCTTCTAGCCTCAGTTAATATTATCTTTTAGAATATGAAATATTTAGTGAGGTGCATTTTTTCTCTAAGTATGTTAGTATCATTTGTACTACGAAATGAGCCAATAAACCAATATAGAAATTATGTATACCTTAACTTTTTAATAATGCATTACATAAGGCAGAGAACAGAATATAATGTAAAACAATAAAATGACTCTAACATTTATTGGTAGTCAAATTAGTGGGTTAACAGCCTTAATCAAGTGCATCTAATGGTTCAGACCTAATTTTTATTTAACTTTCTGATCATTAAAATACTTGTGGTTTGGTTGCTTATGGTACTTCATTGAGACTACTACTACTGACTTGTTTTAATACTTGTGCCTTGGTTTCTTACGGTACCTTATTAAAATAACTACTACTAACTAGTTTTAGTTGTTATGGCTTGGTTCCTTATGGTAGCTCATCATAATAACTAATACTGACTAGCTTTAGGGGATAAATATATAATTTTTTATGAATAATTTACTATTTGAATGTTATTCTTGATTGTCTTGAGGTAATTATATACTTTAAAAACTCAATTTTAATTCTTTTTCAACATCAAATATTGTAAAAATTGCACTTACCCTATTGATTACTTCACCAATCATCCCATCCCACGTCCCATTTTCATGCTTTTTTCCGTAATTTTTGTCACCAACCAACCTGTACTCAAACTTGCATCGCAGTCTTTCACATATTTCATGAATAAGATCAACGCAAAATCCTTCGTATCTTTGGTTTCCTTGAAATTGATCTCCATTCCTTTTTCTCATAGTATATGGTCTACTCTAAAATAGAAAATAAATTATTCCGATTTTGACATTAAATGACACAAAAAGGCCACTTCTGCGCAACTTTACAAACAAGAAACCAAACACATATAATTTGGTGACATTTAATGAATAAAATCTCCCCCTCTTAAGGTAACAACATACAATAAAAAAACATGCCAGTTTGATTTTCATAAGTAAAAACCGCAGTAATTTGGCGAGTTTGGATATAAACTTGGCTTGAAATTTTTTCACCGAATATCGAGTTTTAATCTGATATTTTATTTCGCAACCAAGATATGAACTTTCCGTAGCACTGTTAAAAAAAATTGTCCACCATGCACCAAAATTTGGTTCCCATTTAGCTGCCACCAACATTTGGTGCTTAGTTTCGCGATTTAATGGTGCTTACGGTCCGAGGTTGCACCATTAAATCGTGAAACTAAGCACCAAATGTTGGTGGCAGCTAAATGAGTACCAATTTTTGGTGCAAGGTGGAACAAAATTTTTAACAGTGAGAGATACTATGAAAAAACTTTTTCAGTCGTACTTTAAAGTATTTCCGGTTGAATTTTATGTAATCAAGTTAATTTTTTCGAGTTATACAAGCCTATATATGACACATACATATAGCATTTATAATTTAAGTTTACGAATTGCAAATGTTTTTCCGATTGTCATTTTCGGTAGTCTAGTTCTAACTTCCACTTGAATTTTTCTACGAGAACATGGCTCGACTGGACTTTCATTTGACATATCGCGACATATCATTAGCATTAATAGTGTTGTCCTCGAAAGTTGTTCTCAAATGGATGGACAGACCCTTTGAAAAGGGTGTCCCAAAAAGGAATGATGCATTTAGAAAATGAATTAAAAAAAAAAGAACACGGTAAAAATGTACCATTTCTGCATTGTATTTGGGAAACTAGAAAATTTTATCCCGTCAATTTCCAAGAATAATTACAAAGTTCATCAACAAATGGTGTTGTTGATCATAGAAACAAAAAAAAACCTGTTTGATTATGTTGCACTAACAGCAAAACGATGTTTTCAAAATAGCCACCATTTCCAACAACACCAACAAGGAGAAATTGAAACATCCTTTTGCAGTTTCTGCAACTTGTTTAGATGTTTATTTTTTAATTTTTTTAATCTTTCATTCAAAAGCGCCATCTGTTGGTGAACTTTATATTTATTTCTGATAATTGATGGACAAAATTCCATAGTGTCTAAGTAGAATGCAGCAAATTCCCCCCCCCCCCCCTTCTCTCTCTCTCTTTTTTTTTCCTTCTTCTTTTTTCTTCTTTTCTTTTAATATTAATTTTTCAAACATGTCCGTCCTTTTTTAAACACCCTGTATTACTTTCTCACGTAGCTAATTCTTCACTTGGTGCTCAAGAACCATCGAGTATAAGCTAAAATAGTCAGATATAATTTCCTTTTAAGAGTATTCTGAAAGTGGATCTTGTATTTGGTTGAATATAAGAGGTGCTGTTTTTGAATTAGAAAGGTAGATATTGAATCATTTTGTAAATACATTTCCTAGATACCAATTTAAGTTGAGTAAAAAAATGATGTTACATTTAGAAAGGTTTGTCCCATTCTAAACCACTTTCTGCAAGAGTTAAGTGCCTAATTATTTTATTTTATTTTTATTATTTTTATATTTATTTTTATTTGATTATTGAATGCTCGAAAGATAAATAGAAAGCTTAGATTTTAAAAATTGGATAAGTTTTCTAGAGCAAAATATTTTGTACGCATAGGTTATAAAAAAAAGTGTAATTTTCCAATCAAATGTGTTCTTTGAATTTAGTTTTTTTTTTTTTTTTTTTTTTTTTTTTTTTTTTTAAAGTTTATATGTATAGCTCTTATGTATTAAATATTGTAGCAATACATAAATTTAGATTAGAAATTCGAAAATCAAAACTTCTAATATCAAAATTTCGAATTGCATAATAGCATACTAATTTTAAAAGTGTAGTGGATCAAAACAAAAGTTTGATTCTACATTTAAGGAGCAAATATTTCAATTTAAAAAGGAGTAGAAAATTAAAAAAATATATAAGAAAATGTAGAAACTATTTTAATTTCACAGAAACAAAAAAAAATCTTTTGTGAATAAAAATTTTGCCATAAAAAATCATATAATTCATTTGGATCTTTCACAATTTTTGTAACTTCTACTTTAAAATCAACGTCATTAGAGAATCTTTAAACCTTGATACTTAAAAATTTTATTGGCTCACCTCTATGGATGTAACCCTTAAAGTTATGTTTTGCAGGTTATCTTTAGCTTCCGAAAAATCTCTAGAGTAATTTCTAGAAAACACCAAATTTTGCTTCGGGTCCCATTCTCCTACCTAAAAGAAAAATTATAGCTCTGAATAATTAAAACTCTTTTAGAAATAACAAAACATTTAAAAATATTTTAAAAATAGTGCCGGATTAGTACACTTATATTTACTATAAATATTTTCAAAAAACCATTTTTTTCAAAAAGTATAAAAATTTATTGAAAATATGATAGATCTTCTCGAATGTTATTACATTTTTAAATGAAGAGTATTAAAGTTGATTTATAGCGAAATATTAGTATGTTTTATCACTAAAAGTAAAGAAAGATCTTATTTTTTATATTTGAACAAAGATTTGATTTTTTTTTTGTGAACCCCCTTTTTTTTCTTTTATACAAAAACTACAATTAATAAATGATATAACCAATTTAAAGACTAAAACCTCAATTTCTAATGAATAATTGCAGAATGGTAGCACTATAGAAAATATAAAATAGAAATTTAAACACGTTTAGAAAGTTATGTCATGGGATAAGGCGTGACCTAGAGTTAAGGGAATTGCCACTAGATAGTTCTGTACGTGTAAAAGTCAAAGTCGCTATGAACGCAGTCTGTTGAGAAGATGAAATTTTTTTTTTTTACACACCATGTATTTATTTGTCTTTGTTTGGAGAGTTTAAGGCATAACAAGTTTTCGTTCTCTTAAATAAGAACATGGAATTGCTAATTCAAACCTCTTCAGAATTTATAATCCATAGTATATCGAAAAGAATGACTCTCACCTTTTCAACAGAGTGCGTGCATGGCGATATATCCGTCTTTCACTCACGGAGAGTCATCAAGTGGCAAATCCCAAACACTCTAGACCAAATCTAATACAGCGGCATAATATCCATTTTCGAGATCTACGTCTTTCCATAAATAAACAATTAAAAATCGGGCAATTCTTTTTTAAACATCATGTATCACTCTAATTGACTTGCAAAAAAGTAATTCCTCTAATCAGCCTAAAATGAGCATGCTGCGCACAGCCCATTAGTTTAAACTTAACTTTAAGTGCATCTCACGTCACCTTTTTAAAAGTGAAAGATAATAAATTATTGTCATGGTGAACTATTATTAAGTTTAAATTAATCAAGTCAGTAATGAATTTTAATATAATAACTTAAGTACCGAGGTCAATCTCTGTTTCTTCAATTCCTAATGTACACAACGCTTTACTTGACTTTATTTAATGCCCTTATTGGTCGTTGCACTTTATTCATTCGTCGGAGAGTTGTTATTAGATACTTAACCTTACTATATCACATCTTTACTAAACATCCTATACGAACGTCTCTCCTCTACCATTCCAAAACTTTTTCTCTAATAACAACCACTTAGTGAACCTTTTGTAGGTTAGTTAAAATTAATACTCACAATCAAAATCAATATAAAGGGATAATACTCAAAACCACCTTAGAGGCTGTTTTAAACAGATTTATTTAATTTAACTTAGATTCGGTTAATGTAACTGTAAAGTAAAAAAATAAAGTGTAAAACACTATATTTTCTCCTGGTAACTATTATTATATTCTTATTTGTTTCTTTTTCAAAAATACCTTGACTGAAATCCTACAATAATTATCATTAATAATTATTATACACTCAATTGAATAAACCTAGTTCTAGACTTCTCAGAGGGTAGTTTTGTTTAATTAAAGAGCTTAGTGAATGAAAGAGTTAAGTAAAGTTAATTCGATAATATATATTGTATTGAATTTGAGAAAGCCAGATTTTAATATATGAGAATGTTTTATTTTGTTTACTCCATCCCTGTTTTTTTTTTTTTTTTTTTTTTTTTTTTTTTTTTTTTTTTGCATTATTTGTGAAAACATAGAAAAATAAAATATTGCGACAACACGATAATTTCACAAAATTAGGAAAGTTAAAATAAGGAATGTATGTGCTAAAACATTAAAAAAGTTAGTCTTTTATTTTTGAAATGAGAATTATTGAAAAAAATTATATCGTTTTTTATGTTTTCATTGAGGGCGTTCTAAATTTTCATTCCTGCGAAGAAGATTCTGTGCACTCTATTTGGCATATCCCTCCTCTAAAAAATTGCCACCAAGCATCTTTTTCTACCGAAAACATTCTTTTTACTATGAACTGTAACTTTTCTATGAACTGAAACGTTTCACTTCCTAATAGAATGCTTTTCAGAATCATCGAAATTCTACTATTAAAGTGATAACAACATGGTTATTCCAGCTGGATAAGCCAATAGTTTCAACAATATCACTTAACATATTTACCCACTGAGCTCTTTAATTATCATTACAATTTATTGTATTTTAGTGCATACAGGCTATTCGGAAATTAAGGGGAAATGTCCGTCCCTGTGCTTTTACTGGCTTAGTATTTATACCATTAAGTGAGGAAATTGGTATCGAGTAGAAAAAAGTTTACATTTAATGTTTTCAGTCTTTATTTTACATATTTATTTATTATTTAAAAAAAAAATCCAAAGTATGGGAAATGTAGCCTCCATGGAATGTCCCCACTCCTGTTTTTGTAGTGTTAACTGAAGAAATAAACCAGATTAATAATATATTTGTTTGAAAATATGGGTAAACACTTATTTATTATATAACTAATCACTAAGGAATGTAAGTTTTAATTTATTTAACCATTTTATTTTAACCACATAAGTTGTCTCGGGGTGCTGAGATAACCTCCATGGAATATATTTAACATAATTAAAATTCTACTTGATAGCAGTACAGCCTTCTTTACCAAAGCAGAAGGGAAGCTCAAGTCAACCATTTTGTCTGGTGATGTTGTTGGATGAGCATAGTTTTATATTGTTTGTAAAAAAGCTGTCCAATCCTCAAAATTTGGTGAGTTATTTGTGTTCTTGTAACCTCCATGTTCAGTAATGTTATTCCTTTTAGTGTTAAGCATACTTTTGCCGTTACCTTTTATCAAATAGCCAATTTTTTCTCGAAAATCAAAGCCAGTGTACCCTCAGTCTTTTAGGTTAGGATTTAAGCATGGCAATCTACTTATTTATAGCTTCCATGGGTTGTGTTAACCATCGAGGTCAAGCAAAATTAGAAGACTATTATTTTTTTTAAAGAACATATATTTTTTCTTTACTTTTTTTTTAAGTGGTAAATTTATTAGTTTTGATGATAGAATTATAAAAGTAAAATTTCAATTTTGTTATCTATTTTTTATTTTTATGTTTTTTTACCTCCTCAGATTCCCTTTAATTTCAGAATCGCCCATACATAAAATGGTATGAAGGGAGCTGTATTAAAATTTCTCTGATACATAAAAAGTCTTATAGACTTATCAAAAATTTACTTGACAATTTTATATTACGTTTTCGTTAAGAAATATTCATTTGATTGATTAGGGTGGGGGTGGTACAAAAGGAAGTCGACTGCCAACCTCAGTACCTTGACGATTCCCTTCGTCTTCAGCTCCAGAAGATCTAAAGTGAACTGACTTCTCTGTCCACGATTATCGACTTGAACGTCTCCAGTGAGGCCTTTCATTCGAACCTGTTAAGAAAGTATTCCTTGAAGTTTTAAATTCTAAATTAAAACCATCTGGAATATAAAAGGGGAATGTTTCTCTTAATCTCAATAGCAAACAAGTTCTATACAAATAAGTATCTGTCACAAGAATAGTTCTTGCCAAGTAATCTAGTGTTGTCTGTTGCCATGGAAATAAGATTAGTTCCATTTTATACGGGAGATTCCAGGAAAAATACATCAACATTATTTACTGAACGTCATATTTTATAGATTATCCAAATTGATTCATTTAAGTAAACTATTTCTCATCACCAAGATGTATACCGTATTGTAACCTTTTAAGCCACCAATATTCTGCATGAAGCACCTCTGTTCTATATCGACAAACCTTGTTCCTATACCCACCGCCACCATCTAAACTATCTGGCGGATTAAATACTGTTTGTCCACCTACTGATAGACAGACACTATTTGAAGCACGTTTGTTTTGAAGTTGATTTTTTGAGTTTTCCCTCAAAATAAAAAAATAAAGAAAAAGGGAAAACATTTCTGTTCAAAGGTATTAATTTGTTTTTGCTTATTTTTGCCTCAAATATTCCAAGTATTTTTCCAGCTAAATCGAAAGTAAACATTTACATCAAATGGTGATACCATTCGTCAAATTGCGAATTATTTTTTTGCATATAGATAACACTTTCCAAAATAATTTAGGGTTTATACTAAAATAATAAAATTGTTAAATAGGTTGTTATTTGTTTTTGAAAAATGTTAAAACAAAAGCAGGTTGTTTCCTCACTTTAGTAAAATAATTTTTTCAGTCTGTTTATTTTAGGTAGTTTTATACTATATTTGAAAATATTAATACGGTAGTCGATTTTAAATTTAAACTGATGGATAGCTTACCTTTTTTATTGCTTCTATTATGTCCGACCCATAAGGCCACAGTGCTGGGCTATCACATGAAACACTACGAGCGCTAATAGATTGTAGACTGGAAACACTATATAAAGCCCGAGCATATAAATTCACGGCATCCACAAGCAGAGCCGTCTCAGTCTGAAATAATTAAAACACACAAAAGAAATAAAACTAAACAGGAAAATGATCTTTTACACATTAGTTAAACTGTTGTAATTGGTACTTTATAGCGAAATTCATTTCAATTCATAGATTTATCCATTCAAGCACAGAATTACACAAATCCCAAAGAAAAGGCGGATAAAAACATGTATTGCAAATGCAAAGGACAATAATTCACATTTCTTAATTTTACAAGAGAGCTTAGTGGTGTGTAAAATGAAATACAATGTATGTTTTTGCTATATTAAATCTTTTAAAACCAAGTATTTCCATTCTAAAACTATATATTAAATCGCCGGCTTAGGGTAAAAAGTTTCAGGAAGGCAAAAAAAAAAACTTTTAATAGCTCATTCAACATGACCTTAAATTCTTTTTACATTTCACTCATTTTCACAAAACTTTTTCAGTGATTACGTTGCAGATTTTATTAATCGATCAGTATTTTCTTCCTGTAAACAAATACACCAAAAAGTGATTAGAGACCAAAAGCAGAGTTGCAGCATCTTTTCACTCTAAGCTGACAACAAATTTTGAGTACCTCTAGAAGGAACATCGCAATAATAACTTGGTAAAGCAGTAATTAATATCGTAATTATAACTTATAAAAATAGTGTCTGTTATCTCTGAACTAAAGAATTTTTTTTTTAAATATATTATTGAATGAGAGCATACGCTCTATATTTTTACTTCTTTTAAATATCAGGATCTATTAAAAAAAAAAAAATCAAAAATATGAACAATGCTAGGGGCGGGAAAATTTTTGGAAAGAGTTTTAATCATAGATGTATCATATCATTATAAACCTATTTTTATAAAATAATTTTATTTTATTTATTACAGAAAAAATTCTTAAATATTTTAAATGTTTTTTTTTTTTTTTTTTTTTTTTTTCAATTGAAAATTAAAAGTACTTAATTAATTATTCAATTATTAGCATCTGTGATTTCTGGAAGACCTTGTTTATGAAGTACGCTCATGAAGTCAATTGGCATTTTAGTATTAAGTTAAACTGGTATTACATACATATATCGCCACTGTAATTCTATTACCTTGTGAACCAAAAATTAGAGAATTTTATATAGAAGCTGTTTTTAAGCTTCCAACCGATCGTTTATAAAAAAAACTAAGCTTCAGAAGAAGCACATTAGGGGTACAACATTTTAAACAATTCTTTGTATCTCAACTTACAGAATTATTCCTTCGTAGAGTTTTTTAAGTTTCCTGAAGAGTTATCTTTTCTGGGTTACGAGGTGTTACAATTGAAGAGACGATTTTCGAGGTATCCATATTTAAAGTTGAACTTTCAAAAATTTGAGAAAAAAAAATCTGTCCAGAATGACCTAAAATTTGACTTAATTTATTCGAAGAAAGGGGAAATGGTATGGCGAAAGAGAAAAATTATTTCGAACTATTTTTTTATGCCATAATAACTTTTGAATTTTTAAATACTATTACTTTTTGAAAGCCATGATTTGGTATAAGAAAAAATACCATGCTTTTGAAAGCATACTTTTTACAATCACCCCGGGGTGATTGTAACTGTTCAACTTTCCAATAGCTGAAAAAAACAAAAACAATCACTTGTTAGAATTACCTAAAATTTGACCTGAATATTCGCCAATAGGGAAAAATTAGTATGTTGCAAAAAAAAAAAATTCAAAATAGTGTTTTTTCTTATGCTATTCCATTTATCATGTATAAATAGGTCAAATTTCAGATCATTCTAAACAGAGTTTTTTTACAGCCTTTTTGAAAATTGAACTAAGTAGGGGTATATTAAAAAAAATAAAAATGAATAACTTCTATGCTGTCTTTTTCAATGAATGCTAGCTATCGGTTCAGAAGTATGCTTTGATTAACTCTTACCGTTAGAGGCATTTCCTTTTTGAGAGTGTTCTCTTTCCGGCCAAAAATCCAAGATCGAGCTTCCCGTCCGTAATACTGACTATCAGGGGAGACTATTCGAAAAGCCGATATGTTGGAGCGGCTGTGCTGAAAGGCTGATAAATCCAGTGTGTGAAAATCCTATGAAATACATTCTTGTTTAAACATCAGATGACATAGAGGTATTAAAGAAAAACGCTAAAAATAAGGATTCATTTGAAACATGGGTACGTCTCCTTGTCAAAAGAAACGCGCCTGTGAAATACTTCACCTCACAAAATGTATATCTTAATGCTATAGCGAAATCTAAAAGTTGAAAATGTACTAAGTCGGAATAGGAAAGAAATTTGTTGATCGTATGAATTTCCTAAAATTTGTAATAAATACCCAATAAATAAGTATACAGTCATTATTAATATTAAATAAAGTAATTTAATATAACTTTGGCTCTTACGTATAAAACATTTTTAATGTTTTGTGTCCTAAAATGATATCAACAAAACGCTAAAATCATAACTTCTTTGCTGACAATGTGTGTGAGTATTAGCAGGATTATTTTCAGAGAGTGAAAATCCCATACAAGGAGAGACTTAAGTTTATGCATTCAATTCCTACTCAAAAGAATAACTTAAATTCTCATTATACTTTTTCCCCTGTTAATTTGATCACCTTTTTTTATTCGGTTAGTTTTATTTCTCAAAAGTATGGGTAGGGTGAACACACTCATCACCATCTTTTTCCTCTCTACTATCGCCCATGAACTAATATGTATTTCTGCAGAAAATCAAAGTTTGAATAACTTTCAAAAGAGTTGTAGAATAGGGAACGTTTACACTAAAAACAGAAAATATTATGACATAGAATACAATATTTAATATAAATTTTTGAAAATGTCCGCTTTGGTTATTCAAACTTTTAAAAATTTACCGTGAAGTTTTAAAAAAAAAACAGCTAAAAAGGGATTACATAGCCACATGCAGGTCAGTAATTTTTTATTGATGGTAGTAGTAACTACGAATTTTTTAAAAATTTTGAACGTATAAATGTATCCCGTTCAAATATATCTGCAATAATTTTTAAAAGTTATATTGTGGTTTCCACCTTAAATGCAACCCGCATTGTTTGCCACTTCCCAAGATATAATAAATTAATTCATATTTCTTTCTTTTTCAAACACTATGTCTAATTTGAAAACAATACTAAATTTAGAAATTCGGTAATACTTACAAGTGATGTAACAAGATAATTATGATATTCTGTAAGCATTCCAGATTTCTGAGCCTAAGAAAAATAAAAAGTTTTATTAAAAATTTTGCCAATTGATGGATAGTTTTTTAATTATTTAAGACAGAAATATTTAAATTACTTCAGTAAGAACATCTTTTATCCTTGAAGTAGGAACTTCCAATACAATATTCGTCTCCCCTTTCTTTCTGATATCCTTGAGAATTTTATTGTACTGAAAGTCTACTGTGTATTGTTGCAGAGAAATTTTAACGTTGTTTTGATTCCTTAATTTCAGAAGCTCCTGCAACTTCATGAGCTCTAAACAAAATAAAATGTAGTATGTTAAATAACGATGTAGAGTGTTGTATGTTAAGTAAACATATAATATTCAGCAAAATATAGACTGCCTATAATTAATTAAATGTTGTCTGGAGCACTCTAGAGCCTGAAGAAATCAACATATCTTCATAAATATATACATACTAATGAAACCATTGGAAGGTGTGTTTTTTTTTACTGTGAGTGGTTTTTTTTGTTTGTTTTTTGTGCCGATTCGTTTTACTTCCTTTATTCCAAAAACAAAATTGATACATGACATAAAAATTTATAAAGAATAAGACCTCCTCTACTAATGAATAGTTTATTTGCAATTGCAAATTATGTTATTTATTTGCAAATCGAAGTTTAAAAAAAATAATCCATAAGTTTTGGAAACTTATGATAGTATACATAGATGGCAGCGCTATAGAAAAAAGGAAATTTTAATTTAAGCAAACCTAAAGAATCAGCCAGCAGTAGATTAGAATACTCTGATAAATTTCTAAAAAAGTAATTAGTCTAACGCTTCTTAAATGAGCAGGCTACGCCCATTCGTAATTTATAAAATTATTTTTTTAGAAATGACAGTTCAAGAACAACAATCATGGGACACACAAAACACTATTTAATTATTTTCTTTTTGTTCAAAAACTTCATTTGCAAAGTCTCAGCCTGTAAAATTAACTTTCATATAAGTCCTTAAATTTCTCAGAAGATTTTTTTATCTAGTGTTAATTTTGTTTCTTCATATATCATTTTCCTATGAAGTCAATAGTATGTATGTAAGAGCCTTCTTACCATCTGACGATGAAAATCTTAACTGATGTTTGGTTTTTCTGCGGATATTTTCTAAAATTATAAATTGTATATATACAAAATGTTATAGGAAATATGTTCTTAAGAACCAAGTGACTCTAAACAGGTACAGTACAACGGCTGTCGGTTATTGCAAAATGGACATTTTGCAGTGACCGAACACTGTTGTTTAGAAACCTTTCGAAATAATCAGGTTACTGCTCGAATTGGTCAGCTTATAAAATAAATATTAATTTACAAAAATCAACATCATCGAATAATTTTCAAAGCATTGGTTATGGAGTCGTATAATATGGCCTTAGCCAGTTTCAGAAGCAATTTGCATGATTAAGATCAAAGTCCGAAAATTAGTGTGGATAATTGAATCTTCTTCAACCTAACTTAAACTGATTACTGATCAATTCGAGGAATGGCTACTACTTTAAGGAGTGGATAAATTTTATCACGGCTCTAATTTATATCAAATTAATATTGCAAATTAAAATCATTCCTGAATATTCCATTTATGTTTTTTTTTATTGTAAATTATTTTAATACAAGAATTAATTGAACAACAATTTTATATCGTTCATTATTAATAGGTTTTGCATTTCAGTACCTCATATAAGAGATAAAACAGCATCTTAATATTAAAATAAATAATATCTTGAATTATTACCAAAAGAACGTATAGTGCTTATAGATCTTTTGGTAATAACATCAATATTACCAAAAGATCTTTGAAATTTGACTAAAAGTATCATATTAAAGAATTTTTTACTTTTTCTAAGTATTCGTATAAGATATTTTATACATCAAGGACATAAAATATATGACTTCAGGTAAAATGCAATTTCTCTTTCGGGTACAACTGGACAAGGTTTCCCAATTTCTCATGGGACACTTCATTTTTTTTTCTCCCAATAACTTCTTAGTTTAATAAAGTAGCTCCACCCAAACAACCTTGATTTTGCACGCTTTTCCCCTGGTGCACGTTTGAAAGTCATACTACACGTCTCAAGAGAATTTTGACTAACCTTTCCAGAAACGTTTATATTTTAACTAATAACTATTTTAATTAAATCTAAGGTATGGGTTTAATAATTTCACCTAAAAGTATGCTTTAACATTTTTATGCACGCGCGCGAGGGAGAGAGAATGAGGTGTTTTTCATTGTACTTGGACAATAGTTCAAGGTAATTAAGAAGTCCCCGTGTATATTTCAGAAAAGTCACGTAAAAATGGATAAAATAAAAGCAAATTTTTTTTAAATTCACAAGAACGACTACTAGAGGAGAATAACTTGTAATGATACTGTATAGATGATTTTCCGTACTTATAGCATAGGATGATTATTAAAGTCATGTGCATTTATAAAAAAGTCATGTAATTGCGGATAAAGGTGTAGTTTGATGCCCTGAGAGCACATTTTTTTTTAATTTAAAAAAATGACATAGTAACACTTTAAGAATGTCTCACTATACTTATAGTATAGAATGGTCGAGAAGTTCCTTTGTGTTTCAAGAAAGTCATGCCAAAGCGGATAAAGGTGTAGCATGATGCACTGCAAGCACAATTTTTAAATGTTTACAAAACAAGTATCAGACGCGGTTGACTTGCCATACCACTTCATGGATGATTCACTGATAAATAAATCGCAAGTTGTAACATAGTTTAGCAAACTAAACTACTGTTTCAAGCATTAAAATTTTAATGAGTTTTATTAAAAAAGTTTTTATGCTTTATTAGCAAAAGGTAGCAGACTGTAAATCGGCATATTTATTATCTTTTTATGATTTATGATAAGTGTCATTGAACTTTTCAAACATTGCACAAATTGCTATCTTTTACGTCTTTCAAATAATGATTAGTTTAAATATTCAATTATTTTGCAAACCATCCAGGGTGGTCCAAAAAAGCGCAATACAATGCTGAATTTTAGTAGATTTGAGTGAGATATATGTCGAAATAACATAAATTTGTTAAATATTCTGAAGAAAGTAATAAATCATATATGACTAAAAATGGCAGTTGCCAATTTCCTTTAATTTAAATATTTAAATTTTTTATGCGGCTCATTTATTCTTTTTTACAGAAAAGTGATTAAATTAAGAAGAAGATTTTTCACTTATGCATAATATTATTTTGTCAAGCCTTGTCTAGTATTAGGAAGAATTAGAAAGATATAGTTTCCAGTACTTAGAGGTTCCGATTCATCCTAAACACCATGATGCACCCCCTCCCCTCATTGATTTCGAAAGCTTACCCCCCCCCCCCTATTTTGAAAAACTCGTATCTCCCTTCAAATTATATATTTTTCCTGTTTCGATTTTTAACATAATTAAGTATTGAAAGATTTCATCAGTATGTTGTGTTATTTATCAAATCAAAACTAATCACGGGGAAAGTTCATAATTATAAAACGTATAGTGCTTATTTTAAATTCTTTAGGCAAAACTGTGATCCATGAAAAAAATCACTGTTCTGTATTTGAAACTTTCAGACATACAAATTCGAACGAAATTTAGCACGTATTGAAAATAACTGTTTGAGGAGCGAAATTACAATAAGTATAAAAAATATTAAGTGTAATATATACAGAATTATTTAATACTATATATTCTATTAGAATTTATATAAAAAGCAAATAAAAAAGATGGTAAGTCAATTTTTCTTTCTTACATTAATGAAATGTAATATAAGAAAATTGGGCACGTCACTTCATATATATTTTAAGCTGGTAACAAAACCCTTTTTGACAGGTGTTGAAAGGGAAATTTGATCGATTATTTCTTCATTTTAAATAATAGATAAAAGTAAATATTTTCCTGGCATAGCACCATGTGATTTGAAAACCATGTGTCACTCATTGATGATTGATCTTAATCGATTTTTTATTAAAATCGATTTTTTTTTATTATTATTATTATTATTTGCGGGTCCCCTTTCCTTGAGAAAAAGGAAATTTTAATTCCCTATGTCGTTCTGAATTAAACTGGAACAATAAAGTAAGGAGGGGATTGTTTATAAAGGTTCCGACCTCACAATTACTACTAACTTTTAAAGTCTTCTGCAAAAATAAAAGAAAGAGTTTGTGCATCTGTGTTGGAGTCTGTCTGTCCCCCCGACTATAGAAACTAACTTCCACTATTCGGAAAAATCTGAAATTTTAAAGTAATATTCGAACTATAACTTTGCTTTTTATAACTAGAATCTTAAAATTATAATCAAGGTTTTTACTAGCTTTTTAATAAACATTACCACTCATTGCCAGTTCCGAAAATTACCACCAGGTGTCAGCGCTACCATACTTGGTTACTAATGTTTGTATTAATGGAGACTATTTTTTTGTTTTTTTAAAGGAGAGAGGGAGGGGGGGGGGTGTAAAATCGGAGAAAAGGTTAAAATTCATTGTTTCTCGATGGGTGGAGATGTTGTATTAAATTGGATTTTCTTTTTATCTCGGGAGAGAGGGGAGAGAATTATTAACGGGTAATGTATTAAAAATTTTAACTACGGGTTTGCATAACAATGAATATTTTAGCTAGGGAAGTGAACCTGTTCGTGAAACGTCAAAAGTATAAGGATCGATACACAATGACAATGTGTATCGATCGATGCAACGCGGGACCAATCAGCTAGACTAAAAAAAAATAAAAAATTAATGCAATGTTTAGGATCTCTTTCAAGACGTTACTTTGAAAGGTTAACAGTAAATATTAATTATTATGTATTCCACCAACTATTTATTGAAACCACAGCTTACTATGTATCGTTTAAAATGTTAAGAAACGAAGAACTATTGCTTTGTTCAAAAATCCTTTTAAAAATGTGAATTTTTATCCACATTTTTTGAATTCCCTGAGGCACAAAAAAGAAAGAAACAGAGCACGTTGTTTCATCAAAAGAAACTTATCGTCCTTAATATAATTTCTGTAATAACAAACTAAACTGGATACTTTTTTAAATAGTAGTAAAGAAAATCTCGATATATATATATATGTTATAGCTAGTATGATTAATTTGGATATTATAAAAAATAAATGGTTATTACTCATAAAAACCATGTTATTATGCACAATATTATGCATAATAACCCTTTGTGTATGTATAATTACCATTTACTTTGTATAATATCCATATTAATCATATTTGCTATAACACTTTCAACATATAACTTTTTCAAAGATCTTAACAAAAAAATATAAAATGTTCCCATTAAGAAAAATTTAATATACATCTAGTCTAATAAATTGTGCACTTTCATTTAAATGTAATAAATAAATAGTATTTTGTTATTTATTCTTGTTTAGCGTGAACCGGACCCTTACGAAAAAGTAGTTACGACATTTTGATGATTTCGGAGATTCTTAAAAGATATTATTGGGATTTTATAAACATATAAAATCCCAATTTTCAAATATATTGTTGCATATTCAAACGTACCGACTCCTCTCCACCAAAAAAAATCATAAACATACTATTGCATGTAAAATAAATGGTATACTTCTTATACTTTAAGGACAGTATTGCACAGTAAAAGATAAGACTATCAGCCTATTTCTTTCTTATACTATTTATTCCATTCTATTTTCCCCAATCACTCGCTCCCTAAGTTTCCAAATAGAATCCCCCTTCTCCACACAGACATACCTAACCTTCAAGGCATACTGTAACATATTAAGGTATCCGACTACTTTCGGAGAAATTCTTTGAAAAATTATGTAAATATAATTTTTTTTTTCTCTTCATGCAATTAGTCTCTACAGCATACTAAAGAGGAAAATGAGTGAAAATTCGCAAAAATTCATATTTTTTTTTTTTTAAATTGAATAAATTTAAGATAATTTTTAGTTAAAGTTAATGTTTACGGTTATTGAAAAAAATTAGCGTTTTTAAAAATATTTTGTCATAAATGAGGCTATAAATTAAAAATTATTGCACCTGGCACTTAAATCAAATGTCATTTTATGATGAGAATTACAAAGAACTTCCACAGAAAATGTCACCGCAATATCTTCATTACTTTTTCAGTTATCATCTTAATGGTGTTAACGAAATGGTGAAAATTCAACTTTGCAGAAAATGAATTTAAAGTACAAAGTTGCATTGGAAACCAGTTGATATGATTGATTTAAATGTATCCTAACTTTGTCCATAATTGCCTTAGAAAAAAATTAAAACTGATTTTAGAAACTTTAAAAAACAAGCTTTCACAAAATCATATAAAAAATAATTGTGTAATTTTATGAAAATTCGACTTTTAAGGTCGGCTATCTTAAACGGACCCCCCTCATAAAACAAATTATTGTTCATACTCGATGCTGCCGGAATCCTCCCCCCCCCCCCTACTCCCAGATCATAAGGATACTATTGTCTTATAAATATTCCTCCGCCCCGATAGTATTGCTTACTAAAAGGAAGACCTCCCACCCTTCTGCAAGATATATATATATATATATATATATATATATATATATATATATATATATATATATATATATATATATATATATATATATATATATATATATATATATATTTATCTCTCTCTCATTTTTTACGTAAATCAATAAGTTTCCTAAGATTTTGATGGCGCAGTTTGTATGAAAACGCCACCACTCTCTCCCTGTAGGCATCTTTGAAGTACTAGAATTAACAAAATTTTCTTAATCTTAATAATTTTCTTATATCTCAATAATCCCAGGCTAGCATTTTAAAAAATGACGTAGTTATACAACTTTGAAAATATAGCGGTTCATGTGTAATTATATATGCTTATGTTTGCAAGCATAATGTATAAATTTATTTTCCCAATTCAAAAAAGATCCCTAATATCATGATCAAAATCTTGCAAAAAATAATTGAAAGTTGAGTTCTTAAATTCAATAAGTCATAGATACCAACTTCACTGGGGGAAAGGGGCGATCCCCGTTCTCGCCTAACAGAGAGGGCAAAGGAATTATTTTTGTATGAATGTGATTTTCCAAATTAAAATATTGCATTAAAAGGACATTTTGTAATATTCTAAAGAAAAAAAAATCTCATAAAAGTAGAAAGTAAACACAATATTTGCAAGAACACTGACACTATCCACCCCTCTCCCCCAAATCAGAATCAAGTAAGAGTTGCAACTTTTTGTAAAATTTCTTAAAAATATATTTTTTAAAGTATTGTATGATATTGGAATAAGTAATTTTGTAATGATGAGATTACTGCTACACGCTCTTTTTTCATTAATTATTATTCAGAATTATTAAAATGTGCTTTCTTCATTTTAGTGCAATATCATAAAAATATATCTTAATGTATGATATTTAAATAAATTATTTTATTATGATGAATTAACTGGTTAGTGCTCTTACTTTTTCCATAAAATGTTTCCGATTTAATATATACAAATAACTTAGCGACATAAATCAAACATTTAGAAAAATGTATTGCACGGCATCGAGGTAAGTTCAATACAATTAGAAGGTAGATCATGAAGAAATTTTGTCAGCAAAGCTTGGACCCAATCACTCCCCCTTCCTCCGAGTTTATCCACCGAGTTTCGCCCCCGTGGTAAAAGGGAAAAGTTAGCGCCTATGGATAAGCTGTATAACGCTTTTCAAATCTTTTTTATAATATCAATTGTTTACCCATCTTCCACATAATATTTTAGACTGCAATTTCAGATTTTTATGTTCTGAATCCTCATAGATGGTAGTGAATGATCTCCATCTCCAAGTTTTAAAGTAATTTTAGTGCACATAAAACGGCCATCGGTGCCATCTCTGAGTGATATTTGAGCCAATTGTTTTTTCATATAAAACTTCTCACCCGTTGCAAGCATGCATTTCATTTTGAAACAACACTCGTCTCAATTTTGTATTGTTCTATTCTTTTTGGAAGTGTGCCATGCACTTTTGACTCATTAGGTATATTTCATTCCCATCACTTTTCTACTCATCCACAGAAATCATCCTTACCTTCTGCGTCCTCATAGATGATTGTGAATGACCTCCAGTTCTTGGACTTGACCAGTTGGTAGATGGCAGTGCCCAAACTCATGGGAAAGAGCGAGATAGTGAATGAATTTTTTGCTCCTCGCTCCAGATCCCAGTGGGACTCCAGGTGTGGAAGATGAAGAGCGGCTGCCGTAGACCGCACTAAGGCACTGGACGCCACGGAATTGGGGCCAAAGATGGCCACTACGCCTTCGCTCACCAAAGAGCACACTGAAAAAGAATGTTCAACATTAATATTTCTAATGGTAATTTGTTGATATTTTTGGATTGTATTTCCCTTATGGAATAAAACGGATATACTGAGCAGAAACTTCGATATGATGTCTGGCCTACTGAGAGTTTTTCGGATTTAAAAATCTGGATCTTCGCCCTTCAAAGAGTACACTAAAATACAATGCTCAACATTAATCCTTTCAATTGTAATTTCTTAATGTATGGACTGATTGGATTGGATTTTCCTTCAGCCGAATTATCTTCATAGTGTATCTGGGTTACTGAAGTTGACCAGGTTACAAAGCTGCTGCCTTACGCGAGATCTTTCAAGAAGAGAGGTACTTTACACGACTAAAGACTTAAGAGTGCAATATCTTCTGGAATAAGTACCCCGGTAGCACAAATCCGTTGGCCAATATTGGCTCGATACTGTCAATCCCGATGTGGATCGTTGTAGACTGACCGTTACTACGGATCTCGGCCAATCTCGCGAAGTACAATATAAAATAAACTTGATGTTTTGAAATGTTGATGCAGAGTATTGAAATTGAAATATAGCGTTATAAAATTAGGGATATGGAACATCGCACAACTTTTAATTACACAATAATATTGGTCATTGCATTAAAATGTATGGTGTACTTACTGTTTTCATATTTTCACTTATTTAAATAAAAATGGCCAGTTTGGTGATATTTTTGGCAATAATTTTTACATGGGCAAAAAACCCTGCCAAGATGGCGAAATTGGCGATGCTTACATTGTCCTTTCTTGTTCGTAAAACAGAAAAAATCAATCGTTGGCGATGTTCAACGGCAGAGAGCTCTGTATTAAAGACCTCGTTTTTTAACTTTTTACGCTTTTATCGCATATATATGGGAATTTTGAATGTGGGGATGATTATAACACCTTAAGAGGCATAAGTACAAATGTTTTAATCGAAATCATTAGAGCCATTTTTTGGTAATTGCTGAAAAACATGAATTTTTCATGATATAAACCTTATGCGCACTCGCGATTTTTACGAAACACACATATATTAATGGACGTTAACACATGCACACGTTAAATTAATAATAGGTCCCATGGCTACCTCTAACCCGCACACAAAATTTGTACTTCGTAGGCCAATTTGTTCAGGAGTTATGCTGACCAAGTACACACATACAGACATTTCTAGACCATTTTTTTTAAATCAGAGTGTTCCAAAATGTGAAAAAATGCAAAAAAAAATAATCGAATTTATTTTTACTGAATGCTATACTTTCAGTACCCTATGTAAACATATGAGTAATTGAAAGTAAAAAGGACGGATGGTTTTGTTTGTTTTATCTTTTTAAAAATCGTGTGATTCGGTATGAACTGGTCAATTTTCCCAGAATCCCTTTTTCCGACAGTGGCCAATACAGCTGTACTATCTGAGATGTTATTAAGTGATGGTATCAAATACTATGGTAAATGCCTCAAATAACACCAATCTTTGATTTTCAGGATATTTACATTCTAATTTTCCAATCGACTCGAATTCGCCTTTCTTAAGCTACTTTGTTATAGGCAAGTAGAATAAATCCTACTATTAAATCTGTTGAAATCATTTCAATTTTACTGACTTCCTATTAGGGTTCATGAGAAGATGTTTTATAAATTAATTGTGATCAGATCTTATAAATTTAAATCTCCACTCACAACTGGAAGGCAGAATACTTGTTTATCATGCAAAAGGTCTTGCTTTTTTAAAATGACTACACAGGCGACCAACGTGAACAGGTTCCGATTTAGAAAATCAATTACTATAGGCACAACATAGCAGATGGGGCTCCCCATCAATAAATGTTGATGTTATTTAAGTATTAATATCAATTTCGATTGCCTTCTATTACCGTCTTAATAGAATTAATGTCGAGATTCTATTATTTTAATAACTAACAAGAGTTATTAAAATATATTTCCATACATTATTGCATTGATTAAGTGCACCGAACAGAATATTGATAGTTACAAAATAATTCGCAATTTTTCTTGAATTTTACAGGCACGGACCTTACAGACCTTATGGGAAGCACCAGTGCTAGAAGTGTGGGTAGACACGGGGTGACGCGTCCCTCCACTTTTCAAGAAAATACACATGCGTCTCCCCAGTTCTAAAACCACTGAAATCCATCCCCCCACTTTTAAACTTTTAACAACACTCAATCCATCTAAAAACTACTAAAGAAAAATAACATTTACATTTAAATGCAATGACATTGAGAAAAAAATGGTGATTACTTCCAATGAAAAAAATAAGTCATAGGATATTTCATTAAAACAGCTATACATTTTGGACCATATATATTTTTATTATAAGATACGAAATTATAAAATGTATAGTTGGAGTGGGGAGGGAAGAGGGGTGGAGGTGCACTTGTCACTAAATTTTGGTTCATCCCCCAGTTTTTTTCTCTTACTTCTACCACTGGGAAGCACGGCTCGGAATGTGAAAATAGTCTCGTGTCCGTTTAGAGGATTCCTGGGGCGATTTTCTCCCATTTGAGATGCAAATGCAGTGTAGTTTTTATTTTAGACCCCTCAATGAAGGTATTTCCCCATACATTTATCTAATGATGTTAAAGCACCATATAACCCTTGTAAAGCTCTTGCTCCAAAAAATATCCAATATAATCAACCAACCTACCTATGTTATAAGCACATGGTAATATTAAATATCCACAGTATTAAGGCCACTTCTGTTTCTTATTTGCATAAATGATATAATAATAAATTTAAAGGGAATTGATGAATGGGAAAGGTCATTTCAAAGCAGCAGGGTGATTTAAACAAGTCAAGCTGGAAGACTAGGCTGCTAAATGGGGTAATTTTTTTAATATTGACAAATGCTAAATCATGCAATCTGTTACAGGAATATAAATTCTGTCTATAATCACGAGACTAAAATAAATGAGAGTGATGTTAATAATTACCTAAGGCTGTCAATTGATGAAACTTTTAAGTTTGGGTATCAGTGAGTCTTGATAGTACGAAGCTACTTATTTTATCAAGAAGACTATCTAAATCTAAGAATATTCTTTTCAAACTTAAGAGAGAGAGGACTGGTTAGACTACATCTCTATTCAGCGTTGCCAGATATGGTATTTTTAATACCACGATGTTGTGTGTGTAAGCCCACCTGATGGCTGTGTGGTTAACACTCTGACCTCGCATGCCAAAGAGTCTGGGTTCGAATCCCAGGTTAGACATGGATGTTGTTCAAAATTCACTTTAAGATGTTGGTCCTGGCCTGGTTAGCCATCATTGCGTATAAAAATAGGTCGTTGAGCGTATAAACCAACTCTCTCACACCAATATTTTAACATTCTACTTTTATTAGTACTATTTGTAGTGCTCTCTTAAATATTGAAGTACTATTGATATTTCAATGTGTAAAAATATTATTAAATATGCTATATCCGAAATGCATTGTGAAAAATTGCCTTCCTAAGAATAAGAGATTTCGTAACACGGTCTCTAGTACGCAGTGCGATGCTGGCACTTTATATTAGAAATGATATTGATTTATTAGAAAAAGTTCAGCGTTAGGGCAACATAAATGATGCAGGGGAGCTTAAGTTCGGATATTGGGGATATATTTGAGAATCCAAATATGTAGTTCATTCTCCCGAAACGTCAGGTTTAGGCTTCAAAATATTAAAATTTTCAATTAATATACATTCGAGCAATTTTTAGAAAGCTGAGAACTATAGCTTTTTAAATATATGAGGGTTTATGAAACATGCAGTTATTTTAAAGATAATTATGCTCAAACATGTAAATCAGATAGGAAATATCATTACCACCGTAAATATTGCAGAAATAATATAAATACTGCTTTGTGTAACATTGATATTTTTATAAAAAGTTAGTAATTTTTAGACAAAACTCTATGGAAGAACATGAGTAATTTATATTTAGTATATTCCCTGTAGAAATTCATTATATGAATTGCAAAATTAAAATTCTAAATAAATTACAAATTAAGTTATGATTGATGTAATTTGACCCTGATTAGATAATTAAATTTAATTAATAAACTAAATATCATAAAATAAAGAAATTTGTTTTTGCAGATTAGTAAGTTTTCGAACACTTAAGTGTGCGAAAAAATTAGCTAGAGTAGTTTAAAAATTAAAGAAAATTTGTTTTAATGTATACTGGTTCCTTAAGAATACATTCACACTATATAAACAAAACTTACTTCAACTTAGAGAATGGTAATTTTTCTCTTACCATAGAGTGGTCTATAAATGAAATAATATGCCAGATCGCACCGTAAATTGTTCTGGAATCATAGTTCTAAAAGGTAACTGGAGGTATAAGATAGTTTGCGATGAGTTTAACTGGACCAACCTAAAAGAATTTTAAGCCCGAATTCGGTTATCATGCATTCGTATGTGTGACGAAATTACCCAATTCTTTTTCATACAGTATACTAATAAAATAAACTTATCCAAAACATACTAATCAGTAGAATACTCCTAATTATAAAAATCCGAATCGGTATCTTATATACCCCACTTCACTTTGAACCGAGCAATATCAAAAGATAATGAATAATAATATTTACTATTCATCTTAAATTAAATTTATATTGCAAACTATTTGTAAATAAAAAAATAGAAAAAATGTAGAATGAATGCATTAAAGTTAGTGATTAATCGAAATTTAATTACACATTTAAACAAAACTTAAAAACAATAATTACCTTTTGGTTTTTCAACATTATTATTTAAAAGGGTTAGTGGCAAATCATAACAACCTTTAATTAAAACATAAAAAATTAACACATTACACATACAAATGATATTTTAAATAAAAATTACTCATTTTACAACGTTACCAATTATACCCAACCATACCTTCTAATAGCGATTTTTTCACAGTCAATATTTTCCAATTGGTGACCGAAAAGTACAAAAAACAATTCAGACCACTACTATAAAAAAAAAGACAGAAATTTAAACGATATTAAGAAATTCATGCATCAAAGAGTTAAATCCATTTCTCTGACATAATCTTTTTCTATATTTAGAGTCGATCGTCTTCCAAAATGCGGGACAGACAAGAAATTGTGTGGCAAATCCGTACATAAATAAAGAATGTCCTGATGATTATGATATGCTCTTGCAAGGGTCTTAAAATAGAACGACTGCAACATTGTTTATATCGTGGGAGGAAATTTCTCCCACCTCCGCTATTTCTGTCTTCTGCTCTTTTCCGCGTGTTCTGCTCTTTTCTCCATGTTTTCTTCTTTCCGCAATCAAAACAAGAGAGGCTATTTTGTATTTCTCAGGTGAATGAAGAATTAGAAGCTGCATATGTGTTAGTTTGTTGTCTTCCATTGTGAAGTTCGTGTTTTAAATATAGATTGTGTGAGCTTAAACTGTTGACAGGATGAATGCCTGGCATTAATTTGTATTGAAAGTAATTGTTATACAAACACTTGTATATTATTTCTAGTAAATGACAAAGTTTTTTTCTAGATTTGAGAAGGTAAGGCTCTCGTGAATTGTCACCGGTTTTTTTTATTTTTTTATTTAGTACTTAGTTAAAAAGTTTACCAAATTTTTTTTCTAAGATAAATGTAACATATTCTTTTTAAAAATTGAATTATTCTGCATAACTTGATAAAGATAGTTATTGCTTTTAAATTTTAAGCGTAAAATGCGCAATGTGTAAATGTGCAGTATGTTAAAATTTAAATAACATAAAAAAGAATATCCCTTTTTATTTACTTTTTTAAATTTTGTACTGTAATACAATATAAATTATTTAATAGTGACTGTTACTATATTTCCAAATCTTCGCTCCTATGCATTGACATTTTTGACATAATTAAAATATAAATATTTTCTTAAAATATCTGCAAGGGTGCGTCCTCATAAAATATCTATATGTATTCGAGAGATGACAATCCGAAATGTATTTTGTGATGCGTAATATTTTTATTTTAAGAACTGGGAAATTAACTCCCTTTCTTAGTGAGCCCTAAAATTATTTTTTACAGTCTTAAGGAAACAATAAAACATCCAAAATGTATTTTAAATATAAAAATGATGCTGAGAATTTTTTTAAATCATAATTATTATAAACAAAAGAATCCTTGTCTCATAAAACAATCTTTTAATTATTTTGCTCTTAAAACAATCTCACATGCAGTATTTTTACAGTCTAACTTAAAATGTAAATACACAGAATAATACATATAGATTGTTCACGATAATCTAAACGATAATTAACTTTAAGTCAAAAACTGTATCCTATTAAAGAGTATTGGAGTGTAAGTATTAGCCCATTTTAAAATACAGAATAATACATAGAGATTATCCTCATAAATCTCAACAATAATTCACTTGATATCAAAATTCATACTATGAAAGAGTATTGGAGTGTTCTAATCAACAAACGTAAAAATACAGATTAATACATAGAGATTGTTCTCATAAATCTCAACAATAGTTCTATTCAAGTCACATTAAAAATATTTTTTTTTTAAATATTTCTCTGGCTTTATAAAATATCTCCGGGTGAAAACTTATGAATTTTTTAACATATTGTACCCTTGCTTCAAAATACAGTACAGAATCACAGGACTGCATGGACTTAAAGCTGAAAGAACGGCATGAGTTAACTTCAACTTGAATTCAATCTATAGACAATCTTGTGCCAATGAACCAGCTTCAAATATATACATTTTGTAATTTTGCACACACGCTTCTCAAAATGAAGAATCATGTGCGGTGTAAATTTTGTAGAAAAGGTCTGATATGTGTATGAAAAGTTTAAAATGATTGTTTATGAATATTTTGTTTCTTGAAAAGATAAAATAATTTGACACTGACCATAAATTTGCCAAAAATAGAATATTAACTTTTATTTGAATATGTCTCTAATCCGTCGTGAATCTATTAAAGTTCAGAAAGTGTACATTTCTAAAAAAAGACTGATACCCTAACCTTTGATACATTCTTTAAAAGAATGTATGGAAGTCTAGAAAAAGTTTATCATATCAGTTTAAACAAGAAAACAAGAATTTTAAACAAGAAATTTGAAACATAGAATAGAAAATTATCAAAACTAATTAAGATACCAAAAAATACTTCAAATGAAATATTCATTTAAATAAGATCTCATGTATTAAAAACATCCAATAAAATATCGTGTTTATTTTGTAGCTGATATGGTCCCCTTTAACTTCAACTGAGAATTTTGGTTTGTTGTAAATACTAAGAAGTTTAATGACATACTCAAAATACATTTCTGCTTATCATTTTCTAGCCCAATATAAAGAAAAATGTATGTTTACTTGCCAAATATTAAATTATTGTGAAACCAAAAACGCGTTGTGTTTATGTGGCGGAAATTGTTAATAGTGCATAAAAAGACTTAAAAGCATTCATTTAAGCATACATTTAAAATACTAAATAGTATCATACATGCCTTTATGTGTGATTAATTTTGAGTTAAATAGTTATGATATTGTTTGCACAAGTAACAAAGACTTTTTTAAGGAAAAAGAAATTAAATATACAACCAGCAAGTTTCTAAAATTAAATTCAGAGCATTTGATAAAATGCCCTGAATTACTAAATACTACAATCCAAATAAAAACTTTTTTCATATTCTTCTTGATATTAACATCATGTATAGCTATTACAAAAATAATTACACCTTAGTAAGAAATTATTGTCTATTAAGATCTATTCATTTATGAAAGTGATAATATTTTTCATTTTAGTGAGAATAGAATATGGCACCATATCCTCATATAAACGTGTTAATTTTTATAATGTAGCGTATAAAAAACTAAGTTATCTAAAGTAAAAAAGTAGTACATGAAAACTATAGAGTAAACCTCAACATTTCAGACAAATCAATCTAAGATTTAGTAGCAAACACCAAAAGTATATGAAGGTAAATAACAAACTTTAGCGCTAAATTATTTATCAAGTTTACAGTATAAATAAGAAAGAAATAAAGCTTCTAGAAGCAATCGCGATTATTTATTTACATTTTTTAAAAACCAAAACGTAGTTTATTTTAAGACGTTGGTAATTTTTGGGAGATAATTTTGATAAAAACCTTAAAATTAGTTTTTTTTTAATTTTTTTTTTAAGAATTACGAAAAAGGACAGATATCGATCTAAAAAAACTCATGAAAATATCATAGTTTTCTTTTGGTGTCGTATTTCAAACATAATTTTGCATCAAATATAAGTAAACAATCTCGAGAAGATATAAGAACTATGTTATGTGTATAAAACTGCAAAAATTTTACACTTAAAAGCTAGAATAAATTTCCAAATTAAGTATAAACTCCCTCATGTATATTTTCTTTTGATGAAATCAAATTCTTATTTGAAATAGTGAAATTTAAAACAACTCAAAACTTAAAATTTAATCATATTTTCCTCCTGCATAAGAGAAACTACAATTTTTACTCGAAATCTGTGACAACTGCTTCAACTAACCGATTTCCCTCAAATTTTTCCATAACTTGATGTGGAAGTTAACTTAATCAATCGTACATATCAAAACAAAGTAAACGTTAAACCCCAAGGCCAAAACCAAAACACAATTTTCCTTGATATTTAAATTCAGTATCTCAAGACTCATATCATTATATCAATTTTGTTGAATAATTAATCTTTTAAAATTCAGGCAATGTGTTTTGCTCATACCAAGACCAACTCCAATTTTCCCTCTAAATCACTGACAGCCACTCCAAATATCCATTTTCTATCAAATTTTTCCATAACTTGATGTAGAAGTTAACTAAATCAATCTTGCATATATAAACAAGGTTAACGTGAAACCCCAAGACCAAAACACAATTTTCCTTAACATTTCCCTTCAACTTCCCAAGAGCAATATCATTCTCCCAATTTCTATTGAAAAATTATTCTTTTAAAAATCCGGAAATATGTTTTACACATGCACCAGAGCAACTTAAATTTTCACTCGAAATCTTTGACAACCACTTAAAATAATTATTTTCCATAGCTTGATGTAGAAGTTTACTAAATCGATCGTACATGTAAAAACAAGGTTAACGTTAAACCCCATAAGCCAACGACTGAAACCAAAACATAACTTTCCTTGACATTTATCTTCGACTTCTAATATCAATGTACCAATTTTTGTTGACAAAATTATTCTTTTGAAACTCTGAAAATGTGTTTAAAGAACACAAGAATTGCACCTGACTTAGAAGGGAAATATGTGTCAAAGCACAAGAACTGTACCTGACTTAGCGGCATAGAAGCTGCTCTGCGGCTTGAGCCGTTCGATCTTGGCCGAGAGCCTCGAATTTGGAAGCATGGAATCATCAGCGTTGATCCTATCCACAGCGTACCGGAACGCCATCTCCCGGTCATCATCGAAGTTCTCGAAGAGCCCTCCTGCAAACATTCCAACACATAAACAAAGCAACCCTTAAAACTTCAAAAAAAGCAACATCCATCTTTGCAAATGTAACTTGATCCTACTTACCAATCCTGACGACCTCGGGAAGCGAGTAGCAAAGGCCAATGTGGAGAACTAAAAGGAAGACGTCCGAGCAACTCAACATCTCTCTCGCATCCGACTGCTCTTGCGCTTCCACTTCCTCTAGTGATCCCGACGCAGGCGCATCTGCATCAGTTAGCTCCCCCCCTTGGAAAAGCATTACAGGGAATTCTTACGGTGCACATTTCTTCGGAATCGCGGATTTCCGCTTGCCGACGGAATTGGCTCAAGTAGAATACCCCTCTGGAATAATTAACGCGGTCCGCTTCAATTATGGATTGTTTATAAAATGGCAAGGAAGTTCTTATGTATATAGGGATATATTATCTAACACGGAAATCGATTTTGTGATTATTTTACCAAGGATTTAAATTCGATATCTTGTATCAAGAGGGCACAGGTGTTCGTAAAACCATGTTATTTGGAGAGTTTTAAATTAAATATGTAAATTCAGTTTGCTATCCGAGTCTTATTTCGGAATCGAAGTTTAATCTTAAATATGAATCTTATAAAATAGTAATTTCTGGAATAATTAATGAGGTATTGTACAATTATAGATTGTTTATAAAATGCAAAAGTAAGTTCTTATGTATTTAGGGAAGGTTGGGTAACTGACATAATATTGTTTTGAGCTAGGACATTGAAAATATATATCTTGTTTCAAGAGTGGAAGATGTTCTTGAAACCTACTTACTAATTTGATTTTTTTTAATATATGAATCTGACTAAGTAGCCGATCCGAAACTTACTTAATTTTTAAATTTTACTCTTTTAAAACAGTATCTTTGAGATTATTGAGGAGATATAGTATAATTATGAATTGTTTACAAAATAGCTGAGAATTTCTTATGTATATCAAGAGTATCGAATGACAATATTTGAATTTGAATATCATAAAATAACATCCTTCGAAGGATCGAACGTGACTACGAAAGCTTCTCAAAATTAAAGATTGTTTACAAAATAGCGAAGAGATTCTTATACATAGAAAAATGCTTGTTTAAATGACAGAAGAGTGTTTTGAGATTAGTTTATATAAATTAGAATGGCAGTTTTCTAACAAAGAGACACATGCTTTATTAAAACTGTGTTTTTAAAATTTTGGGTTTTAATTTTAATATGGGAACTTGAATTTCAATCTTATTTAAATTAAATCTATAAAATAGTATTAATGAAATATTTAACGCTGCAATTGATACTAGTTTCATTTATGGATTCTAGTGTGGATACTAGTTAAAATTATTACTAAATGGCAAGGTTGTTTTTACAGAAAGAGATTGTTAGTTAAAAGCCAGGAGATTATTTTATGGTCTAGAATAAAAAAAATAGTGATTAAAATTCGACATCTAATATAAAGAAGACACACTTGTCATTGAAACCATTCATATTGAGCAAAATATTATTAAGTACATTTTTATTAAGCTAAATATTATTTTTACGGGATTGTTGATTGACAGACGTGCTAGTTCTTAAATATATAGGAAAATTTATGTCCAATTAAATGAACACAGGTGATACGGTAATAAGATTTTTTCAATAATTCCTGATGTTTTCATTTAATCTTATAAAAAAACTTATCGGCTGGTCAGTATTTCGATACTTTACACGACTAAAGACTTAAGAGTACAATACCTTCTATGATAAGTACCCCGGTAGCATAAATCCCCTAGCCAATATCTTCTCGACACTGGCCAATCCCGATGTGGACCGTTGTAGACTCGCCGTTACTACGGATCTTGTCCAATCTCGTCCAATGCTGGGTAAAATATACTGTAAGTTTTGAAACGTTAATGCAGAGTTTTAAAATTGAAATGTAGTGTTATAAGAAAGGGTGGGAGGGGTAAAAAAAAAATTGTGGTGGTTTTTGTGATTCTCGAAATTTGGCATGAAATAGCCGATCTTCCCAGAGCCCCTTTTTACGACATTGGCCAATACCACTGTGCTACCTGGGTAATACAATGCGTATATTTTTCACTGATGACTAATTCAGAAGCGATTGCTTTAAGTATATTTTTAACAGGACAAATGTTTTGGAAAAGGGGTTCTTAAATAAAATTAAGATATACTAGATTTGTAAAAGGACGTTACAAATATATTTACAATACAATTAAATTTACAAATATATTTTTCACGGATGACTAATTCAGAAGCAATTGCTTTAAGTATATTTTTAACAGGACAAATGTTTTGGAAAAGGGGTTCTTAAATAAAATTAAGATATACTAGATTTGTAAAAGGACGTTACAAATATATTTACAATACAATTAAATTTACAAATATATTTTTCACGGATGACTAATTCAGAAGCGATTGCTTTAAGTATATTTTTAACAGGACAAATGTTTTGGAAAAGGGGTTCTTAAATAAAATTAAGATATACTAGATTTGTAAAAGGACGTTACAAATATATTTACAATACAATTAAATTTACAAATATATTTTTCACGGATGACTAATTCAGAAACGATTGCTTTAAGTATATTTTTAACAGGACAAATGTTTTGGAAAAGGGGTTCTTAAATAAAATTAAGATATACTAGATTTGTACTATTATTTATGGATAACACTAGAAATCCTTCATTTAAAAGTTATACTGTATTTTGGTACACTAAAAGTTATTAATTCAAAAGTTTAAAATTTTCTATTTATTTATAAGGAATTAATAATGAATTAAAAATGAATTGAATCTCAACAAAATTTTGAAACTAAGTCGAAGTTTAAGAGTCTGTTTTTTCATATTACTATGTCTCAAGATGAAATTATCATATTTTTGTTTAAACTTCTTTGATATATGTTAAAGTGACTAGTATATACATAAGAAGAATGAATGCTAATTAACGAAACTTTAAGTTTTTGAAAACAACAAAATGATGGAATTCTTCTTACTACAACATATTAAAAATTCAAGTAGTATGCATTTAATGATGGGAAACCAGGTAGTCTCACTTATAGATTCTTTATGCAATTATATTTGGTTCTTCGTTTGGTTCGTCATAAAATACATTTTGCCAACATCTTTATTCAACATCAAGTTTCACGCAAGCTGTATGCTTGAAAATATGAATGTGTAAGGTTCAAACACCAGATTTACTCATTCGGAAAACAAACCAATCTTACGTGTGAAAAATTAAAGCATCCAGAAAACGTGGCATAAATTTGTTTTCGCTCAGTAAGTTATTTCTGTGATTAAGCCTCACATGTATATTTGACCAAGAATAACCAATGTTAATATTCACATTTAGGAAATATTAGAGAGAAATGGGTACATCATTTTGGCACATGAAAAATAATTAGCTAGTTTCTAAATAGCTAAAAAATAAGCAAATGCATAATTTTAAAAGTTCCAGCATTATAAACTTTAAAGTCAAAACTTTCAGACATTATTTTACATTGGTTGTTTCTATTTGTAGCTTCTGAAATAAAATATGATGGCGATATTTCCTGATCTCCTCAAGCAATTCAAAAAGTTTGCATTGCACATGGATTCAATCACCACTAAAATATTCATATCCTGATACACGTCCGGAATGTTTCCACTCCATATGAACAATTGTAAGAAAGAGTGGTATGAGTCAGGCTGTGGATTTTTCCATGTTTTTTTTTTTTTTTTTTTGCATTACAAAAAATCGATAATTTTATGCATACATTTATCACATTTTAGACCTTATATTTGAAATTACGGAAAAATTATATAATACTACTGACTGAGTACCTATGCTTGCTATTATATTTTCCCATGTGTATGGGAAATGTGAGACGGGGTTATTCCACATTGGACCATTTTCTTTGTGATCATTTGTACCATTTTTCAGCGTCCTTGCATGGAAAATTAAGATATTCCGCATTTGGAATGTTTTACTCAGTATCGATCCCTGAATGTTAGTTTACCAAAATCGGAATAGCTTACTTTTTCTGTGACTGCTCTTGTCGACATTTGTACCAAACTTCTGAGTTGTAACTACATTTGAAATGGAATGTTTTAATATTTCTAGTTTGGAACGTTTAAACCAGTTTCGATTCCATAAAATTGATTATAATAGATAAATAAAAAAGCTTACTACATTTTCTATTCTGGTCCTTGTTGACATTTGTACTAAATTTCAAAGTTGTGGGACGTTAGTATATTCCACGTTTGTAGCGTTAACCTCTTTTCAACCCTAAAGTATCAGTTAATTCGAAATCAGAATAGCTTATTTTTTCTATACTTGTTCTTGTAGACATTTGTACCAAATTTCAGAGTTGTGGGAATACGGGAAGAGAAAGAGTTAACGATGAGTCAGAGAGTGAGAGCTTTAGCTTTTACAAATAGAGATATTGTTTATATTTAATATGTTCAAATGAAATAAATACTAAACTTTTTGTCGAAAAAAAAATAACGATGTAGCTTATACCACTATTCATTTGATAAAGTCCTATCAACTACGTATTCAATTTCTTATTCGTGTTCAAAGAATTGCAATTCTTTGTAATGCGTGTTATGAAATCTAGTAAACAATTGAAAACGAAAAATAATACTGAAAGCACGCTAAAAATTATCTTTCTGCATTGGAAACTAAGAACTTAAGAACAATACTGATAAAAGAAAACCTCTTCCAGGTATGTCTCTTCTTGAGAAAATCCTGATAACTTATCTGAAACGTAGACTTAGGATGGGTTACGTCATTTCAATATTTCCTATCCGGAAGTATTGTTCATAATGCAGACTGAACTAGAAAACCTCATGCGTTTATTTTGCTAGCTGAAGGAAATATGTTTGAGGCTTTTTCTAGCAATGAAGTTTGGATTGTGGTGTGTAGCTTCTTTATTGCTTTTTTCTTGGCTTTCGGAGTCGGAGCCAATGATGTCGCTAATTCATTTGGTACTTCGGTGGGATCTAAGGTATTAACTTTGAGACAGGCGTGTATTTTGGCAACAGTTTTCGAAATCCTTGGAGCACTTCTTATGGGTAAGTAAAAAGAAGAGATAATTTGTTATGATAGTGTACTAATTATCAGTAAGGGCACATTGATGGAGAAGTAAGGGAAAGTGCGATTTGGAGTAGGTTGGTTAAAACATCTACATTAATATAAAAAAATATAAAATGAATGATCTCTAAATCATATTAGTAATATAATTTTTGTTTCACGTCAAAAGGTGCATTGTAATTTCCGAGTATACAAACCTAAAACTTTTAACAAATATTACTTTTAATGAGTATTACTTTGAATACATTAGAATGTTCACCTTCTTATAAAACATAAGTTTAAAAAAAAAAAAAAAAACATTCAAACATTAAAACACATAAAGTTTTAAGAAAACACAATTAAAAGGAAAAATGTAATAGTCTTTACATTACTTTTCTTCATTTCTTTTCTTCTTTCTTTCTTGGAGCAAAGTTTCTTACGGCCTCTATAGTAGAGCGGCTAGTCGCCAAATTTTAGCCGAAAAAAGCATTTCGTGAATCAAGTCTGGATCAACACTGGAAGTCTATCTATAACAGCTTAAACTACATGTATGATACATATGCTATCAATAAAAAGGGAATTTTGTTGATTTTTTATGATGAACTAAAATTAAAAAGTGACTTCCGGTCGAAGTTTTAGACTTTTTTAAAGTTAGACTTACAGAATAAGCTTCTTTAAATTTTATCACCTTCATATAAAGGGTCGAAATTAAAAATTATTAAGATTACATGTTGTTACATCAAAGGATGGATATGCTGAATGTAAAATGAAAATTTTCAACCTTAAGTGACTGAAATTTTGACCGGAAGTCTGCTTATAAGGAAATGATTCTGCCCATATACCAATACATATGTGTATCCCAGTGATATCGTCTCAGATAGCCGGAAATTCTGACTATAACTCTATTAGTATGTACTGATTTTTTTTCAATGCAATTCAAATATGACCAAAATATAAATGTAACTAAGTAACATCCTCTCAAACATGGGCTATGGCAGAATTATTTTCAAGGGGTTGCAGATCACACACTGATTGTTGCAAGTGGTTGATTTTTGTTCAAATCCTGAAGGGGGTTTCCTAATGAAATGTTTAAAAATAGTTATATAATGAATTTCTGCTCACACACACAATTAAATACAAAATGTCTTTCAAACATCCGCTTTCCAGAGTATAATACCACCTTTCCTCACTTTACATTTAATTTTCAAATTCCAGGGGGGGGGGTGCAGGTTCACTCTCTTCCACGCAAATCTACCCTCAGAATCTAAGAAGTTCTGAATGATTTTGTAAATTGATGGTGGAATTCAAAAATATTCTTTTTACATGAAGAGTATGAAATTGCGACATGGAGTCCTTTCTGGTGAGCTCCCATTGAACTTACTTTATTAGTTACAAATTTTTTATAAACAATTAATTGTACTTAGTTGCAAGATTAGTAAATACGTTTAAATTCAACAATTTCCAACTTAGAAAAACATTCAATGGACATTTTGGAAAAAAGTATTGATCAAAATTGCATTACACATAAAGAAACCATTAGGAAAATAAATTTTTATGACGCATGTTTTGAGTTCTCATGTATGGCATTCTACCTTGCAAAAACACTTTAGATTGTCCTTCATAATGTTTTTCTTGCAATTACAAAGCTCTTGACAGTCTTTTTTGCATTTGCATATCAAAAAGTCTCTTATTGGGAAGCGCACTTTGTTTAGTTGATAATTGACGACAGTTGCGTTCTACGATGGTCACCATAATGACCATCATGGATCGCAAATGTCGTCGAGTACCAATCATCCACATTCGTGTAATGAAGGTAAAACTAAGTAGCCGATGAAGGCCTGAATCTTTTTCAAATCAAATGTGATTGTTTTTCAGTTAAAAGATGTTAAGAATAACTAAAATGACATTTTATACAATTTCGTCTCTTAAGTTGTAAAAATGTACTGTCTATACTAATATTACAGTCACATAAACGTTAACTCGCGAAGAATTTAAGGCAATTATTGATTACCATTGCACTGCGCTTATAAATTCAAGTATTGGTTTCAATTGGGATTGACTTATACAAGAGTGAAAAAAAAGAAATTTTTAGACAGTTTGGAAAAAAATTCAATCCTAGCCTAAAATGCAATTAAATATCTGAAAGTATGTTCGATGATGTGCATCCCTTTGAAAATAATCACCTGCTTTAGCCCATATTTGAGAGAATTGCAACTAGTTAGATTATATTTTGGTCATATCTTAACTGTATTGAAAAAAATTCGTACCAGACTTCAGACTTCCTTTCGGAATTTCAATCAACCGGTTAAAATTTGCCAGTTTATACTCAGCATAATCACCTTTCCTTTTCTGAAAAATCAAATGAAATCTTTTGGCTATCTGATACGATATCACCGTGATACATATATTTATTGACATATGGGCAGTATCAGTTCCTTATAAGCAGACTTCCGGTCGGAATTTCAGTTATTTCCGGTTAAAATTTTCCATTTAATATTCAGTATATCCATCCTTATAATTAGATGTAACAACATGAAGTATTAAGAGTTTTTGATAGCGACCCTTTATGTGAAGGTGGTAAAATATAAAGAAGCGCATTTTTAAGTCTAACTGAAATAAATCTAAAACTTCGACCGCAAGTCGCTTTTTAAATTTAGTTCATCATAAACATCACCAGAATTCCCTTTTTATTGATAGCATATGTTTCATACATGTAGTTTAAGCAATTGGATGCAGATGTAGCTGTTATAGATAGACTTCCGGTCGAAATGCATATGAATTCCGGTTGAATTTTTTTACTTATTTTTTACTTTCATCTAAGCCTAATAATTTTTCATATTACACATGTCTATAAAACTCATGATTTTGGCTGTGAGCCCACATATAATTTTTTTTTTTTTTTTTTTTTTTTTGTTGATAAAAACAAAATTTTTCTGCCTAACTTTGAACTAGTACAAAAACTTGACCGGAGTGATTAGAATGGCAAATTCTATCAGTGCGCAAAATTACAGACTTGTTTGATGAAATGCAGTTTTTTCCCCTCTAATGGCTCTACTACCATACTGCCGTCATAAGTTATAAAGCCTTAAATTAAAAAAAAAAAAAACTAATTGCAAATTTTGACACTTTCTTATTACTCCTTAGAAAATAATCTTCTTATTTTATAGAATGGCTCAAGTTCTTAGGTCAAACAAACGTATACAACTATAAAAATATATATGTAATTTCAATGAAAGCAAAAGTGTCAAAATAAACATTTAATTTATTTTTTTTTAAATTTGGGGGGAGAGAGGAGGGGATTTAGGTTTTTTTTAGCTTATGACGGCTGTGTACACTTCTAGTAGAGACATGTTGGATATTTTCAATAATTTGAATTTTTGGCACTGCAGTAACCCCTCGTTATTGCATATTCGGATACACCGCACTTTTGCCTACGTCTCCTATTTTTTTCCCTCTTCGGATTTTTCGATTTTATTCTTTTACTTTCCCAAAATATGAAAAAATGTGTGTGCACTTGGACATAATGTTAAAAGGTAAATTAAACTATTCTGTCTTTATTATTTGAATAATTATTTGCTATTGTTGTGCATACTTTCGCTCCTAGTTTTTTTTTTTTTTTTTTTTTTTTTTTTTTTAATAAAGTACATATGTTCATAAATTATTATTATTTTAATTTTTTTTTACATTTAATAATATCGCTCGGTATATAGCGAATGTATTGCCTATCCCCAACAAGCGCGATATATCGAGGGGCTACTGTACTATATTTAACTTATTATAATTATATCCAGCAGTATTTTTCTTGTTTGTTTAGATTTTGTGTCAACAAATGCAACACTAAGACCATACTGTGGCAAGTCTTATTCCTATTATCTTGTCTAGTTTGTTTTACACAGTTAACAGTTGTGTAATCTAAAAATTATATTTCTTACAACATAATAATATCTTTGCCGTTTGATATTTATACGATAAGTTAGAATAGGGGGATAAATTGCATCATTTTAATACTTATTATCCAACAGTGGTTTTAATAATATAGGTTGAATTACTCACCTTGGGTCTAGTTTATAAAATGTTATAAACTTTTATGTCATTAGTTTTTTACAAGGTGTTCAGTAAAGTCCTTTGCCTATCTCCGTTTATACTCTGAGTTATTAGAAAAGTTTTATATTAGTATAGAAAAGTGGTTATGCGCTATCCAAACAGATGACTTATAATGTCATCTAGATGCAAAGTCTAGTTAGCCTGCCTATCTCAAACACTATACAAGATGGATGAAAATAAACAATTACTAGTATAGTATCGGTTTGGTAAGAGAAATTACCTTATTCACAGCACATGAATCCTTTAAATAAAAAGCGCATGTTTTTAGTGTGTTTTTTTGGCGTTTACCAACACTGTTACGTCATGAAATGTTTCGAAAATGATAAATAAGTCACTATTAGGCAGATAAGCTCCCATAAATTAAGAGAAACTTTCATAAATGTTTCAGAAATCATGCTTACAGCAATGAGGAAAGTGAAAAAATGATTATCAATCCACACCTGGGGTTTATCTAATCAACTATCGAACTTTAGCAATACCTCGCAAGATTTATGAAAATGCGCCAGAAAGAGATATATTTGTTATTGACACTCAAATTCGGGTTTGCTATCTTGTTCAAATTCCTTGGCATAGATTCAATACTTTTTTTATGAACATCAATATTTTGTCTTTGGTCTGTTCGTAATGAAAATTCTTTATTGAAAATTTTAGAAATGTTGTTTTTCCATCTGAGAAAGTGACAACCAACCTCTAAGTCTTTAACAACCAACGGGGCAGGTTGTCACATAAATTTGATCAGACCAAACTTTTTTAATCCTTTATAGTTATGGTCTCAAAACTGAATGAAAATGGAGCTAAAGTAATTATAAACTACATTATAAGCTAATGATAAAAACGCTACCTCTTCAAAAATTTCCAATTCAAATACAGTGGCAACCTATCTTGACCTTTCAAATATTTAACAGTGGAAATTTTTTAATACTTTCCTTGAAAGTATGAATTCAAGAATCCAATATTTTATACCAATAACCAAAGCATTGTGTAATAACTCTATTATATAGATATCATTAAAATATTTTTAAAGACCCTAAACTAGAAATATCAGCAATATATTCAGAAGTCAAGCAGTTATCCACATGTAAGATTATTAATACTTCTTATTGAGACCAACAGAAGAATACAAAATTTAGTCACATGAACGTAGTTTGCACCTAATTGTGTAGCCAATATTGGTCAGTGGCATGTTTATATTCTTATTTTTTATTATTTTATATTTACGTGTTGAAAAAGTGAATTAAATTATTATAGCTGCAACATTTTAAATGAAGGTGTTGATTATTTACTAAATTAATCTTTGAAAGTGTATTAGAAATGTAGGTCTCTTACTAAATGGATTTCTATTAAAACAATAACACAATAAAACACATGGTATGTAAATACTTAGTATGTACTATGTGTATGTATGTATAATTGAGTTGTGCTATGTATGAAATAAATAAATAAATAAATAAATAAATAAATAAATAAATAAATAAATAAATAAATAAATAAATAAATAAATAAATAAATAAATAAATTAATAAATAAATAAATAAATAAATAAACAAATAAATAAATAAATAAATAAATTAATTAATTAATTAATTAATTAATTAATAAGACTTAACTACTCTCCTTCATTCTTTCAAAAACGTTAGACTCCTTCTCAGATCTGTTGTTTAAGGCTTTATGTCCTTTTTGATCATTCGTTTGAGGTCCCAGAACCCCAAATGCAAGCATATATATAAGAAAAAGACAAAGCTTGTAATTTTTTTTATCGTTTAATTCATTACTTCTTTCCTACTTTGATTTAGAGAAAAATATAAATATTTTTACTAACATACAGTGAGAAGGGTTATTTATGGGGCTAAGAATATTATGGGGCTAAGAATAGTGATGAAATTAGATTTGAATGGAATTCCTAATTGATGTAACCTTTTAGTCAATGAATTTTAAGGCATTTAATATTGCTGGGTAAAATTTATGTATCTTAAATATGTTACCTAAACCCTTTTGAGTTCATTTAATTTTTCTAGTTTTTAATTAATAAAAAATTTACTTCTTTGAAAACATACCAATATATTTATAGTTTTAGAAAACTGTATTTAAAAAAAAAATGGTACAGAAAATATTGTTGATATCTGTAAATTTAGTCATTAGTCATTAAACGTCTTTCTGACTTTTAACATAAAGCGTTTGACACCAATTCGATAACCTATTAAGTTGCCTGCCCGAACATTTAAAAAAAAATTGAAAATTTGCTTTCGAGTGGAAAAGCGCATGTTTTTCCTTTAAATAAAAAACATTTCTATTTAGCAAATAGTTACATATTGGATGTTGTTTTACTAAACAACTTTTATGAAAGTGGATAAGGGTAGATTACCATATTAGAGTCTCATACTTTAAAGACACCACTACTAAATACATATTTATTACACTGCATTAACGACCAAATGCCACCCAATATTGTATTTCTAACCGTCCCCTCCCCATACTATAACCCATATCTCCCGGATGTTGCGGAGTGGTGATCCATTAATTTATAAATCATATTTCTCTCAGGAATGACACTGGCAAGCTAGAAATCATCATCGATTTTCAATTAATTACTTTAGACACTTTCTTGTGCTTCTTCTTCGTTTCATCCAATGGAGTTTTTCCAATAATGTTTTATTCATATTACGTTTCAAAAGAGGAATTTTAAGGAAGTCATACACCCCCACAAGAGGACATCTAAAATTCAATGATTTAGGGGGAATATTGTCGATATCGATTGTGGTCAGGTTTAGGAAAGGTTTATAGTATTGTTTGTAAGCATTTTAAAATATCTTTAATGCTTGTATTTATGTCTTATTTTTAAGTATTACTTCTTTTCAAAGGGAACAAAAAAGAACACTTAAAATATGGATATTTATAAATTGGTTAAATTAAAGGCCGTTATATATATCAGTATATTTTATGCCATTTCACATTTATTACTTTTTATATTATAAATTAAGTCCATCGTTTTACTTTGCGCTTACTCTAAGATTTCATTACACAGATAACGCAAAGGCTGTCTCTGTTATAATTGTATTACACTATGAAAATGTAAAAACTTAACTATAGAATCTAAACAAATATTTCTCCACAAAAATTACACATTTGTACTGATATACTTTTTCATGTACAAGTAAAAACTTATTTTGCTAATAGATAAATATTAACATTATATTGTTTTTATTATTATTTTAAGAATTTTAGGAGTAAAATTTTGTTCAAATATGCTATAAAAATTCATTTTTTATGATTTCACTAAAAAGCAATATACCTTATTTTGGAACCCTACATTTCTTGGTGATTAATTATTTTAAGAATACCTGTCCAAAGTAAGATGTTTTGTTAGTGTTAAAAAAGGAGTCATGGTCCTATAGTTCTCTGTAAGACATGACTCCTTTTTACATTTATCTATTAAAATAAAAGTGTCACTTGTACATTTGAAGAATATTCTACTCAATGTGCCAGCCCGTAATAATTCAATGAATATGGTTGAGGGATATAACAGGAAAACCAAAAATAAAGTAATATCATAAAACCGAAATTTCTTGGGGCTCGTCACCAACAGTCAGCTAGCATCAAACGATATCACCAAAGTCTCAATAGATAACAATGCCTCAACACATTACTTTACTTATATACAGGGTGTCTAAGAAATGAGTGACATATTTGGAAAACAAATAAACTGAAAACAGAAAGCGATAAAAATGTACCGTTTGCTACATTTTGCATTCTATTTGGGAAATTCTTCTTCTATCGAAAGTCTATAAAATGTCACAATTGTTTGGTGATTTTGCCTGAGAGTTTTCACAATCCCATTGAATATCGAGAACACAACCATCGTTGACGTTGTAAGAGGAGCATTGATAGCAAAAAAAGTGGTAGACAAAAATAATGTTGTTCTTATGTAATAAGCCGATCTCTCGGAATTGTTGAAATATACACTGAGCGGCCACATTATCATGACCACCTGACAGTTTTATGCAAATGAGCTATTACTTCACAGTATTGCCTCTAGAGAGCGAGATAGCTATAAAAAGGGAATGCAGGCTTAGTGAACCATCAATTTCACTGCGTTGCAAAGATATGAGCAAAAATGTGATTTAACTAAGTTTGAACGCAAAATGGTTGTAGGTGCTCGAAGCGTCGGAACCAGTATCAGCAAAACGGCTGCACTTGTGAAGTGTTTGAACAGCAGTTATTAATATTAACAGAGAGTGGAGTACCAGCAGAGAACTGGGTCTCAACGTCAGGCTTGTCGTTGTCATACGCTACTGAATACTCGATTCGCAAGGAGACTTTCCAGTATAACAAAAGTACAACAAAAGAGCAACAGTACGTCAAATAGCGGTGAATCTTAATCAAGACGAAGCTGCTAACAATTCTGAACGAACTGTTCGCCGCACTTTACAGCTTATAATAGCCTAAGAAAGCCGACGATACTGTCTGCCTTGAACAAGAGCAGATGTCTTCAGTTCGCAAAAGAGCACAAGCATTGAATAGTACATGATGGGAGGAGGGTCATGAGGTTCAATGAATCTCTTTTTCAATTAGATCATGCAGGTGGTATCTAGCGAATATGGAGAAAACACCACGAAAGCATGGATCCTAACTGCATTGTCCCAACACTTCAAGCTGGTGAAGGCAATATTATGGTTCTGGTGATGTTTTTTCGGCATTGCATGGGTCCTTTGATTTCTGTGAAACAACGTATGAATGTCCAAGGGTGTTTAAGTGTTATCGCAGATGAAGTACATCCTGTTATCTTAATGATGTACCCTGCTAGAGATGTATACTTCTAGCAGGGCAATGTTCCTTGTCACACAGTTGGCATTGTTCTCAGATATTTCGAAAAGCATGTCGGAGAATTCACTTTGCTTCGTTGGCCTGCACAATAACTAGGTCTCAATCCAATTGAGAATTTGTAGGATGATATCGAATGGAACATCAGGCAGATTCCTTATACCACATTCCAACATCTCATAGTATCTATGTCAAGAAGATTTCGTGCAGCATTAAGAGCAAAAGGAACTCCAACGTTATATTGAGGGGATGGTCATAATAATTTAAGCTCTCAAGTGTATGTGGGATCAGAACACCTACTTTTCTTTCTCTAATCTAGCGGGAAAGAGCAGTATAAGATAACAGTTCAGTAGACCGAACATTCTACGAGACTGTCGCAAGACATGCACTCGCTATGTAACACTGCCAGCTTAATAATTACATAAATTGAGAGACCAATTACTCCATCTTATTAATTCCTGACTTCCGGTACAAACAATCTCCATAAATGGAGGCCCAACGGGGATTATCTACAACATAGAATCAGCGTTCCAATTTACAAATTTCCAACAGTACTGTCATAAAGAAGAGATAGAGCATAACTAAATTGCAACTGGAAATCCCAGTGGGAATGAACAAATTCACTTTATATGGATTCATGTACTATCAAAACTTGCTGTAGACGAACCTACCAAATAGTACAAATTTGTTTCTGATGTCCAAAGAAAGAACAATCAACAGCTCTACTTCACGAAGTACAAAAGTAAATTTTTTTTCGAGCTGATGATTGGTGCGAAGATGAAAAAAAAAGACATGGAAATAAATAAAAATGCTACACAAAGAATACATAAATAGAACATTATAAGACAGAGACAATATTATATTTTAGTACAGAAACATATTTATTTATTGGTAATACCTCAATACATTGCTTTATGATTTATTTTGATAGTGAAATATTTAGTCAGTTATATGTTTTGAGCATACCAGTCTAATATATAATATTTTTGACGAAAATATTTTCTTTAAGAAATTTCGGAATAAAAATATTATAAAAATATGTTTAAATTACTTTATTCAATGCGAAGGTTATGAATAGCAGGAGGGAAGAAGGATAAAACAAATCTCCAGTGACATCTTACTCCAATGTAATACAATAAATATTTTTATTTGTGTTTACATTTGGTATTTCACACATCTATTCGAGCGGGAGCGTGAAGAATAAAAGATTTAGAACAAACCAGAGAAAAGAAGTATAAGAGATCAAAGATAAAAATCCCTTTTATCCTAAGATTTATTGTTGGTAGTTGCTCAGCACCTCCTAATTGCATTCCTGTATTATTGCTGTTTTTATTAAGTGATTCTCACTTTACTTTTTAACTGATCTTTAAATGTATTGTGTTATGCAACAAAGTGGCGAAGATAAATTATTGTACATAAAGTCTCTTACAATATGATAGTAAAATATGACAGTGAAAACTAATTAAAGATTAGGTAACAAGTGTATATGTAAACCTAAAGATAAATCCTCTTATATTTTTGTATTTTTAGATTGGTTCCTTATTGAGTAACACACATTTCAAATATCCACTAAACATCAAATACAGTGATATCGATTGAAAAGACAGGAGTATCTGAAAACATTCTTAAAACTTTCTTTGCTCGATATAAATGTCAATAATTCTTATCTTAAAAGCTTATAAAGGTCGTAAAGTGTAAAATTAAATGTGTTTTGATTCATCAACAGTTGTTACAAATAATGAAAGATTCCAAATTTGAGGAAAATATATTAACTGCAAAATTATTTTAATGGTATCAGTTTTATTAAATATTTCAAAAATCAGAGCACATGAGAAAACACAGAATTTTTCAGGTTCTTTACTCTTAAAAATAAAATACGTAACTCGTAATACTATTTGAATCCAAATTGTGCATGCCCGTCTGAAAGTTGAATATCACGGGAGCTAGTTGGACAATTTGAACGAAATTTCCCACAATAATATAAAATCCGATAAATTAGCAATTAAAAATGTAAATTTCTTTTAATATTATTTTTTAATTTGATTGAAAATCTTTAATTAGTTTGTGCTTATTACAAAATGTAAGCTTTTGTTGAAGGGATTTAAAAAAAATCGATTAAATGCGTTGCTTGTTATACTTTTTTAACAAACCATTTCACCAGCTATCTGAAATTCCACACACTACCTTTCATCTCATTTCATTCTTAATTCATTTGAAAAATAATTCAGTAAAGTAGAAGTCTATAGTTCTTTCTATTTGATATTTTCCTGTGAATGTTCCACGATAGTTGTGTAGCATCGAAATACTAAATCCGGATAAAACAAATGCTGGACCACTGAAGAGTTATCGAATGTAAAGGAGAATTAAACCTCCTAATTGGCCTTTAAAAGGGAAACTGTCTTGGATTTGCATCTAGAATGAGAGAAAAGACAGAAAACTCCCACCAAGATTTTCAGCCCAAGACTATATGTTCCATTTGACTCCTTGTCTAATCATTTGAAAAACAGACAATGTAGAAGTGCTTGCATAAATCAAACCAGAGACCATCTCATAATAGACGAGCATATATTTGACGACTGACGTGTAATTCAGATTTGCTTAAGAAACTTTTAATTTTGTTCATCAAAATATTTCAAAGTTAAAGATATATATTTAAACATCGATAGTATTTGTGTTATAGGCTGCCATCTGTTATATTCATTTATAACATTAAAATATGTACAAGGAATTGATATTGAATTGATTTGATAATAGGACGTCTCACGGAATGTTAAAAAAAATTTAATATTTTTTTGCAAAAATCAAAATCTACTTTTTTCAGAGGGTACTTTGCTTTAAAAAAATCTTAATTATTAGCCGCCTTTTACATAGTACACAAACGATATTGGTGTAAATTACTCACAGAATCCCTATTTTTTTTTTTATGAAATGCCGATTGCTCAATTGAGTAAAATTAGCTTTCTCGATTGAAGCTTGTCGTGTGAATAACCGTAGATTTTACTCAAATTTATTGACCATCCACCTCAAATAAATATAACAGAGACAATATTAAAATATGTTCAAGTTTTTTAAAACATCTTGATAATAGAGTTTACTGGGTAGAATACTTCAAAAATGCTTTAAAACACCAACATGTTTTGACTTACCGCAATAACTCACTCTATTCTCAAAATTGCTATTCTTCAAAATATATGAAAAAATTAACGGTTTTATGTGCCAACGCATTGATTCCTAAAGCGGGAAATCTTGTATAATCGAAAACCAAATACATGGATTTAGTACCATTTGGTTTTGTTCTATAAATAACATTTTAACTTCAATACAAATTTCATTGAACCCCTTCTTTGATACTATTCCAATTATATATATAGAATAGTTCTTCATTCATTACAATAATACAATAATATACAAAGTACACATCCTCTTGTATAACTTCCATCTAACATTCTATAGTGCTTCATAAAATGTTGCATACATACTTACTGATATTATGGAAAAATAACAACTGAAGAAAAAAAACATCATTCCAATTTTTCACCATCAGATAGAAATATGGCACTAGATGAATTTGTGTGGAAGTTAAGCTGAAACTTATTGGAAAAGTTGTGAATTAGAACCCCTCGTACGCTAACCTCAGGTGGTCCGCAAAAATATTTAAAGTGGTTCATGGAGCTACCAAGGTTTGAATATTAATATATTCAAGGATGTCAGAGTTTAGAATAACATAGCTCTGATGCATCATCAGAGAATATTATTCCTTATTCCATTTATTTCTACAACTCATGACTTCCGATTCAAAAACAACTCAGTAAATTTCTTTTCAAATTAGCTGAACTTACATTGATTTCGCATCATTAGATAATTTTATTTCATATTTCATTTATTTATACAACTCATAACTTGAACAATCTTATCCATTTCTTTTGAAATGAACTTAACTTACATTTATCTTAGCAGTTCAATTAATTGGTATGTTTTCACTATTCGAAAATTGACATGGTGTTGCAAAATATAATCAATTACTCGGTTTTATGCTTTATATCAATGACACTTGATCTGGTACACACAATAAATAATATAAAGGGTGATTTTAACTAAAGTTCAACTTTCAAACTGTTCAAAAAACAAACACAGGTCAGAATGACCTGAAATTTGACCTGTTATACTTGAAGAAGAGGGAAACGTTATGGCATTACAGAAAAATACTATTCTGAACTCTCTTATGCCATACCATTGCTTTTTGAAAGCCATGATTTGACATAAGAAAAAATGACCTGTATTTAAAATCAGGCTTTTTGAAAATTGAACTTTAAGTATAACCACGCCGTGACGGGAAAATTAAATTTCAACTTTTAAAAGGCTGTATAAAAGAAATACTCGTCAGAATGACTTAAAATTTGACTCAGTACACGTGAAGAAGGGGGAAAATGTATGACAACAAAAAAAAATAGTTTGAATTCTTTTCGTTTCCATTTTCTTCGAGTTTGTAAAGTCAAATTTCAGATCTCTTGAACCAGTGTATTTTTTAAAGCTTTTTTTAAGTTGAACTTTAATTACAAACACCCTGTATTTGATGCATGTGCTCATGAATATTTATATTAAATAAAAAATGAATCGTGCATTGGGAAAATCGCTTTTTCCAAATATCGACTCGTTTGAATCCCCAAAAAGTGAAAAAATTCAGTTTCATTTTCGATACTTTTGTGCTTTAATTTTTATAAGGTTAATGCACTTTAGCTAATACATGCGAATTTTTTTCAAAGCTTATGTTATGATCAGTACAGGGATGGGAGGGAGGGGGGGGGGGAGAAAGTGGTGTTCGACTACAAATATATATTTTATGGTAGTAGTCTGCGGTCAACTTAAGCTTGAGAAACAACATTTTAGACAACTATTTTTTTAAGTTTTGAATATTAATCACATTATTGTTGTCCTTGAACCGTCATTTGCAAAATATTGAACTTTTCTTCAGCTTTTGTTTAAAAAATAAAACAAAGTCATTGAAAGAGGTAATTTCTTCCATGGTATCATCATCAGGTATATATAAGTTTTACTAATATCTGTTGATTTCTATGGCCTTAAATCATCAATAAACAGCGTCAAGATAATTATGGACACCATGCATCCTTAATTAAATAGATGTTTATGTATTTAGAGATAATTTTGCCTATAGTCTCATTAGTTCGTAAATAAACTTTTATGAAAATCTGTTGATTTATATGGAATTAGACTTCAATAAACTGCGTCAGTTTAATTATGGCTACCCTGTAAAATGAACTAATTAGTTGTTTATGTGTTTCCAGTAAAATGTAGTTTTTTGTTAAACTTAGTAATTATTAAGGTATTCCAAATAACTTGAACTTCAGTCACACAATATTGTTGAACCTTCATTTACGAAAGATCGAACGTTTTTTAAAATTTTCTTTAACTATTATTGAAATATAAGAAAAATATTTTTATATACTATTAATGTTCTCCATAGTCTCAGGAGTACGTACATAAAGTTTTATACAGACATGTTGTTTTTACGGGCTCAAGTCATCGATAAACAACGGCAGTTAAATAATGGACACTGTATAATAAACAAAGTACACTTATAAGTGTATTCCCAAATAATCATTTAATACTCACAATTTCCTTTGAAGTCATTTAGTTACTGAACTTCTTCTAAAAGTCCTTCAGTCATTAAAGTGTTCCCTTAAACATGTTTTTAATAATTATTTTACCATTAAAGTGTTTCTTTGAATTCATTTAACTTGTAATTTACTTTTGATATTACGTAATTATCGAAACTTCTTTTTAAAGATATTTAATCCTAGGAAGTCATTAGTTATTTGGTTGACAAAGAAAATTTGATGAAGGAATATTTTCTAGGATACTCAACAATAATTGAAAAGCCAGAAATGATGACATTTAGTAATGTATATGTTACCGTCAATGTATGCAATCCGGGATTCTATAGAATGCCAAATGACAAACCTGTAATATATCTCCGATTCGTTTCGAAGTACAGAAGCGGTATCGAACCCACTTGATGACTTTTTTCCCTGGCGACTAAATTAAAGCACCTAAGCAAAGAATACGCTAATGATTCTTACTCGTAGCATAATTGAGGGCCTGAGAAGCAAAGGGGTCCAAGTGACCTTTCTTAACTTTTGAGAAAATATACTTTTAAGTTTTATATTCATATAAAATTTGAATGGAAATGATTTGTTGTTCAAATACTAACCTCTGGAATAAAGATATCACTAGTTTTCATAAAATTATTTATAAATAAGAAACTTTAAAGTGTATTTTCTCGAAAGTTAAGAAAAGTCACTTGGACCCCTTTGCTTTTCAGTCCCTGAATTGAGGTGACATAAGAAAGTCATACTTAATAGTGATCATTATTGATCCATAAATTGTGTATTTAATTATTGTCGCATGATAATTGATATAAGTACTAATTCAATTTATTTAAGGTACTCAATGAGTGTTTAAAGTCGTATGTGTTAATGCGTTAAGCCCCGTAAGTGTTAAATATCCAATATTTCAAATTATTTCTCGAAAAATTGGAAAGTTCAGAGAATCCATTATAATTCATGCTTTTTACAAATATGTGGGTTTTTCTATATACGTTTATTTCCTCCTTCTTTTCAAGAAAACTAGTTTAGAGTGTGGAAAAAAGGACTATTGTTTTTTTTTTTTTTTTTTTTTTTTTTTTTACCTTCAATTTTCTCCGGTTTGTTCTTCTGTTAAGTTAGTTATCAGTCCATTTTTAGGAAGTTTCTCGTTTCTTGAAACTTCTATATCCTAGCAAATTGTGAAGTCAGGTAAGTTACGATGGTCAATAGGAAAAAATTAAAATTTGGAAATAATTCCTTCTACTTCGAAATCCGCAATCAGAAGTCACAGTGGAAGAAAGAATTTTACTTTAAGTGATTCGAGGAAAATATTTTTTTATTATAATTGAATTTTCTTTGATAGTTTGTAAGTATACAATTTATCTCAATTATTATCGTGATTTAAAATTTCAATTAAGAAAATTCTTCTGTTTCTCATAGGTTTCAAGGTATCAGATACAGTGAGAAAAGACATTTATGATCTTGAAATGTACAACGACGAAGAAAAACTTCTAATGATGGGTAATATGGCTGCACTGTTTGGTAAGAAATCTTGATATATACGAAACTTGCTTATTTTGTCTCAATACTTCATTTACATCAGTATCTGAAAAAAAGGTGTTTGAGTTAAACTATTAAATTGTTTGAAGTTGAGATTTAGCAATCATTATATTTCTATAGAAATTTTTCACACTTTGTTAATGTAGATACATTATAAGACATTTTCTTTTGTGTAATAATTCATTAATTTTTAGAAAATAAACATAATTTTGCTTCTTGTTTAAAATAACCACGCCGGATAAATTATTGAATGGACCAGATAATGGAGTCTATATGATCCAAGCTAACTTCAACAGATAACAATTCTTATACAAAAACTCCGTTTTACAAACTTTATATTTTCAAACAAAGAAGTTTTTCTTTTTACATTTTGTAAAAAGTTATTTCTATTTGTTCAATTCAAAATAGTTTAAATTACTAATCAGGGTGTCCCTAAGAGCATAAGCATATAATGGATGTTGCAAGCATTTGTTCTAGTAATACTAAAAATTGTGTGAAACTGATTATTTGAATTTATTGGAACTGTAAATTATGCAATATCATCTAAAATTACATTGCCTTTGCCAATTGATGTATTTCCTATGGAAGATATCTCGACAACGTATGTTGGGTACAGAAAAAATATATCAAAAACCTATTACAGTTGGTTAACGCAAAGGAGACATTTCACAAATTTGCTCGATATTGCAATTTTGTAATTGCCTCATGAAAACATTCAATATTTATTTTGAAAACCTAATAAAGTCTACAAAAGAAATTTTCAAACAACTTTTTGTTTTGCGAGGCCAAGTGCGTATAATGAAAATTTGTCGCCTGCGTCTTTAAATCAGTGTTTTAAAATATCTTTATAATTCTATCAATTAGAGTAGAAATTCCAATTTTTTATCCCATGGTTCAAAATCTAGTTGAGATTATGATTTTGATATTTTATCTTAAAATTTTTATTTTAATCTGATTTAAGTGTACTTATATGTCTAATTTTAGTACTTGTTTTCTTTCTAGCATCAAATTTTTTTTTAAATGTATGTTCTCGTTGTTTCAGTATTAAATTTATTTTTGCCAATTCAGTCAATGTAAACTAAGAAACTTTAAAAATATAGTATAGTTGGGTGCCGGATGCTTATTTTTATTTTTAAATCCTTTATATTAACTTCGATTTTTTGTGTGTGGGGGTGTATATGTTTTTAACCTGCCGGAAAATTTTTTGCCGAGGCCAAATTAACACACTTGCTTCAATCCAATCTGGCTGAAATTGGGCAGATAGATTCGATGTCAATGACAGAGCATTGTATCCAATTTGGGGATTGTCACTAACACTAAAAGGTCGCTTTTAAACACGCTTCAATTGCCACATGGGATTACTAATAAACCTTACTGCCCTTAGTCCAATCGAACTGAAATTTAACCGATAGATTCGTTGTCGATAAGCTTGCATTATATCAAGTTTTGGGGGATGTCACTATCAATAAAAGACCGCTTTTACACAAGCTTCTATAATCGCTTCGCAATACGAATAATCCAACTCACCGTGATCCAATCGATCTGAAATTTGACCGATAGAGTCATTGTCGATAGGATTGCATTCTATCAAGTTTTGGGGGCTGTCACTGTCACTAAAAGGCATTTTTTTACACACGCTTCAATTAGAGCTTGAGATTACTAATAAACCTACTTCTCATCATCCAATCGAACTGAAATTTTGAAACTTCGCTTGTACACTCGTTGTCGATGACATTGCTTTCTATCAAATTTTGAAACTGTCACGTAAAGACTGCTTTTACACACGTTTCCATTGTCTGACTTCAGACTTATCAGCTTTTATCCAGATACCAAGCTTAGTTCAAACATGTTCACTTTGGCGATATTTAATGACTGAAACCTTCTCCGATTAAGGTTAACGAGGTAAAATCTTCGGAGGGCTAATTAGCACACATTCCGTCATCCAATCGAGCTGAATCTTAGCAAATAGATTCGTTGTGGATTACAATACATTCAATCAAGTTTTGGGGGCAAAAACGAATTTAGTAAACAGTTCGGAATAGATCATCTGTTCGTAGTTGTTAAACACTTTGAAAACTCGATCTGAGGTCAAGAAGTTGGAACTGCACATAAAAATTGGCAATGATGTATATAAAGGATTTATATTAAAAACTTTTTTTATGGGTTACTTTATTCAGAATTTGTTTAACAATACATCAATATTACACTCTTACAAAGCTGTTTCTTCTAAATTTCGAAACTTTTACCTGTAGACGACTTCGGATGGGAAAACGGAATAAAGACTACAACTAAAAACATAAAAATAATTATGTTTGTCATAAACATTCTTTAAATATGTTTCATTAGTTACCCGGAACACAAAAAACTAAATTCAATTTTATTTCAGGAAGTGCTGTGTGGAATATGGTTGCAACACTTTTAAGGCTTCCAATTTCCGGAACTCACAGTATAGTGGGTGCAGTACTTGGCTTTACTTTTGTTGCGAAAGGATTTCGAGGAATCCATTGGAAAACTTTGGGCTTCATCGGTAAGTTTAGTGATTTATGGCGTATCCTTATCTTTTGATTCTTTTAAATTGCGTATTTGACTAACTTATCTTTTCGTCAAGGTTTAACATTTCCACTTCCATGGACAATATTTGAACTGCTTTATTTGTTTGATAAGGCGTTAAGAAGTGAAACGACAAAATATAATTACAAACCTGCAAATAATTATCCGACCTATATACCAAAAACGTCAATAAATGTATATTTCCACCTAACAATATCACGCCAAAATGTACATATACTCGATGTTACAACACTTAGGTTTGTAAAAATTCAGACCTTGGCACTAAAAACATCTATGAACTAATTAGTTATGTAGTATTATGATGAAATCAACTAAAAAACTGTCACCTGGGTTCATAAGTATTTAAATAATTAGTTACATAATAATTAAAATTTATGTAAATTTTATCTCCATGAATTATTTATCTACAAGAATAAAACCTCGTATGTATGTATGTGGCACATATATATGTATGTGTGTGCATACGTGAAGGTACGTATAAATGCACACACAAACACACACACACACATATATATATATATATATATATATATATATATATATATATATATATATAAAGTTTACAAAAACAAAAAATATTACAAACACTTCTAATAAGCGAAGGACTGTGAAATTGTCAACATTGAACAACGAAATCATTGAAATATATTCGCTCAGTTATTTTAGCATACATTGCAAGTAGGAGATTAATAACTCTTCGTTGTTTAAAAGTAGTCTTGCATTTTTGCCACTTAATTTTTGTTTCCTTGCTTAAAAAAACCTCTTTAACGTTTCTTTTTTAAATACTCAAATTAAAATTGCAACTTTTATTCGGAACGTAAGTAGCGAAGTGTTCATTAATTTAAGCATAAATTTAATCATTTCATTATAAGAAAACATAATGGGATCAAAAAATATAATTGGGATAAAAAAATGACCAGAGTTTTTATCTTGCATTCCCCCCCCCCCCCCTTCATTACTTGATTGTACCAGAAAAAATCTTCTCAACTATTGAACAAAGAGGAGAATTGGAATGTTTTTAATTATAAATTTAGTTTATTTATTTTAATTGATGGGAGACACATTTAGAATAATTAAATGAAATATAATTCTAAAAAAAAGCAAAACTATTATCATTAGAGTGAATTTTTTTTTTTTTATTAACAGTATTTAATACCTATTGTAAAAAATACCATAGATATCAAAAGTAATGCCACCTGGAATATCGAAACTCCTCTAATTTTTTTTTTTTTTTAGCTCAGGTGAGAAAGTCAAAAGCATTCGACTCTAAACTGCCTTCTTTATTCCTATTGTATAAAATAGTCACTAATAAATGGACATGTATCCAAATAGATAGGTTGTAAAGTTAAAGTCTGAAATTACATTAAAAGTAACTTGTTTTTAAACTTTTCCTTCTGTTGCTTTACGAAAAAAAAATAGTTATATACTTTTGTTAAAACTCATAGCATTTGAGGACGGAGGACTCTGAAAGAGAATATTCGCACTTAACTGGATTTACTATTTGCATTCGATATATTCTGCAATTATTTACTTCAAAATAGTTTTTGTTGAGATGTGCAAACTAGAGATTAGTAGAGTTTTCTATTGAAGCTACATTTAGTAAGTTCAGTGGAAATTATGGAAATGATTCAATGGTAGAACTCATTCTGTGAATAATCACAACACTGGGTGTGTGATTATTTATTTCCAATTAATTACTTTTTTGTGTAACCTTCATTCAATTAATAAAAACTTTTTCTTTACTTCAATCGTCTGAGCCTGAAATCAAATCAAATCTGATCTTAATGTTAAATCCAGGACTTAAAACTAAGTCTACGAGAAAGAAGATAAGTTTAAATTTACTAGAATGGTAGAAGTTTATAATCAGTTCGAGTACTAAGCACATTTAAATTTACAAATAAAATTTAAATTATTTTGATTTAACAAATTAGTTATACTGAAAACTCTTTATTGTATTCTACTTTTCCGATTTATTTTAAATTTCAGTTTTGGATTTTAAGGAATGATGTATTTTTTAAAAATTAATAAGAATTTTTAAATTATAAAATGTACAAACATCCAATGTTCAATTCATCAAATTGAGATGAAAGTACTGAGAACAGATAAGTTATATCTTGATAGTGATATTTTTGCAGCGATTAGATCAGGCTAATGACTTAGCAGCTCGCAAACCCAATACCCAATCCTCTTTCACTCTCCAGATGGCTAACAACAGAAAACGGAAAACTTAGACTATATGTGAGTGAATGTAAACCATCGGATGAACTCAAGCAAGTGGTATTCTTTATTTTAAATTGTAACATGCCACATTGATTTCGAATTAAATAAAAAGTTAATTTTCTGAAGGACCTAAGATCATATATGAGGCCAATTCGATTATCTCGATACCTCCCTGAATATTTACTAGAAGTTTTATACTCGGTTATTGAACGAAATGCTTCTTTCCCTCACTCAAAAAATGTGATTTTGAACGAAAAGAGAGATGTAAGAGAACTAGGTCTTCGGGTTCTGAAATCTCGAGAACTTTCCTAGAGAAAGACAATCAGGCATATCAATGCAACCAAACTTAACATTATTGCCACTGATTACGTGGACATAATTAATTGGAATGCTTGTAATAGTATACTCCTCCTTTGTTAAGGAAAGTAACAAACGAACATTTATTAATAAAGTCTGGCGAACCTCTAGGTAGCACAGCTGTATTGTTGGAAACAAGGGAAGACTGGAAGATTGGACAGTTCTGGCCGAGCATAGTTCCAAACTACATGATTTTTTAACAAACAAACATGTCAAAACCTCCACATATTTTTGTCCTCCAATCGTTCTCATTAATACAATATCTCAATTGTAAAACTGTGCATTGACATTTCAAAACCGCTTCTATATTTTATCCAGAATTGGGCGATATTGCCCAATATTGTTTCCAACGACCGATTCACAAGGTTCCACATCGGGATTTGCCTATGTCTGGAGAAATTGATCAGCGTTTCTGTGCTGCTGGGGACCACTAAAATCACACTTCAACTCGTTTACTTGTCCCTCATAAGCTATGGAACGTTTGCGTTGAGACAACACAAAAAGTGGGTGGCGCTGACGCTAAATCAAACCTAAAACGGACAACACCCTTTTTTTTTTTTTTTTTTAAGATCCATAATGCCCGACTTTTCTACTAAAGTTTCCTTCAAAGTACATCACTGAGATAGAAAGCTCGAGAAAAAAGCGAACCAAATTAATAAAAGCACGTTTAAAAAAAAAATTTAAGAAATAACGTTAGTGCCTATTTTAGAGAAGAATCATTACTTTTAACAAAAAATTTTACTTTGGAGTATTTTTAATTATTAATATATGTTTTAAAAATGCATAGAATAGTGTTTTCCTGTGTTATATCACCCTTTCACTACACATTGCAAACTATTGCCTTTCAAATATATAACGTTTAGACATTTAAAAAAATTTAGGAACAATAGTTATTTTTTTTTGTATCTTCAAACTTTAAGGTGAATGCACGATCGGAAAATATTATTATTATTATTATTATTTTTTTTCTTTTTTTCAAATTTTTTTGTACAGCTTTTTTTTTTCAAGATACGTAATAAGGATAGAATCGTAGAATTGCCATACAAAAATCCATGATGTTGTAAGTGAACATTTTGGATTTGTTGGTGGATTTAGACGTTATTAAACGCACTAGCTACACTAGGGCTAGTTGCGCCGAAACATCATTCGAACTGAAGAATATCAAGGTGAATCATTTTCCAAAAGACCTTTCAAAAGGAAATTGCTCTGCATTTGCCTATCGAATGGTGAAAAAACCGGAAAATTTCCACTAGAGAGCTATATAACGCAACATAAATGTAATTCATCAGGAAAAAATTAAAATAAAGTTACCTTAAAAACATCAAAATTTCAAGTCAATAAGTCCCGCAAAATGTAGGGTTTGAAATTGTTTGAAGTATAGTATACGTTTTTACAAATAGAGTCTTGATTTTACAGAGACTGCTTGTTAATTGAGAGTAATATTAAATTTATATAGTAGTATTATTGAATTAAAAGTTATCTTTTCCTTTTTGCTGAATCAAGCAACTAGATATACTTATATGGATACCTCAGGAGTAAACTATCGTAAGTTCTATTGGTTTAACATTGCACTTACTATAGTTTACATCTGAGGTACAAACATGATCTTGTTTATCTGCGTAGATCAGTGAAAATGGGTTGTAAATGTATATCTCAACATTTTTTTATATAAATTATAGCTTGTTTGAATGTCTGCAAAAATTCAGGAACAATAGTGAATTAAATGCGAATTCTCCTGTTGTCTCTTAGACAATTCGTTACGTTTTCATTACAAATACGAAAAATTGAGTAAGAATTGAAACTTGGTACACATACAAATATACCAGTGCAATCAACTTGAAAACCTATATGTGTTCTTCAGGTTTTCGCAAATTTTTGTCGCCTTGCTTACAAGAATAAAATTAAGATAGAAATTCTTCAAAAGGAATCCAACAACCTTACATAAAGCGCTATTAGATGATAACAAAAAAAAGAAGCTTAATTAAGATAGAAACTCTTCAAAAGGAATCCAGCAACCTTACATAAAGCGCTATTAGATGATAACAAAAAAAAAGAAGCTTAATTAAGATAGAAATTCTTCAAAAGGAATCCAACAACCTTACATAAAGCGCTATTAGATGATAACAAAAAAAAAGAAGCTTAATTAAGATAGAAACTCTTCAAAAGGAATCCAACAACCTTACATAAAGCGCTATTAGATGATAACAAAAAAAAAAGAAGCTTAATTTTCTGAATGAATTTAACTGATTGAAAGTTTACTGATTGAAATAGAGAAGGTGGAATGTGACAAAGACAAAAATTATACTAAAAATATATTTTATAATTTTTCAGTGTAAAATGTTTTCAAATATTTTTGTGTTCTGAAAAGGGCCAAAAGAAATCTGCTAAAGGACCGCATGTGGCTTGCGGGTCGCGGGTGGCCGACCCCTGTTCTAAACCATAATTATTTTTCTAATATTCAAATAAAGTAAAAGTATTACAGCATCATTAACATAATGAATGCTTTTAACGTAATCCTGATGTCCTCCAATAGTAACCAAGAGATTTTCATAATGTTTTATAAACGTATTACAGAGCTTATATGAAAATAATTTGTAACCCATAATAATTTGTAAAATAACCCATAAAAACAAAGTTTTTAATATAAATCCTTTATATCCATTGCCAATTTTTATATTCATTAACATAGTGTCGTTTCTGTTGTCAGCTTGTGCTTGTTTTTAATATTTAAAATTAGATGTGAAAACCATCTCTTTCAGAAAAATATGCGCTAAACTACTTTTCTAAATTTATGCATTAAAATGAATGTTAATTTATGTACTCACATCCAAATATCTTTTATTTATTCTGATGGAAATAATTTTAATATTTATTTATTTAAACAATTTTGGCATCAGGAATGAGTTTCTTCAATGATCGGTTAAATTCTATTTCAACGGCAAGTTGTTTCATTGGTATTCCGTAAAAGCGACCTTTTAGTGACAGTCCCCAAAATTTGATATAATGCATTGTCATCGACATCGAATTTATCTGTCAAGTTTCAGTCCGTTTGAATGACGGCAAGAGGGTTAATTAGGCCTTCGCAGATATATCCTCCATTAACAAACATACATACACACAAGATCGAAGTATATATAAAAGATTTAAACTATAAAAATTATGAACATTTAAAAAAGTTCAATTTAAAAACGAACTATAAACTATTAAAGTCGTTCAAATTTTCAAAAATATTGTTTCAAAGTCAACAGTTATAGGACATTATCTTCAAAACTTTATTAATTTTTTCTTTTCTTTTTGGTCTAAAACTTCATTTACAACTTTCCCAATAAGTTTGATCAAGGGAAGTTAGCTTTTATATAATTTATTATAGTGACACATTTCCATCTGTTGACTACAATTTTAACATATATTTATTTTTTACTTCATAGCTCATTTCTCTTTAATCTCAGTGGTACAATTATTAAATTTCATAAAGATCTGTTGATTACTAAAGATTTCAGATGGCTCTAAACAGGAGAATATTAATTATGAGCATTGAGCTTTCGTTAGTGTACGAGAGCTCAATGCTCATAATACACAAGTTTATACTATACATAATTTTATAAAGGTCTTTTAATTACTATAGTATTCAGACGGCTGTAAATAGATTGATATTAATTATAAGCATTAAACATCCGTACATTAATGATCGTAGTATGTATACACAATTTTATAAAGATATGTTGGCTACTGCAGTCTCCAGACGACTCTGAACTAAAACGTTAATTACGGGCGCCTGTATATCAATGATCTATATTATTTTCGATTTCGGTACGCTGGTCACCGTTCATCTTCACAATTTGTCCCTTAAAATAGTCATAACTTTGGATTTAAGAAGTCTTCAAACGATAAACAAGGAAATGAATATCAGAAAGCTGTATTTTTTTAAACATTAAAAATTGAAGTCCTGAACATGCAGAAAGATAATTTGTTTCATTTTGCTGGAATTATCAACTATGTCAGAAGAGGTCCATCTAGGTTCAGTTAATTAACAGAGAGCTTTATGATGAAAAAACTTATTTATAAAAACGACAAATTTGCATTTTCAGATCATTTGCATTCTTCACCCACAACACAACAAAACCACAAATGAAAAAGTTTGATTCGCCAAAATGTAATTCCTTCATTAATAAACTCTTCTAGATAAGAAATCACACATCGATTTTCATCTATA